>CM076066.1:4067500-4667500 GCA_038088235.1 Zacco platypus | reverse complement strand
ATACTTCCTCGTAACCAATGTTTGATCATCAATGAGTCGATCTCCGAGCTGGTGTGATTGAATGGAGGCGGAGCTAATTTACATATTCATAGAACTGCGTATACTAAATGAGGCAAGGGTTACATTCAAGCTATTTCAAGGCATGAAGAAATATTTTTTTCAAGGAAAACATTTAAATATGTCATTTTGGTGAGTTTTAAGGGATAAAATTATTGACTATAGGTGGACTTTAAACTCTACTTGTTTGATTAAACTCTACTTATAGTAACATAATGCATTCAGAGTGTGGTTTGCAACAGTGTTTTAAACATGTGAAGATGCAGTCACATGCACATTATTTCAACTAGTGCAGTTATTGTCAACAGGAACAAATATGAGTATTTAAAAGAGTAAAGCTGTACAAGCTAAATGAATGTCACTAGTTTAACATAACTAAAAATAAAACTACATGTTAAATCACTTTCCTCTTCAGGGAGTAGTCGTCCTGATCGGGTTCAACTGTTCTGTCTCTTTAGACTGCCATTTAAAATACTGTAGCAGCAGTTTTCTCATTTATATTGTATTGTCAGTTTTACCGTTATGCAAATTAGCCTACATCCTATGTTTTGACTGCTACTATACTACTCATACTATTTCTGCACTGTGCAGAATGCAAATTTCTTTGTGCATATTTAAAATCCACTACATTTTCCTAAACATGCATGCTGCATGAGATGATATATCCCACAATGCAGTGCACTCGACTTGACATTCCATTTCCAATTCTTCTTTCACATTTCATCTTTTTTTCTTCTTTGGACTGGTATAAGTATTTTTTTAACATAAATTTTAAATAAATTATGCAGATGATATAATAAGTGCATGCAAATTGAGGTCTTGTGATGTTTAAAATGTTTGTTACGTACCGCACACTAATGTATTTCATGATTTTTAATAAAATAGTTGGTGTTCAGTAAGCAGTGTGACAGTTTTATGTCCCATTTCTTGACCTGTCCTCTAACGTCATTTGTTCCACTGATCACTCAGTGCTTTCAAGTGCTTTAAAAAAAAAATCAATTAGATTTCCAAATGACAGAATTCTCAGTTCACTAAATTATACAGTTACATGCATTCAGTACTTGATTTATTGAAGTGTGACAGGTGTATTTTTGTTTTATTTGCGTGTGGGCGCCCTGCAATGTGCGCCATATGTGTGTTAGCGCATAGCTGTTATTGTTGCTTCCATGCTCGTGAATGAGTTCTTGTACTGTGAGGCTCCTCCTCTCATTTCGATGCGTCTCTTTCAGAATACTTGATGCCAAAAATAGAGAGAATAAATATTCTTTCCCTGCAGTAGCTTTTAGTGTACATTACTGCGATTATCTACAATCTTCCACTTGTCACATACTCGTAAACATAGGACTCAGACACATTATTTTAGGATCAACGTCCATTTATAAATAGTGACCAGGTTTTCCACCCAGTCGGGAATACAGCTCTTCGTTTAGCCTAGCGGCTCAGGGCTTTGGCATTCACCATGAGTCCTGCTGACAAATAGTGCAGCAATTCAAGTCTATTATGTTAGCCACATTAATCTGTATCAACGTCAACCTTAAGTTCTTTCATGAGCATCAAGTGGTTTCCTCGATCGCTATCTCTGCTAAGCCAGGACTGGCCTGCAACGCGATTGGAGGTACGGGATAAAGTCATCATTTGGAACCGCTTGTGAGGGAACAGACCGTCTGCGTAGAGGATAGTGGTGAAGCTTAGTGTGAAGTGTATTGGAAAGGGCACTGGAAGTAAACTAGGCTAAATATAAAAAGACTGTGTTAGAACAGCCTGTTCATTATCTGCTTGGCCTTCAACTAAGACCTGCACCGACTCTGAATGCATCCTTACAAGAGTAGAAAAGGGGGATTAGAGTAGTTGCAACTTCACGGACCGTCTATTGCACACGAAACAGGAAAGTACTTGTGAAAATAGCAAGCCAGGAAACCAAATGATGTTTAAAAGGTACCAAGCTGATATTATGAACAAGTATCATTGAACGTTAAAAGTTAAACATGATTACATAATTGTGAATTGTCCAATAAATGAATAGTGGTTAAATATTCATTTCATACTGTATATTTTTAATGCTTAAAAGCAATTTTAGCGTTGAACACAAATGTTTAGCATTTAACACATTTTTTTAGTTGAAAATAAATGAGGTAATTGCGAAAAATTTTTCTCACAATTTATGTTTAAGTTATAAAAGTCAGTATTGCGAGATATAAAGTCAGAATTGCGTGATATAAAGTCAGAATTGCGAGATATAAAGTCAGAATTGCGTGATATAAAGTCAGAATTGCGAGATATAAAGTCAGAATTGCGTGATATAAAGTCACAATTGCGAGATATAAAGTCAGAATTGCGTGATATAAAGTCAGAATTGCGAGATATAAAGTCAGAATTGCGAGATATAAAGTCAGAATTGCGAGATATAAAGTCAGAATTGCGAGATATAAAGTCAGAATTGCGAAATATAAAGTCAGAATTGCGAGATATAAAGTCAGAATTGCGAGATATAAAGTCAGAATTGCGAGATATAAAGTCAGAATTGCGAGATATAAAGTCACAATTGCGAGATATAAAGTCACAATTGCGTGATATAAAGTCAGAATTGCGAGATATAAAGTCACAATTGCGAGATATAAAGTCAGAATTGCGAGATATAAAGTCAGAATTGCGAGATATAAAGTCAGAATTGCGAGATATAAAGTCAGAATTGCGAGATATAAACTCAGAATTGCGTGATATAAAGTCAGAATTGCGAGATATAAAGTCAGAATTGCGAGATATAAAGTCAGAATTGCGAGATATAAAGTCACAATTGCGAGATATAAAGTCAGAATTGTGAGTTTAAATCCTGCAATTCTACTATATATCGTGCAATTGTGAGGAAAAAAAGCCAGAATTGTGAGATAAAATTTCGCAATTACCCATTTTATTTTTTATTTCATGGCGGAAACAAGCTTCCATATATTATGACCTAAAGTGAGCTTCTTACACATGAAAAACTGTAGGGCGGGAATCGATTGGCTGGTTGTGGTTTGTTATGTAAGAGACAGATTGTCTCGCGCCGAGAAACGTCATCAGAGAAGAGAAAATATGTCTCTGTAAGAGCAGGGGAAGTTATTTAGATTAAAGTTTATGAGGGCACATGCATTTAAATAAAATAATAAATCATTCATAATAAATGCTGCAATATTCCATAAAAAATAAGATTTGTCAGTTTTGATTTCATGGTGACTTTGTGATCCCAGGATTCTCAGCTGCCCTCACTCTCCATCTTTATTGGTCTGTCATATCTGATTCTCATTCTCCCTGCTCTTTTATAAGACTCACGCCCATTGCAGGAACCCCGCTGTGAGCCTGACCTGATCCACGTGGAAACCCAGAGAACAAGGCAGAACATTTGACGGCCATCCTGCTTAACATCACAGTTGCAACAGAGTCATCTCTAGCAAAGCAGCTGGCCATTACAAAGCCACTTCAGTTCACAAAAGAAAATATAGTTTTGAATTGAAAAATGCATTCACTACTTAAAGTGGTATTAGTGGCAACTGAATCGAACCGAACAGTTGATGTTTTTTCCCACAACTGTCTGGCTACCAACATTCTTCAAAATATTTTGTGTTCAACAGAGGAAAGAAACTCATACAGGTTTGGAGTAAATGATTACAAAATTTTGGGTGAACTATCACTTTAAGTGAAACTAAAATCTGACTAATTAGTGAGTATTAGTGAGGAACATTTTAAATGTTCAATGATTCAATGATTGATGCAAATTGTGTGGAGCTCAAATTGAATGGCTAAGTGGCTGTCGTGTGAGTTTAAGTGCCAGGGATGGTTTTGTGGTCATCGTTTTCTTCATTGTGATCGTCACCCTCCTCACCCTCCCACAAGGAAACACTGCCAGAGTTCACAAGCGTTCTGCATCATTTTGTAAACGTTCTCTTGTATAACAAGCATGCCAGCTTCAAGGATGTCAGCATGGCCCAGGGGAGACTGACCCCAGATATCTGAAAGCTCAGTGCCAAATTACCCCAGTGCCAAATGCCAGTTGGTCACATCATAGCACTTGCCACCACTAAACCACACTGTAGCTCTTGGCATAAACTACAAAGAACTGCAAAAAAATCTATTCATATTTCATAAACATATCTGGACAGATTTCTTTACTTGTCCTCATAATCTAATATATAATATTGTAATGGATCCGCTCTGTCTTCCATCCTCTTGCCTCTAGATGTCGCCCTCCCATTTCAAGGACTCCATCATCCACACTACATTTCCCATAAGTCCCTTACCCTCATGTTAATTACTGCCCAGCTGTAGCCAATCTATGTCACTATTTAAGTTTACTCTGTAGCCCAGGTTATTTGCGAAGTCTTGTTAAGCCTGTAACATTTCTGAGCGCTATCCTTGTCCTGTTTTGCCTGTTTTCGGATCCTGCCTGTGTCATCGTCCTGTTGTTTATCTGCCTGCCTTTTTGACCTTTGCCTTGATTATTTACTACGAGCTTGCCTTTTCCCTGTTATTACTGTTTGCTGTTGAGTTGACCATTGCCTGTATGACTACGTTTTGGAAATAAAGCTGCACTTGGATTTCTACCTGCTGACTCCCCGTTACAAATATATACATAATCTAATAATAAAATAACTGATAGCTGGTTTGATATTGCGTTGTCTAATGCAATGACAGCCATACATTTTAAAATGTGGCTTAAAGGCCCACTGAAGCATCTTGAAATGCGCAGCATTATTCAATGTGTTTTTTTACGTAATTTTCACTGAAACAAGAAAAGAGGGCAGGGCATATAGAACAGTCCGCCCCCTTTTTTAGCCAATAGTGTTTCCTTTACAGTACAGCTCGGCCAGAGCTGTTGAGTTTGGTAAAACCAGTTTCCTCCTAATCTCCTGCATATCGCTTTAAAATATAGCATTCTGTGTAGAATTCAAATGGGTCTGATATGTTTTGTGCATCTATTTATGATGTTGGGGACAGGATGCTTTAGATTCTAGAGAGCATTTGATTGGACAGACAATCTGATGAGAAGTTGAAGTGCAGAGTGATGTCATCAAAATCATTGAGCTACATTGGCAGAGTTTTGAATGCTTATATCTTCTAAATGCGAATTTCGTCACTGTTTTGGAGCACACTAGCTTATAGATAACAGTAGGATAACATATACTAAAAGCTTCCATTTCGACTTCATGGGGACTTTAAGTCTCTTAAGGAGTTGCTAGATATGAATTTTCTCAGTATTCTAGTAGGAAACACTGTAATTTCTAACTGGAGGGCCATGTTCACAGAACCGATGAAGAATAGTCTAATAATTGTAATGAACAGTTAATAATTAATGATAGAAGGAGTTATAAAGTTCTTTAGTTAATGAGTATGAAATCTCCAACTAGGAATAGCAAATGTCAGCTAAAGACTCGTTTTAAACTGATTTTATATGTGAATGTTTGTTTTCTGAGAAATGACACCCAGCCCATCTCTAGAGTTTGCCTTAGTTTGCCTCAGTCCTTTCAAAGGTTTCTTTTTCATTAAGCTTTTCTTTCCACATCACCTCTTTCTCCCTCCAATTCCCTCTCTTTCTCTCTCTCTGGCCATGTTTCATGAGAGACCTACTTTGGAAAAGTTCCATTACAGGTTGTCCCCTCAGAAGGGATCTAAATAAAGTGACTTTTAATGTAAGTGTCTTGTATGTGCGTGCCCCATTTGTGCAGCCGGGACAGCGGTGGGTTGTTGTCCTTGAGTTGTGCTGGACTTAATGTTGGTCTTGGACTGCATTGAGGTCAAGTATAACGCACTCTCTCACAACTTTCTTATCCTCCCTCTCTTGCAATCCCAGCATTAATACCAATTCTGACTGTATAATACTTGTATATAGGCGGTTGTTTAAACCCGTAATCCAAAATTTGAACAACATTAAGAGTGATTAATGAACAGCATAGAGAGAGTTTGTGCATTGGCATTGCAGCTGCTCGGCTCAAACCGCCGACAACAACAAGCTTGATTCATCCCCACAATATCCCAGCATGCTCTCTGTGTGATTTCTCTCGGGTACCTTAGTCTGGTTCGCTCTCTCACTCATAAAGGGGTGTACGTGCGCCCGGACAGGCTATTACGCTGACTGATTTCCTTCTTTGTCTCTATTGTTCACGTTCATCAGATAAAGCTATCTTTCTACTGTGCCATGAAATATGAGACATGAAGAGGATAACTCGAGATACATTCAGGCATCACTCTTTCACTCATACACACTCTGTGCCAAAAGCTAGTGAGCTGCCTACTTAGACAAAATAATAAGGCGTCATAGGCATGAAAACTGAACCAAAAGATAGGCAGCAACGTTATGCTGCCTTCTAAAGGCCAAGTCACACTGCGCCGACGGACAGCAACCAACAGAAACAGACACTTTGTCGAGGTTTATCGGATCACTGTGTTACTCCTGTCGGTGTCTGTTAGTGTTGGTTGGTGCTTGTTTTCGCCAAATGAACATCGGCATTTTGTCAGGCAATTTGTTCAATCAGCATTTGTCTACAAAATGACCTACTGTAATCTAGTGACTGTCGCTGTTGACCGGCGTCTGTCAGTGAAGTGTGAATTGGACTTTGTTTTGGTCAAATTCTAAAACAGCAACTCATGAACAAAGACTTTATATATAGAAAGACAGTGCACTCGTATTATTATGAATGGGAGAATGGAATACTCAATATGGCATGGTTCGAGCATTTGGAAACAAAATTTGAGACAGTTGTTGTCAGATTTCATTGGTGATTTCAAATATGAAATATAATCGATTTGATGTTACCCGATTCAAAGAGACTGGAGCTGCTCTTGCATGTCCGAGAGGCGTTTCAGAGATGGCCGCCGGGTGAAATGACTCGTCTTAAAGGGACTTTGGCATGAATCCTTTGCAGAGAATGCAATCCCAAAATTTATTGCGACAAGATCTGTGAAAACAATCTGAAGATGGCAAACAGGTCAAGAGGAATGTTGATTGCAAATTCATCAATAAAAATACTTCTAGTGAATTATTGACCGTTTTACCCAGTAATTGTGTACGCTATGCATTTATGCTTAGTAGAGTCAGGGCTGGCAACTTTTAAATTCAGCTTGGAGTGAGAATTATTCCCGTGGCGGAATGATGATTCAGTGATTCATTCAATAAGATTCTTTTGGATATATACATATAGTACAAGTTAATATTTCTCAAAGAAAAATAATATGTTGTAAACTATACAGGGAACCTGTTATTAAAGGTTAAAATTGACAACTGATTTGTATACAATTATACATAAATAATGTTATGATTATAACTTTTTTATTATATAAGAGTAAAAATATAATGAATATGTAATATAGTCCTTTTTTTTCAAAATGCTTCTCTCTATAGTACATTTTTCTCACAACTATAGTTTATTGAGACTGAATGGCTTTTCTGAGGTAAAGCTTACATTGTTCACAAGCTGATATCCGTTGAAACACTGAGAGATTACATGAGATATGAGACATTTCAGTAAGTTGTACTGTTTCCTTCAAAATACCCTCGGATGTTTGTTTTGTGCTATAACTAGTAGTAAACACGAAGTGATGCTTGGTTCTTAGCATGGGAACAGTGTCGAATGCGTGAGAATTGGCAGAGTATTGAATCATTAGCATAGCAACATGCTAACATCAAATTCTGTTGTAGGTCAAGTCTCTTATGCACTTGACATTTTTGTTTTGGAGTTGCTGTCCACGTAGAGCATTTCAAATCCAACACATATGAGATTCCATTACAATTAGACTGCTGCTAGTTACTCATGTAGGTGAAATCCAGTCGTGGGCATGGGGGAGTTCTCCGCTTATAAAGTTATAAAATCAAACTTGGTTTGAAAGGGACCTGTTCATCTCTTCACTGTTGACATTAGACAGTGGACCTTTTTTGGCTTGTGCAACCATGCCTTCAGAGTGTACCAGTCTGTCACTAGGTTTTACAACATAGTTCTGTGTTCTTGCAGAACTGCAGAGCATCTGATTTCCTTATCACAGCCTGCAGGCAACGGCCCACTACAGAGGGTCTTTTCCTGTTTGTGGCTGTTACTGTACTAGTTTAGCCCCCTTTCCCGTAACACGATCTGTAATTGCGGTATTTGCATAATGGCCTGCGGTTGTTGTACAAGAGTGCTCATCATGTCTGTTTAATTGAAAGCTCTTTGTTGTAGTTTATGGAACAGAACATTGAAGCACATTCCCTCCTTTGATGCGCAAACTCTCGTGAGGAGTCGTTTCTGTAAATCAAGAGGTGTGTGTCAGTGGACCAATCAGTGCATGTGTGTGTTTACTTGATCAGTAGAAATTGGAGAAGCTATTTCTACCTGATTTAACCTTAAAACTAACCTGAATTTACCTTACGTAATGAGGTTGCATGTATCATATATATGTATCATATATACATATATATTATTTTTTAAAATGTTAAGATTTTATGTAACCACATAAGGCACATTTTTAGAAAATGTGTTTGGTAAAACGGTAAAATACATTTTTCTTTTCTTTCTTTTTTTGACTTAAGGTTTGCCTCATTAATGTTCTGTTATTTGTAAAGGATCTTCCATTAGCGGAAGCAGGTTGCTTTTATTAAGAGGAAGCGGAAGCCAGCCAAAGTTCACTTGAATCCTGTGCCTACAATGTCCCTGAATATGTATGATTATTTAAATGAGTTTGTAATTTACTGACAAAGCCCTGATAATACTGGCTTGTATAAGCTTGTGCAGGCTTTGCAGACGCTTTATTGCTCCTGTAAACATATGTCTGGCCTTTCTTTGTCTTCTTGTTGCATGTGTACACATGACAGTTTGAGGAAGAGAAAATGGATTAGCAATGTCTCAGCCTAAACAAATGAAAATTGTCATCATTTACTCACATGTTCTTCCAAACCTGTATGATTTTTTGATGATCTGGGAAACACAGAAGGAGATGTATTGAAGAAAGTTCATGCTGCTCTTTTCCACAAGCATGCGGTAACCATTGTATTACCAAACGTATTTTGAAACTCTGATAGCTTTGTATGCAGAATATTTTCCCCTGTGGTGAAAATCAAGTTTTTAAATGTTGTTTATATGTCTATGTGGTATTTTTGATATGCTTTACAAAGCATATCAAAAACACCACAGAGACATATAAACAACAAACCATGAGTAAATTCAAATGTTAGCACCATTGCTGGGTAATTTGTCCTTAAAACTGCAGTTTACCAAAGACAATCTCAAAAACGTGGTGTGAAATCGCTGGTGTTTGAGCGTGGTTTTACATTAGCAACACATTATTAGTTGTTTGATAACGTAGTCAAGCAAAAGGCTAATTATATTAATTACCGTTATGAGTCCGACGTTGTAAAGAGTGATATCATCGTGCAACGTTTACCTCAAGCTTGTTTCCATCACTAAATAAAAAGGTAATCGAGAGTTATATATCTCGCAATTCTGACTGTTTTCTCATAATTGCGAGATATAAACTCACAATTGCAAGTTATAAAGTCAGAATTGTGTGATATAAACTCGCAGTTCTGAGAAAAAAAAAAAAGTCAATCTTTTTCCTCTCAGTTGGACATTATAACATACAAATGTGTATTTATATCCCAATTCTAATGAAAAAAAGTCAATTCAATTGCAATTTCAAGTTATTACACAATTCTGAATTCATTTCACAACTCTGAGAAAAACAGAATTGTGAGATAAAAAGTCGCAATTACCTTTATTTTATTTCATGGTGCAAACAAGCTTCTAAACATTCAAGCTATTTTAAGGCATGAAGAATTCTTTTCCACAGGAAAAAATGTTTAAATGTGTCATTTTGGTGATCAAAGATGAATTTTAAGGGATAAAATGATTGACAACAGGCGGACTTTAAGACATTATTCAGTGAAAATATAATTCATGCTTCTGCATATTCAAAACAATGCATTCAGTAAACACACAGCAGCTACAGGTGTTTACCCTTGACAGATTCTAGTCACTATAATATTAATTGTATGGAAGAATGCAGCATGGAAATTCTCTATATGTTTTCCATTGGGAAAAAGCTAAAAAATAATGCAGGGGGAGTAAACACTTTTTATTCTTTGACTAACTATCCAGTCAATCAAGTCATACAGTAGTGAGTCTGAGTGAGTTCTGCATTCTCACTAGTTTTACACACTATGAGACAATAGCATTGGCTTCAGCTTGTGTGTGTGTGTGTGTGTGTGTGTGTGATTCCTGATGTGCATCTCCTCCTCCCCCGTATTTCCTGGTTAGGTATCAGATCAGTATTATCAGATCAGTGGGAACAATAGAACAGAACAGGATAATGTGTGTGTGTGTCTGTCTTGAATTTTATGTGCTTAAGGGGTTGTCTGCTGTCTTGACACAGACAAAGCAAATTTATCTTGTGAAAAAATGTTAGAAAAAGAACCAGGTAAAAGGTTGTGATAGCTGTATCTTCTTTAGTTTGTTAGCAGCAAAAACAGGAGTCTAGCTGGTACGTGTCTTGTGCTCAAAGCATTAGGAACGCTCAGATCTGACTCTGCCTGTGATGTGATTTGATCACATATCTTAATAGAGTTACCATGGAGCTTCATCTGTGTTCCCCCACAGTGCCCTTGCATGCTCTGTCTGCCTCGGTCTTGCTGTTTGCAGGTGCAGCTACAGAGAGATTATGCAGGCTTCCTGTGGTTTGTACCGTGCGCGCTGTTACCCCATTCACGGTGCAAAAACACACAAATAGACTCGCACGCACACACACAATCGGCTGAATTAATGTTGCTCAATGAAAAGTCGCATCTGTATTTTAGACAGAGAGGTTTCTGTAACAGATGTTTGATAATAGAGGCTTTTAGAAAGAGGGTGAGATCTCAGCTGTGTTATTCTATGAGAAAATTGCGTGTTTTGAGGGCTCGGGGTGCTGGGCTTCTACAGATAAGTGTATTAGTGTTGCTTCGTCCAATGTGGTGACCCAAAACTGACCCTTTTAATTCATCACACATGTTTGTGGCCCTGCACACGGGTCACATTCTGTCATCTTACACTTGAAAAATAAAAATAAAAAGAAATTGTTTCACTGCATGCGTGGGCTTTTGGCGTTAAGTAAACTCAAAAGACAAGCATTTTTTTATATATAATATATATAAGTGGTTGTGAGTGGTTTGGGTGGTTGCTAGGGTGTTCAAATGCTATTTTCTATTTAATATTATTATAATATTCAGGTCTCTAGCTAAAGCTCAGGTCTTCTTTTAATGTAAGTCATTGATTTATTGTCAATTTGGATTGATTTTTGCCCATTTTACTGTCTGCCAGGAAGAAATTGTGCATCGGATCATTTAGAGACCCTAGTTTGAAATCCCCTTTTTTGGAATACCATGTAAACCTAATGGTATAGGGTATGAATATGGTAGCAATACATGTAATGCCATGGTAAATTACAAGGTCTGATAATCTGATAACATCTGTGTACCATGATTAGGAATGTGACGGTATCAAATTTGTATGTTGCGATAATTGCTGAAGTGTAACATATAATATATAAATACTGTTTAGAAACAGAAAGTAGCACAGCTGCTTTGTTTACAGGGTTACAGCGTCACTACGTTTTAACCAATTGACCCTTCGCAAACAGTTTGATTGACAGGCGATCTGACCAATCATAACCCCAAATCTGCCATTTTGTCCGACAAAGCAGTCAGGGGAGTTAGTAGATTAACGTTGGTGAACTTGAACTTGAAACATTGTGAGTACTCACGTCTTTGAAACAACATTCCTTCTGATGTTCATTCATGTTTATTTGATGCTATAAATGAACTAGTGTGAAGAGATGATCGGTTCACGAGGAGCTACAGCGATCTGTCACGACACATTAAAGAGACACTAGACGCTATTTATTGTTTAAACTACTTTTAAAAAATTACGATATATTAAATATGAAACCGTTTCATATGTCTGTCGAAGTGTTGTCAGTGTCCTCTTTGATGTATTTTTCACTGAACATGATGTGTGGCGTGAGAGCGCAGGGATTGTCGGACAGAGCAACAGTAACTAAAGGGGGCGAGTCTTTGCAAAGGGTCGGATAAAAATCAGAATAATGTGAAATAAATTATTCATGGAATTTTAAAGTGCCCACAATAATACCATGAATATTCATTATTGCGATATAGCATATTACTGTATATATTGGTACGTGTCTAACCACGATACGGAACTACTCTGGAAAGGATCCCTATAATTTTACACAGTTTGGATTTTTCTAGTCATTTAATACCATTTTAGTAGAATATCTTCCTTTTTCCGTAGTTCTACTGGAGCGAGGACCTGATAGTCATTTAAAATAAGAAGTTGCATGGTGTTAATTTTAGAGCAAGAGGCAGTAGGAAAGAGAAAAGTAGGATTTTGCAGTGATGAATTGGAGGGAGCGCACAGTCAGAATGAGAAGATAATAAGACGTGTAATTACCCATGGTCCTTTGGGCCTGCCCTGGATAATATCTCAGAATGAGTGCTTTTACCATGCTATTTTGTGCAGATCTAGCTCCATCCCTCATCCCACATGTGCCCTGAGTGTCCTCTTGTCTTCCTGGCCCTCACAGATCTGTCTGTGTCACGGCTGTCTCTTCTGTACACTTGCTGTCAATGGGCTGATCATCACTTCGTAACTATGGTAACCAAATGGATGCTCCAAAGCCACTGTAGTTAAGGGAATATGACACCTTGGCTTAAGCAATTATCCATGATCTTCTTGCGTTACAAAAAAAGTTCAATTAACACAGATGGGCATAGAGTGCGAATGATCAGATTTCTGTGATTTATAGAACAATCCTCCAAATTTTCATCTTGCTGTGTGTGTGTGTTTGTGCAGCTCTATGACTCAGGGCTTTTTACTGAAATTACAGGCTTCTGCAGCCCACTGGTCGTCATATGAGTCACGACCTTAGGGAGACGTAGACTCGAACACACACACACATCTCTGATCACACCTCGTCAATCGCACCCACACACTTGTATTCGTGCCAACGGCCATAGATGAGTGTCAGCATGAATCACACACCATTATAAACTTTTTCACTGTTACTGTCACACAACAATAAAACTTATTTGAAGCGTGGGGCTGATCAATATGCATGCTCACACACACAACTCGTTTCTGATACCTAGTGAGCTGTCTACCTACACAGCACTATTAAGGCATCAGGTGAAGTCTGCTTCAAAGGCTGAGATCTCTATTTAATAGTGCTGTCAAATCGATTAATCGCTTCTAACATAAAAGTTTGTATATATATATATATATATATATATATGTGTATTTATATTCACCTATCAGGCATAACATTATGACACTGACAGGTGAAGTGAAGAACACCGATTAGCTCTTCATCACGGCACCTGTTAGCGGGTGGGATATATTAGGAAGCAAGTGAACATTTTGTCCTCAAAGTTGATGTGTTAGAAGCAGGAAAAATGGGCGAGAGTAAGGATTTGAGTGAGTTTGACAAGGGCCAAATTGTGATGGGACTGGGTCTGAACTTCTCCAAAACTGCAGCTCTTGTGGGTGTTCCTGCAGTGGTCAGTATCTGTCAAAAGTGGTCCAAGGAAGGAACAGGGTGGCTGAAGCTCATTGATGCACGTGAGGAGCGAAGGCTGGCTTGTGTGGTTCGATCCAGCAGACGAGCTACTGAAGCTCAAACTGCTCAAGAAGTTAATGCTGGTTCTGATAGAAAGGTGTCAGATACACAGTGCATCAGTTTGCTGCGTGTGGAGCTTCATCGCTGCAGACCAGTCAGGGTATTCATGATGACCCTGTCCACCGCCGAAAGTGCCAACTTTGGGAAGATGGCAAGCCTGTGGAGGCAGTGTGATGCTTTGGTCAATGTTCTGCTGGGAGTCCTGCCTCCATGTGGATGTTACTTTGACACGTACCACCTACCTAAGCATTGTTGCAGACCATGTACATCCTTTCATCCCTGGTGTCTGTGGCTCTTTCAGCAGGATAATGAGCCCTGACACAAAGCAAAAATGCTTCAGGAATGGTTTGAGGAGCACAATGAGTTTGAGGTGTTGACTTGGCCTCCAAATTCCTCCGATCTCAATCCAATCGAGCATCTGTGGGATGTGCTGAACAAACAATTCCGATCCATCTTTCAACTTACAGAACTTAAAGGATCTGCTGCTAACATCTTGGTGCAGATATCACAGCACACCTTCAGGGGTCTAGAGGAGGCCATGCCTCGACGGGTCAGGGCTATTTTGGCAGCAATACTAGGATGGTGGTCGTATATATCACGATTAATCAATTTGCCAGCACTACTTTTACAAAGAGATAAACATTTTCCTGTAAATCTGAGATGTTGTCTTAAATAGCGACAAGCGACAGGACATTTTTTTTTTTAGATAGTTTGGTATTTCATTAGCGGTGGACCAGGAAACTCCTCCCACAGTGAAATCTCATTGGTCCAAAATCCTTCATATGACTGTATATTAAACGGTAAATATCTTCTAACAAGTCATGGGAACGATTTGTTAATTCGTGGCTATGATATACATATTTTTTTTCCTGCATGTCGTGCTTCACTGTAGTAGTGTTATTTTGTGTGGTGCACAGTTGCTGTCTATGTAGAGTGTTCCAACTCGGTCTGATCTTGAAACTGGATTTAAAGAAATGTTTATGTTTCTTAATCTGTCTAAATCAATAAGGTCACACTAGCCATTCATTCTTATGGGTTAGATCGAGTTGTAATAAATCCTTAGATGCTTACCACTTTTTTCAGTGGAGTTAGAATGCTGCCTAAGGAGGCGGCTGCGTATGTAGGCAGCAGACAGCATGGCAGTTCACTAGGTTTTGCATCAGAGCTCCAGTCTCATATTTCAATGCACTCACTGTGATTAAATCAAGGAATGATATGCCGTAGTTTCTGAAGAAGCATGAAATACAGTATGCAGAAAGGCTTTCTCATTAAACACTGTATATGGCTCTTTCTCTTTAGCTATGAACAGATGGATGTCTAATCCCCTGCCATTACCAAAGCATTATTTCGGACAGTTAGATCAATAAAGCATCTCACTGCTACTGCTGCAAGGTTTCCTAGCAACAACAGTGAGGGGTAGTTTGATCCGAACATTCCAAATGTTTTTGAATATTTGAAATGTTTTCAAAACATTCCCGTTTTCAGTGGATATCAGAACAACTAATTAATGTCAAATATGCATTCACAAATGTCTGAATTAGAACGTATCAGTGGTTGAATTGTTGTACGTGTACACCAAAGCTGTTGACGCCTTCAACAGGTCATTTATTTTTGCAGTGCAGACTATTGATCGCTGCAGGCAAAGAAACCAATTGCAACGATTAATTGTCAGGAGTTAATAAGTAATGGGTTCTGTGTTAGGTTGATAAATCACTAGGTTAAACAACTTAAATGGTTTCAAGCTAAGATATAGCTTCTGTAACCTCAAAACTCGGCATTTTCCTGCAGGTTATGTTGTTTTAAATCATATCTTCCCTGGATTTATTTGTTTATTCGGCATCTAGGCTGGGAATTCAGCACCACAGAGTATGTGTAATAGTTTTTACTATGTATTTCCAGCCCAGACTGTGATTGCTTCCGTGGCAACAGCACTATTAAATTCATGATGGGTGTGCATATGTGTCGTTGAGATGATGTAACTGTTCATCTAATCTTCCAGTGTGAGTATGTGTGCTTGTACACATTCACGAGATCATTGACTCTAAATCTCCACAGCTCCTGCGTCAGCATAACCTTCTCCGCAGATTAAACTATATATTTAATATTTACTACCTGTTATGTGATCACATGATCTCAACCGCAACTACACCTCATCTTCTATGTAGGAAGTAGATGCACTCCTGGGGGAAATCAAACACGCAGGAAACCATTCACTAATCCACATGATCTTCTGTCTAGACCCTAATTAGGAAAATTAACCCATCCCCCCACCTTGCTACTACAGACTCAGACACTGATACTTTCTAGTAACATATTTTTGTATATATGGTAATATATTCTTCTTATAGTGGATATTTGTGGAAGTGCATTTTTGAAGTATTAGAAATGTATACTGTATACTAAAAAATTCACGATAATATCTCCATCCAAAACATTAAGCTGTCATTTATCTTTTTCATCAACGATTAAGTCTTTCCCAGCCATTGACGAAATTTTATGGCAATCCACGATTTTACTGTCATAAATTAAGGGCTCCTATTACACATCTTCTGAAATAGTACAGAATTTCTCGATCAAAACACAGGAAAAGAAGAAGCAAAAACAAGCAATAAAAAAGCATTACTTGTGCAAAATAATATGATCATCAAACATTTAACAGCATATAAATCAAAACTGCCTAATGTTACCGATTGAAATGTCGAACCCAGGAAGAGGTACGGGACTGTGAAGCTTTGGGTGTGTTGATGAACGCGATCTACTCCAGCTATATTTTGATCATCTGTCCAAATCCTATCTGGACATAGTATATGACAAAATTAAATTTTCTCAGTTTTTTGTTTAAAATTTAGTTTTTTTTATGAAACATTTAAGTACATAGCCTCATTTAAGTGTGAAAATGATCAAAATGCTGCCACTGGCAGGCAACTTTTTTTAACTTAAATGCTGGCGGGGAAATACTTAAAATGTTTCAATCAGTCAATTTCACTAAGAAAGTGAACTTTACATTTAAAATTCCAAATCTCCATCCTAGTATTTTTAGTTGTATCAAAAAGACATGAGGTCATGTGACTACATTATACTGGCATGAACTTGAAATATTTATCATTGAATTATGTATATTTAATGTAATTTTTTTAATAGTAGCCAATTTTAAACAATTGTTCAAAATCTCCATTCTAGAATTGTAACATTTGCTATTTAGTAAAATAGATTTTTGAAACATAATTGCTGATGGAAAAGATACATGACAGTTTAATATTTTTATAATGCGTCATTAAAGTTTTGTTCTAGTTTTAAAATACAAAAATCTTATTACCTTCTTCAAATATCGGCCAATTAGGCTAATATTAGCATCCATTTAAAATGCTATTGGTGCTTTTTAATATATTGTATATCCATAGTGCTTACTACACATTGACCTCCTGTTCCTGTCTACTTAACCAGAAAAACTTCTAGTAAATTGTTTCTGTCAGGTTCAGCTTTTGATCTGTTAATCTGAGTGGGGGTCAAACAGAAAAGAGGAAGTGGTTTGGATCTGTGCTGAGATTATCTCAGCAAGTGCACCTAATCTAGTAGGGATAACTTATTTTTAACATGAGATCTTTCTGTCTGAGTGTGCGAGACTTTGGAACCACATCCAGACCAACCCTCGGGCTTATAGATTCACACACACCCACACATACACATGCTCGGGGAGAGAGATACGAATACTGTAATCACGTTTGCGAGTATTTTCAGATATGCAGCTGTTGGTTTTATGGAGCCAGTGTATCGAAGTGACATTCAAACTCAAAGGATGCTCAGCACAAACAACCTCTCCTTAATGCAAAATTGTGTGTTTGCACCTGTGCTTTAATAGGAAATCGGACAGCTCTAAACAAGACTTAGGCAATCAATTGCACTGGATTTCTGCTCTTGCTTTAATTTCCTTTCGCAGAGGCAGAGATTCTTCAACATCAAAAGGAATGCCGATTCGTTGCGGAAAAACGCTTACAAATACATAAAGCAGGAAATAATTGAAACGATCCATTGTGTCTCCAATAGTGATTTGCAGAGCAGTTTTCAATTTGTAAAATGACACAGTCCTTGGAGAATGAGGACTGTTTTCATACCCTCAGATTCTCATTTCTAAGGCTTTTTATGTTCACTTGAGTAGTTGCTAGTTGATTACATCATCTGTCTCTCCATGTACCCTCCTTTAGTCTGCGGGATTTGGAGTGAAGGGTCAGACAAAGGGAAGTGTGTAAGATGCATGAATAACCAAAAACTGTAACATTTATTGACATCAGGTTAATGTGTGACAGGGAAAGTGCTGAAATGGAAATATTTCACAAGGGCGGAGGTCATCAGAGAGCTACGCACATTATTCACCGATATCTTAAATCGAGATTGGTAACACTTGAAATTAATATTAACAAAGATTAATAAATGCTTTTCTAATAAGTGCAGTTCATTATTAGTTCATGTTAACTAATGTAACGTAACGAACCTTATTGTAAAGCGTTACCTCGAGATTTTACTGCATATAGCGATTATACTACTCGAAATGGCACTTGGTAGCACATTTACACATTGAATACTTTTGGGAAGCATTTTTCATCATATTGTTGAATTAATTCTTGTATGTAATTAGTTTTTTTAGTAGGTTTTGAGGGGCTTCCTCAGTTGAAGTGTAAGTTTGTGGATTTACAAACCTCTTTGAGTTGTTAGTGTCGGTTGTATATGTAAATGAACTATGTTTACGCTTTATCCTTGTTACTTGGACAGAGAAATTCACATTTATTTGTCAGCAAAATTCTGCTAGATGATGCAAAACGCAACAGCTCCAGATCTTTTGTGAAAACTACAGATTGTACGCATCTTTGCATCCCTGCCCACAGACTGTCAGATCGACAGAGGGTTGTTAACAGAGTAGTTATAAGGATCCGTTTATCACTGATAATTATATTGTATATTGTAGTTTGTCTACTCTTTAAATAATACTATGGTAACAGTTTTCTTAACTGTACACCACTGTGTTTTGCTTTGGGGAGGTTGGGCAGAACAGTTACATAGAGACTGTTTCTTTCGGTTTTTTCCCCTCCGTGTGGCTTAAAACACCGTGTTTGTGCTCATCCAGTCATTTGAAACGTTGACTACAAACATGGAGAATCTTCGGATTTTCTGTCGCAGTGTTCTCTCCATATTTACAATTCTTTGCCCCCTTTAGCCACTGCCTACAAATCGCTAGATTCTTCACTGGAAACCGAAAATCCCTCACGCCAGCTAAACATTTACTATTTGAATTCTTGCACCCGGGAACAATAGTCGACATCATTTTGACTAAAAGTTTGCGAAGAAGTATTTCCTACTGAAGCAAGGGAAAAAAATAATAAGCTAAATCGTGCACATGATTTACTAATTTGTTCCCTTGATTTGCTAAATCATTCACATGATTTATAAATCGAGGGAATGAATTAGTAAATCGCGTGCACGATTTACTTTTTTCCTGTTATGTGTCATGTGGTAGTTTCTGACTCTGGAAAGCGTATCCGATTTATGGCTGCATACCCAGTGCATTATGGGTGTTGAAGTTTTCCTACCTATTTGTCAAAAGGGAAGTAAACAGCCCCTTTTCTTTCTTTTCTCTAGTCAGGTGGCACTGATTTCAATTTTTTTTGCCTTTCTACCAGCCAAGTTTTAGCAGCCAACCCATTTTGCCAGTAGTGAATTACCCCTTTAAAGTTCAGAATCGACGTGTAGTACCCTCCACAGTGCAAAATTTAATTTGCCACTTCTATACTCACCCAATCACTCTTATAATCCATAATTCTTTCCATTATATGATGTCAGCTATACTCAGAATAGCGTACTAACAAAATTCCTTTTTTCTGTGCATTGTATATATACTTTCTGTACGCATACACTTCTACATTTTTAAAAAAAAGTGCAGTGCTATTGTATCCCACAATGCAGCATACTCAATTTAACAGAGAACCTGAAGCAATGTCATCCATCATATTTGTAAATCTCAGTGTGTAGGTTACGATATTTCAACAAAAAGTAGTTTCACATATTGTTTACAGTACACAGTGTTGGACATTATGCAATAAGTAGACCAGATTTGACGGACCACGTTGAGCCTTAGACTTTCCTAGGTATAATTTCAGTGAAAGCCAATACAGATGGTTCCCTTTTTCCATTAAATGTCTGTCATCTGGGCTTTTCTCTTAAGCTTGATATTTTAACATGATTTCATTATTTTTTTAGATGCATTGTGTAATTCAGGTTAATCGTAACTCAATCCTATCCTCTTTAAACCAGCTCTCATTGTCTGTCTATTCCTCTCTCCAGTTTAGACAGTAATGCGTGGATGCTATGTGTATCATTTGTGAACTGTTCCCTAGAGGAGAACGCAGCAGCACAGAAGCCCTTCCAGTGAGGATGTGTGTTTGCGTACGCGTGAGTCATTGACTGACAATCTCCGTTCCCTCCCGTATGAGCGCAGTCGATGCATATTGACTTATAGTTTCCTCAGCAGTGGTCTAGTTCACACATACACACACAAATAGCACCAGGAAACTCCAATGCATTATTTCTGCGCAAATCACAGCCTTGCTGACAAAATTCCAGTCATTCGGCACAAGGGGGGAAAAACTCAGCGATGCCTCGCGGGCCGCTGCCCTCGCTTTAGTCGCACAAATTGAAGCACATTTACAAACACGATCTCTCCCTCGAACTCATTTTTCTTCTTGCTCGTTTGCTGCCCTCTCCCTCACATAGACGTTGCATCACAAGCGCAGCTGAGGCTCCTATCTGTGTTGTGGATACAAATGATATGCCCGGTGTTTTATGTGTTTGTGTGTGTGTTTGCTTGTGGTCTTGCCGGTTTAGCTATATCTAGTTTGATTATGATTCCTGCCATACGCACACGCACTAAAACCACACGCTTGATTACATCTGACAGGTAGAGGCTCTCGCATATCATTTAAATCCACCACGCGTCGCTCTCTCACCTGTGGCCTGAAATTAATGTCATTTATGGAGTGCGTGTGTGTAGATATGTGGGTGAGTGTGTATTGCTGCAGTGACAATGCGTGTTGGCGGCTTCATTCACATTTTCTCCTCAGCGTTCATTCATCGTGATTTTCTCTCCTGCTACGTGCCGTGCTCCCTGTCGTCTCACCCCTCCCTTCCTCCCGGGCTTCCTGTCTTCATCTCGGTTTCAATTTTCATTAAATTTGAGATGTGTCCTTTTCATGACCGTTTCATTAATGTTGCTTTGGGAATGTTGTGTTGGGAATTTGAATACACTCATAATTGGTGGTTGATGCCAACATTTAGAGAACAAGATGGCTGATGGCCATAGTAGTAAAATGCATTATCGTTGCTTGAAATAAAATAAATGTTACCTGAAATAATAGTATATAATAGTAACTCAATGACCCTAAAATAACACTGTTTTACAATATAAACTGCGATTTTTATGACCGCACAGAAGTGCTTCTGAAGTGGCATTTTTTCATGTTCCAAACCTGTAAGACTTTCGTTCATCTTTGGAAGACGAAGATCTTTTTGATGAAATCTGAGAGCTTTCTGTCGCTCCATAGACAGAACTGAAACTTTGAATCTTCAAAAAGTTCATAAAGAGATCGTAAAACGAATCCATCTGAAGAGAAAAGATTGCTTTATATGATGAACTGATTGAATTTAGGCTTTTATTCATATATAAACTTTCATCAACTCACACATCAGTTGTGTAAACAGTAGCTCAAGTATGTTCAGAACCAATGAGATTCACTGTCATGTGTTACACATCACATTTGAGCTCCTAACAGAGTTTTGCTCTTTGGTTGAGCTTCTGTTTTGCTGTTCGCTAATCCATGTTTATATGTGAGTAAAAGCCTAAATTAAATCTGTTCATCATAAAAAGCGATTGAGTCTCTTCAAAAAGTTTGGACTAAACCATTTGTTTTGTACGGATTAATTTTATGATCTCTTTATGAACTTTTTGAAGCGTTAAAGCGGTAGTTGCCCAGCTGTCAATGAAGCGATAAAAGCTCTCAGATTTCATCAAAAGTATCTTCATCTGTGTTCCGAAGATGAACCAAAGTTGATCTTCGGGTTTGGAACGATATGAGGGTGAGTAATTAATTTTTATTTTTGGGTAAACAGGCCCTTTAAAAATATATATATATATATATATATATATATATTTTTTTTTTATTATTTTTTTTTTTTTTTCACTTGCTTCATTACTGGATGAAATCAGCTTTTTTTGAACAAATCTATTGAATGAATGATTCAATGACAAATAGATTTTTTAACAGTCCCTTGTCACCACCTGGTGGTGTAACAATGTAATGATACGATCGTTATTTGAAGCGCCAAGTTACTTTCAATGGGTGATGCTCTATTTTGATAAGTTCCGTAGACATCAGTGTTTTTATTCAAACTATAAACTTTTATCCCAGTACTGTGATAATATGAATATTTGTTTAACTGTTTGTGAAGCCGTTTCATACCTATACATGACAAATGCTTTCTCTAGGTCAGCGGCAACACATTTTAAATGTTCCGGTTTGATTTTGTCAAAGGTTAATAGACACAGGAGAATCATTGTCATTTAGGAACGAGATGGCATGGGTGTTTGAATCAAGATCGAGATCTTTTAACGATTAATCTTGCTGCAAAGGTGGCATGAATGCATTTACACAGCTCTTAGAGCTGTTAACTGTGACACTAAGGGCTGAGGTGGGTCAGAACTTCATTTAGTCTGCTTTTTATGCGCCATTATATTTATACTCAGAATTTTGAGCAGGCCCAGAACAGCTTTGACTTGTAAAGATAATTACAATGGCTGAACATGTATTTGAACTCATATTTAATCAAAACTCACTTAACTTCTGTTAATTATTTCTGATGCTGGTAATCGCAAAATATTGACCAGTAATGTGAAGAATCAAACTATTTCTGACCAGAACCCTATGTAGAGATCAGAATATTATAAAGACTTGGAGCTGGGTGCTTTTTACCTGCCCCTAGTGACCACCTAGAACACCTTTACATTGTGGCACCAAATGTTCAGCCATTTATTTCAAGACTCTTTTATTACCAGTGCAATTACAACATGTTGTCCTTATCTGTTGACTGCTCTCTTTTCCCTTGTTCTACCTCTTTCCTTGCTGTGTCACTGGCAGTACAGATGTGTCGGTTGCTGGGGAGCTTAGAGGAATTCATTTTGGCTCCGGTGTTGCATGCTTGTTACCAATCCAGCCTGTATTCATCTTATGATTCATGTTCTTGTTGCATTGAACAGAGCTGAGAAAATATGACAGACTTAATCAGGAAAAATTCAGCGGGGTGTTGTGGATGGTGGTGGCGAAGACTATTTCTATACTAATTTCTGTATATTTTAATCCGGTCTGAGAATATTCTTTCTTCAAACACACAAGCAGGGAAATGCTAAGAAAATGAATCTCACAAAACGTGTCTGGGTCGTGTTTCAAACGAAAAACAAAAGGAAAAAAGTATCTTACAGAAATGGATGAAAATCTTACAGAAAAATCAGCTGTGTTTTGACGATTAAGATGTTTTGCATTATGAGCAATTTCATGATAATTGAACCCTTTCATTCTCATTAATGCAATTAAGGTAAAATTAAGGTCCGTCCGTCTGCCTATCTATCTGTCATTCTTTCTATCTGATGTTCCATCCATCCATCCGTCCATCTGTCTATCTACCTGTGATTCTGTCTATCTGATGTTCCATCCTTCCATCCATCCATCCGTCCATCTGTCTATCTACCTGTGATTCTGTCTATCTGACGTTTCAATCCATCCGTCCATCTGTCTATCTACCTGTGATTCTGTCTATCTGATGTTCCATCCTTCCATCCATCCATCCATCTGTATATCTACCTGTGATTCTGTCTATCTGACATTCCATCATTCCATCCATCCATCCATCCATCCATCCATCCATCCATCTCTCTATCTTCCTGTGATTCTGTCTATCTGACGTTCCAATCCATCCATCCATCCGTATACCATATACCTGTGATTCTGTCTATCTGACGTTCCATCCTTCCATCCATCCATCCATCCATCCCTCTATCTTGCTGTGATTCTGTCTATCTGATGTTCCAATCCATCCATCCATCCATCCATCTGTATATCTACCTGTAATTCTGTCTATCTGACGTTCCATCCTTCCATCCATCCATTTCTCTATCTACCTGTGATTCTGTCTATCTGACGTTCCATCCTTCCATCCATCCCTCTATCTTGCTGTGATTCTGTCTATCTGATGTTCCAATCCATCCAGCCATCCATCTGTATATCTACCTGTAATTCTGTCTATCTGACATTCCATCCTTCCATCCATCTATATCTCTATCTACCTGTGATTCTGTCTATCTGACATTCCATCATTCCATCCATCCATCCATCCATCTCTCTATCTTCCTGTAATTCTGTCTATCTGACATTCCATCCTTCCATCCATCTATATCTCTATCTACCTGTGATTCTGTCTATCTGACGTTCCATCCTTCCATCCATCCATTTCTCTATCTACCTGTGATTCTGTCTATCTGACATTCCATCATTCCATCCATCCATCCATCCATCTCTCTATCTACCTGTGATTCTGTCTATCTGACATTCCATCCTTCCATTCATCTATATCTCTATCTACCTGTGATTCTGTCTATCTGACATTCCATCCTTCCATCCATCTATATCTCTATCTACCTGTGATTCTGTCTATCTGACATTCCATCATTCCATCCATCCATCCATCCATCCATCCATCCATCTCTCTATCTTCCTGTCATTCTGTCTATCTGGCGTTCCATCCATCCATCCATCTGTCTATCTACCTGTGATTCTGTCTATCTGACGTTCCATCTTTCCATCCATCCATCTCTCTATCTTCCCGTGATTCTGTCTATCTGACGTTCCAATCCATCCATCCATCCATCCATCCATCCATCCGTATACCGTATACCGTATACCTGTCATTCTGTCTATCTGACGTTCCATCCATCTGTCTATCTGTCACTCTATCTTTCCATCTGTCCATCCATCCATCTATCTGATAAATGTAGTTTTGATTTTGGGATGAAATATGACCCGGACATGTTCATGACAAACTTTGATATTAACCCACGAACCACAAAGTTTGAAGTTATTACAAACAGAAAAATGGAATTACATACACAGAAAGAGCAAAAAAGTGTTTTGCGTGTGTGACTTGGTAACAGGAAGCATCTGTGGCCACGTGTCCAGTCAGGCTGAAGAGTGTTTCATGTATGCAGCAGCATAGCAACAGTGTGTGATTGCCTAAGCAAATATTCCCTAATTCTTCACACAGTGTTTTTAAAAGCTTTTACTCTGGTGGCAGATGGCAGATTTTCTCAGGGACCTCATCAGCAAATGGGTATTCACAAATCTCAGGCCACCCCTCTACACACAAACACACCACTGATCATTACTTAATTCAGCTGAACTCTGAGATCTGATGGACATGCTTTAGTTTAAATGAATAAATAAATCGGTAACCTCATTCTGACCTTATTCTCAGTAAACAGTAAGCACAATATCAAGCTCCAGATGCATTCATTATGTGAGTTCTATCAGAGACGGTATAAGGGGGAGAAGATGGACCAATCATGGAAAATGGGAGAAATCGCAGCAGTCAATATGGCAGCTGTACGATTCAGTCCACCTTTACGTTACATGTAATCAATGCACTCAGGCACATTACATCTATTGTTTTTAAAAAAAATCATGGTCACGTTGTACTAATTCGTATAGTTTTGCAATCATAAATGAAGCCATCTCTCTTTTAAAGGGGTGCGTTCTCAGAGGTGGTCCTGGCGGAGGAGAGGTCCACGGGAAAGATGTTCGCTGTGAAGTGCATCCCGAAAAAAGCGCTGAAGGGGAAGGAGAGCAGCATCGAGAACGAGATTGCCGTTCTACGCAAGTGAGTTCCATTTCCTGCACCACACCTGTACCCATGGCAACAACATCACCTCTCTCTTCCACACTCATTCCCTCAGTTTGCCAGTTGATAGGAGCTTGTTTGCCTGAGGTTTGACCTCCAGTTACCGTGGTAACTCCTGTGCCCTCGTCCAATTACAGCAGGGAAGCTCCCGCAGATGTTCTCTCTCTCCGTGAAGCGACACGCGTGTGGACTTTGTCCGTGAGTGAAGACACAGACTTTGGCTGTGTTTCGAATGGAAAACAAGCATATGCTTACTGCATACTGCACTCACAGTATATACTATATGATCCCTTTTAGCTTTAAAAGATACAGTAGTAAATTAATTAATAAGTGCTGTCCAGATATCATTTATGGAATAAATCTAATTTATAATGTAAAAATTTCCGTAGTTTCGAACTATTTTTATGGAAACTTGTGGCAGTTCAATCATACACTACCATTCAAAAGTTTTAGATCAGCAAGTTTTATTTAGCAAGGATGCTTTAAATTGATCAAAAGTGACAGTAAAGACATTTATAATGTTACAAAAGATTTTTATTTCAAATAAATGTTCTTTTGAACTTTCCATTCATTGAATAATCTTCCACACAACTGTTTTTTACATTGGTAATAATAGGAAATGTTTTTTGAGCAGCAAATCAGCCTATTATATTTCACTTTTCAAAATGCTTGTGTTAATGAATATTAATCAGCTTGTTAGTACCGACGTTGCCAGGTCATCTTAGATTTTAAAGTCACGTGTTAATATTCAAAATTAACCTAATTAATATTCATGAAGTTTTCCACACTGACTTAGCATTGACGTACGATATCTGATCAGCTTTAATTTTTGCGCCGATATTTAAAGGTCCAGTGCGTAATATTTAGGAGGATCTATTGGCAGAAATGCAATATAATATGCATAACGATGTTTTCAGTAGTGTATAAAGACCTTACATAATGAACTGTTGTGCTTTTATCACCTTAAAATGAGTCATTTCTATCTACATACACCGCGGGTTCCCTCACATCGAATTTACCATTTTTCTCCGCCATGTTTCTACTGTAGCCCTAAACGGACAAACTGCTCAACAGAGCGCGTTTGCTCGACTGGCTACTCTCTGCTGTCTCAGACGACGACATCTTTGTCCTGTGTCGGCCACCGTAGCTTCTCTATGTGCTTCGAAAGGGAGGGGTGAGCGGTGGACTGAGCCGTTGGTTGCAATTCACAACCTCACCACTAGATGCTGCTAAAATTTACACACTGCGCCTTTAAACTGTTTTTCCACTACGAAAGTTTTCCTGTCGAATGCGTTTCAGACTACCTCTGGAAGTGGTCGAAAGTGGACAAGCTTAAAACATTTTAGACCCTGTATTTAGCATCTGATCTTAATACCAGATGTAAACAGGGCTTGAGTGATAGGTGTCCTTATGATTAATACGCTCATCATTATATCGCTCACATTGATTTGTTTGAGTTAATGTGCCCACTCTGTCTGAAAGAAAGCCTCTCAGCCTAACATATTGTTTCGCAGGTATTTTCTCACTGTCGGTGCAAATGCAAGCAGGTGTGTTTGGTGCGTCTGACATATGGTTGTGTGACGGGTGTTTCCCACGAGACTCATCAGAAAAGGCCGCCTCTGTTTCTGACATGGGCTTCTGTTGTCACAGCAATCGTACCCTAGAGATTGGACAACCAGCTTTGTCCTTCAAGTCTCTGTCTCCCTCATCTCATATCATAGCAACCAAATGATTGACAGCTTGTCTGCCATCTCCTGGGTGATGCCATAGGCCTGTAATTAGATCGAGCGAGTGCACGCACAAGCGAAGGAGAGCCTGTTCATTGTCTGTTTGTCTGCCGGCATATGTATGACAGAACGATATAGAGAAAGAGCAGAAGATATTTCCTTCCCATCTACAAATGAGATAATGAGATGCCCTCACAGGTTATAGTTTAATCGTCACAATACCCGCAGAGAATCGCAAACGTACACTCCCAGCATGCCTCACAGGGATGCTGCCTCGCTGACTAATGCTATGTTTAAATACTTAAGTCAATTCAATTTAGCCTGACACGGGCCTTGCTAATTCAGAGGGAAAATTTTATTGCTCAAAGGCTGCTCTTTCATTGCTCACGAGACATAATTGAGTTTGCAAAGCTTCCAGTGATAAATATTTTGGTCCACACTGAAAGCGAACTTCAATGTTTGAAGTTTTTGATATACAGTTATGTGGACAAGAGTAGTCTTTGGTGGCAGTTTGAACGCATTCGACCGCGTGCGTTTATACGACGAAAGCAGTGCGATTTCGACAACCTCTGGAAGTGGTCAAAAGTGGACGATCTCAAAACGTTTTACACCTGTATTTAGCGTCATCCTCTTGCGATCCAATCGACCAAAACGCATCTTAATAGCAGATTTACCAGGGCTCAAAGTCATCCGTCTTGTGCTTTTTCTTCAATGAGAATGAGACTCACTCCACATCAGATAATGTGAACGCTTCTGAAGTGAATCCGATACGACTGGTAATCCATAGATTTGCATAAAAGAAAGCAAGACTCAGCTTTCAGAGGTAAATAGTATTATTCTACCCATTTTATTGTTAAATGATTTCTTTTAATCGACACTCAGTAGTGTTTTTTTGGTGAAATAATGGAATCGAGAGTGTTTTTTGCTTTCACCCTATTCCTTAGTGCTTTTTCCTCTTGAATCAAAAGATGGTTTCAGAGGCAGCGAATGAGTCGTGCTGCAGCTTCTGCCCACTCACTGCTGAAGGAGAGAGAGAGAAACAGACAGAGGGAAGAAGCGAATGCATGAAAGAGGGATATTAAACCAGCGAATGGCTTTGTAATCCTCCGCCAGACGAGTTCTCCATAATCAGTTTTGAAAGATCAATATGTCAAAGGGCGAATCGACATCCAGGTTTTGTTCGTGGTTTATTCATTTGTTTCCAGAGCTAACGTTTTAATATGCTGCATCAGAGGTGACTCCCAGTTCATTGAATGGTGAATCAATACAAAACCATCCTCTCAATGAATCACTCTCTTTCAAGATTTGTCCATACCTCAGTAACTCTTTTATATATTAAACTACAAGGTGAGGAGCGTTTCTGACAAAAACAAATGCCTGCCAGCTGCTCCGAGGCGTTTTACTGCTGCCTTTTATTCTGTGTTTCTCTGAACCGAAACCTTTTTCTGTTTTAACTGGGCTGAGATAGTGGCGAGCGGCAATGAAAGGGCCGTTTCTGGGATGATTGCCCCTTACCTGTGAGGATCAACCTTTTCTAAACATATGGATGAACAAAGAGAGTTAATTATAGGAAACTGAGGTGGGGGGGGGGCAAATGTATTATCTGGACTCGCCGATGTCCATTATCTGCGTGTGTGCGCGCGTGCGTCTTGTTATTGTCCGCTCACTTGCGTCATTGCCCGGCCTGTTATCATGTGCCAGTTGGACTCGCCGATCAGAATTCACTTAAAATGCAACGCTAATGTGTATACACACAGCCGCCATGACTGCGTTACCATGACGAGAGGAGAGAGAGAGATGTTAACTGCAGGGATGGAGAGGGGAAGGAGAGGAGCAGAAAAACAAAACAAAAAAAATATTGCAAGTTGATATGATAAAGATGAAAAGTCACATTTAAAGCAGGCACCCTAACTCTAGCTGTGCATCTAAATGCTTCATGAACTTTAGAAGCCAGTTAGTCATTTATTTGGCATATGAAAATATATATAGTCAAATTAAAAATTAAAATGTTTTATTTACCTTAATCTGAAATGCATGTAAAAATATATGTGTGTACTGAATGTTCATTTCAGTGACAAAAGCGTACACAATCGTATAAAACATCGCAGTGTTTATTGTACATTTTATGGGCTTATGGAAATGTGCGCCACTGAAGTATTCATATGCTTATGAGCAGATCCGGAATGTTCCACTCTCTTAAAATCACTTCCTAAACAAACCCGGAGGCAAAGCGAGCCAGATTGCAGCAGACACGCACACAAAACGGTTTTAAAGTTGCAATTTGAGAAATTTAATAGTTCAATACAAATGTGTCTCTCTTGCATCTGAGACAGCCTTCATATGTATATATATATAATTTAATGTTTCCATTGAGTGGAATTTCTATGTCTCAGATATAAATACAACATTCTAGTCATAGTTTAATAACATTGTCAAATCGTGCATTGAAATGAGCTTCATGTGTTTTGTTTTGCAGAATTAAACATGAGAACATAGTGGCGCTGGAAGACATCTACGAAAGCTCCAATCACCTTTACCTTATAATGCAGCTGTGAGTATGTTCAACACCTACAGTTACCCACAATTCATTGTGCTCATGTCTTTCTGTTCATTCCGTGCACATTTGAACAATTTGTTTTTGAACATATATCTGCTTATATGGATGTACACTACCGTTCAGACATTTGAGGTAGGGAATCTTTATGTTGTTATAGCTTTAGTTCACTTCAGAATTCAAATTTCCTGATAATTTACGCACCCCCCATGATTTTTATGTCTTTCTTTCATCAGTTGAAATTAAATTATGGTTTTTGAGGAAGCCATTCCAGGATGTTTCTCCTTATAGAGGACTTCAACAGTTTCCAATGGGTTGAAGGTCCAAATGTCAGTTTCAGTGCAGCTTCAAAGGGCTCTACATGATCCCAGATGAGGAATAAGGGTTTTATCTAGTGAAACGATCATTTTCTAAAAATATATACAAATTTATATAGTTTTTAACCACAAATGCTCGTCTTGCACTAGCTCTGCGATCTGCAACGCATTACGTAATCACGTTGGAAAGGTCACGTGTGACGTAGGTAGAAGTACTGCGAAAAACTTCAAAATCGTCCGACATTGTTGTTTTACCTTTTTTTTGTAAAGGCCGTATGACTTGCTTCGTAAATTCTTGCTCGGTACTTCCACCTACTTCTCGGATGACATGGGAGTGAGTAAATTTTCCGGAAATTTTAATTCTGAAGTGAACTAATCCTTTAATATTTTTTGTGGTAACCATGATGAATAGAAAGTTCAAAAGAACGCCATTTATTTGAAACAGCAATCTTTTGCAACATTCTAAATGCCTTTACTGTCACCACTGGTCAATTGAATTTGTCCTTTCTGGTGTGATATCACCATCTTGCAGGAATAGTTCACCCAAAAATGAAAGAATCTGTCATTATTCACTGATAATCTTCAACTCTGCTGTGGCACAAATCAAATATGGCGTCAGTGTTCCATGATTTTCAGTCATTTCAGAATTGAGTGAACTATGACTTTCCTATATTACCACCCACATCATCATCTCCTAATCAGTATTCAGTAACCTAGCGGGGGTGTCGTCAACTCGTTTCACATGCGAAGAGGTTAGCCATCATAACAGAGGTCATTTACATATTGAAGTCTTTTAAGTACAGCCTGTTTGATTCTAAGGGTCAAAGAGAGGGTGGACTAACTAAATACGGACATAGAAACCTTGACAGAGCTATAAAAGTGCAAGATTATAAGCAGAAGACAATCGAAACAGCTCGGATGCTCGTCTTTATGTAATCCTCAGACATTTTTTTTTTCGTTTTCACTCTTTGATTAAACAGCAGTTGACAGTCTGACCTCTTACACAAGTATTAAAGTGACTTCTGTACAGTCCTTCACTTCAGCTCACTTCAGTTTAATGTTCTGACACATGAATGCATAAAAAAATGAATCTGTGTAACGATAAGAAAAAAAGACGGCGTGGCGTTGTGGGCCGCGGCCCAGATCACGGTGAACTGGAAGACGGAGAATGTAGATCTGGAGAGAGAGGGTGGCAGTCTGGCGAGTTGGCTGAGGGATGCTGTATGCTGACGTAGAAGCGTTGCGTAACGCTGGTGATGGGTAGCAGAATGTCTATGTCGTTCCAGCACCGCAATCACACACACCTTAATGCAAAGGGAGCGTGTTGCTTGTCTTGCGTGCATTTAAAGAGAAAATCAGACCTCCGTCAACAGGAGAAGCACTGCCTATGGCTATGTTCATACTGTCAGTTTTGCGGATTGACAGCCGTGTTTACTTACAGGTGTGAGTTTCAATCTCCTATTCAAAATTAGGGTACAAATTAGGGTATTCGTTTAGGGTATTCGTCAAATTAGGGTATTCTCCTATTAGGGTAGTCGTGGCCTAATGGTGAGGGAGTCGGGCTTGTAACCTGAAGGTTGTTGGTTCGATTCCCACGCTGGCAGGAATTGAAGGTGGGGATTGTGAATGAACAGCTCTCTCTCCACCTTTGATACCATGACTAAGGTGTCCTTGAGCAAGACATGTAATCCCTGATTGCTCCCCTTGTAAGTCGCTTTGGATAAAAGCGTCTGCCAAATGAATAAATGTAAATGTAAAAAGCAATTTATAGTATAAATGTGTAACTGGTGTAAGGTCTGTATTCTCTTATCAGTAAGCGACAGTGATCAAAGTAATATCAATGATGGCGACTTATCACAATCGAGCTGCCAAATCGTGACGGGGAACTCGCTGGAGAACAGTGACTGGATCTAAAGCATTCATATCTCATATCGCCATCGCTTTTAAGTTACTGAAACCACTTAAAACCCACAACACGCGTTTATGCAGTGCAGAGCGTCTCTCTCGCACTGTATGAGACGACTAGTTGTCCAGTTCGGTTCTGTCACAGCATGAATGTGGTTTTCAATAACTGAACTGTGTGTGTGAACCTAACCGGATACAAGACTGACAACCGTATTCTGTTGCTGTGTGAACGTGGCCTATGTTTAGTGGTGAAATGGGATTCACAACCAATTTTGCTACTAAAATGTGTCACACTTTTGTTTGGGCTCATTAAGAAAGAAATGAATAATTTTATTCAGCTTTAAATTGATCAAAAGTGACAGTAAAGACTTGTATAATGTTACAGAAGATTTCTATTTCAAATACTTGATGTTTTCAACATTGTTAATATTAAATATTTCTTGAGCAAATGAGCATATTAGAGTGATTTCTAATGGTTTCTAGAAGAAACGTGACATTGAAGACTGTTGCTGAAAAGTCGGCGTTGCTATCACAGGAATAAATGACTATGATCTATTAATCAAAGTGATTGCAATATTCACTTTGAATATTCACTTTGGAATATTCTGTGCTAAATACAAGTAAAGCTGAAAGAAACAGCATTGTGGCAGTAAACGTTGATTACTGAAACAAAAAATATTAAATTTTCTTTGAAAAAAGTAGTCAATTTTATAAATAGCACTAATTCTTATGTTAAAAATTTGCTACAAAACTCTTTAAATCATGACTTAAATTATTAGTTTTATGGTGTTACAATGTCATGGCAAAAGTAAAACAGTATATGACTTTACACAGATATAGTTAATAAGTGATTTTTTCACAATAAAACCATGTTAACATGCTTATTGGTTGCATCTTGTGACTCTACTGTTGAAACGTTTATGGATTTGCGCCTATTCACTTCCATTTTAAGTGCCTCGCTGTAACACAGATTTGAGCCTTTTTATTTAAGTGCTGCCAATTGGGCTTAACTTGTATTGAATCTGGAATAATCTTTTACAGAGAAGTCATTTATGATGTTGCTTCCCTATGGATTATGTATCCGAAAACGTTTTGAATGATTGTGTCTAGATGCACATGTGTAGATAAGAAAAGAGAGAGCATGAGCTACTTAATTGACTTGGCGGTGTAAAGTGGTCTCTCTGACAGGTGGTTGTGGCGACATCAGTCGAAAAGGAAATTCGGTTCAGGGAGAGAGGACGTTCATTACATTTTGATGAGAGATCACGAAGCATAAACAGGGTCAATTCTGATTTAATTTAAACTTTGAATGCTGATGATGTGCAGATGAGATGGAAGTTAGCAGGATTAGAGGAAACAAACATTTATTTTCCATCCTCATTTTGCCCCCTGGAAACCGCATTAGAATTTAAATTCCACAGTGTTAATTTGATAGTTGGCCGGGAGCCTGCCCCTCTTTTCCCTGCTAATAGGTTGCGCCAAGTGTGTGTGTGTGTTAGAGAGAAACATGAAGAACATTTTGGCATATGGTGTTGAGATGAATATTTAAATAGTACCGATCTGCTTTCTGTATGATCTCACAGATGCAGTTTAGAAACTCTTTCCATAATTCACTCTGCATGTAAGTGTGTGTGCGCAAGTGTGATTAAAGACCAGAAATGGACTGTTTTCTTCATGCATGTTGGGCCCTCAGGCTCTTCCGCATAGGCGGAGGGTGAAGCAACTCTAGTGTAAGGCTAGATGTGGTTCCTCCTTAAAAACACATTTAAATAGAATTTCATAGAGTCATATCAATAACCTACACATCCCAGCATAAACACTCCTTATTAAAGTGGCTCACAAGCCACTATTTGAACAGGAAAGCATATGGTTCGAATAATAATAAATAGCCTAACCATCACCTTACCTAATGCAGTAAAACAGAAGTGTTCTTCAAATTCAGAATGGATAGCTAGAACGCTTGTATAAAAGCACTCCTTTTATAATCTCTAAGCCGTCACTCATCTTAATTCATCACAAGTTCTGCTCATCGATTAAGCTGACTGTACAATGAATATCTTATTTAGCTTACATAATGTTTGGCACCTTTAAGTTAAAGCACTTTACAAAAACCTTTTTTTGAGTGGTGAGGGGATTCTAACTTAAACACGTCTGATTGGCCATTGCGTTCAAGAAATCATCAGAGATGCTTGTGATTGGCTGCAAAAATACGTCGTAAATAGTAAAACCTATTTATATTAGAGCACCACCACCAAATCTGTTTATGTTTATCAGTTGAGTGTTCATGAGAGAGCAGAATTCAGTTCAGCTGACCAAAACTTCAGCGTTTCAGCAATTACTAATCTTAATGCCTCTGATTGGCCATTGTTAAGTCAAGTCAAATCATCTTTATTTATATGTTTTGTGTTCATAAGCTCAATACAGGCGTGTGGAACATGAGCAGATCTAAATTTAATGCCGCAATCGACACTTTTCATTTCATTTTCATTTTCACCTTAATACTAGATTTAGTTTAAATGTGCAGGTGTATTTTTGGCTCAAGCCCATGTTCATTTTTGACCCGTGGGCTAAGCCTTCCCCGGCCTTACACACGCTCCGTCTACGCTCTTCTGCACCGTATGACATGATTTACGGCAGTGGAAAGAGGACTAGATGAGGGCAGAGAGAAAGGGACAGACTAAGGGCATCTGCACACTGCGTCAGAAAGTGCTGTAAATCCATTGATTACAATGAAGATGGTGCTTCACAAAGATGTAGAGCAGGAGTGGTCAATTCCAAAAGGTCTCTACAGTTTCCTTCCCTGCAAAGATCCTTATAGTCATCCATATAGTCAATAAGGCTTGAAAACATAGGCAGAGCGTGAACCAACTCCAGGCTAAAGAGATGTTCTTCCCCTTTAAAAACACATTTAAACAGATTGCATTGAAATGGTTTCATGTTATGTGTTGCCGCACAACCTACACATCCCAGCATAAACGCTCCCGATAAATGATTTGTAATTAAAGCGTGGATGCTCACAAATCAATGTTAATTTTAACAGAAATGTAAGCATACTGTATGCAGGATTTGTCATGGCAAAAAGCTGTCACTCATTTTAGTTCATCGCAATCTCACAAAGTTCTGTTATAATCAATGAAGCTGACTGCACAATGAATCTCTTACATAATGTCTACACTTTTTTTGTTATAACGTGAGGATTTGGGAGGATTTTGTTCAGTGCTAACTTAAACACCATTTGTGTTCAAGAAATCAACATGTTTGCGATTGGCTACATTGTTCAGCGCTGCAAAAACACAGCGAATAGAAACCTGTGACATTCTCCAGAGCGCAAACACGGGTATGCACTGGATCGTTTGCCAAATCTGCTATTATGATGGAGAAAACTGATCCTAGACCAGCAGTTATGGGCAGCTGTTTCCTCTGAAAGCAATCAGAAGCAGCAGGCATCGGTTTGAGTGAGAATTTTCCACACTAGTCTCAAGTCCGTGGCCAGAGGAAGCCTTGCCCAGCCTGACACATGCTCTGCCTATGCTTGGAAATGACATAACAAGCAATACGCATTGGAGGAATATGTATTGTAAATTTCCAGATTTGCAGCTGTAATACTGTAAGCATAAGAAATAATCCTGCATAATCAAAATAGTTTCTCCAGAACTGCTGCTTTGTCCAGTATTCACTTGAAAAAGTGCAATTTGTAATGGGTAGATCTACTTAATTTTCAACAAAAAATTGTTTACGTTGACAGTTTTACGTGTAAATGTTAGTTTTACTTCATCAATTCAGCCTACATGTAGACCATCAGTAGAAACATAAGCTGGATTTGATCTTATGGTCAAAAATTATTTAAACAGATCTTAGGAGTTTTGTGTGTGTGTATATATATATATATATGTATATATATATATATATATGTAAATATATTTATATATGGCTGGGTAGGTTACTTTTAAAATGTATTTCACTACAGATTACAAAATACATGCTTTAAAAAGTAATTTGTAACGTATTTCGTTACATTACTCAAGTTTAGTAACTTAATCTAAATACTTTAGAATACTTTGCAATACTAATAAGTGTGGAACAAACACAAATAAGGGAATTGCAAGTTATCTATCTCACAATTCTGACTTTTTTTTGTGTGATATAAAGTTGCAATTGCGAGTTATAAAGTCAAAATTATGAGATATAAACTCGCATTATTGAGAAAAGTCAGAATTATGATAAACTCACAATATTGAGAAAAGTCAGAATTATGAGATATAAACTCACAATATTGAGAAAAGTCAGAATTATGAGATATAAACTCACAATATTGAGAAAAGTCAGAATTATGAGATATAAACTCACAATATTGAGAAAAGTCAGAATTATGAGATATAAACTCACATACTAAATTCACAATTGGAAGAAAAAAGTCAGTATTGCAAGTTCATGTCTCCCAATTCTGACTTCATAATTTGCAATTGTGAGTTTAAATCTCGCAAATCTGAGAAAAAGAAGTCAGAATTGTGAGGGGAAAAAAACTAATTGTGAGAAAAAGTTGCACTGACCTTTTTTACAATTCTAAAATGAATCACAAAACATGAAAACAGTCGTGGTTCATCAGGTCATGACAGTTGGGAATTTTTTTTTATAAATTCAGTCATTTTGTCTTGTTCAGGACAGTACTAAATAAAAATAACAACATTTTCCTCTTAAAAGTATTAAAATGTTGATGAAACTTAACTCGGCTTTTTCAGACGGTCAGAGTCAGAGAATCACCAATTGCTGTTTAAATGACATTAAAATTCAAAGTAATCACTTTGGTAATCTAAAATACTTTTCAGATGTAACTGTAATCTGATTACCACCCAGACTATCAGTTCCGAGCCAGTCACCAAAGACTATAAACTAAACGGAGTCGACCTCCTGCTAGGCGCCCTAAGGGAGGAAAGAAAGAGGTGGAAAAAAAATGTATGCATTATAATGTATCTCCTTCCAGAAGGGGGCGCTACAGTCCTAATAGTTTGAAAACCACCCCTGCTGAAACCACACCAAGTCCAGCCTAAGATATTCAATAAGCATCGGTGTGCTCTGAGAATCCAGAACTGCACTAACGCACGTCTGCACGGATGTCTCCAGCTTTTGCCTGAATATATGTAGAAGATTTTGAATTTCCATAAGAATGCTGGCTAATGCAGGGATACGAGATCAAGAGGGCAAACGTCACTGAGTTATTTGCCGAGGCTCCTTTGTGTGACGTCTTGGTCTTTGAACTTACAGGGATGAGATAAGTCTTTCTCTCCTTAACTCAGATCAGTGCTTCAGTTCTCTTATCAGAGTCAACGTGCAGCGCCCCCTACAGGGCAGTTCACGTCCATTACAGTCCTGCAGTTGCACTGTACTGTATACATATATAGTCTTTGTTGTGGTCTCATTCTCTCTCTCTTTTCAGTGTATCTGGAGGCGAGCTGTTCGACCGGATCGTGGAGAAAGGGTTCTACACCGAGAAAGATGCCAGTACACTCATCAGACAAGTACTAGATGCTGTAAATTACCTTCATACTATGGGCATCGTACACAGAGATCTCAAGGTGAAAGACCCACAGCCACATTCTCAGTTATCGCTCTGGTTTAATGTGTTTGATTTTAATGTGTTTCTGTTTTATCTTCAGCCAGAGAATTTGCTCTATTTCAACCCTCAAGATGGTTCAAAGATCATGATCAGTGATTTCGGCCTGTCTAAGATGGAGGGGACGGGCGATGTCATGTCCACAGCCTGTGGAACGCCGGGATACGTGGGTAAGAGTTTAGAAATGAAAGAACGATTTTGTCTGTTTTAGATGTGGATGTTAATATACTGTGCATACAAATGTGTGTATATAGATTTCGGCTGTTGGAAAGTGACTGAATGTTTTGGTTGATTTGTGCGCGCCCTGTATCTGCACTTGAAGCTTATTCTTATCTCAGACTGACAGAACTGCCCCAGAGTCGCCTGCTTTTCCCCTGCGATTAGAGCGACCGCAGCCAGTACGGCCGTATGTGATGCTGCATGTGAAATAAACACAAGGAATTTTGCTATTAAAAATTACATGTGTTAATTGAAATAGAAGCTAAAATAAAATATAAATAATAGATCGACATTAGAAATGTCGCCTTGGCAAATAAAATAGGTTTAAACTGAAGTATTAAAATGACTAAAACAAGCTGAAATTAAAATGAAAACATTTAAAATATTATTAAATACTATAATTAGTATATAAATACTAAAACTACACTGGGCGGTGATAAATATCAGTGACACTTCACAATCAGGAATTTTTAACATTCAACTATCAACTATTTTTTTCCAGCATTGATTAATCAGGTTAAATTATATACAGTTTGTAAACACAATTCTCATTGTTAATAGAATTAATATTTGTTCATAATATATTGACTGTGTTCATTTAGTGAAATGTTAAAAATTTATGAAGAAATTATGTAAAAATAAACATTAAACAAGTAACAGTTTATTGATGTTACATGTAATGACTGTAAATGATTCGTAATTACATGAGCGTTTGGGTAAGTTCCTCTAAAAAAGTAATTAATTACTAGATACTAATTACATCTTCAACAGTGTAATCAGATTACTGTACTAATTACTCCGTCTAAAAACTAATTACTTTCTAAATGCCAAATCAACATCCACCAGGTGAACAATACAAGGATAGACGTGAGACTGCTCTTTTGATTCTTCAAATAAACAATATAAAATTGCATAAATTATTCCGAAGTATTTATAAGGTTGCATTAAAAATGTACATTTTAACATTAGTATTAGAGTATCACAATTACCTGTAATTAAATTACAGAATAATTAAGAGAAATCCCTTTATTTTTTCAAGGGAAAATTCAGTTGCACTTTATTTTACAGTACGTGTACCTGCATGTACTCACAGTGTACTTGGCTATTAAAATACTGAGTAATAAGGTAACTAAAGGGGTTAAGATTAGGTTTAGGTGCAGGTTCAGGGTTAGTACATAGTTATTACCCAGTTATTATAATGTCTGTAATAAATACATAATATATACATTGGGAACAGGACTGTACAATAAAGTGCTACCGAAAATTATTACATGCAACTAACCCTAAACTAAACCTAATCCAAATCACAACCCTATTAGCACATGTAGTTAATTAACATTACTCAGTTTGGTAACACTTTATTTTACAGTGTCGTTGTTACATATGTTACATGTAATTACTGTAGTAATAACTAGAAATTATGCATAATTACATGCAATTAACCCTAAACCAAACCCTCATCCTAACCCTAACCCTATAGTAAGTACATGCAGTTAATTATTATTACTCAGTACTTAAATGTATAATTACTCTGTAATACTGACACCTTAAAATAAAGTGTAACCCTCAGTTCTTAAATGTATTGTTACACCTTAAAATAAAGTGTAACCAAGAATTGTTCATTGTGAACCAATGCAATAACAAATGTTAATGAATTGAACTTTATTGTAAAGAGTTAACAATCAAAACAAATGCCAGAAATGCATTAAGATGAACTAGAAGCTAAAGTTTGTGAACATGTCTGTTCAGTGTTCTGGAGCTGGACCTGCCACAAAGTAAATAAATATATTAATTTAAAAAATTTATTTAACGATTGTTTTGATGATCTAATGTTTTCTGGGCGGGGGGGGTTCAATTAATGTATGGATTATTTTTTGGTCCCACTAGTCCATAACTAAACCAGGGTAAAGTACCCAGTGTTTATTTGCTCATGGGTTTCATGGTAGTGTTGAGTTTCGTACATGCCTATTCATGCATGTGTGTTTAAGACGGTCTTTACGTGCAAGTTTCCATGGTAACAGTGTTTAATGGCGCTGTGGTGGCTATAAAACAACCCCTCGACCAGTTGCATCCTGGGCCGGGGTCAGACGCTGCCCTGCGTGAGCTTTCTCTTCAATGGAAACACTAGACTCCAGCCTGAATGAGAGCAGCACGCAGGCATGCATTCTGTGTGTTTGTGCGAGTGTGTCTCTGGCATGCCGTCTTTTTGTCTTTAAATGGTAACCAAGCTCTCCGAATCAAATTTAAGGATCAACCGCGTCATCATTTTCTATCCTTTAGCTCCTCATCTTTCTCTCTATTTTTGTGTTCTCTCTCTCTCTCATACTTCTTTAGTAGACACTTCAAATGTGATGATGGGATTATATTGATCATAGCCTCAAAATAGTCTGTCTTGGAAAACATCCATTCCTGCAGTCCTAAGACAGGAATGAACCGTTTAGTTTTCATTGGGAGATGAATTCAAGCAGGTTATGTGTGCACACACTCAATTAAACTGTAAAAGAAGCCCGTATGACCTAATGCAGCATGTATGTGTTTGTGTACATGGCAGTTCCACGATATTTTCTAATTATAACCGTATCTGAGCGGTTACAAACTACTTTATCCAGAAAGTATTGGTTCAGTTACTGTTGTTCCTCAAAGTTTTGCACAGTCTTGCAACTGTTTGAGCATCACTGAGAAGTGAATTGGTCAGATTTGTTTTAGTAAAGCAGTTGTTAAGATGGTTCATTTCAATGAACCGGGAAAAAAAAGATTTGCTGATTCATTTGTCACTGATTCCTCAAAGTCGCTTTTTTGCAGCAAAATTAATACTTGGTTAAATATTTCTGTTTATCACTGTTTTTTGTTTCTTAAGTGTTTGAAAATATTACTTTATCATTGTGGGGGTTTTTTTGGGTTACACTTTATTTTAAGGTGATGTAGTTAAGTAGTGAAATAGCTCAGTGTTTACTCTTTACTCAATTACTCTAAAGTTGCTAAAATCATTTAAATTAAACAGTTATTGTTGCCAAGTATATTAAGTATGCTTCATGTAAGGACTGCAGTTTAAAAAAATATAAAGTGGAACTTTTGAATCAGAGTTTTGATTCAGTGAAACATGTTGAAGTGATTCACTGAACTGAATCAAACCTGCCCTCTCTAACAGAATTTTTGCTACACTCTAAAAAATGTGGTGCCTCAACCAGAAAGAAACAACTTTTAGTGAATTTACGTTCAACCAACAAGCTACATTGAGTTAGAGGAACTTAATTTGTTGCATAAACACACATTTTTAAGTTGATTACTCAAAAAAATGAAGTTGCTCCAACTACCAGAGTTGTAGCCCTGGAACCAATTAATCTTATCCATTTCAGCTCAAATCAACAGCTGTCATGCTAGCATAACTTATTTAACGTGTATATTTGATGAACAAGTAAGATATTACTTTTCACTGGCATTAGTGCAGTCAGTGCTTATATAGTTTTTACTTTCATGAATTTACTCTTCAGCACAACGGTAAAAACTTCAACACAGAAACTCTTTTAAATGTCAAACATAACAGCATTAAACAGTTTCCCTTTACTGAAAACAATAAATTAACACTTCATTTCAACATTTATTCTCCTTATCCAGTCCCAATGCAAAGCATGCTGGGAACTAGAAATCCACTGCCTACTTTGCACAATTTCATTAAGTTACTACAACCTAATTTTTTTATTTAAAAAAAGCGAATTAACGCAGGAATTTGAGTTTAAATTACAAACGATATTAAGTTGATGGAATGATCAACATTAGAACTCCACAAAATAAATGTTTGCATCTTAAAAGGTTTAATTAAAACAGTTAATTGGAATTTTAAACTTGCAACCATGCATTTATTTAAGTTGTGGTAACTTCTATCATAACACTCTCATATTCGCTGAGTTAATGACCAAATAAAAAGTGAAATTCACAGTGTTGCGCAATTGTGTCAAAGGCCCGCAAAATAACTATAAATATATTGTGATTATTTAATACATAACGAAACCCTAATTGAGATCCTTGTACTTTGTTTCAGAATTTTTGTTTAATTGTGTAATCTGACAATTATCTAAAAGATACTTCGCTCATAAATAGCTTCGATGTTTTCCAAAAGAGTAGCTTCACTTCAGTTGAAGTACTTTATGAATTATGGATTACTTGTACCCTGGCAAACTACAGTTCAAACGTGTCTTCCTCAACGCTGCCACCTGTGTGTTTTTGGGAGCTGTTGTTTAAAGGTCATACAGTTTCTATTATTTCTGATGGAAATGTGCCTATTTCATTTTAAGAGCTTTACAGAAAGCGGCTTTCATAAGTAACAGACTAGTCCAGGACGCACACACAATAGGCGACTCTAGGACAAGCTGAAGCCCTAGAACCAAAGCTTTTGTGTCGTGAGTGAAAGCTTGTTTCCTGAAGGGAGGGAGAGGGAGAATAATAGAATAAATTTAGAAGGACTCAGGAGCCTCAACCTCCTGTGGAGAATAACAGGATTATGAGTATGGGAGTGTGTGTTGCTCAGCCTCAAAAAGTTGTTTGTCCTGATTGTAAATTGAGTGCCCTCCATGATTTATATGGTTGTCTGCACATACAGTATACCCGTATATTCTCGTAAAAAAGAGCTATAAACATCTTTATTTTATGTCATTTCATTTTAAACAGAAAAACAAAAACATGTTAAAGTTGTGTGAGTTTTTATATAGTTGCAAGACTGCCTAACAAGATTATTTTCATCGATCTGATCGGTTTCTTTCCCTCTTCTCAGCTCCAGAAGTTCTCGCTCAGAAGCCGTACAGTAAAGCAGTGGACTGCTGGTCTATCGGAGTCATTGCCTACATCCTGTGAGTACCCACAATGCCACACTCGTCCTTCATTTATAAGCTGAGGAATCGTTCTGTTAAGGTTTGAATGAGACTTTCATACAAAAACAAGATCGGACAAAAATGTTTTGATGAATGAGCAAGTGACCCTGATCAGCTTCAGATGTTGTGGCTCAATTGACTCAAACTCCTTATATGGTGTGGTTTGATTACAACAGAAAAGAGTTTGTGCCTCACAAATATTTGAGATGTTGATTGATGGAAGATTTCTGTAGTTTCTGTGGTTTTTGCAGATGTTTTATGGAAACTATCTTACCAGTAAATACTGTGGTGGTACAGTGTTGCAGTGATTCATGAGATGCTAATGCCACGGCAGTGATATAGTACGAAGGATTCACTAATGCATAGTCAATGGTGTTTACATATAGGGCAGGGTGATTTGGTAAAAAAATATATATATATATTTATTTATTTATTTGAAGCAATAAAACAGTGATAAACAACCATATTTACTTTCCAATATTTTCTAAGGCATTCTAATATCTAAAAAAATAATCAAGTGTTTAAAATGTATATGTGTGTATATTAGTGTTGTCAAAAGTACCGGCTTCGGTACTGAAATTTTAAAAATGTGATGATAACAGTATTTTGAGCACTGTTGAGCAGATTCTTAAACACCTCTGATTGGTCACAGTATTCACGTGCTCAACAGATATGTTTGTGATTGGCTGCAGGGATCAATGCTTCAAAAACATCTTGTAAATAGACATCTTTGACGCTATTCAACGAGCGCTTAGACACATATTTTTTCTAAAACATTTTAATATCTAAAAAAAACAGCATGTGGACTGCAATGAACATTTTTGAGTGATGGCACACTCCCAGAATCGATTCATTGGAACAGACAGTTTGAACTGGTTTAAGAAAATGAATCAAACTTACCGGCTCTAACTTATGCCCGGTTCAGACTACATGATTTTAGCCCAATTTTGCCACGATTTACTTGACGTAGGGTGTCGTGGGGATTCGTTAACGACAATGGGCATCGGGACGCAAGATTAGGTTGTACTTTTCCTGCTAAGTGGAATTTACAATGGAGGGAATGTTTGTGGAGCTATAGCAACATGTTTGTTTATGTTTTAAGTTACTGTGACAAAGTGAAAAAAGGTATACATGGTTTGTTTACGCTCACAGCACCTTCTGTCAGTAGATAGTCCCTCCTTCTCAATGACGGCACGCACGTGGTTAAAGACGGGTAGCGGCGTGTATTCAGATATGTTTCTTTTCCACGACACGACAAGATTTTAATAGTCAAAATCGTATAATCTGACACAGTGACTATCGTGACAGACAAAAATATCGTGTAGTCTGAACCCAGCATTAAGAGTCTCACACTCACAAATCTTTAGGAAGCCTTAAGGCCAAATAAAAAGCTCATTAAATAATTTAAATATTCATGATATTGCTTAATATTATATTGCCAGTAAAATCATTGTGACTATTCAATACCCTATAACTTAAATCCCCTACACTAAAAGTTTACCTTCTCTTTCTCTCTCAGTATGTTTTCTTCCATTTTTAGTGTGAGAATGTGTCATAAAAGCTGTACATTGCACTTGAGCTGTGCCATCTGCGCTTCAGGGTATTATCATTTCACTGTGTAGACAAACCAACATGAGAACAAGCTTCACTTCACCTTCTCGCATCTTAGTCTGCTACATATCTCCATGTACATCTGAGTCAATTGTTTTGTTTTGGTCTTTCGATCCCGGCTGCTTCGGGGCGACTCCTGCGCCAACACAAACACTCACACTGTCTGTCAACAAACTGTCGTTCACATTGCGGTTCCCATCACTCCCACTCACATCTGTCCTGATCCGACGTATTCACATGGGTAACACTTTATTCGATGGTCCACTTTAGACATTCTACTAACTAGAAGAAACATTTACAAGTACACTGATCTAAGAGTATTAGTAAATCTGCTAACACGTTATTTTATGCTCTCCAAACAAACATTCTACTGACTATAAGTACACTTGCAACTATGTCAACTTATGTAAATTGTATAATAAATATCAATAAAATCACACACGAAAACGGAAGCGGAAGTGAGAAAAATAAAATCAATTAATACTATAAAACTATACACTCTCAGAAAAAATGGTACAAAAGCTGTCACTGGGATGATACCCTTTAAAAAGTTCTAATATGTACACTTTTGGTACCAATATGTACATTTAAGGTACTAATATGCACTCTTTAGGTACAAAGGTGTACCTTTTGAAAGAATACCGCCCCAGTGACAGCTTTCGTACCTTTTTTTTTCTGAGGGTGTATAAATAGTACTATAAAAACACTGGTGTGTTTACTGATAAGGGGCTATGCCCAGTTCTTCCACCGAGCCGGTTGTCCGCTAGAGCTTGGAGTCAGATCTTATGGATGGTTGGCCTCCTCTCAGGTGTGATTATTGCAGTGACAACCGGCCGAAACCGCAGCTAATTCTCTTAGCGTCTGATTAGCTAACCCAACGAGAAGAGAGAAAAACACAAAGCTAATGGGGTCGAAATCAGGCAGAAAATTACCTTCCTTTTCTCCCCCACTGCTTCTGTTCCCCATGAGGAAAGGTATTTTAATGGCTTTGATGATGGGAGGAGAAAAACATTCCAAGAGATTTGATTTATGTTGCTCAGGTTTAATCAGCTGTCTTTCTTTTCCGATTTCCAGAGGCCCATGGGGTTTATTTATGTTTATTTATTGAGCGTGATGTTTACCTCTAAATCAAGGTGTCCGCTGATGTGTTTTAAGAGGATTACACTGATCATCTAAAGGGATCGTTCACCCTAAAATTTACTCGGGGATATTAATGACAAAATGAGCACTATAAATGTATACCTTGTGTCGGCACCGATAGCCTAGTGGGCAGCACCCGACATATAGCGCTGTTGCAAATGGAAATGATGTGACAAACTCGTGTGTTTTCTTACAGACTGTGTGGTTACCCTCCCTTTTATGATGAGAATGACTCCAAACTCTTTGAGCAGATCCTGAAAGCGGACTATGAGTTTGATGCACCGTACTGGGATGATATTTCGGATTCAGGTATATTCACTCTGAAGAACCACATCATGCTTATGGTCTGGTTTTTAGGTGTTTAATCTATAACACTCTCACTTACTCAACCATCAGCAACCCCACATGCTGCTAGTAAGAGTGGAAAAAATGTTTTACAGGAAATTCTGGAATTCGGTAAACACCGCAGGCACAAGCTCTATGAAATTCTTCCAACCTACAAATAAGGGAACAGTGAATGAATCCAAATTTTGTTGTCAGTGTTTCCACTGACAAGCCTCAGTTTTATCTCACCAACACGATGAGTGTAGCGTCTACATGAGACAATTTCTGATGCCTTAAATATCAGTTTGGTTTAATGGTTCTAAGCTGATGTGCATGTATGTTATTAATGTTTAACTTCTACATTTTTTATGTTTAATGTACAGCAAAAGACTTCATCAGCTGTTTGATGGAAAAGGACCCCTCAAAGCGATACACATGTGAACAGGCCCTTCGACATCCCTGGTGAGTCTAGTGCTGTCCTGGGATTCTGTGCTCTACAGGTCCATATAGAGCTATTATTATTATTATTATTATTATTTAGAGAGTCAAACTATGATTTAAGTAATAAAGCAATCATTTTAAATTTAAAGAATATTATTATGATTATTGTCATTATTAAATAATCATATTTCATTGTTGAAACTGCTTTTGATATTATAGCAATAATCTTAAATTAGATAATATATTACAATAGCCCAACTATGGGTGAAATTGTCTAAATGATACAGTTAATAAAGATAATTTTGTAACAGTAACAAGTAGAACTCTGCAGATCATTGTTCTTTTGTTGTTGTTGTTGTTGGACTGTCATTCAGGTCCTCTAAGACACTAAAGCTGTACCAGAACAATTAAACTGCGACCTCATAAACAGCATTTAGAGACTGAGTTTTATTTCACTTTATTAGTGCAACGTTTCATTCGTATTAGGTGGAGATGCTATCTGCGTCAGCCGGGGATTGCATGTGTGTTCTGAGTATCAGGCTGAATTCTGTCTCTCGATTATCATGCACCGAGATCTCTCCTAAGGGCAGGAGGAAAGCAACTGAATAAACGCTAGCCAATTAAGACGCTGCGCCTAATCTCACATTATGTATTCCGAAGCGCTAATCGGCAATTAGCGCATCCTCTACAGGCACCTTTAACAAGCCTTTACCGAACACAGGAGTTTGAAAAAAATTGAAAAACAGAAGGATTGTAAACCATAGGGAATTTACACACTTTGGAGTAAATCGAAGTGCTTCTTGAGAGAAGAGGAGAGATTAGAGGAAAGAGAGGACATCATTATAGGTGAAGAAAGTTGCAAAGTTTTGACTTCTTCATTTTGCTTTCCAGGATCGCAGGAGACACCGCTCTCTGCAAGAACATCCATGAGTCCGTCAGTCGACAAATGCGCAAAAACTTTGCAAAAAGCAAATGGAGAGTGAGTACAAGTGACCTTGTAAATAAGACCAAGTATAGCCTGAACACATATTGTGTAGCTACAATAGAAGTGTTTGCTCAGACTAGAATTGTGTACATTTTGGACCCAAGAGTCAGTCTGTAAGAATCGTCTGTTTCACTTCTCATTGTCCATGACTTCTCATCTTTCCACATTAAAGCAAGCCTTCAATGCCACGGCCGTGGTTCGCCACATGAGGAGACTGCAGCTGGGCAGTAGCATGGGGAGCAGCATGGACCAATCGAGCTCCGCCAACCAGAACCGCATACTGAACGCAAACCAGACTCCAACACCAACCAACAACACCCCAAACACAACATCAAACTCCACTCCGGCACTTACCCAAAACCACAAACCTGCTCCCAGCCCAAATGCCGTTCTTATTAACGATATGACCACAGGAACCACCTCTATACCACGCAAAGACTGTGAGTATAAGCTTTTACATATGTATATTAGTGCTGTCAAATCGATTAATCGCGATTAATCACATCCAACATAAAAGTTTGTGTGTGTATATATATATATATATATTGTGTATATAGATTGTGTTTGTATATATATATATATATATACACTTAAATAGTGGTGTCAAATTGAGAAATCGCGATTACTCAATTTGACAGCACTAATTTAAACTTTAGTTGCCCAAGCAACAATTCTAGTTAGTTCTAGTTTTTCATCTAATATTTAGATTGTAATAATAATAATAATAATAATAATATATTGTAAAATATATCTAGCTGACCTAGATATATTTTAGTATTGCTGTCAAATTGATTAATCGACAAATTGCTGCCAAATTGATTAATTGAATTAAATTGCATCTAACATAAAAGTTTGTTTACATGATATGTGTAACTTTTATGTTAGATGCAATTAATCACAATGAATCAATTTGACAGCTCTAATTTTTAGCTATAATTACCTAGTCCTAGCTCTATCTTAAATGTATCAGTTTCTATCCATGCATTTCTAACCAGTGAAATTTCATTTGTAGGTACTGCCCCTCCCCACACTTCCTGTTCTCTGGCATCAGCTGCCTCCTCCTCTGCCTCAGGGGCGGAGCCCTGCAGGCCACTCCCTCCCTCAGTTGCGTCGGTGAGCACAGTGCTAACTGGGACCAAGTGACGCCAGGTTCTGCGGGGAGAGAGCTGGGAGGCCACCGCCCTGTGAGCCATGCCCCTCAGCCCACTCCCCGCCCTGCCGTCGAAAGTAAGGCAGAGGACTGACCCATTGCCATAGCATCGCCACTGAGAGGCTAAAAACACTGCGCGCGCCTAATGCACTCCTGCCATTTAACCTCCAGGCCACTAGAGGGTGCAATGCATGCAGTGGCATGAGACGGAGATTTCCAGCAGATGGCTTCCATTTTGAGAAGTGAATTTGAGTGGCTGGACAGAACTATGATGTCTTTGCTATGAATGTGCTACGAACCTCGCCAGCCATGTTACCTTCGGAGAAAAAACGAACGAGTCAAAAAGAGCACAGAGGTTTCGGTGCGAAAGTGTGTGCATGATTGTGTCCGCCCTTATAAGAGGACGGCGCCAATGTCAAATGATTCTTCTTACTATATCGTAACATGTCTAGCTCTTCCCTCTTTCCCTCTGCCCCGTTTTCCCCATTTACTTTCTCTATCTACTCACGATTTATTGTCTTTCTTGTTAGCTACCATTTTGATCTTTCGGGGTTTTTCACTGATGTGTCATGCTGACCTGCAGAAGTGCTTTTAATAATCACGCTAGACTGTTTTGCGACATTTTCGAGAGTCGAGACTTCTGTTTGCACATAAGAGAGAACATTTGCTGGCGTTTTACAGTGTTTTTACAAACTCAAAGATGGGAGATTATCGATTTGAGAACTCACAGTTGGGTTTTAGCATCACGAAGTTCAAGTTATCGCTTAAAACTTGCAATATGTTTGATTGTTATCTTACTTTACTGAACTTTTTTTGAAAACGCAGAGAAAAAGCAGTTTGACAATGCTTGTTCCTGTTACTCTCTGCTTCAAATGTTAATTTTAATTTTAATGCACACAGACAGTAAGTGTTAGTTACTGAATATAGTATAACTGTTACTCAACACAAACACACACAAATCTCCCAAAAAGCCATGGCAGGGTCTTTCTACGCCCAGTGTACGAGTTCTCAGGGAATTCCGCAGCTGCACTGGGCACAATAGTGATGCTATCTATACTAACGCCTCCATGGTTTGAGATGGTCTCATCCAGCCAGAATAATGTCAAAAATGTAGATTAGGATGATAGACAGCTGTTTGACTCTCACATAAGATTGTATGACAATTTGACCATGCGGTAAAACTGACATGTTATGCTACGTTCATGCCGTATCAGAATTAGCCTACCACAATTACAAACATTTTCAAAATCCCAAGAGATTGTGACAGTTGGGTACTGAAAGTAGAAATGCCACTGATTTTCTCCATAGGGGAATAGATTTTAAAAGGTAACTTACAAACCTTTAAAGACCTAATGTGAGCTACAAGGTTGTTCATTAATGCTAAATACGCCTTTTTTTAAATAATCGTTTAACAGCGGAATTCCCGAAAAACTACATTCCCACGAAGCACTGTAAATGACATACCTTGACAAAACTTATATGCATATTTTGCAATAAATGTAAAATATGTTGTTTCTATATACACAATCAACATCTTTAGATCAATAATTTTATATTTATCTGTTGTTTTTAATTTGAGTATCATTTGCAATGCTTCATGGGATTTGTAGTTCTTTCCCCGAGTAAAGTAGTTCTTTTTTTCTGATTTTCAAATACTTTTTTTGTTTGTAAGTTTGTAATATTGTGATTGACCTCATTACTGGTTGATTTGGTTCAAGGCTTATAACTATTTAGTAAAGACCTTGGGAAAATCCCTATGGAAAAAATGAAAAGTGCACTGTTGCACTCTATTACACGTTGGAAACAAGTTAAAGGCGTCACTGACTGTTTTGTCCAGCCAATGACAGAGTTTAGGAAACCCGTCACTATTTTTGCGACATTTTGTAATGCTAGTGATGTAGAAACTTCACTTATAGAGGCAGTTTTGTATAGATACTGCTAATATTTCAGTTATAAATAAATATGTAATTTTAGTATAGACAGCGTATCATGGTGTACCTTCTTTGCTCTTCCTGAATTCGTAAGAGATGAATTGTGGCTATGAAGTATTTTGCAGTCGTCGATTTTTGGATTGGTAATTCTGACACAATATGAACGCAGCATAACCAAGGACTTTAAGTGACTGTAAACATCTTTCCAGTGCGACTCAAAGTGGCTGAAATTCTAGTATTGGTTTAAGGGCTAAGGTTTTTAACACTTCCTTATTGATGGGTGACTGGTCTTCTGTCCCCGAACAGCTCTGCTATTACGTCCTGTCGGGTTTTTAAAGTGACTGATGTCTTCTTTGCCCTTTATGGTTTGTTAATATCACAGGAGGGAACCTCGTCTACGGACAAGATTTAGGAGTGTGTGACATTTTCCAAAGTGCCATTGAATATCTTCATGCATTTCCCATTAGTTTCGTCCTGAATGTTTGTTTCAGTGTGGGCGGCGCCTCACCGTGAGGGGTTTGAGCTAATGGCTTTATTTTTCAGTCAGGTCATGCATGCACCATTTTGTCTTCATTTTCACACTCGAGAGGAGCTTGTAATCTCACAACAGAGAAGCTTTTTCACAAAATAACTGGGGCGATGTTTTTGTATGTCACAAAAGCTGTTTTCTTTGAGGTCATGCTAAGAGTGAACCATACTGCACATTTCTGTTAAAACATTCAGCCATTTATGGTCTAAGCATGAGGTGTTTGATAAGTAACAGTTGTTTAAATGAATGTTGAGCTCTTTTGATAGAATCTGTGGGTTAATGTTGATTACCACAGGAAATTAGTTCAATTTATCCCTCAGTTTGTAATAGTAAAAGTCTATGGAAAGGCGTTAGAGAGGGTTTAAAAGCCGAAACATGAAGATTATATTTTTGTTCAAGTATCTCTATTAATTTCTTCTGTACAAATATGTATTCCAGGCTGTAAAAAAAAAAATATTTTCATGATTTATCACATAATTTTTTCTTTTGTCAAATCAACTTCAATAATAAATGTGGTTCAGATAACATTGAGTTTCTTCTGAATCGCCTTCATTGTATTAACTCAAATTTTTAATTTCAATGAACTCAATTTTAAGGCAACCAGGTAACTTACTTTTTTAAGTTGAAATTTACCATATTTAGGAGTTGAAATTGGGTGTAGCTTTTTTCAAACAAAGTTAGTAAGCAATTTTTGCTCAACTAGTCTTAAAAATGATATTGCTGTTCTCTAAAAAAGAAAAGTTTCCAGCGCTTGTAGACTTTTGTTGCCTGTAAATGTCATTTTCGCTCATTTTTATAAACTTGAGGGATAGTTTGAAATGATTTTCTGTGGTAAAAGGTCTTGATTTGCGTTGAACCTGGAACATTTTTGGCCCAAGTATTCTGTGTTTGTGAGTGTCACCTTCTTCTGTGTGTATTTATGGGTATAAAATGCAGGAAATTTGTCTGATATGCTGGTTAAACCCTAGCATATGCAGAAAAAGCATAGACCAAAACATTGGGGTGTTTTGAATGGAGATAAATAAATATATCTATATATAATTACTGCCACTCCAAGCCATACATAACTATTTAAACACAACAAATTAGGTATCATTTTAACATTAAATTCAGCAAATACATGCACACACACGTGCCATAGCTCACACAAACACATCCTGATCAATCAGTGAGTGCAATGAAGGACAGAAAGGAAGTCAAACACAACTTGTGTTAGCAACGTTTCAGTTCAGTTAGAATATAGCATCACTGTCGTCCGTCTGTGTCCAGAGCGAATCACTCCTCGTGTCCAAAGGCTTTGTAAATAGACTGTGATCGTGGCGTGTCTATCATGTTGTCCCTGTTAGTGTGCGCGTGTTCTGTCTCTCATGTCGTTCTCTAAACACTGCCTTTCTCTGCAGTTGTCGGCCACACACTGACTGTAACAAACAGATGTATATTCACAAACTCGTGTCTCTTGCTCTACGTCGTACGTTCCGATAAAATCACATTTCTATTGTACAAACTTCAGTAGTGCACTTCACACGAGCAACGTGGTAAATATTTAACGATGATCGGTTGTGATGCAATCTTTTCCCAGCGTTCTGGTTTCTTTCTTTGTTTCGTTTTTTTTTTACCAACTCAGGCGTCACTTTTGCCTCTTACGATGAAAAAGCTGTGACTGACAAGTGTCTGTGCTACCCAGTGACTGTGCAGTTTTAAACTTGTCCCTTGAATGTCGACTTATTTGCAAACTAAGAAAGAAAATACCTTGCAACTGCATCGAATGATTTTATAAAGAATTGCAAGCATGTTAAATGCGCTTTCCGATTCAACCGATTGTTTGCGTATTTTCAAAAGTCCTCACCATATGTAACTATATGTATGATGAAATATGTCTGTATCTATATGAATATATATTTAAAAAAAATGCAACTCTGGCAATGCAGGCCTTGTGATCTCTGCATCTCTGACACAACCTGTCCGAAATAAAAGTTGCCCAGTGAAATGTGAATTATATACTCATATGCATGTGACAATGATGATCATATTTTGGGAGTGGCATACTAACTTTACTGTGACGTGATCTTCTGTTGATATGGGGCTTGTATATCCAATGCCTTTGACAATCATCTGCACATATCAGAGTTTATATTCCATGCTGTAAAGCAATGGGGAATGAATGATTGTTTTTTTCCTTTCTTTTTTTCTTTCCTTTTTCCTTAAATAAATCCTGAATGATCATGATTTGTCTTTTATGGTTTAATAAGACTGAGGATCTCTGTGACCCGTATGTATACGTTCTGCTTTTATTTTCTGTCATTAGTTTGGTTTGGATCCTGTGTAAGTTGTCTTTCGTCAGCAGTCGGTCAGGCTGGCCGCGGCCGGTCTCCCACCAGCTCAGAGCTTCAGGCGCTCTCCTCCTGCTACTGACTCAAAACAGACTGGAAAGAGACCATGTGAATATCATCCAGCCATGCATGACCGCTTACGACCCCAGGCATCTGTGCATGTGTCTGGCCAACATGTTAGACATTAGCTGTGTCAAGGCGGCCACGTTGAAAATGAAGATTGGCAAGCTACTGGATATTCAGAAGGTTACAGGTTGTTGGGCAGCTTAGCAGGCATGAATTGAAAAAAAAAATCTATTTAATAAGCTATAGATAGATAGATAGATAGATCGATAGAATTGAGATCTAGTACATTATTGCAATATTCAATAAAAAGAACTGGATAAAACTGATAAAATAAACTTAAACTTTACTGTCTTACAGTTATGTATATTTAGTAACAGCTCTGAACGATTCACTGGCTGAGCGAATTTGATTCAAATAGCTATATGTGAATTTGACTTATGAAAAAAGAACTGGTTCATAAGAGTCATTAATTTGACAATCGGATTTTTTCGTCATCATTTTCTTTGCAGGAAGCATTTGCACGTGCTCTCACCACCTCACGAGATATCTGACCATTGTTTACAGACCGTCGGTAATGGCAACTAGATTTTAAATCGTTGCCGTTATATTATGTTAACAATTAACCTATATATATATATATATATATTTCTATATATATATAAGCAAAATATATCTAAAATTTAGTTTTAAAAAAAATCTTAATTTAGGTTTTTTTTAATCTAGCGTGTAGTTACGGCATCCACCAGCAGGGGCTAACATACTAACCAGCTAAATTCTGACCCCTTGATACTATTTTTAAGCATTTCTATCTATCTCATATGTGATTTATGGACAAGATATTGATATTTTCCTGTTTTTATTTTTTTCATTCATAAATTCCAATCCAAGTCTAAACAATAAATCAGCTGTCACTGTTGATATGGAAATTGTCTTCAAACTGTTGACTTCTTCTGCAGACCCGACAGTGCAGAAACCAACTTTCATTTTACACACGACGTCCGAAACATCTTAAAATAGATGCTGAGATTTCCCCGGAGGAGAGCACACATTGTTTTTCCCCTCACGCCGCTGCAGGGACCGGCAAAGTTTCCCTGTCATTATCCTCTTAAAATAAATGACTTCTAACTGCATCGCCCCAAGAGCCCATGTCTGTGTGCTCAGCAACATGTGACCTGCACTATAACAAACAAGCCTAACAGTGGGAAATTATGAGTCATAATAATGTTATAGTTTGGTAAGCCACAAAAATGTTTATCTTTTAGTTTGAAACATGCTGAAGAGGCACGGGTGGCATTCCAATGGATGCTGGGGGTACAAATGAAGTGGCCTGACTTTCCCAGAATAGTGGCTCACATAATAGAAAGCATATTTGTATTTTAAGTGCACTCACAAACACACCAGTCTTATAAAGTGATTTCACAGATCCGGCAGGTCTCATAAAAACCTGAGCCATTAAATGGCATCTCTGGCTCCTTGTTTGAGGCTAAACACAAACAATCAGTTGTTTACCTCACAATGCGGCGCACACGCACACCTACCTAGTCATGCAAAAATGTCCAACTCAAAATTAATATCAAACAAAACTAAATCACCCCAAAGGAACTATGCAAACTGTGATCAGAGTCAAATCAACACAATTTATTATGAAATCATCTTGACTCACCAATGAAGTTCACTTGAAACGAAGAGACGTTTATCTATTTGTGCAGTCATTTTTCATATCTGCCAGTCTATGAATGAATTCGTTGTCAATTGAAAGCATGACCAGGCCATTTAAGCGTAATCACTCGGCGGCCATCTTGGAAACGTCCCCAACGTTTGTTATTTTGTAGCACAGCTGCTTCCTGCTATCTATCTGAAATGTCCAAAACTATCGACCAAGCATGTGTTAAATAAGAAATACAATCTGACAAGTATAAAACATTCATTTTTTTAGCATTTACATTTGGCTCAAAAACAGTTACTGATGTGTTGCACACGCATGGAGTCCTCCACTTCCCATGCTGCGCAAATGACAAAAGTTACTTCACGTAAAACACAATTTCTGACTTCTTTAAAGATGGTAAAACAAGTCTAGTTTCTACATTTTTTTTCTTCTTAAAATGAATTAATCTTGCCATTTTACTACACAGTGCGATCTAGCCATTATCAAGTGAGCAAAGCCTTAACATTGTCTTTAGTTAGTCTATTTCACCGGTTCTTAACTTCACAGCCACCATCCATCATCAGCTCCTGCCATCAACCTTTAGCCTCTTAGTTCCTGCTGTTTGATCACATCTGCAGCTCAAAGACTTTGATAACAGACTCAGACTGTGTTGAAAGTGGACAAACGTCCGTCTGGTATGTTTTGTATTGGGATCAGCTGGGGTTAATGTTTACGAGAGGACTGGATAATGTTTGCTTGGGTTGGAGAGAGATTGAACCGCTTTAGATCTATGCGTTCGCCACTGTCAGCATGCTGATACGCTGTTGTGGTAATGTTTTGTGTAGAAGCAGTTGAAAGAGTCCAGCAAAGTTCAATATTAGTTCACAATGATTATTTTTTGTTGATTTAGAGAGCCTACAGCTATCTGGACTCAAGAACCCGTGATATCAGAGCTACCGTCTACTTAATATGTGTTCAAAAGAGAGGATGCACACTCTCTAACTCTGACGCATGTGACTGGGTCTCAGAAATATCGAATAAGAGAAAGATTTGGGATGTTTTTAACATTTCTTTCATATAGGAGAATTGGGGGTGTACACATGAAAACTCCTGATGTTCCTGTTTGTGTATGTGTGTGTGTGTGTATACTTGTACCGCTATCAGTGAGGACTGGTTTGAGTCTTCAGAGTAAAGAGAAAGAGCAAAGTGAGGACATTTCGGCTGGTCTTCACTTACTGAGACCCCCTTTAAAGGCCTGTTTAAAGGTTTAAAAGTACTTTTTTGGCACCCATTAGGAAAACAGCTTATAGTGATGTTTTTTGAACAAGTGAAAATGCAAGTTTCTCAAGATTTGGACAAATGTTGGACACATTCTCTCTCCCCTTCCTCCACTCTCTCAATCTCAATCTGCTCAGCAGATGAAAGGAGACAATGAGTGAGGATTTGCTGAAAAGCTGTCGCTGGATCGTCTGCTTGATAACTGAGCCTGTGATGCATTACTATCAGCTACTCCTGAAAGAAAGACTCAGATGTAATGTAATTCAGTGTGATCACAGTATCTGATGGTGTGTGTGTCCTCACACTTACCTCTGATGTAACCATACGGGTCCTCTATATTTGCTCTTTTAGCATTTTTTTGTTTGTTTTGCATTGGAATATACCCTAAGCTAATTTGAAAATGAAAGTCTGTTTAAATTTATATGTATGATTTAAATTTTGAGTTGATAAAAAGCGATTTTGATCTTGACTTTAAGGCGGAAGTATTTTTTCAAAAGTTTATTTGAATTGCCTCAAAATCACCAATGTTTCTTTAAGAGGGCAAATGAGCTCCGCCCCCCTCTGAACACATTTGTTTTATTCTCACATTTACTCATTCTGTCCATCCATCTGCACAATCCAATACCAGCTGTCTCAGACTTCACAGAAGTATGAGCTAATTGCATTTTTTTGTGTGCTAAAAGTTTTACAGTGTACAGTGAAACTAAAGACACACTAAAAATAAAGACAGACCAATCTCATTTCAATATGCAAATATTATGATGACATCGCTGCTGCCTGTAACATCTCGAACACTGAATATTGTGACAATTTTCACTTTTATCTTACATTTCTTACATCATACGCGGCCATTACAGAATACGGTTAAAACGTGAGACGCAGGTCAGTGTTTGGAAGGTCAAAAGGTTAACTACGTGTTAAATACGTGTTATTTGCACGTATTTGACATACTGATTTTTCATGCGCAAACAACATGTATTTAACGCATTAAATTGTTGACGTGTTAAAATTCATGTGTTTTTGAACCTTTTGGCCTTACATATTTGTAAAGCGAGAAAAAAATGCAAGGTCTACAGACGCGTTTGATGGGCGTCTTGACTGCCACGTTTTTACAACGCGCCTCATGCACGACATGCTAAAAAAGACGCAAGCTCAACAGTCAAACGGGTTCGTCTGTCATGTGCTTGCATCGAAAAACAATGGAAAAGTAACAGTAGAATAAAAAAAATGCGTAAGACTCAACTAATGTTACTATGACATCCTCACTAGTTCTGTATGTCAATGGGGATTTTTAAAGTAATACCCATGTTTAAATGTGTTCAATGTGGTAACATCTAAATTAACAAATATTTTTTATATGACAGAAATGCATCAGGTTACACTAATAAGTCATTTTTAAGAGTCAGATATGTGTTCTTTTTTTAAAATCATCTTAAATTTCTTTAAAAAGCATGTCAAGTTTAAGTTTACTTGATCAGTGTCAATATGAAAATTATGTACAAAACATTTATAGTTTACATCAAGCATTTGGAGCTGAATTAATTGCTGTGGAGAGAAGAAAAAATTCAAATATGAGGGATCTGAAGACTGCCCTGCAGTCTGTATGAGTCAATGCACTGCAAAAAATTGATTTTCTTACTTAGTACATTTGTCTTGTTTTCTCCAGTTGACATTTTTCTCAATTTTAGCACAAATCACTTCTATTTTGATAAATTTATCAGAAAACAAGACTAACCGTTCAATGTCATCTTGCTTCTTAAGTAAAGATATTTGTACTGGAAAGCAAGACAAAAATACAGAGTAAGAAAATCACTATTTGCAGTGTGTGAAGGTGTTTGTGTGCTGGAGCTCACAGTCCATGTGTGTATCTGTGGCGTGGAGCGCCGTGTTGGGGTGGAATGGCATTGAGGTGATGTCCTGCATGTCTCTCCACTGTCTTCAGGAGCTCTTGGAGCTCCTGGCGTTCCCGCTCTGCGCGGTGGGACATCTTCCGGGCCTTCCTCAGAGAATGCCTCAGTTTCCCCACTCGTTCTTTTAACTGTTCATTCTTCCTCTCCAGCTCAGCCACACGCTCCTGGAGCTGTCCAACTCGCTCCTCCTCCTCGAACAACGCCTTCTGCACGGAGGAACACAGCAGCTGAAAGAAAAAAGAGAGCGAGAGACGGTCACTCGGGTACATTATAATCACAGGTCTGTGCATGCATTGATCACCTGACCCTGTGGAATGAAGGTCAACATGCAACATGACATCATTTCCAGCCTTATTATTTCCTGTTGAGCTCTGCCTTTCTTTTCTGGGCCCCAGCATATGCCAGCGTGTGTGTATGATGGAGGCAGTTCAAAAGTGACATGCTGTCATGCCCACAGTAGACACAAGTCGAGGCATGCTGAGTGTGTGCGCGCATGTGGAGTGTGTGTGATTGCACGGCCGCGTCTGTGTGTATTTGAGCGACGGGAGGCCACATGTTCTCCCTGAACAACGGAAAGGTCTAAATCCCTATTGTAAAGAGCCAAATCTGAGTGTTACATGATGTCAAAGGTCACCACATGAGCTAATTGCACAAAAACATTATGCTGACTGTGAACACAAACGAACATGAAAGTGAATGGAGACAGATGCTGTGAAGTTCAGTAATCATTTTTCAGTGAATAATGACAATGCATTTTAAAAAGGAATGTATTGGTGTGTTGGCAAAGCTGAATTTTCAGCGTCATTGTCACATTATCCTTCAGAAATCATTCTAATATTTGCTGCTCATGAAATATTTATTATTATTACCAATGATGATGATCTTTTATCAATGGAAAGTCAAAAGAACACCCCCAAAAAACCCTTCACAGACCCCAAACTTTTGAACGGTAGTGTAGAAGTTTATATAATATGTTTGTGCACTTTTAAAAGCCATCCTGGACAGAAAAGTATGCAGAGAAATAAGGCGTGATAAGAATGACTGTTCTTGTGTCCTACTGTCCAAACAAAACACCCACTGCTGTAACAACAACAGCACTATCCAAACGACAGCTCCTCCAAACTACAGGACACCCAGAGCCAGAGACAGACAGGTGGACACCAACACACCTAAAACAACACACATGCTGAAATAAACATCTCTACTCATTAACGAGACCATATGTTTGTTCTTTTGCTTGAAAACTATGTAAACAGCTATTTAGCAGTGCAATTTAATATAAGATTTCTTCTTAATGTGGGTGATGTGTATTTACAACCACAAGAGCCAAACATAGCCTGCTTTGCTTTCAGACCCAAACTAGACCCAGATGTGGTGGTCAGTGAGTCATCTATAACAATAGAGTGTGTTTTAGAAAAGAAAATGAGACAAGAAGGCAGAAAACACAATGAGAAAAAGAATGAAGAAACTGAGATAGATTAGATAGATAGATAGATAGATAGATAGATAGATAGATAGATAGATAGATAGATAGATAGATGCCAGACAGACAGACAGGCAGTCAGAGACAGACAGATAGATCAATAGATATATAGATGACAGACAGACAGACAGACAGATCGATAGATAGACAGACAGACAGACCGATCGATCGATAGATAAATAGATGCCAGACAGATAGATCAACAGATTGATAGATAGATAGATAGACAGACAGACAGACAGATAGACAGATAGATAGATGCCAGACAGATAGATCAACAGATCGATAGATAGATAGATGACAGACAGACAGACCGATCGATCGATAGATAGATGCCAGACAGACCGATCGATCGATATAGATAGATGACAGACAGACAGACCGATCGATCGATAGATAGATGCCAGACAGACCGATCGATCGATATAGATAGATGCCAGACAGACAGACAGATCGATCAATTGATAGATAGATGACAGACAGACAGACAGACCGATCGATCGATAGATGCCAGACAGACAGATAGATTGATAGATAGATAGATGACAGACAGACAGACCGATCGATCGATAGATAGATGCCAGACAGACAGACAGATAGATCGATAGATAGATAGATGACAGATAGACAGACCGATCGATCGATAGATAGATGCCAGACAGACAGACAGATCGATCGATTGATAGATAGATGACAGACCGACAGACAGACAGATAGACAGACAGACAGACAGATAGATGACAGACAGACAGATAGATAGATAGATGACAGACAGATAGATGACAGACAGACAGACAGATAGATAGATAGGTAGATGACAGACAGACAGACCGATCGATAGATAGATAGATGACAGACAGACAGACAGATCGATCGATTGATAGATAGATGACAGACAGAGAGACAGACAGACAGACAGACAGACAGATAGATTACAGACAGACAGACAGACAGACAGATAGATAGATAGATAGATAGATGACAGACAGATAGATAGATGACAGACAGAGAGACAGACAGAGAGACAGACAGACAGACAGACAGACAGATAGATTACAGACAGACAGACAGACAGACAGACAGACAGACAGATAGATGGATAGATAGATAGATAGATAGATGACAGACAGATAGATAGATGACAGACAGAGAGACAGACAGAGAGACAGACAGACAGACAGACAGACAGATAGATTACAGACAGACAGACAGACAGACAGACAGACAGATAGATAGATAGATAGATAGATAGATAGATAGATAGATAGATAGATAGATAGATAGATAGATGACAGCCATCCATACCTGATATCTGATGAAATACATAATGCATTCAGACATTTAATGGCATAGCAAATGCAGTGGTGTTTTTTGCATTTGTGTGAATCTGATTAGAGTTTAATGAGTATAATGGGTGTTTAAGATGGATGGTACAGGAAGCAGGGGGTGACAGAACTAACAGACACCGTTCTGGCTACAGTCACAAGAGCACAAAGTCCCTCAGGCAGGCTCAATCCTTTTCCCACAGGAAAGCTCCTGTGTAAAACAGCTCTCATTATCTCTCTGAGGTTCCCGGGCCTGATAATCACCCCCACCTGTTCCTGCAGCGCACACACCATCATTATCTTTATCTTCTCTCACCGCTGTGTCTACGCATCTGTCTGTCTCTTTCTATACAGATGTGATTAGTGAAGTATCCCTGTATATCTTCTATGATCTGTAATACTTGGATGTAACTTTAAAAAAAATGTCTGGGGTTCAGAAAAGATGGAGTTAATAGAAATTAAATCATTTCAACCCCAAATATTCCTTTATTGCATATAGACAGACTGACTGTCACATCTGTTTAGTGCAGTAGACACCTGTTAGAGGAACTCTGCACCTCCTCAGGTCACTGCCCCTAATGCAGAGTTCACAAATTTCGTTAGATCGCTGTTCTTTTCACACCGCACGACTATCTGAGGCAGCATTCAGTAGCTGCTGTGACCACGTTGGATCACCGACAGGCAGTTACACATCGCATAACTTTACAATAGGAAGAATCGCTGACAACTCCGTCCGGTCCGCAAACTACGCTTCACAACCAAACGCAAGACGTGATGAGATCGGAGTTCTTGCGCAATCCAAATTGTCTGTGCGCTAACTTGCAGCAAAAAGGGGAAAAAGAAAAAAAGATTATAGAGGAGGAAATGTTTGGGGAGCCATGGGCCAATAACTCCTCCCACTGCCCTGTATCTTGCGCTCTCATTGGCTGTAGATCTCGCAAAATCTGTCAGGGAGTGAAAATCGGGAGTTAAATCGTGCAGTGTGAACTCGGCATAACGTAGACATGCATGAACATACTTCTGACGGCTTAATCCCAAAGTATACTCCAGCTGTCCGTGTTCCGCGACGGTCTGTGCACTGTCCACGTGATGTCATTTTCACAGGCGTCCACATACACCGGCGCATGTGTGAGTGATTTGAGCGATTTCAGGCCTGGGAATACTTAATTTTACACATTACGTCTTATGCACAGTCGAGCGTGCAATCCTTTCAAAGTATATTCCTTTGGCCATGAGCATGGAAAGGTGCATTTGGAGTGTGCGCACTATCTAGTGGAATGCTGTTTAAGCGCTCAAGTCACACACGCTGTTGTACATGAACCGTATGCATGGTCTTATAAATTGGGCTGCATGCAGACAGGGTGTACGGATATCCATGGATTCTCCTCATGATGATGTACGGACGGCTGACATATACTTTGGGCTTTAAAAAAAACCAAAAAACTAAATTCCACTAGACTCGCGGCTTTCCACGGTACAAGGTACAAATTCTTTTTGATTTGAACGTATATGCTTGTCTGAAAGGAAAGGGAAATTCCTGCTGTTTTAGTCTGTGGTATATTACACTCAATAAAAACTGTCAACCCTGAGCTGATGACTGTTTTCGGTTAGTTGAAGGGACTATTTATCTGTACATTCAGGCCTCTCATTGTGTTTGGCTGAATATAAACCCCTCTCTCTAGACAGCAGACCACCGTCTGGCTACTGAGCGGCTGTGTGTCTGAATGTACAGAAGGCTAATCTCATCAAGGCAAACATATTTGCCACCACTTGATACTCTGTGCGTGTATTACATCCACACATCCTCCCAAGCCCTTCCATAACCTCTGAGGACCCCTGACATTCCTCCCATTCTGCGTCGAACCGTCCACATCAAACACATGATTTATTTTCCTTTAAAAACCCACCGCCATTTCCCCAAGAGGATGTCCAGCTGATGTGTCTCTCACTATTTCTCCATCTTTTTATTTTCTATCTCAGCTTTATTTTCAGTGGCAGATGTGTGTGTTTAGGTGGGATAGGCCGTCTGTGAGTGTGTGTGTGTGTGTGTAAGGTAGGGCAGCTCGAGCTGGGAGGTCTTTAATCCGGCCTCTATCGAGCCGAATGAACTCTTGAATTACCTCAGCCTCCTGCCGTGATGAACAGTCACAGTCGTCAATACAAAGACCACCAAAGAAAGGGACTTGTGTGACTAAGTATGGGCTGTATGAACCACTTACCCATGAGAACCTGAACATGTTATTTTCATATTATTCTCACTTCCTGTGTTGCAAGTTTTTGGCAGCAGCCTATCAGATTCCAGTTGTGTTGTCTTCAGGCGTTAGTGTAAACATGTTCTGATTTAGTCCTAACTCTATCCCTACCCATGACTAATCTGTAAAATCAGAGGGAAATTATAGGCGGATAACACGGATGTAGAAGCACCTAACCCTTGTTGTAAGCTTAAACTAGTCCCTCAAATCTGATTGGTTGACTGGAATGATTTTTTAGGATCAACAAAGATGTTGATCCAGGAACATGGTGCACTTGGTGAAATCACGTCCAACGTTAGTGCGGTACTGGAATGGAAACTGGCTGCTGTTTTACTGTTAAAGCGCAGGTAAAAATACTGCAGTTGTGCACGTCCCGTCTTCAAAAAAGGCCATTTACGAGCTTCTTGAATTTACAACAGAGTCGTTTCAGAGCAGAACACACTCTGAACGTCTGCCTGTAATGATGCAAAGCTCACGTACGCATACTGACGTTCACCTTTAGCAGATGTATGGCTTTCAATTCTCGTGTCTTCGCAAGATATACAGGTTTCTGCATGCCAGTGTTAAATCTACATCATTCAGGACATGTTTTATCTCTGCCACTAACTGTAGTGCATGTTGAGCCCATCTGTGTGTGTGTGTGTGTGTGTGTGTTTATTGGTGTCGTACCCTGCTGTCTTCCTGGCTCTCCCAATCACTATTAAAGTTGTGCACCGCCTGTCCACCAGAGCAGTTTGAGAACTGGAAGAGGCTGGAAAACAGTCGTCTGTTATCCAGCGTGTCAGGGAATATGGCGTCCTGGAAGTTAACTCCATGAGGGAGGATGTTGTAGTTTTCATCCATTCTGTATAAGATACACAGAAAAAAATGTTTGTTTGGATATACTGTACTTGTGATGATGTCTTGTAGGTGTGTTTGCTTTAAAATTATTTAAAATAAATTATATTAAAATGTCACAAATTAAATCAAATACTAAAAAAACTGAAATAAAATCTTGACATTAACTTTTTTTTATTAAATATCATGAAAAAGATTTTTTTACAGTTAATTTCAAGCCGGAATAAAAGAACTTGCAGTTGAGTATGTGAGTTGAATGATTCAATAACTGGCCCGATTCTTAAGTAGAACCTGTTCGAGTCAATAGTTCGGGAATCGGACTACACTGTGTGTTTCTGAGTAATTAAAAAGAGCCGGCTCATAAGAATCATTCGTTTGGAATGATGTGTGTATTTGATTCACTTGCTGAGGAAGATGTCATTCACTTGTACCCACACAGAGAAATTTTGGTCAGATCTACTAATGTTCATCCAATCATATTTTCTTTCTGTTTTAAAGATGTTATCTTTGGATTGTTTGACTACTCAAAAAGAATATATATTACATAATTAATTTGTGTTTCCTACTAGCTAAATTTCACATACATAAACAAAAATGTACAGGCTCCAAGCCTCTCTTTTCTCTATTCAAAGATGATCTAGACAAGTATATGGAAACTATCCAAAAATCTATTAATCCCAAAGCTATGAAAACTGCATCTCTATATTCATTCTTTTTGTGCTCTTAAGGCTTAAATTTATTGCATTTTGTTACCCTGGCAACTTTTTCATTTGTTTTGTTTTTTTCATGTGTATCTGAATTGATTTAATGCTTTGATATTATGTAATGTTAAATAAAAAAAATAAAAAGTGTGTGTTTGATTCACTAAAAGAACCGACTCGTAAGAGTCATTCGTTTCAAATACACTGGTCGCGCAGTATATTTTGATTCACTGAAAGAACCGACTCTTAAGAGCCATTCAGCCATTCATATATAAACCAATTAACAAAATATTTAAGGTGTAAGAATAAACTTCGATAACGGAAATGATTCTTTTTTCCAACTTAAGTTCAGAATAATAACTGGTTCCTTGTTTCCAAATAGAAGTGAACACACCTGAGGAAGAATATGTAGGAGTTGTTTTCCATCACCGTGTGTGACTGACAGCTGAAGTACCCGAGTCCCGTGAGGTTGAGGCGCGAGCCCGCGGGCACCTCCAGCATGCTGCCCCACGCCTGGTCGCATAGCAACTCCACCTCCGCCGCGTACAGCAGCGCGTCCTCTGCGCGCTCGTGCTTCTGGTACGGCAGGTAGTTGTACAGACTGGACGCGTACGGCTCCTCGTGGATGGCCAAAACCTTGGCGTACACGATGATCTCGGCGAGTTCAGCCCGACAGCCCTCGCTCAGGGGTCGCCACTCGCTGGGTAGCTGGCATGCAAACGCGAACCCGAAACCCAGCGTTAGCAGAAGCGCAAGGTGCATGCTTCCCGAGCCACTAAATATACCCACGCGTAAAAATTGCTCGTTCACGGGTTCCGTGGATAGGCAATGCAGTGAAGGCACCCACGCAGCGGCCTGGGGTCAGTTCACATAGTCCCAACCTGTTCAGACTGCTGTAGGTTCACAAGTAAGAGTTCCCACGTCCTGCTCCTCCTCGATCCATCACTCCTAAAGTTTGTCTCAGGCCAATCGGACGCGCTGGAGTTTAACCAGCCAATAGACGCGCTGCATCCACCAGCCTCACAACTACATTCCTGGACAGCATTTGGACTCATTTTGTTGTCTTTACTGATTATACAGACATAGACAGATCACTGCCAATGGGAATTCACTTTCACCAAAACTACTCTGAGGAAAAATACATGATATAGATTAGGAAAGAGATGGGCCCTTGACTTTTCATTTTATTAAATAACTTTGTAGATTGTCTCTATATTGTGTTGCACATTTAAAATGATTTGCAACCTATTTACATGATGTTATTTTTTGTACTTGTTTTGTTTTCCCAGGTGATGATTAATTTGCAAAAAATAAGCCATTATTCATATAAATAATGTGAAAAGAACACCAGTTTATATCATGCTGATGATACCAGTGTTGAAAGCTAGATGTCGCTGTAGATTTAGCAGCATCATTACTGTAAAAACCTACAGTACAATACTGTAATTTGCATTGCATTCTAGGTAATTTTGTTTGAGTAATGATAATAATTATTATTATTTTGAAAGATGGAAAAAAAGGTGAACTTGTATTCAATGTTCGGCTGTATTTTGTTTCCGGGCAATAATGATGGAAATGTTATTTCTCCCCTTAATTATTGGTTACTAGAATATTTCTCTTAATATACCAAATTCATACTGCAAAGGTGGCGTAGAAGCACTTCTGAAGCGGCATTTAAGTCTCATTCATTACACAGATTGTTTAATGCTGCTCAGAGGTGGTATAAATGCATTTACACAGCAATTATAACTGTATGATTTGGTATTAGGGGTTGTGGTGGGTCAGAGCAGGCATAATTAAGAATGGCTTTCATACAGCATTGCATCTTTACACTGAATTTTAAGCAGGCACAGAGCAGCCTTAACTTGTCTGTGTAAAGATCTTTGAAACTGAAAATCTTGTTTGAAATTCTCATTCTCTTTAGACAAGTAGCCTAACAAACGCATTAATATCATCACTAAATTCTGCCCAATTTCACTCCAAAGGTGGCACAGAAGCGCTTCTGAATTAGGCGTCTTTACACAGACAGTTTAATGCTGCTCAGAGGTGGTATAAATGCGTTTACACAATTTTAACTGCATATTGTTATATAGGGGCTGAGGTGGGTCAGAGCAGGCATAACTTAGTCTGGCTTTTATGCTGCAATCCATCTTTACACAGAATTTTAAGCAGGCACAGAGCAGCCTTAACTTGTCTGTGTAAAGATGCCTGCAAAACTATATCTTTGAAACTGAAATCTTGTTTGAAATTCTCATTCTCTTTAGATTTCCCCCCACAAGTAGCCTAATAAAGGCGTTAAAATCATACACTGCTCAAAACAATAAATTCTGCCCAATTTTCACTCCAAAGGTGGCACAGAAGCGCTTCTGAAGTGGCAATTAGGCATCTTTACACAGACCGTTTAATGCTGCTCAGAGGTGGTATAAATGCATTTACACAATTTTAACTGCATATTGTTATATAGGGGCTGAGGAGAGACAAGCTTTTATGCTGTAATGCATCTTTACACAGAATTTTAAGCAGGCACAGAGCAGCCTTAAAGATGCCTTTGGTTTTGAACGCATGTAGCCTACATGACCAAGATGCCGTTCATATCTGTCTCTCTGGCTCCATCTAGTGTATTAACAAAGTCCTTACATTACAGGTAACTCAACTCTTAATTATGATTATTTTGATGCTGTAGCTTATTATCACAGCTGTTGTTATTGCTATATTGAAGCGTTTTATGCCAAATCCATAAATAACCTGCAATTATGGAAGGAAAGTATGATGTTTCTTCGCCTACGACATTTCTTCTCGTCATATAAATAGGAAATTATGACTGTCATACTTGAATCATAATAAGGGTATCGAAAAGCCCCTTCACTTGCCCCAGTTTGGAGTGCGTCATATGACCTCAGCAGGACAAGCGCAGGGAAATCCCGGGCCGCGTCCTGACATCACCGTCAGCTGGTTCAGTGCTGTGAATGGAGTCAGCCTTACAGGGTAGAGCCTTATACCAGCGGATAGACACTGTCCTTAGTCCAGCTTACTGTATTCAGACCAATCCTGTTAGATCCCAGATCTGTGCGCTCATCGCTCCGCACTGACGTCTGCATCAGGAAACGCAGCATTTCTCAAAACAAGTTGGTGTACACAAGAAGTGAACGCTTGGTGAGTATCGTAATGCTCTTAAATATAGCGAGCCATTTAACACTTTATATCCTTAAAAAGTGTGTTAATATGTTGCGCACTTATGAAGCATATTAGGGCGGAGATTAACGAGTGTTAGTTCATTTCTACAGCAAATGTCCTCGTTAACTTTCGTTTTTTTCTCACTTGTGAAACGTCTACAGTCAGTGTAGATTAGAGTCCGATCATATGTGGAAACCAAAGTACAACAGTTTACCACTCGTACATAATGTGTGTGTTTTTCACAAGTTCACACAATGAGATGTTGAAGGAGTTCTGACTATCATTTTAAGCCATATGATAGCTTTGTTTGGGTCAGAGAACGAAACTGAAATCATTGAATAGTTCAGGTGTTTGAATTTGAATCAATTGAAAAGATATGACTTATATATTTGTTGTTGTTGTTGTTGAACTAGTTGGGTTTGTAAATTGTAAAATAGTCATAATATCATTGCATGTACATTGTGGAGAATATTAAATATAAAGTAATTATATTGCATGTGTTTTTGAGACACTGCACAACATTTTTCACCAGATCAAAGACATTCTGAATGCTGAATACTATATATATATATATATATATATATATATATATATATATATATATATACACTTTTTTAATCATATTTCCTTTTATAGTTATGTTAAAGCATATATTGGCCTAGAATGTTTTTCTAAGTTTCACTTTTCATTCTGTGCTGATGATTGCACATTTGAAGTCATGTTGTGGTATTTCCTAATAAGCACACCCTAGCTCAACAGACACTGAATACATGGCATCTGGTTCATCGATGATGAACGGGGACATCAGTCACCCACGCGGGTCCAGCCCGGGGAACGTGGGCAGTTTAGAGGAGACCCTCCACCAAATGAACACCCTGATCAAAGAGAACAGAGAACTGAAGGGTGAGATTGTTAAAAAAGCAATGTCTCACAGTCATTTCTGTGATAATCACAATACATAAACACGATGTGTATCAACAGAGGCCCTGAAACAGACCAACTTGTCCATGAAGGAGAGATTTGAGGGTCTGTCGGCGTGGAAGGAGAAGCAAAAGGAGGAGAGAGACTTCCTGGAGCAACGATTAGAGGAGGCCAAAACCAGACTGACTACTGTGGATGCAGAGAACGAGATGCTGAAGAAACGAGTGGAAGAGCTGGAAAAAAATGGAGCTGAGGTGAACGCAGTGAAAAAAAAAGTACACCATCCTGAAGTATATAATTAATTATACATAGACTTAAATATCTGCCATAGTGTTTACAAACTGAACTGGAGGCACTGAGGGGTCAGATTGGTCGTCTTCAGGCTGAGAAGAATGATCTCGTAGCATTGAACTCTGAACTCCAGCTCAAAATGGGTCAAGGTTCACCTAGCGACTCCTTCATTGAGATTAGAATAGCTGTAAGTATGCACATTCACACACAAACACACTGAAAGAACGGCATGTTGCTCAATTTGTTTCCCTCTCTGTACTTTCTATCACAGGAAGATGATTTAAGAGTGACCAGAGATTTGCCCGATACACAAAAAGACCCATCTGCTTTCTGCATGTAAGCACTGCGATAAAAAAGGCTTACTGTGATTTCCATTTCTTTTTTAAACGTTTAAATTTCTTTAAGGGTTAGTTCACCCTAAAATGAAAATTGTGTCATTAATTACTCACCCTCACATCGCTCTACACCCGTAAGACTTTCGTTCATCTTCAGAGCACAAATGAAGATCGTTTTGATGAAATCTTGAGAGCTTTCTGTCCCTCCATTAACAAAACTACCACTTTCAAGCCCCAGAAAGGTAGTAAAGTCTTTGTTAAAGTAATCCAACTTCAGTGGTTTAACCTCAGTTTCATGAAACAAGTGCTTTGTTTGTGGAAAAAAACATAATATACCACTTTAATTTCCAAATATTAATCTCTAATGCACATTCACAAGAGCACCACGATGGGTGTTGTGTTGACGCGACAACACGAGTTGGAGGTTAATATTTTGGAAATAATTTGGCAAATTGTGTTTGTTTTTTTTTGCGCAAACACATGGATTACACTAATGATGTCTTTGCTACCTTTCTTGGGCTTGAAAGTAGTAGTTGCGTGGACTGTCAGTGGAGGAACAGAAAGCTCTCAGATTTCATTAAAATCTTCATTTGTGTTCCACAGATGAACGAAAGTCTTTCGGGTTTGGAACGACATTGGTCATGGTTAGTCTCGAGTAAACAAAAGGTCCTCATTTTGATAACCAAACACATATATGTGCATACACAGGCCAAAGGCGGAGTCGGAGGAACAGACGGTGAGGCAGCTGCTTCACTCCCTCCGATCAGAGACTGATGCGAAGGAGAGACTGCAGCTAGCGCTCCAGGAGGCACGTGAGAGGTAGGCCACAATTTCACTTATATCCTCTCAGAAACAGAACTTTAGGTGTTTCGGCTTCTCTTACTGTATGCGCATATGTGTGTATTTGCAGAATTGCAGAGGTGGAGAACAGACTGGATCACGCTGACAGCAGCGCTCAGACGTCTATCCCCTGCACAACTGAAATCAACGTAGGATAATCAGGCTTTTATAGCAATCCATGTGAAGTAGTTATTTGATCAAAACATCTATGGTTGTGGACTTTGAGGATAGTGTTTTTTAAAATGCGGCAACAACTTTAACCTTACATTTAATTTGAGGAAGCAACAAATTTTGTGTATGTTTGCTTTTGTCAGTCAAGCGCGGAGGTGAAGAATCTGGAGGATCAGTTGTTGAAGCTCTGTAATGAATTGAAACAAGCTCAGATCAAACTAGATGATGCTGAGATCCTGAAAAAATACCTGCAAGACAGGTCAGTTGTTAACAATATATGCATTTTTTTTTTTTTAAATTAAAACAGTCATGTTTATGAAGTATTAAATTGAGACTACATTGCTTATCATACACTGCTTTGTTATTTTGTTCCTTCTGGAAATGCAAATCTAATTTCAATATGTAAGGTCACCTAAAGTTTAATAGCCTGTTGTTAGAGGCAACAAGACAATGACCCAAAGAGTATGTTAACAACAAAATGGCTGAAGAGGATTAACTTTATCCAGTAATTTAATTTAACCTACAGCACATATTATCAGGAAGAGCTTTTGGGTGCACATTTTTTCTAGCAACTTAAACTTGAAGGTCTACAGTGTTTCTTAGCTCTCCAATCTCCGGCAGGTGTAAAGATTTGGAGCAAGATCTGGGCACCTTAAGGACTCAACTCGGAGAGAAACAGAAGGTCCTGTCTGAGAATGAATCTCTGAAGGTTCAGATGGAAAGTCTTCAGGCTGCTATTAAACTGGAACAGAAGAAAACTCAGGATGAGAAGTGAGTGCACAAGGGAAATATAGCCCCAAGTGTTATTTAGATGTTTTCATAATAATCACGTTTCCTCTTATCTTTCTTGGCCAGGAACAACCTAAACCAGCTAAAAGACGCCTACACCAAGCTGTTTGAAGACTACAATGAGCTTCAAGAGGAAAAGAAGAAGAAAGAGGTACAAAATGATTAAATCATCATTTTGGATTAAGTATTAAACTCACTCTGTAATGGAGACTTACATTAGAAAAATGTAAAACTTACATTTATTTTCGCTTTGCATTCGACCAGATGCAATTATTTAGGTTAACTGTTAACTACAAATATTCTCATCATTTTTGGTATGAAGTCATTTTGCTTACAGCAAAATATTTGTATTTAAATTCAATTAGCGTTAAGGCAGTTCATTTTTTATTCTGAGTGTATTGGTGATTCATCTTTCTTACCTCATTGTGTGTGCGCGTGTGATCAGGGTAGCGTGTCTCGGGAAGACTACGATGACCTCCAAACCAGGTTTGCCACGGCTGAAAAGGCACTGGCAGACAAACAGCTGAAGATTGATGAGATGAAGATGGAAATCTTCCAGAAGGAAAAGGATCTAGAAACTATCTCTGTTTTCCAGGCTCAGGTACAAACAATTATCATGGCTGACTGGCCGGACATCACGTCACGTCATCAATATTAACGAAAAACTGCATCCTCACACTTTTTTCAGCTCTTTGCGATCTGCATCATTATTTTTTGTAAATAATTATTATGTGTTTTTTGTCCACACATACAGGCAGAGATATATTCCTCAGACTTCTATGCAGAACGAGCAGCTCGGGAGAAGATTCATGAGGAGAAAGAGCGTTTGGCCACTCAGCTGGAGTATGTGAAGAAACAGAACAGCCAACTTCAGGAGGAGATGGAATCACTTGGCAGGTTCGTCATAAACTTCAAACACTTACCCGCTCACATGTGACATCTGTGAAACAAGAATTTTTTCATTCTTCAGGCATTCCATGAGCGAGATGCAAAGGAGACATGTGCCACGTGGGACCAATCCACAAGGCCCCACATCTCCACATCACCTGCAAGGAGGTAGAAGTAGTCCCTTACCTTACTCGACACAGTTGTGCTACCGTACCTTTAAAACCGGATTGCGAGAGGACAATTCACATAGACCTCTTTCTTCCTCAGGTGATTGGCAGCAGCAGAATATTCCAGATCATGCTTGTCCCAAATGTGGGGAAGTCCTACCTGACCTGGACTCTCTGCAGATCCACATCATGGATTGCATCATCTGAGCCTGTTGCCTAATAACCATACCAGATCCCCCCCCTATATGTGAACGATTGGTTTGATAGCTTTAACTTCCAGCACCATAATGCTTCAATAACACAGGTCTATAAACCCTGCATCCTAAATATACTGTACATTATCAGTGTGGATGATTTCTGATCAATAGATTGGTTGGAGGTGAGCAATTAATGTGTAGCTTCGGTTCTGACTGGTTGGATTAAATCTAAATACACCCTATATATCAGAAACGTTCTTTAGGACAATTTATCTGTGTCGACTATTAAGAAAAAGTATATTATGTTGCAGGTAGGCAATCAGTGTGACATATATTACACAAGAATGTATTAATCTGTTGTGCGCTAACATTACTCATTGCAAAAAATATTTTGTTTGAGATGAACTTTAAATGTTCCTGAGAGAAGTCTGTTAGTAGTGAATTATATTTTCATTATTCTCTCAATGCCCAACAGACAGAAATCAACAGATAATATTTTTTCCCCCTTAATTTTATTTGTTGGATCTGTTAAAAGCACTTTATCCTGTTTGATAAGCATGATTAGTTAGTAAGATTTGGGGTTACTTTGAATAGAACTGTCTGTTAACACCTACCTAAATCTAATAAATACTTTTCTGAAGTTCATATCAGTAATGTGCTCTTGGTGTTATTTTGGGTGAATAGTTGCACAATCTCAAGTGTTGATATGCATATTAAAGCTTGTTCATTCAGAAAGTATAATTTTGCTGTCATTTACTCACCGTATGGTTATCTCCCGTGAAAGACGAAAGTTTAAAGTATGTGTTATTTCTCTTCTTGCCAATGCTATGAAAATACACGGGGCTGTCACGCTAAAAATCACAAAAACAAAACAAAAGTATAATAAAGTGATCTGATACGACTCGTCCGCTATACAAATATGGTTATTAAGTCATATTACAGATTTATGTGACGAACAAACCTCAATTAAAGTCGTTAATCACCGATGAGCTTCACCTCCTGAGAGCTTTTAACCGCTGCCGTCCGAATCGGCAGTGAATCAATTAAAACGATTCGACTCAAACAGTTCATTCATGACATTGCCTCGATTCTCATGAACGCGCTTGACTTATGTAAACAATGACTTATTTTTGTCATATATATATATACATACACAGTATGGCTTCAGAATTGAGACTTGAGATATATATATATATATATATATATATATATATATATATATATATACATACTTTAAATGTCTTATATTGTAATAGGCTACTGACAAATTTCTTAAGGTGTTTCTTGGAGCTTGACTCATTCACCTGTAAATTTTTGCTTACAGCTAGAGACCTTCAAGGCTTATCATTTAGGGATGCACTTACACTGCCCGTTCTGTTGCACAAAAACGAGTGCTAATATTCACATGTGTAAAATGTGGGATTTGCACTTTAATTAGGGATTTAGGCTGTCACTTGCTGCAAGTGGGAAATAAATCTGTGTGCAAGAAGAGGAGCAAGACTAAAATGGCAAACATAATGAGAATGAGAAATGATTCTGAATCATCTTACCCCTACTGACGTCTCAAGTATTAGTTTCCTCTGCTTCTCAATTCACACTGAATCTAGTTTATTTGGTTTATGGCTTTATTAGTATATTGTGAATGCACTTTGTTGTTGTTTTTAGTAAATATATTAGAAGTATTTTATTAAAAAGTAAAGAAATATAGCCTTCAAACAGTCAATGCAAAACACACAGAGTGAGCAGTGAATACTGTTCAACTTTATTGTTATCAGGCACAGGATGTTTGTCTCAAAGTAGCTTTACAAACTGCTGGTTTAAAACAGGATTATTTGGCTTCATAACTGTAAACCAGGGTTCCTTTTTTCAGATAACAATTATAGGTGAAAGACCCATATTGCACCTGTCTGCCACATGTGCCCAACATATCATCAAAAGCTATGTCTTTGTCCCACACTTCCAGCTTCAGGCTATCACTTGAATTGCAGTTTTGGAAGTCAAACTCGGTAGACCATGTAGGATTAGCGTTAGCGTTGTGATGTTCTGTCTGCCCACCAAAAGTAGAGCCACACCAGACCTTGACATACGCATCGGTTCTTCCAATAACATCACCGCCGAGGCCCTTGGCATGTAAGCCAAACACCCGAACAGCAGCGCTGGCAAAGTCCAGCTGAGACGCCAGCATCAGCACGGCCAGAGACACCAGCCGAAGATGATTCAAGACTGCCATGGCTGTACGAAAGAACACAAATATCAAAATGCAGAAATAATGTCTACATGTATATGTAGTGGTAAAGATGGCTTACCTTGCTTGTATCAAGTGTTGTGTGCATGTTTTTGATCCTAGCCTCCTTTATAATGCATTCACCATTGCAAAATTTTCTTTGGTGATTAACAGGTGGTTAAAATCCCATGCGTATCTGTATTCGCAGTCACAGATGGAGACAGTCTCGCTCAAGGACGGGACACAGAGCACATGTGCAGAAGCAGAGTTAGTACATTCTCTTAAAGCATTTGTAGTGCTTTATCATATTTGATAAGCATAGGTAATAAGTTAGATTTGGGGTAAGTTACTTAACAGTGTCCATATGTTAAAGGGGTCATGAACTGTGTTGTTATATAATGTTTCCTGGGGTGCACTTATAACGTTAATATGCTTTTTACATCAAAAATTGTCATAAATTAGAAATAAAGGACATTTTTCCTACCCTGATTTTAGCCCTCTTATTGAAACGCTCTGTTTTAAGGGGCGTGTCTGCTGTGAGACTTCAGTGTAAACGCCCACTGCAGTGATTGGCTAACATCTTTGCATATGTAATAGCCAAGTATTACTCTTGAAAACTTTTAGCACATTTTTACTATTAAAGCTCTCAAGGTTACTAATAATAAGAAGTGCTGATTATAGCACTGCACTTAAATCATTATATTTAGATCGTGGCATGAAAAGTTGCAGTGATGAACATTATAGTCGATCAGAGAGATGTTGTTGAGCGCATGAAAGAAGTGATCTCATCATTGCGAATCAATTTTTGCACACTAACAAATGATTTCATCAAAACTAACAGTGCAAACGTGATGCGACCAAGATTCGTTGAATAAAAAGGGAGTTTTGGCATGAGTCTAGAACTCAGTCACTGATAAACTCTCACTGTTTGATTGACAGCTAGAGCTATTGTAAAGGAAGCGTTCCTTGATCGCTTTCTATGCACCTCAATAAAGCATCAATAAAGCATGTAAAAAACACGTCTCAGAATGCGCTACAACCTCAATGAAGGATGTAAAAAGTAGTTCTTGTCAGCTCGAGACATTCACATTGTTGAAAATACATAACCGTAGTCCTAGAATTAAGGACCTTTGAAAGGTACACAGTAAAAACCCCAGAGTTAAATCAACTCTGCTCAGAGAACATTTGGTCCCTCTCTCAATAGTGTTAAAGTAACACTGAAGCAGAGTTAAAGTTCAGTCTTTCGCTGGGCCTGGTGACAATAAAAGCTTTTATTGGAATAACAAGGAGGTTTTCAGTTCTGAAACTTTCGGACAAAAATTTTCATTTTAAACATGACATCTCTCAGAATATAATTAAACATTTTATTGATGAGAATGGATTACACATATGCTTTGTCTTGGCGGATTACATCTGCTATGCTCCTGCTGTCGCTGACATGAGTGAAGCCTGCTGCAGAAACATGCACATAAATACAGGGAATAGGATAAAAGCAAAAAAAGTAGGAGAAACCCCTTAGCAGATTTAGGCAGGTGGTTCTGGGGAAGGTGGGGGGCTCGGAAAATTCCCATTCATTTTTTATGTTTTCGATTCCTCTATTTTAGTAATGTACACTTGTTATTTTGAGGCCATTCTTGTTGGTATATATTTTTAATTGATTACTTTAACTATTGTGAACACAAATTAATGAAGTTAATTAATGAATGATTAATGATTCATTAAGGATCATGTGAAGACTGGAGTAATGATGCTGAAAAATTGAAATCTTTCACTGCATGGTGATTGTGGTGATTGCTAAATTGTGGACACAAGTAGATATTGTGAGTGCATAGGTAGCCTACTTTTTATTTCAGCAAATAGACTAAAAGCATTTAGTTAAAACGCAATGCCAGCAGAGGCTAGATTTTAATGAACATATAGCATCAGGGCAAAACATACATTGTGTTCAGTGCTGTTGTACTTTATTACTACTGTTTGTCTCAAAGCAGCTTTACAAACTGTTGATTTAGGACAGGTTCATTTCGCATCATACCTGTAAAACAGGGTTCCTTTGCTCAGATAACAATTAATGTTGAAAGATCCATATTGCACCTGTTTGGTACATGTGCCCAATTTATCATCACAATTCAGGTCTTTGTCCCACACCTCCAGCTTCAGGTTTTCATTTGCTTTGCAGTTTGGGAAGTTGAACTCTGAAGTTTTCTACCTCCAACGTAATACTCTCTGAAACTGATGTGCTTTCCTTACACAGTCCATGACGATTTGTCTTTATATTTTCAGAAAAAAATGAATTGTCATTTTTTATTTTATTTACTTTGTCAGGGCATTTGTGCTTTTCGGTTGCTGAGCTGTGGACATTTGGAACATTTGGAACATTTGGAACACATGGAGCTGGTCCAACTCAAAAGTCCAACATCACACATGCAGAAGACAGTGTTGCTCAAGGACAGGACACAGAGAACATGTGTCAGACCATTCTCTTAAAGAATTTGTAGCACTTTATCATGTTTGATAAGCATAGTTATTAAGTTAGATTTGGGGCAGTTTTACAGTTTTACTCAATCTCTGGCTCAATTCTCGAATGAGATTTTCTTCCCCTCAAAAGAGTAATGATGCTGAAAATTCAGCCTTCATAGTCCACATTTTTAAGTCATTTGCATTTTTTCTCTTTAGAAGCAATCGAGGAAGCCACAGAGACCTTCTAGTTAGTTGTTGACTAATCATTGAGGGATACAGTAGTGGTGATTCTGAATCAACTCACCCCTACTGACGTCTCAAGTATTACTTTCCTCTGCTTCAATTCACACTGAATCTAGTTTATTTGGTTTATGGCTTTAGTAATATTTTATTGAGAATGCACTTTGTTAGTTTTCTTAGTAAACACATTAAAAGCTTTTTATTAAAAAAGAAAACAAGCACCGAATGAGCAGTGAATACTGTTCAACTTTATTGTTATCAGGCACAGGATATTTGTCTCAAAGCAGCTTTACAAACTGCTGATTTAAAACAGGTTTATTTTGCTTCAAACCTGTAAAACAGGGTTCCTTTGTTCAGATAACAAGTAACGGTGAAAGACCCATATTGCACTAGTTTGGTACACGTGCCCAAGTGATCATCATATGTCTTGTCTTTGTCCCACACCTCCAGTTTCAGGTCCTCACCACATTTGCAGTAGGGGAAGTTGAACTCTGCAGACCATGTAGGATTAGCAGTATCCTTGTGAAACTCTGTCTGCCCCCCAGAAGTAGAGCCACACCAGACCTTGACGTATGGATCGGGTTTGTTTCCAAGAAGATCACCGGTGAGGTCCCTGGCATGTAAGCCAAACACTCGAACAGCAGCGCTGGCAAAGTCCAGCTGAGACGCCAGCATCAGCACGGCCAGAGACACCAGCCGAAGATGATAAAAGACTGCCATGGCTGTACGAAAGAACAGATGTTCAGTTATAGACACACAAATATCAAAATGCAGAAATAATGTCTACATGTATGATGTAGTGGTAAAGATGCCTTGCCTTGCTTGTATCAAGTGTTGTGTGCATGTTTTGGATCCTAGCCTCCTTTATAATGCATTCACCATTGCAAAATTCTGTCTTTGTTGATCACAGATGGTTAAAATCCCATGCGTATCTTTTCTCAGATTTGCTGATATAACGTATTTAGGTCTATATGTAACAAGTTGGCAAATTTAAATGTCAATTCAGCAAGTGAATTTAATCATTCACTGTCCTGTTTTTCATAAGGATCATGAGCAGAAAGCAATTTACTTTTTTTTTTTTTTACCTCCATACACTACAACTGCAGAAGAATAGAAAAAAATTCAAACATTTAAGACTGTTTACATTTACATTTTTTTACATTTTTCATCATTTAGCAGGCGCTTTTATCCAAAGCGACTTACAAGGGGAGCAATTAGGGGTTAGGTGCCTTGCTCAAGGGCACTTTAGTCATGGTATCAAAGATGGAGAGAGTGCTGTTTATTCACAAAAAGCCCGACTCCCTCACCACTAGGCCACGACTACCCTCCTACTGTTGAAAACTTATCCACACAGAATCATGTCTTCATGCAAACCGTAGTGCTTTGGTTTACTAATTTTAACATCATCTTTAGAGCCATGACATATGTCCATGTTTTATGCCATCTAAGGTGTTTATTTATTATAAGATTGTAACAATTATAGGTAGTAGGCAAAGGCAAACAAGAGCAAATTATATTTTGCCCATCTGATTTGTTTACTACGGAGCCCCGCACATGACATTCGAGAACAAAAAAAGTTGGTTAAATCGTGCGCATTATTTACTTTTTTTCTTGGATGTCATGTGCGGGGCTCAGTGGTATTTCGTATATTAAAAAAATCGAAAAATTGCCATTTTTTTTATTCTATTTACTTTGTCAGGGCATTTGTTTTTTTCTTTTGCTGAGCTGTGGACATTTTCACAGAAATCACAGAGCAAATTGATATGGAGCTGGTCCAACTCAGCACATATGAAGAAGCAAAGATAGTACATTCTCTTAAAGTGTAGCGTGATCTCAGTCTTGAGATGAATATTATCATTTTGAACATGGCAACTAAGAATAAATTAAAAATTTTATTGATAAGAATGGATTACACTTATGCTTTGTGTTATGCTGCTGCAGAAACATGCACATGAATACAGGGAATAGGATACAAGCTGCAGCAAGGAAAGTAGGGAAAACCCCTTAGTAGATTTAGGCAGGTGGTTCTGGGGAAGGTGGGGGGCTAGGAAAATTTCCATGGCATTCTGAGTTGAGCCAGTTCAGGAACGGAAAAAAAAATCAAAATCATCAATTGACCCTTTGCGAAACCCACCCCCTGTTGCAATGCCCTACAACCCATGCGCTCTCACGCCACACATCATGTTCTAACGCAGTGAAAAATACATTGCGGAGCAAAGTATGAAACAGTTTCATATTTAAAATATTGTCATTTTGTTTAAAGAAGTTTAATCAATAAATAGCGTCTAGTGTCTCTTTAATGTGTCGTGACAGATCGCTGTAGCTCCTTCAAGCGGCTCGTGAACCGATCATCTCTTCATACTAGTTCATTTATAGCATCAAATAAACATGAATGAACATCAGGAGGAATGTTGTTTCAAGCACAGAAAGACGTGAGGACACACAATTTTTGAAGTTCAAATTCACCAACATTAATCTACTAACTCCCCTGACTGCTTTGTCGGACAAAATGGTGGATTCAGGATTATGATTGGTCAGATCGCCTGTCAATCAAACAAAGGGTCAATAGGCCAAAGCAGCCAGCTTTAGGAGAACCAATCAGCTGCTTGGAAGAGTTTCGTGACTGACCTATATGTATTCATCATTCTTGAGTACATACAGAAAAAAATGTATGCATAACACTCCTAAACATTCCAAGAAAGTTTTTTCTTTTTTATGTTTTAGATTCCTCCATTTTAATAATGTACTCTTGTTAATTTGAGGCCATTCTTGTTCTTAGATTTTTTAAATGATTATTTTAACTATTATTTTTCACCCACCTTTCACTGATTCTCACTCGTACGTTCCTAAGTTGGCTAAATTGTGGAATTGTGAGTGCACTTGCCTACTTTTTATTGCAGCAAATAGACTAAAGCATTTTGTTAAAAAGCAATGTTAGAAGAGGCTAGATTTTAATGAACTAAATAGCATCAAGGAAAAACATAAGCAGAGTTCAATGCTGTTGTACTTTATTACTACTGAGCATCTTACAAATGATTTTTGTCTCAAAGCAGCTTTACAAAGTGCTGATTTTGAACAGATTTATTTCACAGTGTAGGTGAACTTTATGTATCCTTTGCCAACAGAAAAATCAACATTAATGTTAGATCCTGATCCCACCTTTCCATTATAATGGCCCAATTTATCATCATAGCTCACGTCTTCGTCCCACACTTGCACCTCTAGATCGTCACCTGAAGTACATTCTGAGAAGCTGAACACTTTCCCAGTCCAGTCAGGTTCAGAAGTGCTCTTGATAGTAGATGCTAATTCATATTCGCCATTGCACCACATCTTGACATATGGATCAGGTTTGTTTCCAAAATCACCAGAAAGGTTACTGCCTTTTAAATTACGCAACTCTACAGCAGCGCTGGCAGAGTCCAGCTGAGACGCCAACATCAGCACGGCCAGAGACACCAGCCGAAGACCAAAAAGCATTGCCATGTCTGTCAGGAAGAACAGATGTTCAATTATAATGAAGATTTAACACAAACAAATGTTGAAGTGAGAACACAACATCCACATGTACCTTGCTTGTTTTAGATCCAGTATGAATGCGTCCTGGTCCTCACCCCCTTTATAAAACGACGCAATCACAAAAATCTTGCCAAAAGTGATCAACAGGTGGTCAAATTCCATCTGTGTTTTGTTTCTGTGTTGACCTATTTATGAAGCTGCCAAAAATGTTTAAAACTACATCCTAAGAAAGCATGAAAGCAATGCGATAAAATTATTTCAGTATTTCTCTGTCCTGTTTTACATTTGTTTATATAAAAGAAATGTAAATGTTTAAATAATCGGATATTTTAAGAGATTTACAGCATGTAGTTAGACCACATTTGATAAAAAAACTCTCAAATATTAAGCAGTTTTGATAAAACAGTTTCATATTTTAAAAAACAAATTGATACATATATCAATAAATTGAAATATTAAAAATGAAAAAGCACAATTTAAAAGCACATAATGATATGGATGTGCGATGGCTTATTTTAATTAGGTACTCGTCGGATTCAGAATCCAATATAGATATGAAATTGAAAATGGAGAAGAGGGTCTTACTCAAGGAAAGGAGATGGAAAGAGAGTTTGTATTGGACATAGAGCACAGTGAATAAAAGTGAGCGCAAATAACAGTCAAGTCATTCTAAAATGTATCACAGAGTAATAAAGGGTGCAGTTTTGTATGATGCATATGAATTTGAAAAAATATTGTTTGTAATTTTCCCAGAAAAAAAAAATTTGAACTAAGTGACCTTACCATATACTGTAAAAAACTGTAAATGGTTTAGCATTGAATTAAATGTAAATTAAATTCATAACTATGCAAATAAAAATAATATAATTTAAAAAAAATGTTATTTAGCTAATGTTTCCGCATCATTTTAGCATTATATAAGTTCCCCTGCATGGGGTTTTGTTGAATGGTCCTGTACACCGTCTATATCCAGAGGAAGTACCTTGAAAGCATGGATACTGTAGCTCTTTATTTCATAAGCATGATTTAAAAGCTTGATTTGGGTTATATTGACATGCTCACTAAAGGCAGTTGGTGTCATCTTATGCTGCATTGTGTTAATAATGTATTAGATAATTATAATGTCATTGTGTTAGAGCAACATTTTGTCATCAGAACATTTTTCCCCAATCCTCAAAAGATTAAGGGCTCTATCAGTAATGCGCTCTTTGGGTTTGCCATATATTACAGTATACACACACTATTTGATTAAATTAGAGATGAAATATGCCATAAACGTCATTTTGACTGCTTTTAATAGTGTTTTTGGTAGTTTTGAAACTTGGCCATTCGAAGCATTATTCACTTCAACTTGTTCAGAGAAAGAAAGTCATCTATTTTTTCCCCCCTAGGGACATAAAAAACCTACTAGTTGACTTATTTATGTTGTACACTACCATTTCTGTACCACAACTAGTATAAAATGCTTGTGTTTACAAGGATCAGAGGAGTTATGTGGTGGGATGTGCACTTCAATGGGGGAATTTATTCCTGCAAGTGTGAATTAAATCTGTGAGCAGGAACAGGAAAAATATGGCACAAACATGAGAATGAGAGGTGACTGTGACCTCAGTTGAAGTCCAAAGTATTGACAAACCATATATGGCAGATTTTGATCATTTCATTACTCTGAAGAGCCTGATTAAATGTATTGCCTCCACAGAGTGAAATGCAGAGATAACCATCATATGAAAAATCAGTGAGCACGGGAGCTTCCTGTGGACCACACTATTTTTTTTGGATTATTATTATGGTGATCTGAGGTGATTTTATTCTACATTGTTCTGTAAAAACAATCATTTCTTTTCACGTTTCAAGTTACTGTTGGAAATTTCTCACCACTGATATCCTATAAAAAACAACTAGATCCATTTTAAATAAAGTTCCTTTAACTAAGATTAATAAATGCTGTAGAAGTATTGTACATTCTTAGTTCATGTTAACTAAAGTAGTTAACTAATGAAATCTTATTGTAAAGTGTTATTGATCAACTTTACTCCTGTCAGGGTAGTTCCAGTTGAGGTTTGTTTCAAAGCATTTGAAACAGATTTATTGTATCAACTCATACTGGTAAAACAGGGTTCCTTTGCTCAGATGACAAGTAACAGTGAAAGACCCAAATTCCACCTGTCTGTAACACGTGCCCAAGCGATCATCAAAATTCAGGTCTTTGTCCCACACCTCCAGCTTCAGGTTTTCATATGGATTGCAGTTCGCGAAGTTGAACACAGCAGACCATCTAGGATGAGCAGTGTCCTTCTGATACTCTGTCTGCCCCCCAAAAGTAGAGCCACACCAGACCTTGACGTATGGATCGGGGGGGTTTCCAAAAGCATCACCGGTGAGATCCCTGGCGTATAAACCAAACACCCGAACAGCACTAGCAACGTCCAGCTGAGACGCCAGCATCAGCACAACCAGAGACATCAGCCGAAGATCATAAAAGACTGCCATGGCTGTCCGAAAGAACACAGGATCGATTATAGAGGTGTAGAACACACATATTGAAATGTTAGCAGTGTTAAAGATGCCATACCTTACTTTATTAGATTCAGAATGACTGCGTCCTGGTCCTCACCCCCTTTATAAATCTTTACAATCACAAAAATCTTCCAATAGCTGATCGACAGGTGGTTAAATCCCATGCATATCTGTGTTGTTTATGCATTGACCTAGTTACATCCCCGCTCCCCCCGTTTAAGCGTGCCACATTTGTAGATCCATTTGCATTAATGTTGGGTTCAAACATTATATATATATATATATATATATATATATATATATATATATATTTTATTAAATGTAAATGCTTTTTCAAAATGATCTGTTAATTTAGACGTCTTACTGCATGTAATTTGGCAGACAAAAGGCTTTCAATTCAGTTTCCATACATTAAAAAAACACTGACTTGGCCATGTGTGTTTGTGACGATCTGAAATCACATGGCAAAAGGAAATGGAACTGCAATGGCCTAATTTGATTGATTGCTGGTCCGACTCAGAATCCAGTATGTCTCAATGAATCTGTTGACATAATAAAATTAAGTAAATCCAACGTATCATTTTTTGAGTGTTTTACTTGGCAAAAACATGGTGACCTGGTTGAACCACATATGACTCGGCAGACAAAAACTTTTCAAATAAGCAGTGATGAAGTTTTGTTACGATAGTATTTCATATATATATATATATATATATAAAAAAATGTACTTCTCGATGTGTGCTTATGACGACCTGAAATCACATGGCGAAAGGAAATGGAACTGCAATGGCCTCAATTCGTTGATGCTGGTCCGACTCAGAATCCAGTATGTCACAGTTTATTAAGTTCAGAGTTGACTTGAACACAATTATTTTAATAAATTTGCAGTTTTATACACTTACATTTTATTGTCAGGTAGACAATTATACGTTTCTCTGAACTTCAACTTAAAGCCCGGAACACACCAAGCCGACGGTCGGCCGTCGGGCAGTTTTTGTTCGTCGGCCGACTAAGTTTTCTCAGTGTGTTCCGCACCGTCGGCTGAAGTTGGTCCTCGTCGGGTGTTTTTCGACATGTTGAATCGGCGTCGGGCTGTCAGTGAGAGAGAGAACTCTGATTGGCGGTTTAGATAGCAAACGAGTCAGTTCACGAGAATATAAGCAAAAGTTATGAAAGCAAGCAAAGAAGTCATGACGTCACAGACGGAAGGTTGTTCTAATTTTACGTCATCTTACCCGACCACTCGAATCCACGAATATTTTCATAATAACATGAGCGGAGTGAAATAATAACTTGATCAGCATGACTGATATTCAAAGCGGTAAGCAAGCGCTGCTTTGTTTATGGTTTGTATACTTGCAGTCTTGGTTTTGCTTTCCCCTTTTGAATGACGAATATAGACAAATATATCTGCTTAAATAGACAGTTATCGCCTTTATACGCAGGCGCAGAACGCGCGCGCTAGTTGACAGTCGGCTAAAACAGAACTTCACATTTTAATTTTACTGTCAGGTGAACAATTTTACATTTACATGAACTTCAGCTTTACGTTTAAATAAAACTTCACATTTTAATTTTACTCTCAGGTGGACGATTATACATTTACCTGAACTTTAAGCTGAAGATATTACAAAGCGATCCATTCTGGCGAGCTAAATTGTATATAAATTATTAGCCAGTAGTATTTTCAGATTAAAGTGCTCATAGTCTGCATTAACGGTATCATGAGATCACGTGACTGCACGTGGATGGAAGGGTTTTATTAAAGCTGTTAATGTAATTTGTAAAATCAAATATATTTTATTAAAATTTTACTCTGTGATGTTTTTACCCATGTTTTAATTTTTTTTTTTTTGTGATCAAACATTAATTGACGGACCCCCTGCAATACTCCCGCGGACCCCCGGTTGAAGACCCATGTTCTAGTTAGTTGTTGACTAGGGGTGTGACGAGACCCCTATCCCACGAGACGAGACGAGACACGAGATTGGGTTCACTAGACGAGATTTTTATAGTATTTTTAAGAAATCCTCAATAATGAAAATAGTCTTTTATTCAACTGAAAATCCTAAAATGCAAAAATGTTGGTGCATTTTGAAATCAACTTGTAATGCATGTCATTTTACTTCTATTTTAATGAATTATTTGCAGTAAAACAACATGCAAACACTGCTAAATGTTTTGCCACAAAAACAACCAATTGTTTTCTGCCGTGCATAATTTCACATGAGAAATCTCACTGAACTTCTTTCTACAGATTGAACATAAATTAAACAGTATAAATAAAATTAACATAAAAATAAAAAATTCAAATAACACTTTAAGGGTCACTTTAACAGCAGTACAAAGTTGACCATTTCCCCGTCACTATTGATTGTGTGGCTGTAACTGTTATATAGCTCTGCGTACACCGAGAAGTCCAACCGTCAGCAGTGATAGCGATGCTTTCTGCCTCTTTAGGGGCCGTTCACATATCGCGCCTAAAAAAGCGTGTAAAGCGCGGCCGCGTCGCTTCCTCCTTTTGCAAGCGTTCATCTCGCCGCGTCACAGGCGCGCCAGGAAAAAACGAGCGCGCCGCACTGCATGCGCATCGCTTCCATTTTGCGCAAATGAAAATGCGCGCGATATGTGAACGGCCACTAAGAGTCTGTACAACCTTGGCCGAGGTGTACGGCATAGTTTTCTTACAATGTTTACATATTGTTTGTGTCATTCTTTCGCCGTTTATTATTTCTACTGGAAAACCAAAATGTTTCCACACGAACGATTTGAAAGTGGCGGGGGGCATCTTCAATAATAATTTCACCCTCACACTGATAGCACCACGAGACAACTTTTCACCTCGACGAGAAATCTCGTCTTAGCTTTCCTTTTTTACAATATTTTGTTGCACAAGTTTATTTCTTTTCTTCTTCTACTTTTTTTGTTTTAATTCCAACAAAAACAAATTTTGTTTATTTTTTAATCTCGTCACGTTTTAGTCTCGCGAGATCTCGTCACACCCCTATTGTTGACTAATCAGTGAGGGATACAGTGGTGGTGATTCTGAATCAACTCACCCCTACTGACGTCTCAAGTATTACTTTCCTCTGCTTCAATTCACACTGAATCTAGTTTATTTGGTTTATGGCTTTAGTAATATTTTATTGGGAATGCACTTTGTTAGTTTTTTTTTTTTTTTAGTAAACAGATTAAAAACATTTTATTAAAAAGAAAACAGATATAGCCTACTTCAACCAGTCAATACAAAACACATGAGCAGTGAATACTGTTCAACTTTATTGTTATCAGGCACAGGATATTTGTCTCAAAGCAGCTTTACAAACTGTTGATTCAGGACAGGTTTATTTCACATCATACCTGTAATGCAGGGTTCCTTCTCTCAGATAACAATTAATGTTGAAAGACCCATTTTGTATCTGTCTGTAACACGTGCCCAAGCGATCATCATAATTCAGGTCTTTGTCCCACACCTCCAGCTTCAGGTTTTCATTTACTTTGCAGTTTGGGAAGTTGATCTCTGCAGACCATTTAGGATTAGCATTGTCCCTGATAAACTCTGTCTGCCCCCCAAAAGTTAGGCCACACCAGATCTTGACGTATGGATCGGGGGGGTTTCCAGCAGGATCACCGGTGAGATACCTGGCATGTAAGCCAAACACTCGAACAGCAGTGCTGGCAAAGTCCAGCTGAGACGCCAGCATCAGCACAGCCAGAGACATCAGCCGAAGACCAAAAAGCATTGCCATGTCTGTCAGGAAGAACAGATGTTCAATTATAATGAAGATTTAACACAAACAAACGCTGAAGTGAGAACACAACATCCACATGTTCAAAGTAGCAGGAAGCTGAAGTGTGATTTGGTGTTGAAGATGCCTTACCTTGATTGTTTTAGATCCAGTATGAATGCGTCCTGGTCCTCACCCCCTTTATAAAACGACGCAATCACAAAAATCTTGCCAAAAGTGATCAACAGGTGGTCAAATTCCATCTGTGTTTTGTTTCTGTGTTGACCTATTTATGAAGCTGCCAACAATGTTTAAAACTACATCCTAAGAAAGCATGAAAGCAATGCGATAAAATTATTTCAGTATTTCCCCGTCCTGTTTTACATTTGTTTATATAAAACAAATGTAAATGTTTAAATAATCGGATATTTTAAGAGATTTACAGCATGTAGTTAGACCACATTTGATAAAAACCTCTCAAATATTAAGCAGTTTTGTAACAACAGTTTCATATTTTAAAAATCAAATTGATTCATATATCAATAAATTGAAATATTAAAAATGAAAAAGCACAATTAAAAAGCACATAATGATATGGATGTGCGATGGCTTATTTTAATTAGGTACTCGTCGGATTCAGAATCCAATATAGATATGAAATTGAAAAAGGAGAAGAGGGTCTTACTCAAGGAAAGGAGATGGAAAGAGAGTTTGTATTGGACATAGAGCACAGTGAATAAAAGTGAGCGCAAATAACAGTCAAGTCATTCTAAAATGCATCACAGAGTAATAAAGGGTGCAGTTTTGTATGATGCATATGAATTTGAAAAAATATTGTTTATAATTTTCCTAGAAAAAAAAGAATTGAACCAAGTGACCATATACTGTAAAAAACTGTAAATGGTTTAGCATTGAATTAAATGTAATTTTACTGTAAAATAGTCAAATTCATGACTATGCAAATAAAAATAATTGAAAAAAAAACAAAAAACATTGTTTAAATGTTATTTAGCAAATGTTTCCACATCATTTTAGCATTATATAAATTCCCCTGCATGGGGTTTTGTTGAATGGCCCTGTACACCGTCTATATCCAGAGGAAGTACCTTGAAAGCATGGATACTGTAGCTCTTTATTTCATAAGCATGATTTAAAAGCTTGATTTGGGTTATATTGACATGCTCACTAAAGGCAGTTGGTGTCATCTTATGGTGCATTGTGTTAATAATGTATTAGATAATTATAATGTCATTGTGTTAGAGCAACATTTTGTCATCAGAACATTTTTCCCCAATCCTCAAAAGATTAAGGGCTCTATCAGTAATGCACTCTTTGGGTTTGCCATATATTGCAGTATACACACACTATTTGATTAAATTAGAGATGAAATATGCCATAAACATCATTTTGACTGCTTTTAATAGTGTTAGTTTTGAAACTTGGCCATTCGAAGCATTATTCACTTCAACTTGTTCAGAGAAAGAAAGTCGTCTATTTTTTCCCCTCTAGGGACATAAAAAACCTACTAGCTGACTTATTTATGTTGTACACTACCATTTCTGTACCACAACTAGTATAAAATGCTTGTGTTTACAAGGATCAGAGGAGTTATGTGGTGGGATGTGCACTTCAATGGGGGAATTTATTCCTCGCCAAGTGTGAATTAAATCTGTGAGCAGGAAAAAAACAATCATTTCTTTTCACGTTTCAAGTTACTGTTGGAAAATTCTGATACGGACACTGATATCCTATAAAAAAACAACTAGATCCATTTTAAATAAAGTTCCTTTAACTAAGATTAATAAATGCTGTAGAAGTATTGTACATTCTTAGTTCATGTTAACTAAAGTAGTTTATTGGCAGACAAAAGGCTTTCAATTCAGTTTCCATACATTAAAAAAACACTGACTTGGCCATGTGTGTTTGTGACGATCTGAAATCACATGGCAAAAGGAAATGGAACTGCAATGGCCTAATTTGATTGATTGCTGGTCCGACTCAGAATCCAGTATGTCTCAATGAATCTGTTGACATAATAAAATTAAGTAAATCCAACGTATCATTTGTTGAGTGTTTTACTTGGCAAAAACATGGTGACCTGGTTGAACCACATATGACTCGGCAGACAAAAACTTTTCAAAGCAGCAGTGATGAAGTTTTGTTACGATAGTATTTCATATATATATATATATATATATATAAAAAAAAATGTACTTCTCGATGTGTGCGAAAGGAAATGGAACTGCAATGGCCTCTATTCATCGATGCTGGTCCGACTCAGAATCCAGTATGTCAGCAGTATGTCTCAAGGAACCTGTTGACATAATAAAATTAAGTGTGTAAAAATGGAACTGCAATGGTCTCTATTCATTGATGCTGGTCCAACTCAGAATCTCTATGCCACTAATATGAAGAACAGTTGAGACACATTGCACGTACACATTTTGGAGTAACAGGGCAGAGTGCATGGGCACACGTGGAAGGACACAGTGCGTGTCACTGACCTTCATTAAATGAGGATCTGGGCCAGATGAAGGTTGAGGACCCCCTCCCTCCACCACCTAATTCACAACAGTGTTCTCACAATTTCAACCAAAACAAGTCATCATTCTCTTTCTACGTGAGATGCAGTTTGGTTAGTATGAACAAATTACTGTACATGTATTGAAGGAGGGCACAAATAACACTCTGAAATGGAGCAAAGATAACACAGATTGCAGAATCTAGAAGCTCATGATAAAGTAGCTGAAATGAAATGCACTGACAGCAAGTATGAAAATCAGCTCAATTGTTCTAAACTTCATGAAAACTGATCCAGGATCATCCAGTGTGAATTAAGAATCAGAGTCAAGCTTGATTTATTTAAATGACTTTTATTAAGTTTACAAATAAGGTAACAAACGCTGTTTTATTGGAGCGCAAAGCGCAGTTTTATATGAAGCTTGAACATCCTATACTTAGTGCAAAACAGACAGTTAAACATTGCAGATGATTCCCTACTTGTTTTTGTTTGGTTTTCATTTTAAGGAATTCTTATAACATTTTGTACAATGTTAAATATTATACGGAGGAAAAAAAAAAAAAAAAAACACTGAATGAAAGTCGCCAGAAGAAAATCTAGAGACAAAAGACAGCAAAACAAGCGGATCAGATAGCAGTAAAAAACAAACAAAATAACTTAATGACAGGTCAGTAGCATTAAGTAAACATTGTTCTGTTGTATTTCTTTCCACAGGAGAGCGACTAGAAAGAGGGTTTCATTCAGTAAGATACTTTTTGAGTGAGTTTGTGTGCATTTTTTTTCTGTGTAACTGAAATATCATGCAAAAAAAAAAGTATAAATCACAATGTGTATCGATACTGAATGGCTCGTTCGAACATCAGCATGCTACAAACGCATTTTTTTCCCCAATGTTAAGTGAAGGATAAAGAAAGAAAGAGGTTTTTGTATTTTTCAAGGTGCTGTTATCATTTACATCAGAGGTCAGAGGTGAATCTCATTTAAATGTCCTGCACTGCAGTTACATTAGCGCCCTCTACAGTCAAACAGGATGACCCGTTTCTTACAGCGAGAGCAAATTAACACTTGTGTCGTATCTGGAACAGGGACATGGCACTCAGAAGGTAGTATTACGCAGATTTCGTTCGTCTGAATACTGAGCAGGTGGACCTCTTTGTTAAAGACCTTTTGATGTGTTCACAGTTTGAACGAACCGAACGACGCAAAGTGGGTAAAAACGAGCTGTCTACAAGTAAAGCGTTGTGTACAAAGCAAAAGGTAACACAATTGCATTTTAAATATAGTGAGCCAGTCGAGAATCTATACTGTACAGTTGACCTACAGTGAAGTTCCTGTGCCACACGTTTCACACAGAAAGCACACTACGCAGTATGTAACCAGTTGTAATCTAAGTCCTTTCAGTAGTTAAGGTGACGAGAGCATCTCCGCTATGTTTTTGTACCCCAAATAAAATGCTCTAAGGATCTGTACTATTTTCTTTTCATCTGCACAGTCGAATGTGCTAAACGTGACGCTAAAAAGTAGTCCGACGTTGCAGGTCTAACGCAGTTACTAGTGTTGAGAACAAACCAAAGCATTTACAAGAGTGATTTGACTGACTGCTACAAAGAGAGAGAGAGAGATCCCCCAATAGAAGCTACTGATCTGCCATGAAACCGAAGGCCGTTGCCAGTACAGTGAGAACTAATATGGGCGGTGAGTTAAAAAGTAAAGCATTGATGAGAAATCGGCGAGAATTAGGCTACTCTTCAACAGGGCTGTTTTGGCTGAGCGTCGAGCTCTTGTGTCGGTGAGGGTTGCCGTCTTTTCTAACCTTTCTGGTCCTTTCCTCACTTGTGAAGTTACACTTGCTGTCACATCTGTGGCTAAATGAGTAAAACTTGCCTCTCTACGCACACCGGAGAGGGTTTGACACTGGATGGTGTCAAAACCAATTAAACAGTGCTGAATAAACATCTAAGCTATTGGAGGTTCTGAAATACAACATGCTGTCCCATACGTACTAACTTTCCTCATCCTGCGTTTCTATCTCAGCCGATCCCTCACCTTCACAAGGGCCGCTCATGCCGTTTAAGAATCCATCTGGAAAACAAAGACACTATGGTTGTCGAAAGCAGTGTTTAAATGGAAGTGTGCACTGATTATAGACACACTCGCGCTTCCATACTAAGCTAGACCGATCAAAGTATCTAAAACTCAACCCTCAAGTACTTTCACAGCCTTTGAATGTGATATAATGGCTGGATCATGCGTTTGTGCACCTAATACATGAAGCTTTCTGTAACTCTGCCTAAACGCTTGGACTGTGCCATCAAATGGTTTCAGTCGTAGCCAGTTCAAAACGGCACCCAAAACGACACCTCGATCCCGTGATATATTAATATTCACCCTCTGTGAAGTCAAAAAGACCAGCACTCCAAACCAAGCACACGCTTGAGACTCTCCACTGCCTTATATATCAAATCCCGAAGCAAAAAATAAAAATAAAAAAATAAAAGAATAATGCAAGGCACTAGAATCTTCAGAAAGCTCACTGGGCATAGGGAAAGAGGGAAAGATTCGTTTCTTCAAGTACATTAATTGAATCCATTTTACATTCACATTTATCTAATAATATAAAGAAAGTAGAAAGGGGAAAAAGGGTTAAAGTGTCTCCCATAAGATGTGAATAATGAAATAGCTAGCCTTACATCTCATGAACGCTAATATCCAAAACCCTCGAAAATGTCATGTTTTTTTTTTGTTTTTTTTGTCTACTTTTCTTTTTAGCTAATGTTGTCCAACAACATTTATAATAATCACAGTGTTTCAACATCAAAAACTGATGAGCAAATACAGGTCCATACAGAACACGAATTCTTAGTTGAATGTCTCAATCAAACTATCGTAAGAGGCCCCTAATTCTGCCATGATTAGAAAAAGCTGTTACATTAGTCATAGATTTAAAGCTTCACGGTCCTCCAAGGCAGTACGTGTGTGTCGGCACGGTCTCGCGACCCCTGGTTTCGTATCCAAACCCCAATCCACTATATTACACGTCACCTTGTGGTGTGGCCCAATGAGAGAACCGGAAAAGGACTGTAAGCATGTGAATGTGCTGCAAAGCATGCTGGGAGCTGTAGGAGCTTGGTAGTACAAACCTCGGGGGCAGATGAAAGGCCTCTGAACATGTGACAAAACAAGAAAATGTCTCTAACATTCTGCTACACAAGGCCGGCTTGAAGGGCATCGAGGGAAAAAAACAACAACAACCAACCAACCAAATGGAATCAAAACCCTCGTAACCCAATTTAAAAACAAAGGAAATCTGTACATGGATCTTTTTTTGTTTTATCTAATGAAGGCCACTTCCTGTGTTTTAAAATGGGCTTTTTCTACCACTGTAATTATTGCATTATTCCATGGCATTGCAGCAGAGGGTTTAGGGCAAGAGGGGAACAAGGACACTAGGTTTGTCTCTTTGCCACCCACCACCACCCACCCACCCGACCTCTGATTGGTGATATGCTTGATGTATGAATTTGTCAAGAAGATATACAGATGGATGGATTCTGGGACGGGTGGAGGTGGCATTCATTCCACCTTAGGTCAGCAAACCTCTAAACACAAGTCAAACCCCCTTAAATGTTTGGGGCTGGGTGATGAAAGATGCACACACCTTTACAATAAAAATGGTCACACTTTCTTTGGCCACGTAACATTGTACTCAAAGTGTCCGTTGTTTTATTTTCGTCGTCTCTTATCCCTTGTGTCGTTGTGCATCATCCCCGTGGCGTATCTGTGAGCATGCAGGACGATTTTGGCGTCTATCCTTCTCAATCACCCAAAGGAAACTCTTGTGACAGAATCTCTGCAATGCACTCAAATACTTGCTTAAGTCCACTTTCAGACCGCCCCCCTTGCCTCTGACTGCCCCCACCCCAACTTGAGAGTCATTTAGGCCTGGCACGGCTAGGCCCTGCCCTACGTGGTCTTCAGGTTGGGTCCACCCGGGTGGCTCACTGACTTTTGCAAAGTGCTGATGTGGAAGGTCTGTAAAGGGGTGGGCACCTGGGCATATTGGCCCAGGGGTTGTGAGGTGGCCAGCAGACCGGCCTGGGTGTGCGCGGCCGAGCCAGCCCACTGGGCGCTGTAAGGTGCGGAGGGGAAGCCGTACTGTGGCGTGGGACACAAGGAGCCCTTCCGGGACCCCAAAGAGGTAGCGGGAGTGTTGGGCATGGGCGGGTGGCCACTCAAAGTTGAAGGGATGCTTGGGCACAGCTGGCCCGGAGCCGAGTACTTACGGCCCATGTTGGTAGGAGGGACCATCTGAGAAGAGGAGAGGTGAAAAAAGTTTATTTAGAGCATGTAACTTCAAATTCAACTGTGAGGTCTGAGTTTCTCAAGAACAAAGTCTTACGTCGTAGCTGTGGCCCTGAGGAGCCACTTGTTGTTGGTGCTTGGAGCCTCTCTTGCCCTGCGACAGGTTCATAGCATCCCTGGCCCAGTTGTCCACCAATTTGTGCAGCTCGTCTGTGAACATGCCCTTGCAGCTCTGGGACTGAGAGACAGGCGGTTGGTTTTGATTCTGACCAGTTCCCACCACTGTGTTGGTGCTGCTCGTCCCTGAGGGGAGAGAAAAGAGGAAGAGAGAAGACTGTCGTAAAGAGGAAGTCACTCAAACGAATGTCACATTGAAACATCTGATACAATCTGAAGCCCACAGACTATATCAATGTGTACATGTATATTTTCATATATAGTTCCTCTCATTAGGTTACATACGGCTTAAGTAATCTGCAAAATGTTTGATTTAAAAATAAGAGAGATGACTACTAAAATTTACTCCTGCCCTGATGAAACTATCAGAAATATCAGATTTAAGAATCAAAAGTATGAGCCCATATTTAAAGAGTTAGTTCACCCAAAATGAAAATTACTCATCCTCATGTCATTCCAAACCCGCAAGCCCTTCATTCATTTTCAGAACACAACTTAATATATATTTTAGATGAAATCCAAGTGGTATCTGACCTCTGAAAATGCAACGTAATTACCACTTTCGATGCCAAAAAAGGTAGTAAAGACATTGTTAAAATAGTTCATGTGACTACAGTTGTTCAAACTTTTTAAGCACAAAAACAAAACAAAAATAACTTTATTCATTCAATTTCTTCTATTCTGTGTCAGTCTGTGGATTTCATCAGAAATATCTTTATTATTATTATCTTTATTATTTATAATTATTAAATATATCTTATCTTAATTTGTGTTCCGAAGATGAATGAAGGTCTTACGGATTTGGAACGACACGAGGGTGAGTAATTGATGATAGAAATTTTATTTTTTGGGTGAACCAACCCTTTAATATGTTCCATCCAAGTTAAAACTGGAAATAAACAGCAAAAAATTAATTTAACAAGTTCCAAATTTATGATTTTGATCTCGTGAACTCATTTCACTAATTGTGAAATGTTTATTTTTTATTTTTTATCAATCCAACGAAACACAAGATGCTTTTTGGAACATCTCAAATCATGCTTGAAAACACTTAAATTTAAAATAAAAAACTTTAAAAAAATATATATATATATATTTATCTCTCCTAATTTAAATTAATGCTAAACATATTACAGACTACACAAAGGGTATGTAAACGTGAGAGCACCACTGTACTGTACATATGAAGTCATGTGTATACAAAAACAAAAGTCATGGCAGTGAGGCCCTATCGAGCACCTGGGCGTCCGCTCTGAGGCTAAAGTGACACTTTTATCACTCTGACTCCAGCCTGCAAAACATGTCACGATGACAACATTAAAACACCATCTCTGGCTTTCCATCGGAGCACAGAACACACTGCTCAGCATCTGCCTGGGGTTTATCGTCATGCTTGCCATGGTTGTTTTTATTGCAACACAAGAGGGAGCAAAAGAGTGGTGAAATGGAAATGGATTCACCATGAGCTCCAATATTAGCTTAAAATCAACTACAATGTATCAAAATTCAAGGAGGCTAAGAAATATGAAACTTTCAACACCTACTATTTAGTGTTTTGAGATAGTTGATTAGTACCATTAGCTAAACTAGTACAAAAATTGTAATCTTGTCAGCAAAGTAGTATTTAAGTAAATAAGCCTCTTTCTGAAAAACAAAGCATTGCAGTGAGGATTACGTGGTAGATAATTTACACAAAAAAGCTGAGCAGTTAATGCGAAGTGAGATGAAAAATTTGCAAAATGAGTGGAAATGCCTCAGCTCCTTCGTAAGACACATCACTGTCATGACTAAGAGATGACGGTCTTTAATCATGCACTGGTATCAGCTGATTGGTACATTTATCTATATGTCTCTTGAGGAACAAAGAGCTGATGCATTTAAGAATTTACTCAAAAATTAAGCTGATGAGGAAAAAAACACATTTTTCTAAATCAATTCTTGTACAGTTAATTACATTCGGCACAAATGTCTTGCCAACTATCCAGGCAGCCATCCGGCGACATAGATGAGACCTGTTAGGATGGTAAACACGGCCCCTCCAGAAAGCAGCAACTGAAAGACGACATTGCGCCAAGACTGAAGCACCAAAAGGTATTCTGGGTGATGTAGTCCAGAGCAAGCCATGCTTAGAAAGATAGCTACTGCTTTTTCACCATGCTGGTGCTGGTGCCAAAGCCAATACCCGATTTGACCGATCCATGCATTTCCATTGAAGGAAAAGTGGTTTATATTGGCTCTTAAAAATATTATATATATATAGTTTGGGGGCAGTAAGTTTTTATTAAAGAAATTAATACTTGTATTCAACAAGGATGCATAAAAATGATTAAACATGACAGATACTTATAATTAGGGATGCACCGACATGAAAATTTTAAACCAATAATTCTTTATATTTGAAAGCCGATAACCGATCTATTGGCCGATAAATCTAAATCCGAATTTTTATATCATTTTTGAGAGCCAGATTATAAAGACAAATGTTTCACCATTAAAAACCATGTCCCAGGCACTTCAAAAATAATACTGTATTTTTAAACAAATAAATGCAGCCTGTGTGAATATAAGGTTTCTTTTAAATCATAATATATTGTGGATGTTAGAATATTAAAACTAGGGATATAGATGTGAAAAAAAAAAAATCCATAAGCCAAGCACCAGCACCACCTGGTGAAAAAGGAGTGAGGGAGAGGTGGAGGCTTCACACACAGCTTGACTTCAGCATTTACTGGATGACTTCCATTCATTTTGTTCAATAATATGGGAGGATCTTGGTATCCTGTTTGTGAAAACCTACCTTCCTAAAACGTGAGCTGTATACCCCCAATACTGTAGCTTGTGCATTGGACAGCGATTAAGCCTTTTGCACAATGAGGGAGAAAATCAGCCAGGCCTCATTATTCCCTTGTAATGGGTGAGAATCTCCATCCAAACAGGATGAGGTCGATGTGCAGTAAGTACGATGAGTCTTAAGGGGATAAAGAAGAGTGCAGAAGGGAGTCTGAGGCTTCAAATTGGCTTGTGCATAATGGGATGAGAGCTCAGACGGGTCCATTTAGAGAGCATTAGTCGGTCTGATGCCGAGCGTGGAGTCGTCGCATGGCGAGGCGTTTTACGAGACTGCCACTGGTTTTAAAAACATTCTCATGCATGTTCGGTAAACAATTTCCGGTTGGAGACTCATGATCTCATTTTCATGTGGAAATCAAATTTACGGAAGTGTGAATTTGAGAGTGAAAACACATGACATGCCACACTTAAAAAACATGAATGGGTCATCACAGGAAAGAAATGCTCAAGTCAGCCTGAGAGCTTAACGGGGAAACTAGCTTCAGACCACAGGCCACAGGACATGAAGCGAGAGGTGACGACAGGAAAGAGAGGGAGGGAGGGAGTGGGAGGATGTAAAAAAGAGAGATAATTACTACAGAGTTGGTTGCAGGGGCACACTTTTTTCACCATCTTCCCTGAAGCATGGAGAGAACGGTGAGATTGGAGAGAATCAGTGTTGCAGTAACTCCACGTCCAACACAGTGCATTATGGGAGTGTATCAGAACATGCTAGTCTAAAACCTGAAGGCTGTTACATTCATACTGTATTTCCAAAAACAGTGAAGGTTCTCGTGTGGATGTGACTATTGGGTTTGTGGTCCAAGCCAGTGATCAGGTGTATTCACATTGTGAGAGGAGATAATTGAAGGGAAGATTGCAAAGGAAGACTGTGCGGAGCTGAGATGATGTGTGAAAGTACTCGAGTTGGGAGATGTGAAATGTGCTTTTTCTTTTGATAAAAAAAAAAAAAACTATGGGAAAATTCAGCATATTGTAAAATATATGTAGTGACTTGCCTAGAATGCCTTGAATCACAATGTCAGCTGTTCACTCCTTTCAAAAGATTTAATTATGAAAGTGGGTGTAAATTATTATGCATTTATTTTGAGGAAATGAGAATAGTAAGTTGCAAGTTCACACTGCATGTGTCAGAATAGGAAAGGCCAATCAATACTGATAAACACGAGCCATGTTTCAGCAGATACATTGATGAGTCATTATTATTTGATCATACTATACGGCTAACACTTTACAGTAAGGTTCGATTTGTATTTGCGTTACAGCAAATATCATAAACTAACAGTGTTAGAGTTAACTAAAATTAAAATGATTAAATTAAATGAATTAAAATGTTAAATATTACATGAAAAACTTAGAAAAATTAGAAATGTTGCCTTGGCAACTAACTTAAGTTTAAGATGAAAAAAAAATGTATATATATATAAGTTAAACAGAAACAAACTAATAAAAATGATAAAATCAGAATTTTTTTTTCTAAAACTTAAAACAAAAATTTAAATAAAAGCTGAAAAAAAAGCTAATTCAAAACTGTAACAAATACTTTAAGTTTATAAATTGTAAGTACATAAATTATACTAAAATAACACTGCTAACAATAAACTATTTTTACGCTTTTCATTTTACACTTTCTGCAGCGATCTCATTGTGAAAGTGATGGGAACACTCCCACTTTCAGTATACTTGAGAACTGCTAAAATACAAGCTGTATAGCTTTGGGAAACTGTCAAATGCAGCATGTTATTAATTCTTTGAATTATTAGTATTTAATTTATCTTAAGCAATTTTGTTATCACGTTAAACCAAACTTAAGCATTTATGAGGGAAAATATTAAAGGTAATAATAAAAATGACAAAGTGTCCATAGTAACCAAATACAAAATTAGAAATAATTATTGGACCACACTAGTACATTATTGGATATGAACTGTTTAGCGATGAGCATAAGTTGTTTTTAGGATTAATGACACAATGTCTGAGATGATCAGCCAATCATAAGGCTTGGCAGAATAAGAACTAATCACATGACATTGTAGGAAATAGACAAAAGAAAAAGCGTTACACACAAAGAGCCAAGCAGGGCGTACTCAGAAAACGCGTCCTCCTGCCACCTGGTTTGAAGGTCACTCTCTCCGACCCACAGCTGAACTTTACACAGCCTGTGGTACAAAAAGAGGGAAAGAGAAAGAGAGATGGAAAGGAGCAAGAGACAGTGAGAGAAAGAAAGAGATGGAGCAGATAGAAGAGAGAGAGAGATAAAGGAATCGTACACAAATACACAGTGAGAATGGTAACAGAGGTCAGTAAGCCATGAATTCCTGACAGATAGAGAGAGTGAAGGAGGTGAAGGAGGGGAGGAGTGGCCCTGGGTGGGTGAGCATCGAGCTGCACGGAAGAGGAGGGGAGAAAAGCGTCCCCTGGAGGCACAAGCATCAGCCCTGCAGTTTCATCCAAATCAAAGCGTGCGCTTTCTCAAATGGGCAAAGCAAAGATTCCCATGTTAAGATTTGATTCATCTTTTAATACCAGAAATAGAGCCTATAGACGAAACACCACAAAATTCATGAGCGCTTGACAAAAGTTCAGAAATCCAAATTCTTCCCACTGTGAGATCCTGAAGTTTTCTCTTCAAATTTGGAAGACTCACAGGAAGCAGGCCACAGCAGGCTTATGTTACTAAAACATCAAAAAAACGACAAATCCAACAGAGTCAAAACTATGTTACTTAGAAGTGGGCGATATAACAGTTGAAATTAGTTATATGTACCATATTTTTGGGATAAATTTGCAAGGAAGGTGAAGCACCAACAGCTGTACCTTGTTTCAAAATAAAGCAAATGCTTAACATTTTTAACAAAAAGAGAAAACCCTGACCTGTTTGAATAAAAACTTTTTATTATAATTTTTTTTTGTCCACAAAATGCACAATGCTCATTTGACCACTTCTGGAACAGGTGTAATAGTTCATTTCTAGAAAACTTTGCGAAGACAATTCAGACGAATGCATAGTTCGACAATGTGACCCGAGCAAGAGTGCTGTTTTTGTTTCGTTTCTGAATGAATCTGTGTTTTTGAACAAATTCATAAGCCATTCATAAAACATGTCACAGCTTCTGTGTTACTGTGCAGAGCTTAGATGAATTTTGTTGACTCTGATTTCATTTTATTAGTAACAATAGCTAGTTATTCATTCTCTTTAATTAAGTATTCAGAGGAAAATCTGGTCTGTTCTCATTTACATGTATTTATGAAAGTTTGGTTCATTTTGTAGATTTGAATTATAAATGAACACAATACTGAATGGTATCGTGATACTACTTGGTATCATGATACTTCAGCTGGTATAATATCATAAGAATTTTTTATGGTATCGTGACAACCTTAGTGTGATGATGTTATCGACGAAATCTGAGAATGTTGTGAAAATGTTTTTTTTCTGCTCATTGCTGACCCATAATATCAACTTTATCTTTTTTACTTTGTGTTAAAAAAAGCACAGGGTCAAGCTAAAGGCTGTGATGTGTCTCTTTATTTTTACCTTGCGAGGTGACGCACAGACTGGGCGCAGAGAGCGTGGCGTCACTGGTGTAAGCGGAGCACAGGTTCTCATTAGAGGGGGAGGGCTTGAAGGATTGGAGCAGAGGGCTACTCCCCCCATCTATCATTCCCCCAGGGGCCAGGAAGGCCTGCTGGGGTGGGTACACGGAGGGAGCACTCTGCGCTGATAAAGTGCTGGTTGCTGTAAGACCACACACAAAAACATATAGAAGGGCTGATCAGAGCCAGGACACAAGACGCAAACACGGTTTTGAAGTTGACCAGATCCACAAAAATTTTCTTAAGAAAGTAGTAAAGAAATTTCATAAGAATGTTCAGTAAAAGCACTTCTTGAAAAATTATTAAGACATTCTTAAAGATTTTACATAAAAAGTACATCTTTTTATTCTTAAGTAGAAAATCTAAGATTTAAGACACATAAGGGCTTTTCACACTGTGTTTAACCCTGGTTTAAAACCCGCTTTTAACCCTGGTTAAATGAATTTGTGTGTCAATTGGGAGTGAAGAAGAGACCGATCTTTGTAGTCCATTCAGGAAAAACTTAATAGCAGTTGGCAATATATAACAGGAGGATGATATGGGAACTTTAATGTAAACAGGGAGTGTGCTGCTGTCATCCAATCATTGATACTGACAATGCAAATATGCAATTAAGAATGTTAACCCAGGGTTTAAGAATGTACAGTGTGAAATGTCAGCTTATGAATACCCAGGATTAATTGTTAACCCCAGGTAAATTATCAGTAGTGTGAAACGTAAAGTAAGATAACCCATGATTCCATTTATCCGGGGTGTAGAATGACCCAGGGTTAACCATTTCGAGTGTGAAAAGCCCTATTGGAGGCTATCCTAATCCTCAGAATTTATTTACAATTAGGGCCCTATGATTTGTGAAGAAAACGTGTCCGGAATTGTGGAATCCAGTCAATAAAAACATAATTTACTTTATAACGCAGAATGTCGGAATTTGTCAAATTGTTGACGAATAAATAAAAAATGGGTCAGTACACTTGAGTAAAATCACGATATAGACTAATGTCTGTGAATGTTAAACCACAAAAAAACTATTTAAATATCAATCCTGCATGTCTCTTGTATGAATGAATGGCGCAATGTTGTTTTCAGCCTCTGCTGCCTCACTATATGAGGACACGAATGCATGAAGTTCATCTCCAGAGCCGTTCTGAGAGTCGCTTCATCATTTTACCCTTTCATTTGATAAAAACTATAATCATATACAACCCATACAATGTTTTTACAGAAAATTCCTTTATGGAATTCAAATTCTCTCTTTAGGTTTTGTCTTTAGAACAATCTTGAGAAAAAAAATTAAAGAAAATTCTTAAGGATATTTTGTATTCCCAAAAATTGTCAATTGATCTGCACAAAAAAAGAAAAGCGGAACAAGTGAATACCTGGCTGTACAGGACTCTTGCTGCCCTGGGAGCTACCGCGGCTGGATTTGCTGCTTTTGCTCTTGGTGGGACGTCGTCTACGGCCAGCTGGGTTCACCACAGGTGGGTTGACCATGGCGGGTGGAACTTTGCCCAATCGGGCAAAAAGGGCATCAATCTCAGCCTTCTGCCGAGTGTACAGGGCCTGACTCTCTACCATGTGCCTGGGAGAAAAGGAAAGCAAAATTAAACTGCATATCTTTCACCTAGGTTAGACTGTCCGAGTTCCTGTTACAATGTGTTAATCAAAAACAACATACTTCTCCCTCAGCTTGCCGACTTCTCTCTTAAAGTCCTCATCTTCAAACTCTGAGTCATTGTCGCTGCTGAAGTAGGAGCTGACAGAGTTGTTGAGGCTCCCGGGACTCTGGGCTGGACCGTTGCCCATGGCTGGATAGAGTTGAGGTGCTGGCAGGGGTTCTGGGGGTTGTAAGCTAGCTGCTGCAGCCTCGTCCTGTGCTATGCTCACTGAGAAACGTCCGACCTTCGTGTCCGTTTTCGTGGTAACCTGGAAACGGCCAATGGTGGTGGGCTGAGGGTAGGTTTCCATCCGATTGGGAAGAGCAGGGAGGCCGTCGACGACATCTGCTCTCGTGTCTCTGAGGGGAGAGGAGGTTCGGTGCAGTGTGTTTTCGGGGCTAGACAGAGTGGAGGAGGATGATGAAGAGGAGGTGGTGGTGGAGGAAGAAGACGTGGAGGATGAGTCATGGGAGCCAGTGGGAGCCTGCGAGGCGTTCTCATCAGGAGTCACCGACACCTGAACGAGAGAGAGAGAGAACAAGAGTGCCACCTGACGTCATACACAAACACTATGAACATCCCATTCCTGTCACCACATTGCGAATGAAAGGTACCTGGAATCGTCCGAGTTTGTATCCTCCAACTGTAGGTGCAGCTGTTTGCTCATCATCAAGAGAAAATGGAACTGAAATAACATTATAATTAATAAGCAGAACTGATAATGAGCTCATGTAATACGAGAAAGTGAACAGGCTTAGCTTTTTGCTAGCTGTTGTGTTCAAAGAAGAGGTAGTAGTAAAGTAAAACTTCAGCACATACCTGGCTGTCCTCCAGGTGGCATTCCAGGAGATGACTACAGGTAAGAAAAAGATGAGAATCAGATTACAGACATGCAGATAAAGCACAATTTTAAATGGTAAAACTTTACAATAAGGTTTCATTTGTTAACATTAGTTAATTACATTAGTTTACATGAAAAGTGAAAATGACTTGTAAAGAATGTATTATGTTCATTTGAACATTTACTAATACATTATTAAAATCAAAAGTGGTATCGGTTAACATAAGTGAGCTGACATGAACTAACAATAAACATTGTATTTTTATTAACTAACGTTAAACAAGATAAAACAGACACGTAAATACATTCAAATAAAAAATAATGAAAGGTAATTTTTAAATTACATTATTTATACAAATTATTCCTCTTGAAGAAAAAAGTAACATAGAAAGCTTGGGGTTACATGCTTTCTCTATTTCAATTGAGATTTGAGGAGGTAATTCTGGTTTATTGCTGTATGGGATTTGAGAACCGCTTCTTTTATCTGTTGTTTTGTGTATGGAAAGTTCCAGTGCCAAAGTTTAACTGCAATAAATCAAATTGGACAGATCCGGCGCTTAATGCACGTGTGCTGGTGTTTTTCAACCAGATCCCTGTTGGGTTGCGTGTACCTGGTGCGTGACATTGCTGATTGGAACGGTCTCTGGACTCAGTGCCCGTCTCAGCTGGGCATCCAGATCCTCCAGGGGCTGCTGGGACTAAATAATCCATTTCAGCAATTAGTTAGTTTTACTTAGCCCCAAGAAACATACACACACGCAGACTCGTACAAACACTTATTACTCATGGCAGGTGCACACAAATACAGCAGGGGAACCGTGTATCTAATTAATTTCTGCATGAGACGATCTCTTACAGTAAGTAAAGGGTCAGATGACCACTGCCTGGAAGAACTGAATGCTTTTAATCCAAGCTGAGGCTTCATTTCATGTTCCACATGAAATGGAGAGTAAATGTTTTAATTGGCCCACGCCCTGCGGTTCCTGAAATGTTTTGTTCAGGTTGGCTCGCGGCTGAGTGCCATCACAGTAAGTTTTCAATTCAAAAGCGATGGATGAAAAATATCACATCAAATCTACAGGATTAGAAAAAGTCTCTTAGATTCAGTATGAATCGCCTTAAGCAGAATGGAAAAGGCTTTCTCTGAGTATGACGTGAATGCAAGCAGGGTTCAATTTGGAGCGAGGAAAATTATATAACCTCCAAATTACTTTGATTTATAGAAACTCATCTGAATTCGAAATTCATCCACAACATGCTTAAAAATAAAAATGATGGATCACTGATGTTTTATTAGAACCACTTTCGACAACTTGAAATCCTTAAGAATTAAATTTAAAAAAGGGGAAGTCAAACAACCTGGGTAGAGGACAAGTTAAAAACAAATTTAACAGCAACATGTAAAAATAAGGAAAAAATAAATACAGAGACAAATAAAAAGTTTAAAATCAAACTAGAATGACTGCTATTGTACAACAGCTTTTTCTTAAAATCTTACAAGGGGACAGAAAAGCATCTTTATATTCCCTTTGATTTTCATAAAATAATTATTATCATCAACAAATGAGTTTTCCGTTTTTATTATTTTTATTATTATTATTATTATTATTTTATTCCGTTTTTACTTCATCTCCAAAAAAAAAAAAACAGAAAATGAAACACGATGAAAAAGTTGCATGTTGTTTTCTTAAATCACATTCTTCCTGTTCTCCACCCGTCAACGGCAGAGAAAAAGAGAAAGAGCAGCAAGTCAGAGTTAATGAGTGTCACAGGTCATGCTCCTAAGAGGCCTCAAAGGAAAGCTACGCCATGCAGTGGTTTGATTCTTATGCGATTAAAAATCTTTACTCATGCTCTGCGTGTTTTACAGGAATGAAACTATATAAAAACAGAGTGAGGCAGAAAGAGAAAGAAGAAAAGGGCACCTGAGTTAAACAAGGTCCTGGGAAGGGTGGTAGGTGCTCTGTGGGCGGCGTGCCAGCCTGATCTGGGCCGACAGGCAACACCTAATGAATGAAGACGGAAGAAAAACTAAAGCACTGTAAAGAACGAGAGCTGGCTGAGGTGCCGATGAACCGCCACAAGCTACATGCAGCATAAGACTGAGCGTTATGTTTGGGAATTATTCAAAGCTGTACACAAATTTGTCTACAGCTGTTATAATATTACAGAAAAGTGTCAGTTGAGTTATAAAGTATTCATGTGGGATTACTATGCCATGCATTTTGTCAGTCATGAAACTCAACAGCCATGAAGGAATTGGGTTTAAAATCATCAAAATCATCCAGTTTTTTTATACAGTAGTGAGGGGTTTGAGAGAAGGAGGTTAAAATGTTAAACACAAGTGTTAAAACCATATACCATGGGCCCTGTTCTCACCTGGTAATAAAATGCTTTTTGGTCCATCGGATCACAAGCGGACGAGGGAGACGCGTACCCGTTTACCCCTGGTATTTTTGGTATCTCTTTTGTCCACTTTCAACAACTTCTGTCCTGATTTCTTCGAGGGGAGGGTCTATGGGAGGGTAAATGTTTTTTTTTTTCGATCTAATAAGCCCTAATAAGATCTAATAAGGACAAAATAAGCCCGCGCAATTTACACATGTGGAAAAACATATGGAGAGCACCAGCTTTTGCTTCTGCTCTGACAACTGAAAGAGTGGCTGAACACTGTGTGTGGGTTAGAAATCAGGAATGGTGAGAGAACATTATGCTTGGTACGTTTTTCATATTGAAACCAAACTTGGGTCTTTAGCCGGAAAAGTTTAAATCCCATCTGGCTAGCACGCATTCCATAATGTTTACGTACTAATTCAGTAGGTGGAGAGTAGGCGGTCTTTTGCGGCTGTTCGAACACATTCATACACGTCTACACTACGAAAGCAATCCGGTCGAATGCGTTTTCGGCTATCTCTGGAAGTGGTCAAAATGGACAAGCTCAAAACGCTTTACACTCCGTTTTCATTTGTATTTACCGTCGTCCACTTGTGATCCAATCGGCCAAAACGCATCTTAATACCAGGTGGAAACGGGGCCATGATGTCAAACTGGAGCTTACATTATTTTCAAGACTGTTGATTAATGGGTCACTCACTGGTAGTCTTGATAACGGCGCTTTGGATGGAGTCGTCTGACTGTAGCCGACCGGGGTTGAGCCATTGCCCATGGAGGTCATTGGAGAGCCCGCAGGCTGACCGGAGGAGTTGAGGGGTAAACTAGTGGGAGGGAGAGGGGTGCCACTAGGGGTGCCACAGGCAGTTGGAGAGGAGGTGCCAGGGACACTCGGGGCCGCCATGGGGTCGGATGTGACATCAGACTGGGCAGAGGGTGGACCAGAGCCCAGGTCCATGAAGAGTGACCGCAGCTTCTTATCCAGTGCTTGGATGTCATCAACGCCCTTTCCCTGTGGGTCGCTGTCGCATTCCACACAATGTGCGTGACTCTGATTGGCCACAGTGGAGCTCTGAGGTTGGCTGTGCACGGGCGTGGGCTGCACAACTGGTATGTTGGTGGTAACCGGCTGGAGGGTGGGCACTTGTGACTGAGCCGGGGAGACGGGAATAACCGTTTCGGGGATGGTGGATGGTGCGAGCTGTGGCGTCTGGATGGCTGTGGTGGGGATGGTGGCTTGTGTGAGCTGAGCTGAAGTGGAGGGGATGGGTGGGTGCTCACCACTTCCAGATCCCACTGGAGCGGAAGGATGAGCGAGTGGAGCGGCAGTACTAGCAGGTACAGGCATGGTGACTGGGGTCTGGGGGAATGATGTGGCGGCGGCAGGCACAGCTGGCATTGGCAGTGAGGAAGGAGTGGAAATAACACTGATGATGGCAGGTACAACCTGACTTTGAGGCAGAGGGATTTGTGAATGGGCTGGAGGAGAGGTGACTGCAGAGGCAGGAAGGGTAGGAGGAGGAGACGATGACCCTGGAGGGTTTATTGAGACAGAGGGTAGAGATGGTGAAGCGGTCACTTCAGAGGACACTGGGACAATAGGGGCAGTGCTAGAGATCAAGGGTGTTGCGGCAGGCACCAGAGGGGGCATAGAGACATGGAGCATTGGTGGCGCAGTGCTGGGACCTGGGTCAAACCGGCCTTGACGCATCTCAGAGAACGCCTGCTGCAGACTGACTGCAGACGCAGACATAGAAAGCCCCAAGGCAGGCGGTGCAACTGACACAGCTGATAAAGAATAGAAATTCAAGACAAAAATGAGTAGGCAGTTATATAATTTGTCAAACATGCTACATCTACATGTAGTCCAGACTATTTGTATTGGGGATGAGAGTGGACATTAAAGTAAGGGACAATACATAACAAAAAAGATAGATAATTCTGGTAACACTTTACAATAAGGTTCATTAGTTAATACAGTAACAAATGTATTGTTCATGGTTAGTTCATGTTTAACTAATGAACCTTATTTTAAAGTGTTACCATAGGAGCAGGAAAGATGTGTCTCTTTTCATGAATGGATAGCAGAATTGGGCAGAGTGGGTGCATTTGAAAAGATGTCTTTTAAACAGTTTGGCATATTAGACTTGTAATATAAGAAATAGTACCAATATCAAAACTATTTGGAGTGCAAGAAGTAATGAACAAGAGAGAATCATGTTTACAACTGAAATGGGGGTGGGTAAGTAGTCTAAAGGGCTGATTCTATTCAAATGTATTATTCAGTATTTTCATTAGAATCAATAAAAACTGCTAATCTAAAAAACATGATAGATCTAATGGATATTATGCCTTTTTATGACTCAATTGAACCAGTATATTTCACATATTAAACTCACAGGATGAAGGTTCTTCACGAAGAGGGATTGTGGGTGGGGGTGCGCTAAAGAACTGATCTTTCAGTCTGGATTCAGGCACTGGACTGACTATAAACCTGCGGCCTGCAGAGTGAACCACCTGGGCGGCTGAACTAGGTGCCACACCTGGGAGAAAAAGTGGAAGAGAGAAGACCTCAGTCCTGACACATCATCAACAGGGGACATTAATTTGTTTTACATGCAGAGATCGTAAGCTCTACCTTGTTCAAGTGGCGCTGATGTGGTGGGCATATGCTGCTGGTCAACACTGACCATCTGTAAGATATTGTTAACTGTGATGCTCACAATTTCACAAAAATCATTTCAACTTCTACACAAATAGAGTACAAAGTGATGTCCTACATAAAACTGACATATCATGAAAAGTAACTATGCATGGAGGTAAAACTATAGGCTGTGATGCTTTTTAGAGGGACGTACCTGGTTGCGCTCTCTTTCCACACCTTTTTCATCCGCTGTTTCTATGACCTCTCGGATCTGGTCAATGAAGGACTCGCGCTCACTCTCTAGAATGAACTCACTTTGTACCTAAGATATCACATGATGGATATAATCCCTCTTCTTAATAAGTTTTGGCAGCTCAATGTGGCTATTTTGGCAACATAAATGTAATTTTATTCAACACCAGCTTTTTGTCACATAGATCAAGATCAAAAGAAATAAGTTAATTTAGCATATCTGGTCAGTATTAAAAACATGCGGGTGGTGTTTCAAGTTACCATTATCTGAGCAATTTCCTCTGGGTTATCGCCATCGAGATCAAACTTGAAAGTCACCATCTTCCTGTTGTGCGTTTCTAATTGACACTCCGCAACTCTATCGCCCATGCTGGAGATCTGAAACAAACATGAGAGATGTTTATTCAATGTCCTTAGTTTTTCTACCACGATCAAAAACACCAATGTATTGGACGTACATTAAGAACATTAAGCTTGGGCTTTGAGGTCTTTTCATGTCGTGAACGGCTGCGCACTGATCTACGCTGGTGACGTTTGGCAGAACGACCCTCATGCCTGCCACCCGTTACGCCTTCATTGCCATCACTGAGCCCAGATGCCACATCAGAATGACAGCTATAGGGAGGGGGGAGAAAAAAGAAATGAAAAAACATGACGACTTCAGTAATACAGCCAAAGACTCTATATACAGAAAGACGGTGCTCTCGTATTATTACGAATGGGAGAAAGTGATATTCCGCCATTTGGTGGAATAAGTCCCGCCTTCTAAATAAGAGCCAATCACCAATTGGTAAGGTCATCGCATCACTGCAGCTGCCATTAGAAGCTCCAGTTCACGTAGAAACAGTCAGACACGTGGTTCCTATAAAGGCGTGCATTTAAAACTGCGAATGGGCATAATCCAGCCTGAAAAATGTCGTTTTTTTTCATGATTCCAGCATTTAGAAACAAAATTTATGAGACAGTTGTTGTCAGATTTCATTGGTGATTTCAAATATGAAATTTAATAATTTAATAAATTTGATCTTTCCCCATTCAAAGAGGTAGGAGCTGCACTTGCATGCCCGAGAGGTTTTTCAAAGATGGCTGCTGAGTGAAATGAGTCGTCTTAAAGGGGCATTGATACACAATGTAATCTGGATCTATGCTATTGCGTTTTTCACTTACTGATAAACAGTTACACGTTGTGGATCTGCTAAGTGCTGATTCTTACCTCTCCACAGCAGGAGTTTGGAGTTGTGACAGCTCTGTTGTCAAAGTTTGAGAGATGCTATGAGGTGTCTGGAACAGCAAAAACAAAAGGAATTATAAAAGAAAGGAGATACAAACAATAGATCAAAGAAGATGAAATAACAAAATGCACGTTTAAATAAAAAGCACAACTGCTTCAGGCGAAGCCTGCATGTTTTTTTATTGTGTTTTCTAAAAAAACAGGTCTTATTTCACAGCCAAGAAAATAAAAGATGCTGTATGAAGACAGCATAGTAGCTATGCTTCCCAGACAGACAGAGATAACAAGAAGTATGAAATGTCAACACAATAGCTTTCCCTATGAAGCAAGCACAAACTGTCTGCACTGATGCGATTGGGGCCAGTCTGGTCCATTCCAGGTACCTGCACTGGGCTGTCGGCTGGCAAACATGGATGTTCGGTTGGGGAAGGGACTGTGGCCACAAGGATGGTTGGCACAGGTGTCACTAGAGGCGGTACCAATTGGGAAAGATGGGGCAGCAGCACTGACGGGGACGTGGCTGGCGTCAGCGCTTCAGGCACTGGTTGCTGCGGAAACGGGGCAACTGCTATAGTTGGCACGCAGAGAGTCGCACTGCAAAGCTGAGGGGAGGTAGGAGAGGGGTAGCTGAGTCAGATCAGTGGTTGGGTTTATGGAGAACGAGGGAAATACGTCTGCAAGCACCGACCGGTGGAGATGGAGACGGCAAGGCCAGTTTATGTGTGAGCGATGTCTTAATAAACCGCAGGAAAACAATCACAAGATCAGAACACATGACGAAGACGGCATGCCGCGGGGTGAAAGGAGGATCACAACGACCGCAAGCAAAACACACATGAAAAACAAACTATCATTTTAGTGCCAAACGGTTATTAGATTAAGTTAGGAGGGGCTCCTCTCTAAGTGCCTATAAACGCTGTCACTGTCAACAACACACTCAAACCAAAATCCAAATCCAACATCACATAAAACATATATAACACAATTTACTTATTTGCAAACAATCAATCCACATCTGATAAATCACAAGTAAACAACTTTTTTGTGCCACTACAGTGTACCAGCTAAAACAATTGATCAACACTAAACAGTGGAAACTGAACACAGGGAATCGTCTCACTACCACACAACTGACAACCATGCAACATACAAGCAGAAACATGCCAGAAAACAATCAATCAATCAAACAAGCACAGCTGAGGCACTTCAGAAAGAGACAGCCACAGTGTTTTGATGCAGAAAAACAGGATTAAAACAAAAAGAAAAACTTCTGTGCAGTAATTTACCATATTTAGTCAAAATGAAGGCACACACAACCTAACTTACTTCTCTAATGTGATTCGTAATGTTTCAGAGTGCAGCAAAATCTTTATATATCATGATATATATATAATATTAAATATAATGTTTCAGTAGTAATGTAAAATAATAAATATTGAAAGACAATAAATGTTTCAGAAATAATACTGTTTCAGTAAAAATGTTTTCACTTCACTGTTTTCCGTCATATATACCCTAGTGAAAAAAAAATACTAAAATGTATTTGAAATACATTTATTTTATGCCAAGTACACGACAAATAAATTTACATATTTATATGCTAAATAAAAATACCCTGCAAGAGTACTTTTGGTATAATAAACTGGTATTCATAAAAGTCTGCTGAATTGGAACAACTAATTTTGTACTTAATGCACTTTAATTGTGCAGAAGTAGTGCTGAGGTCTAAAAAGAAATACTTGTATATTTGATTGTGGTGAAGTGGAACTATTGCAAGAATACTTTAGGTACACTGTAAATATCTTGCATTGAGGACGGATATTATACAAAGATCATTCAATCCTTATTAATAGTGATATTAAACACTATTTAGGCATAATCGTATGAAATATGCATTGTGCAATAAAGAAATGGTCCAAATAAAGTATAATTATAATTTTTTATTTTTTAGTCTTAAGTGATATGTCAATGGATGGATATGTTAATGGCTTAGTATACTTAAAGTATACTTAGTATGAAATAAATGTATTTTAAATAGATTTTGGTATAGTTTTTTCTTTTTTACAAGGCATAAATAATTTAACTAAGTCTGCTTCTAACTTGATTTGCTTACATCACATTTGATTGTACCTGTGTGGGCTGGGGGCCGGGCTGGACCTGCGTCTGAGAGCTGCTCTGAACCACAGAACTGGCAGGCTGTTGGGGAGCTTGCTGTTGGGGTAGCGAGACACCTGGTTGGGATGACAGCACCAGAGAGGTCTGTTGTGGAACAGCAGCCTAAAAATAGAAAAAAGCATTCTCACATGAAGCATTTACTTCACTTCTTGATATAAGGCTCGGAGGCTCTTAGAAAACCAGTACATTTTAGGATCACATGCAGTCTGGTCTCAACCAACTCATCCTACCAGGCCTATGTGACTTAAAGGAAAGTACCTGATTGAAATCAATTCTAAAGACAGAAAATAATTCTGACTCATTCTTTAGTTTGTAAAAACGAACAAAACATGTACATTTTCATTCATAGCAATGCACTTGACAAGCAAGTCTATGGGGCAAGGCATTGCACAAGAGAGTAATACCATAAGACATAAGGAATTCAACAACTTCGCATTCCCAACACTAAAATAAGCACTTACAAAAACCCTCCGGAATGTCTTGACCTATAGACTTCATGGTAAGTGAAATTTGATTTGTTTTTACAAACCATAGGACAAAATTATGGTCTGTGGTAATCATCAACAGCATGTTACAGATGCTGTTCATATTGCTAAATCTGGAACATTCCTATAATTTTGTTAAATTATAACTTACCTTTGGAGAACTCAACTTACACTCACTAAATCTTCATTTAAATTCAATTACTACACTAATTGCTCTTGATCTGGGTCTTCAAGATGTGATAATACCTTGCTTTCCAAGTCTAACAAGAATACACTTTATTTCATATACCTCATTATGCAATAATGAAATGACAAAACTAAAGAGGGGAAGGCAAAGAGTTCAAAAAGAAAGCTCAGTAAACGTGAGAATGAGAGAGAGAGAAAAAGAAAAGAAAGAGAAAGAGAGGAATGGGGTTTTTCTCTACCTGCGAAGGGAGTGCTTGGACGTAGTAAACTCCATACTATAAGAAACAAATACAACACAGCATAAGAGAAAGCCACCTCTGATGTCCACAGCTTTCACACGCAGGAGAGAATCCACAGAGATTCAAACAAACAAAAATAAAACTCAAAAAGGTCTCTTGGCCAATATCGGAGCTCCATTTATGCTAGTGAAAGGGGGGAAGGTGATTCTGATTGATCAAACACATTGATCTTACCTGTTGAGAAGCAGCAGCGGCGGCTGATGGGGTGCTGCAAGAAACCATAGACACGGCACTTGAAGACTGAGGGATGGGGACCTGCACCTGTTACGAATATGAAGTGGAATATGGGGGCAAGAAATTGAGAGAGAAACAGAGAGAGAAAGAGATATGGCAGTGGTGGAGAGATGAAAAGAAACAAAAAGACAAGTCAAAACATGTTGGTGGCTATAGCAAAAACAAAAAATGACTTTCAAATACTGACCATACATACACAAAATGTGAACACTCTGAGCAATGCACTCCGGTTGCCATTCACTTTTTGTGTATGCCTCTCACGTCTCACGATTAAACAACAAACAAACATTAGGTGTTAGCCGGGGAGTGAGTAGGCTTCATGCACGTAACTCTACATGAATCTGTAGCTTGGGTGAATGTTATTAAAAAAAAAGAAAAAAAAAGCTCAGGGAAGCATGTGGAGTTGTTTGTATAACCAAGGAAGCGTCTCATAAAATAGACCTGACCACTAGCACTGCTCGATTTGACCACTTTCCCCTCCACACGGAGAGTTTCAACAGAAGCAACCCTTAGAAAGCTACAAGTATACTTGTCCTTCAATTTCTCTTCTACGAGGTACAGACAAGTATAGTTGCTCCAGACGTAGATCACCTTACCTTGGCATTACACTGACAAATTTATTCATTATTAGCAAGATGCTTAGAGAAGCAGGAAATAAGTAGCCTTGGCAGATAAGAGGATGAAAATAACAGTGGTATAAAAGATAAAGTGAGGCAGAAAATAGGGGTGGAGAATGGGACTGCAGGATGACATTGATAATGCCAGCCTTCTAAGGGTTAAAAGATGACCTCTCAACTTATGAAGTTAAATGTTCTAAAAGTAGCCAACAAATGTTGGGTTCTTGTGCCGGTACTTCTTTACTGAGGCTGTATCACGAGCTGTTTCCTCGACAAAGACAAAATTGAAAATCAAAAGTCACCGAGAACTGTTTTAACCATTTCCAGCCAACTATAATGTAGCAGCAAATCTATAAAGCAGCTGTTAAGGTAAAATACAACCAAAAAAAAAAAAAAACATGATTTTTTTTTTTTTTAAGAAACATTAAAAGCAAGATTAGAGGTACCTTAAAGAGACAAGCAAACCTGTCTAAACCCCCTGTTTGTGTTGTATGTGCCTGTGTGTTTGGTCATACAAATCCTGCATTCAAGCCTCTTAGTACAGGTGAAGTAAGTATCTTCCAATCCTTCAAAAACAGGTATTTCCACTGTTGAATGTTGGTCTTTATCATTAAATTCATTTGAAAGAGGCAAACAAAATTTCAGATTTGTATGTCATGTACAGATGTGTAGTTTTACATGATATCTGTACAAACACACAAGTATCATATACACCATTATATGAACATACAAAATAATACTTACAACGGGCACCTAAAATGAAAATTAATGGAAATAAAACAAAGCACACTGTCTAATGGAAGATACAGAAATATCACAAGGGGATTTAAAAAGCAGGTTTATGCATTTTTTTTGCCCAATGCACCTTGTGAACCTTTTTGAGCCCTAAATTATGGCTGGAGAGGGTTAAAACCACAACCACAGGACAAAAAAAATCAGGTAACTGAGATAGAGACAGGGAGTGCTTGGGAAAGGTGGACGAGAACGAGTATTTCTAGGTACCAAAGTAGCTCCCTGATGGGACAAGGCAGGCTCGTGGTATGTGATGTCCTGTGGAAGGGATGGTTGACGGGCCCAGGTACTTTGCAGAGCACTGATGTGTGAAGATGGAATGGTCGATGATTCGGAGTGTGGAACAAACAGAAACATCGGTTGACTGGGCGGGTGTCCGTCGCTGACATTGCTCCCTCCGTCTGGTTTGTAGTAAGAAGTTTGTGGGATGGATTGAGCCGCAGAACAGTCTTGAGGTTGGTACAACGAATGAGGCGGAGGCGAGTGGAACTCTCCAGCATCGGAAGAGGTCATGGAGTCGCTTGAAGGCTCAGGACTGAGCTCTTTAGGTCCATGGAGAAGCAGGCTGCCTGGGGGAAGGGGCAGCTCCGGGCTCACATAGCTGTACAGTTCTTCGGTGACGGGCTGCAGTCGACCACACAAGCCCTGGTTGCCAGGCGCTTCCTCCAGGTTAAGGTCCATTGAGCCCCGGCGGGCTCGGTAGAGTCTGGATGCCAGCATGGCTGGGTCTGCCTGTAGGTTGTGCATGTGGAATTCAAAGGCGGTGCTTGGCTCGGATGTATGAGCCAACACGGGTGGTGCGGAATGGGGAAACGAGTGGGGCTGATAGCCTGGATCTGCAGATGCTGTTTGCTGGGGAGCAGAGGCAGAACTAGACACAGTCATGGTGGGTAGTTGCGGGATGGGGCTGTGGGTCAAGCGCATGTGGCTTTGGACATGAGGGTGTAGGTAAGCTGGCCCAGGCTGTGGTTGAGTCTCATAGGCCAAACTGGCAGCAGCAGCAACTTGCATTTGCTGATGGAAGCTGATGTGGCTAAGCTGATGTGCAGTCATAGGGTAGCCACCGTAGGCCATAGCTTCAAGATGGTCCATTAATGCAGCCTGGTTGAGGCTGAGTCTACGTACAGTTTCCTCTTGCTCGGCCCTCATATCCTTATATCCATATAGTGACTCTGCCGGGGGCTGTAGGTGCAGTGGCTCAGCCAGTCTTTGAGCTGCTATCCCGGGCATCATAAACAGGGAGGGTTCAACGCCGACACCCAGGGCCTCCACGCCAGAGAACGGGTGCAGGCTGCTGCCGTAGCTACGGTGGTAGGCGGGCTGGAAGTGACGCGTGTGGGCCTCCAGGATGGAGGTGCTCTTGCGCCGCTGCACGTTGAAAGCTTTAGGCGGGCAAGATGGCGGAGGGGAGAATGAGACGGGCCGTTCCGGGATGGTGGGGAAAAAGAGCGGGGGCTCGACCAGACCCGAGCCTCCTCCACCGTACGGCTGACTCACTGATTGCGGCTGCAGTGACAATAACATACAGCATCTTTGTGAGGAAGTAGAAAAAGCAGCATCACAAAATTCACAAAGCAAGAGGAAAAACAGAAAGAGAGAGATTAAATAAAAAGATAAAAACAGCAGATAATATTCATCCCATCAGGCAAAGATGTCTCAGTGACAACAGAATAAATCAAGAGATGTTTAAATGCTAAATGAGGTGTAGAAACATGACAGAGACAGATTTTCAATTAAATACAGATGCTTCACAGGCTTTGGGGCTTAGGAACCATTTTTAATGATTGGAGTTCACGCCAATCTGTATTTAATGTGAGCTCAGGATTCAAGCGGAGTGGGCCAGGCTAACGCGAGTATCTGAAAGAGATTTTAAAGTCACCTGTAGTCAGTGAAAAAGCAAATCTAAAGCTTTAACTTACAAGAAGAGATATAAATAAGCTATTTACACTTGTGATTCATTACATGGCGACTAATTTGTGAAACTGCATTATGCATAACACGCCAGTTTTTGCTAGCTTAAAGGTAACATTCCTAAGCGGCTAACATCAACTGATTTGGGACTTTTTTAAGTCCAATAATAGTTTCAGCGTTAACAGTATGATAGAGCTTGGCACTATGAGATAGTTGGGTTTAAATTCAATGTTCTTGGATTCTGAATAGCACACTTTAATTTAATAATGTACCAAATTGCCATTTACATTTTTAGATCACACCTTTGGTGTTTCTTTTGCTATTAGGGATGTGAATATTTGCCCTAGCCACAATTAAATTCTATTGCATCAACCTGGATTCTTATTGGCACTAAATTATTCAGATACCCGAGTTGTACCCAAGTCCAACTCAGCGGGACAATCCTGGTTCACTGGGAGACACTAACATACAGGACTGGCAAAGATTGATGGGAGGCTGGCACGACGACGGGGCGGGGCCGAGTGAAGGGGCAGGACGCTCTCCAATGCTTTAGACAGTCGGCCCGCAAACGTCTCCCCATCTGGCCTCCCCAGCCGGGGTGAGAGCGGGGCTGATGCGACTGGAGGAGGGGTGGAAGGTGGCTTGGGAGGGCACGATAGAGCAGAGGTGGTAGAAAAGCAGGGCACGCAAACAGACATGCTACGACCACGACGACGGGGGAGAGGTGGAGGAGGCTGGAGACGAAGGAGGGGAATTGTCTATTAACCACATTGGAACACAAATGACACAAAGAACAAAAGCCAAATAACCAAAAGGAAACTATTAAGAAACATTTGATACAACATTGTATTCTAAGATGATAGAAAGAAAGAAAAAAAAAAAACACTGATCTACAATAAATCTAAGTTTACATGTTGAAATCTAATATCTGCTGACCAGTCAGACAAAAAGAATAAGCTTGGTTCAATTGATGATTCATGATGTTTCAAAAGTGAAAACAGTTTAACAATGACCAACATGTTAACAGAAACCTTGATGCTATGAAATTATTACATGTGACAGAATACCAAAACCTGATTCATGAATCATGAATTGTGAGCAGATTTTGTTGCAGATTGAGAGATAAAAGTAATACTTTTTCCAACTTGATCTGAGATTAATCAAGTTGTTACACAGAAGATTGGTGTGTTAATGACTGGAAAATATACTTTGGGTAAGAATAAACCACTAAAGAAATGGCACTAAAAGTGACATTGCTTAAGCAGCATTCAGACTCCAAGAAAGCTACATCATAGACAGTCTACTGTGTAGATACAAACTGCATGTTTGCAATGCATGTTAGCAAAGTCCATGAAAACATCCGCCCTCTGAGATTTTATAAGATAACAAACAGTATAAAACAGATGTAGAGAATATGTACAATAAAAACAAAGACCACAAACAGCACAGTGTGTATAAAAACAAACGTATAAAAATAAAGGTAAAATAGCAGTCATCAGTGCTGTGCAGACTTCTGATATCACTTTGAGTTGTAACAATTAAGCAACCATTTCAAATCAGGTCAGATGAGATTATTTAGTTATTAAACCATTGTTATAAAAACAAAATCATATTTTAGAGAAAATTCAAGTAATAAGGAGAGATAAATGACTAAAGTGTTTCAGGCTCAATGGAAAATGTTGAAACTAATTCAAAACTAATGAGTGGGAAGAGATGAGAAATTTAAAAAGAAATACATCAAAAATGCAAAGTCCCAGAGACAGATCCGGACAGTGCTATCTATGCAAGCTGTGACACAGATAAGCCGAACTGATCATGGTTTAAGTGCCTAGGATATCAGGACAACATACAGCTTGGTACTAAAGAGAAGCAAGAAGTGATGGAGGCCTGCCAGTCTGCACAGCATGATATACTGCTACAAGGCACTGCCTTTTTGGGAGGAACCAAAAATACTGACATGAAAAACAAAGGTAAACTAACCCAAAGAATACACTAAAATGCATAGTGGATGAAGAAGGAGTGGCAGCTCAAATACACGTGGGAAGTGGAAATACTCGGCAGTTAGAAAAAAAGTGAGATAAACAGAGAGAAAGAGAGAAATAACCGAGAGCAGGCTGTATGAAAAGAATCAAACCCATTAAGAGTGTAGACGTTATGACTTTGCTTTCCATTCTCATGCATCGTTCATTTAGTGTCTGATAATAACAAACCATCAAACTCCAAATACATGCAACCACAAAGAAATCATATTCAAAAGTCAAACAACAGCTGAACATTGATTCATGATTCATTGGTTACTCAATCTTAATCTTTGCTTTATTATCTTACCTTTTCACAGGATGAAAAATTATAGAAACTGATGCAGACATTTGAACTAAAAGACAAACACGTGGCCAAGAGAATACTACAATATAGAAACAAGTTTTGCTGAGCGCATTTAAAGACCCTTTTCTTGTTTTTCATCGTGTTGTCGACATTATTGTGTGTTTATTTATTTATTATTTGTACCTTTAAACATGCTCTTCTAATTTTAAGCCTGATATAGTATTCATTTGTATTCATTTTTGTATACTTTTATTATTTTTTTTAATCTTTATTTCTCTGTAACAACCAGTGAAAGGCAGTGAAAAATTTGAAATAAAATGCTACAAAAAACAAAAACAAAAAAACAACAACTTAAAATCAAGATGTAAACTGATATAAACTGAATATTTATATTTTTCCCTTTAATAAATATTGTTTTTATTGAATGATATACAATTCTTGAAACTTCAGGAATAACTAAATGAATTGTTTACTTCATTTAATATACTAATACTCCCAGTTTATGTTAATAAATAATGTTTGAAAACAAGCAGCTTTGCCATAATTACAGCAGAACTATCAAAAATGTCTTTCGATATGAAAAAAAAAAAAATGGGTGGCCTTTGAGTCAAAAAGTTTAGGCCCAATTTCAATGCTGCATTGACTTTCCCTACACCTAATGAAAATATAAAACCCATCTGCTTTCTGCACAGGTTTGTGCATCAGTGAATTTTCTGAGAAGTTTTGTGATGTACTGATCACTGTTTTGGTTGAAAAATTGCTACTGCAATATTGTAACATAGTAAGTGTGGAATTCGTCAGTTGGCGGCAGCTTCATAAAATGGCCGATTAAGGATGCAAATATGTGACCTGCTGTGATCTCAGTTAGGTGGTGAGTTCTTGACTTGGCCCTTGATCTTCTGTGACTTACCATGGGCTGCTGGGGGTATGCAGGGTGCTGTTGGGGAGCTTGAGAGTTGGGAGGGTAGGCGCCCTGTCCAGGCATCTGCTGCTGCTGCGATGTTGCAGGAGAACTATACGACATGCTTAGCTGGCTGAGGTGAGGTTCTGAGAACATGGATGAACCCTGACCACTCTCAAGCGTCCTGTCAGCTGCTGGGGAAAAGATATGATTTTCATAATTAGATAGGAATGACAGTTTAATCAATCCAGATGGGTTGTGTCTAACACTTACAGGTCATTCCACTTTGTATGTACTGAAGCTGCTGGTCCACATCGAGCTCCTCACACTCAGGCTGGACAAGGCCAGGAGTTGGAGGCTGGGAGCCACACTGACTCTGTACAGAACCTTGAGTTCCTTGAGAGGCGTTCTTCAACGACTCGCTGGACAACTGCTTCTGCTCTTCCTCTTGCTTGCGTTTCTCTTGCTCTGCTCGCACCTGCTGTCGTTGCTCTCGTTTGCGGCAGATCAGAGACACGCGGTCCCTGATGGCCTTGGCCATGGTTTTGTGGTCACCCTCGCAAACATAGCCCGACTCAACCTGCATTGCAACACAGCATATATTACCACCTCTGCGTGCAACCTCAGATTCAGAGAATAATTGATAAACCCACCATTTCCTGAGCCACATCTTCTGGGACATCACGATGGAGGTCGAAGGAGAACTCAATGGCTTCATTGTCTTTGTATTTGCCTTTCAGTTTCTTGACATCTTCAATGCGCAACCAGAGCTTGATGGCGATCATCTCCCCATCGTCTTCCTCAGCCAGCTCCACCCGCACCCCCGTCTCCTCCTGGAAGAAGGCATGGTTCAGAAGGTCTTTGATGGCGTATCTGTTAAGGAAGAGGCAAAATTCTCATTACAAGGAAACAAGTCAAAAGATGTTAAATAAGGATAGCAAAAAAATAAACAAATGTAGAAGCACATGGCTGACAAAGATCAGCCAATTAAATTGATTTAGAAGGCACAAGGTGGAACATTCGGGTTTTCCAGGATGGCGTAATAATAGTTACTGAATGGGATTGATTCAGGGTAAGAGAAGCCAAGGAAAATAAATTTGAAATATTGAGGACCTAAGGCCTTGAATTTGATTGTATCATGATCAAATTGACCTTTAATGGGTTTCAGAACTTTCCAGACTTTCCCCATAAGTCAAGTTTGATAATTTGGTGCCATTCTATGGCGATGTCACATGAATTTCATTCCATCATCCCTGTGGTGTGGTGATAAACATTCTAAATAACTTTTTATCCTGTTGCATTTGATTCTATTGGACAAACTCATTGTTCATTCACAACTCACCAACTAAAAAACAGGAGACATGAGAGGGAATCTATGAATATTTAACACGGACTCTGAATAAGACCAACAAATTAAACCACCAAGGAAGTAGGTACAAAAAATGCCCAACTACTGCACATTTTAAAAAACCTGATTCATGTCACCTGCATGGAATGACAGATATAAGGGTAAAAAGATAAGATTGCACACTATTTTTTACTAAGACAGATCTTTAACACTGAGGAGAGGAAAAATATCTCAAGTGAGCTCTGTTGATCAGTTGGATATAGTAGACATCAGCTTTTCCAGTGCTTCATCAGCTGAACATCAAACGTGGTCTCAGCTTACGCTTGATACGCTGTGTGCGATTTTCCATTAAATTGTTTTATGCATTCAAGCAAAACACAGAACGTCAGCTGTATGACTTTCCACAAATAATTTAAATGGTTATCAAGATCATTAAAAATACATTTGAGCTAAAATATAAATACAACTTGGACATTTAGGTAGTTGCTCTAAAAAGGACTTTAAAAGTAGGAAGTCTGGTCAGAGCTTATGTTTTTGCTGTGGCGCGAGGTCATAGTGGACTCTTCTCTGGCTTGGCATGATCATGGATCCGTTTCATCGAGTGGCTTGTTGCTGGAATTTTTCCAAAACAGCTTGTGGGAATCTGCTTATCTGCTGCTACTGTGCACATTCCACGCAGAGGACTATGCGCCCAGAGGTGATATACCCTCACGTCAGCACGAGTTCAGCGACTCACGGCACACGTCACTAAGAAGTGAAGTATGACTAGATGTAGAGTTCTGTGAATGCAGCGTGGGTGTGTGTAATAGGCACAGCCTTACCTTTCATCTTTGTTTTGCCGAATACATCCCTCAATGATCTCTTTCACCTCTGGAATGGCTACCTTGTCGAAACTGCCAGGTTTAACTCCCTGCGGGGTAAAACACAAAAGAACATTAAATCAACATGTCTTTTGTGCTATGAAAGAAATCCCTTTAGTGCTCCACAGGGACTCCACAAAACTACATATGCTGCAGGCTTTATCCTGCCAAGTGAAAATCATCTGATCAATTCCTCAACAAACCACACAATTTGATATATTGTACATGCCCACAAATGGCAGAAGACAAGCCAAAGTTTAAAACTTAGGGTTTATTCAAATCCCTAAAACTCAACTATTACCATCAATAATAACAGTTTTTTTGATGGCGTAAGTGTAAATGTGGTTCGCATTACAGCGAAACCCTTGACATTCCAGATACAGTTGCTTATCTGGCAGTTGCTTATTTCATTTTGCTGAACAGAGACACCTTCTCAGTCATCAGGAACGCTTAAATCTATTAAACCATGAGTTTTTGAACTCAAGGGAAAAAAAAAAAAAACGAAAAGCGCTATACAAATAAATTTGAACTATGAATAATTATTTTGAATAATATTTTCAACATTTATTTTGGCTTTAGTCCAATGACAATATAATTATTTATTTAATTAGTCAATTATTTAATTTGAAAAGCCCTGAATTATGAGAACATAAAAACACAGGGTTGCTTTATAGAATAATTCAATATCTAATGAAAGACGCAGGTACACAAAGAAATAGTAAGAGTTCTGCTCTGCAAAAAGCTAATTTTAATATTGTTTAAAAATGTTTCATTCACTTCATTCCTTTAAGAATACAAAAAGTAGGTTATCTCAGGGGTAAATGATTAGTTAATTGTATTAAATTAACTTTGTCTCTACAAATCAGAATGGATTTGTTGCAATCCAACACCTCCGCCACACGATAAAACCAGCATCCAACAAATCAGTCTACGGAATAAAAAATATTCTGCTACTCTCCCACATTTTATATTTTTGAAATTCTGAAATAACCCTTTCATAATCATTTAACATCAAAAAACCTACATAGACCTAGGCTGTCAAAACCACCCAAGACAAAAAAAAGAGTTCAAGAAACTTACAAGTGAAATCCTGGAACACTGCGTTGCTTTACAGAGTGGTCTGTCTGAACTATTACTCCCCCCGTTTCAGCATTACCTCCTTATATAAGTCTGTAACCCCCCTCAAATTCCAGTGCCAAACAAAGTTAAGGATGACGGAGCATCTAACAGAATTAAGTCAAAACGGCAAAGTATTCTGATAACAAGTTGATTTAAAAAGCTTGTTAAGGACGCTGTGAATGCGTCCCCTAAAGCCAGATACATGCTGTTCCTCCGCTCTCCTACCAGTTAACAAAAGAAGAAAATTAGAAGCAATCATTTTGTATTTAACAAAGCAGAGAGAGAGGAAGGCTCGTGGAACAGCTGGGGGTGGATGTAAAAAAAGAACAAAAAGCAATCTTCCACGTCTACTCCGTCCAACTCCCTAAGTGTCACGATGCATAAGCATACTGAAGAATACAATTTTGAACTCCTTCAATGCCACACACTGAAAGTCAAATGACTGGGATGTTATATCCAAACCAGCCCACCCTAAGTCTCTATGATATTCTAGTCCACGATACGGGATCTATGTTTTTTGAATGCTTTTTAATTCCTGTAATTTGGTAAGTCTCTCCTTCAAGCTGCACAATTTTTAGGTATCATTCATGTCTGTAGCACAAACAGTGCACAATAAGTTAAATTTTGACGTGCAATTCTCAGCAGAAGCACATTCATAGATAATATTCTGATGCAATTGATGTGACAAACCGATTTTAAATGGGAACACTCTGTCCAGCTGCAGTGCTATTGACTTCGGCTCCACCTCTAAAGCCCTTGCTTTAGTTTAATCACCTCAATAATGAAAGGCAAGATCTGCATTGCAGTCAGACCTGTGTGGAATTCAATTCCACGGACACTTCAGTAAAACGGTCAGCCCGAAACCACTCCATGCCCACTGCTTGAGATTACGGACAAGAAATTGCAAATGCTTGGATGGAGAGAACAAATCTAAACCGTTTCATTGTAATGAATGCATTTACTCTCGGCCGAGATGGGAAAAGTCCCACATCTGTCTGTGAGGGCAGCCTCGGGTCCACTGAGCTAAAAATGCTTTTGGATTGCGTAAAGCTTAAATTGCTTCTCTCAGTGAACTGTTGTGCCTGTGCGATTGGATTTCATGAGATTAAAAAGCCTTCAGGCAGGGTGGACGGAAGCTTTCCAACTTTACCAGCTGGACAAAACTGGAGTGGCGAAATCTAAGATGTGTTCTGCACTTTCCAAAGCTAACAGGTGGAAAGGGATAACCGCCTCTACACCTGACTCGAGAAAAGCACTCTAGAGCCTTCCACAATCCAGCCTTTAGGACGTTTTCTAAACCCAGAGCTGTTTTTAACTAGTTATACAGTGAGAATGTACACTTTTGGTCATAAAAACTTCAAGAACACCAATGTTTTGACTAGCAAAAACACTCAAGTTGTCTAAAATAGTCCAATAGACACAGGATTCAGCATGGAGAATCAGTACTGCTCCCTACTGGTGAGCCCCTCATTGGCTTACCACAATCCTCAGCCAGTAGTTTTCAACCTCCAGCATCATATGATCCCCCTATTGACCAGAACGAGAATAAAAAAGCTCATGACTGCCTTATAACCCGTGCCCCCCTCTCCTCTACCAATGATATTAAAGGGCATCAAGGAAGGGAGAAGCTGATTCAATTTATAAACTGCAGAAACATGACTGGCCTTTTCCAGCCCACTAACAATGGTCTGGGATTCATATATAGCCATACTCTCAGGGACATCAACCTCGATTGTTCTGACAACAACATTGTATATCCATAAATAGGTGGACAATTATAACCACCTTCAATGAGGATTACATCACAATGGCTTAAAAGACGTCTGAAATAAATAAATACCAGAGAAACTGAAAAATATTTTGAGTTCAAACGAAACCAAGTCAGTCAAACATGAAGCAAATAACATTAAAGCTGGAGAGAACGATTGTTCGAGCCAGAGACTGACTTCATGGAAAGTCAACACATGACGCACAGCAAGCTGATATCAGTGAGGGCTATAAAGCAGATTTAATCAATGCTAAATTTTTATTGTGTCTGGCAAGCAAAAACACCTTACACATCCAGACATCCATCGGTTTTACTTTTGGACAATTACATGTTACTGAGTCTGGGATAAGGTTGGGCCATATGACGACCAGAAAACATGTCAAAATGAGGAAGATCTTAAGGCTTGCATCATAAAGTGAGTTTGCTTTTTACCGCAGCTTTTAAAGTGTTTCATCCAATCAGAATTAGAGTCCCAACGATCAGTTTTATAATGTTAGTAGTACAGTGGTGAGTCTTTTGTTTCTAATTCAAGTTATTACACTGATGCCAGGCTTATTTCTTTTGTTCATTGTAAATAATCTTTTCTTTTGGTTTTCATTCATCAAATTCCCCCCAAAAAATCAATTAAAATTAAGTACCATTCATTTCTAAAACTATACTACCATTCAAAAGTTTTATGACTTATTTTTAAGGAAATTAATACTTTTATTCAGCAAGATGCATTAAATTGATCAAAAGTGACAATACACATTTATAAATGTTACAAAAGAGTTTTATTTTAAATAAATGCTGAAATAAATCAAACAAATACATTTGTATTCATAGTCGAATCCTGAAAATATTGTATCACAGCAGCACAACTGTTTTCAACATTGATTATAAGAAGAAGTATGAGTTAATTCTTGAGCACCAGATCAGCATGTTTGAAGACTGGAGTAAGACTTTAAAATATACCAAATTGAAAACAGTTATTTTAAATTGTAATAATTTCTCCACAATATCACAATGTTTTATTGTATTTTGATCAAATAAATGCAGTCTTGCTGAGCATAACAGACTTCCTTCAAAAATATAAAGAAAAAGAAATTGGTAACACTTTACAATAAAGTTTCATTAGTTAACAGCATTTATTAATATTAGTTCAAGTTAATTTAAAAATGTACTAATTATTATTAAAATCAAATATATTTGTTAACATTAGTTAATGCACAGTGAACTAAGATGAACAAACAATGAACAGCTGGATTTTCATTAACTAATGTTAACAAAGATTAAGAAATACTATGTATTGCTCATTATTAGTTCATGTTAGTTAATACGTTTACTAATGTTAACTAATGAGACCTTACTGTAAAGTGTTATCAAAAAATACTGACCCCAAACTCTACATTTTGATATATACTGCTATTATGATATAAAAGTAAAATTTTGGTCATACTGCCTATTCCTAGTACAAAACTATGTATTTGTTTGACAAATGAGTCAAATGTTGCTCACATAATCTCACATATAGTGTGACGCCTCTAGCTGTGGGCAGGATTCAATGAGAGCAAAAGAACAAGCTGCTTTTATTGAATTATTTCATAAGCAGAGGCCTGAGGAATGTGTGGGTGTAATGACAGAGCTGGTGAAGACTATTGCGGAAAGAGAGAGAGAAAAATATCCAAAATGTTTGAGGGATAGAGAGCGAGCAGAGGTGTGCGAGGGTACTCACACTGGTGACGCGGCGATAGATTTGAGCGGGGTTCTGACACTCAGAGTACGGGTACTCAGAGGTAGCCATCTCCAGCATGCACATTCCAAAGGCGTACACATCCACCGACTCGTCGTATTTTTCCTCGTACATCTCAGGCGCCATGAACTCAGGGGTACCTTAAATCAAAAGAACCATTCAGAACTCTCAGTGCCTGAGATCTCTACTCACCCCAGCAGGGCCGGGGAGAGGAAGGGAGAGAGGAGGAGGACAACTGCACTGTTGCTCCGTATGGCCCTGAGAGGAGAGAAAGAGGGGGAGCAAAAGATATGGAGAAAAGGAAAAATAAAAATAAAAAAAAAAAGAGGAAGGGGGGAAAACCGGCCTCAGTTATTTAGCAGTGAAAGAATCCAGTTTTTCTCTGCAAGGCCTTTAGATTTTCTAGCTCGTCAGACTAGTGCACAAAGCAGCCAAGCATCATCTCGCAAACAGGAAGTTGGTTTAAGCCAGACGCACATGCGTTGGTGCAAGTTACTTTTAGAGCTGATTGATGGCCTTCAAAACACTGTTGATCTTTACAACATGGCTGTGCCGCCAACACGTTAAATGAGGAACCGGACAGCGGTGGGCGACTAGCTATGGAACTTGATCTATGTCAACAACACAGTTATGGAAAACACATGACCGACTCACCTTTCTACAAGCCTGTAATGAGAGAATGTTAAGCAGGTTAATGCACAGAGCAAGACCATAGCTAGTGAGGAAAGACTCTCGTGCACTAGTGCGTGTAAAAAGGCCTTGCAAAGAAAAACGATCTAAAATATAGATTCATATTTGAAATATTTCCGTTTTTGGGGTAGGTTGCTTGTTGACTTACCACTTACTTGGCATTTTTTAGAATACTTACTGAACTGCAGGACATTAAATAATCCATACAGTGGAGTGAGACCAGTTGAGATTATAGCCCTACAGCTTAAAGGAAAAAATTCTCAAAAACCAAGAAGAAAAAAAGAAAGAAACTAAAACAAAAAAAAATGGAAACAAGTAAATTTTGGAGGAAACAGAGAGAAGGGATCCAAGAAGGAAATTTATCACAATATCTAAAACATCTGAAAGGAAGGGGGAAACCCAGATGAGGCAATCAGGAAAACCTTTGGAAAAAGATGTTTGACATTACTGGCAGAAAGAGAATCTCTAGAATTTTAATAATTATAGACCACAGGTTCCAGACCAAAATGCTTATTCTGTTAATATTTCACGTGAAAAAACCCCGTAGCACACTTACTAACAAAGCGTTATCCACCATGTGGCTTTGCTGGTATTCTTAAGGCATATATTACCCCAAAATACCCCAAAGTTTATGGAAACATAAAGTGTTTTCACCTGTTGCATTTACAGGCCAATTAGTTTCAGGTGGGGAAACAGCAGGATCTAAAGGTCTTCCCCCAATTTATAAGAAGTTCTCCTCTGGTTTTCCCCCGTCTCCACCCCAAATTAAAATTAGTGCCCTTGGCTGCCTGGAAAACTGCGGTCTAAAATGAACAGTATAGCTCAGAGCTACAGCATGCCTTAAATATCTGAGCATAACTGATAGCAAGTGCCCCACCTTCGCAATTTCACCTCATCATTGAAAAGACAAGCATGGTGAACTGACTTGGAAGGTGGGGAAAGCAAGAATGTTCTAGCGTTGGGTCGTACCTATGACACTCTTAGCGAATGAAGAGCGCTTGAGGGTGGCAAGGCCCAGATCGCCGATCTTCACGGAACCGGTAGGTCCGGTGATGAAGATGTTGTCACACTTAAGGTCCCGGTGAATGATGGGAGGAGCCCTGGTGTGGAGGAAGTGCAGGCCCTTAAGGATTTGTCGGCACCAGCTCCGCAACACCTTTATCTTCATCACCTTGAAGCGCTTCAGATACCTGAGGAACAAAGAGATTACAGTTGAGAATTATCGCAAAGTTCTTCGTCACTGAACAATGGTTGTTAAAGACCTTGACAGTAAAAACAAACAGCAGATATGTCAACGGAAGATGATAAGTGTCTACAGCTCTCTGGTTTGACGGTCATGATTGTGATGTACAATTTACCAGTCCCAGGTAAATGAGAGGACAACGGCGTGAAGAGGGCAGTACAGCACTTTCGGTAGATTAGCTTGGCCTGATCAAATCTTGGAGCCAAGCCATAGCCAGGATTTGGCCTTGTAATCCTCATTACAACAACCTACTCAGTTGAGGCACCAATGCAGGTGGAGCTGGGTACCCTTTATCCCATAATTCCCTAGGTGAAGATGGGCACTAGCTCACAAGCAAAACAGAATGTACACAGTAGCAAAACTGATTCATTTGTTATGGGGATTCCACTTGAGAAGAATCAGATAAGTGAATTTTCTAAAGAAACATCCATTTACGCAAACTAGAATCCTTTCCTCTTCCTTATTTATTTCTCATAGTAAAAGAAAAATGGCTGAATACCATAAGATCAGATAATATACAACTGGTTTTGCAGGCAGAGTGTAAAGAGATATTTTAGTCAAGCGTTTTTGTGTCAACAGATTAGCTCTGTAGTTTGCTTAGTAAGACTGAAGTGAGCTATATGAGTGGTGCTTCACCCAATGGGAGGAGATGGGTGGTGGTACAGGACAGCTTTGATGGAGTGTGGCGGCTGACTGACAGATGGGAATGGAGCCAAGGGTAAGTCTTGAGGCGATACGGGAGAGAACAACAAAGCTTGCTTCAAAACTTTCTCATCACTCAACACACCCAGCGGCTCCCAAGAGGGCCCCAACAGGCTGTTTTCCAGCTACACCAACAACTCTCTCCGCACTTCTCGAAAGAGTGAAGTAATTTAAAACAGTCTGTTCTCCACTTTATAAACAGTCTAAGGCCAGACACATTCAAGAAAATATTATGAATTTTGATTGGCAGATTTATCTTCCAAATAAACTACTGTCATGGAGCAGGAGTTGAAAAGTCTGTTTGTGTACATGTGCAGAGTACGTTTCTGTCCTAAATGTTGGGACTAGCAATCCAGGTAACCAGGACTTTTACGGAACACAAAAGGGACGGGAAGAGGGACAAAACCCTGCTGAGCCGTTATGCCTTTGGTGGCCAAACAAAAAATAAGATCACTGATTAGTTTAGGCATGGCCATGTCTGTGGTACACTCCATTTCTACCTTACCTCTTGATCACTGTTTATCTTTGCGGTGCAGGAGCAATCATGCAGAATGCCACACATTGCCAGGATGCCAAAGCTGATGAAAGCAAGCCTGACACTTTTTTTTTCTCTCTCCTAGCAGTAACGGTGATGTTCCTATTGCTGTGAGCTGTACGACAGAGATAATTGTGTATGACTGAGGCTCTGAGGATGATGGATCTTGGTAGGGACTCATTGTATCCTGGAAACTCGTGTCAACAAATGATTACCATATAAATTATTAATATGTTCTTAAGTTAAAGGGCCAAAACTGTATTCAATAAATCAATCTTCCTGCATCATTATAGTTTCTCTCGATGTTTTGAGTCCAATTTTTTCAGTTTTATTTTAATTGCATGAAAACCTAATAACTTTCTATTGACCTTATAGTCTTGCAGTCAGGTATCAGTATTTAAGTGGGTTCGTACGACTGTGTGCGCATGTCAGAGCCCACACATCCACAGGAGGGGGCTGCTGGGCCAGTGTCAGTAACTCCAGCATCTGTTCAGTACCCACAATGCATGTCTCACATGGAGGTGACAAGCAACTTTTCGCCTGCAATCACTCTGGTAACAGCTCAATCGCTCTATTGTGATTGTGTTTTGTAACAGATAATCACAGTCTCTGTGGATGGTCTGCTGACGGTGATGGACATGAGGCTGGTGAAAAGCATGTTTGAAAGGAGGTCCTGTTGTTCATTTGAATGCAGTACTACAATAAAATATTAACCGAAGAGGAAACTGTAAATTGCAAAAAAAATACAAATGTGACAGAAAAGAAAACACTTTACATAAGTATTACCAATCCTTCACATAACACCACAATACCAACGAAATAAATAGAAAATATTTGCTGATTTTTGCATTTGGCCATTCATTAGGGAAAAACACGAGGGAAAGAGGAACAGAAACTTTCTACTCACGTTTTTAGGGTTCCTGACGTCATGAGCTCCGTTACCAGCACGATGCACTTGCGGCCTTTGGAAGGTGACTCCCATGAGTCGTAAAATCGCACAATGTTTGGGTGTTGCAGGCCTTTCAACATTCCGGCCTCTTCCTTGAAGCGCTGGCGCTCCGATCTTGACAGCTTCCGATCCTGTAAGGACAAGAACAGAAAAAATAGAACATTTTTAGCCACACACTACATGTGAATGCAATAGAAACCACATTTAACAGCCACTTATTGTAATTAACATTTTCCCAACTGATCAAACTGAGGGACAAGTATTACAGATGTGCTTTAAATGGGATGCCATGGTTTTATGTTAAACCACTGCAGTTCACCTAGAGGGGGTCCGCTCAACCTTAAATAATGTAATCCGACCCCAGATTCCTGTCAGGCCTCCAAAACAGCCCCTATAGACAAGGCATAAAGCACAGGAGGGGACAAGACCCATCTAGTTTAAACACAAAGTGGTCCTTTTATCCTGTGCTTAATGCCTGTACAGGCCACACACATGCACACACAAAACGCACCTTAAGATAAAGAAACAGCAAAGCACAGAGCAACAGGTTCAACATGACCGGTCACAGAAAACGACACTACATCATCTCCTTTGACTTTCTAACCTACTCAAAAAAATAAAACGCTGATATTCTATCCAGGAGAGCCTGACCTGCCCAATCACAACAGTGTCAGGAAGACAGGGTTTTTGGATGGAACGCACCTCCCTGTGCATGAGGGTATCCAAGCGTTGATGTCATAGTTCCATTCCGGTCAAGCTGTGCCCTTATCAGCAGTTTAAACAAGAGTTCACAAGCCCAATCATTAATCATTATTATGATTGCTCCAGCAACCACAGTGATGAATTAATCCAGTGGCACTTTGTGGAAAAAGGCCACTTTTCTGTGACCTACTTTTACACAACCCCAGGGCTTAAACCATATGCATTACGTGAGCACTAATTCCATTCTGTGAAAGAGACGCCCTGCATACCTGGAGGCAAACTGCAACGTGCATCTTATAAAAGCTATGCATAAAAGTTCAGTGTATGAGGACACCAATACATTCCCTGGCTATCAGCAACCAGTCTATTTGATGTGCCACCATTCTAGAATGCTGACTGTGGCATTCTTTCTCCACATTAATGCAGACACACTCATTCGTTTCCCAAACGCACTAACCACCACACTAGCAGCAGGCATCTGCAACCCATTAAGTACTACTAATCCCAAAAGGACAGTAGAGAGAGTGTAGAGACACATTTCCACCAACATGGTTTGTGTGCGCATTCCAGGCCAGTCCCAATTCCTGAACCGTTCCACGCGTTTCCACCGCATGAAAAGAGGTTCCGGGCCAGAAAGTTCATTTCAACTCTGGCCCTATAAACGTTCTCGAATAGAGGCAGGGAGTAGGGGTGGAGAAATTCTCATTCTGTCTATGGTGGTACTAGTTGAGAAATGTAACAAAGTTGCTTACATGAGAGCTGCAGGTACACTAGAATCACTGTGAAAAGCAAAACATAAGTACAGCACAGCCTGTACAAACAGTGAGATGCAAAGTGTTTGTTTTCACACTGGTTATACTCAGTTAAAGAACACTAAGCAGCATTACGTCAATGTCCGGCATCCGGTTTTCTAGTTTGGCTGAAAAAACACACAACAGGCTCTAGTTCGTCTGGCTAAGAACTGGCTCTAGCTCCAGAACTTGAATCATTCTGGTGGAAAAGAGCAAGAGAGGGAAAGAATGGGGATACAGCCTTGCATATGTGCAATTAAAGCAGAAAGGAGGCATGATGGAGAGACTATGTGTGAGAAAACATTGAAAAATACATACTTGCAAATGCTTGACAAATGCATTTCAAGCTTGTGTTCCTGTTATGCGTACCTGCATACTGTGATGGTATTCAAGTAGTTAGCTTTAAACATGCTGACAGTTTAACTGACTTTAACTATCTTGCTCAGCAAGATTCTCTTCAAACTTGTACTCCACAATGTCAGCATTTGACTAGAGAGAGAAAAACGACTGCAGAAGAAGACGGCAGCCACTGCGGTGCTAAACTGAGCTTGGAAGCATTCATGTACTTGCATATAGTACGATTTTTGGCCCATAGATCACATTCAGAGGCAAAACTTTAAGAAAGGCTGTGATCCGAGTCTGCTCTCTGCAAACAGAGGCCATCTTATCTCCCATCTCACTGCATCAGTAGCTAATCTAATCAATGTCTGATAACTGAGGACAAAGGAAGTGGTCTTCTGCAGCATGCAGTGGGTTGCAGCTCTCTTCTTGTCTGGAATGGAAAAAAAAAAAAAAAATGGCTCAATGACTGTGACTTAAATGGAGGTTTTGCGCTCACTCTTGCTGATAAGACACAGGAAGAATAAACAAGTGTGAGTGAGTGGGCGAGTGAGTGTGTGAGAGCGAGAGAGCGAAAGAGAGAGAGTGTGTGTAAGGGAAGTGATGCGTTAACTTTGGCACCTCATGCACGCTTGTCTTGGCGAACCACAAGCATCAATTTTAGCACCCCATTTCTCAAAATAAAAACACAGGTGCTTGTGCTCTTCTCAATCATGTGATGCAAATAATTGAGGTTTTGGTTACAGGAGTAAACACAGCTTAAACCGATACCAAACATACTGTAGGCTACTATATAAATATATATTATACATATAAAAAAAAACAACATTCTTTTAAACTTTTGAACAGTAGGGTATGTGGGTGTAAAAGAGACCGCATATGTGCCCTTCTTATCTAATAACTAACTCGCAGGCAAACAGGTCAGCTTTTATCTCTAGTTCTGCTTAGCCAGTCACGTGACCTTGTACGCAGACAGTTCCGTGAACAATCAGCTGTTTACTTGACTGTCACACACACACAAAAATCTACACCTCTGGCCTGGCATGGAGATAAAACGCAGCTGCGGTGCCCCCCTGTCTGTAAACAACCCAGAAAATACTGCGGTAACCAGATACAGCAGTAAGCCTTTCTAGAAAACTCACCCCTGCTCTTTTCTGAGAAAATAAGCCTAATGCTAATACAATAATGATAACGGATACGATGCCAACTCTCGAAATTGAATTAACACAGAGCTGCTGTTTTTCTCAAAAGGCTGTTTTTTTTTTGTTTTGTTTTTGTTTTTTTACTGCAGTGCTATTTCGACAGAATAATGGCACAGATAGTGTTTGGCCTGCCACGCAGCATTGATGCAGATGGGAGTCTCTCACCTGACAGCATTTTGCAGAAGTTGTGTGGGTTCACAACAAGTCGCAATAAGACACCCATGGATGTGACGGGAACTGGATCAAAGCAGCTTCGACCACATCAGAGAGCTGGACTAAACATGTAGTAAGAGCAAAACGAATGTCATTTCAATCAGTGGATGAAATCTGCAGAGCAGGCTGAGAAAGAGGCAGATGTGAGTCGCCTCTGAGTAACAGCGCACTTGAATAACCCCTGAGATTTGCATTTGTAAAAAGGCAAATAAAACGGATTGGCATGACTCATGCTAGCGGGTTGCATAGCATTCTCGCAGGCGATGCCAGTGGGGAATGGAGCAAACGGTAGATCAAAGCGCTGAGAGATAAGAGCTGGCTTCAGCAAACGGTGTACCTCAACAGTTACAGATAAAACTAGACGCCCCTGAACTCTGGGACGGTTACCATGTGTGCAACGGGTCAGGTGATGCTTGGGTCTAAATAGAGGTTGTAAGAACTGAATTCTGTCATTTGCTAAATTTTATAAACATTAACAGATTCAAAAGCTTTGTAAATTGTTTCTGTCAATGCCATTTAAAAAAAACAAAATTATAGATTAATATCTTTACTAAAATAAATAAGCCTACTTAAATAAGGAAAAGTGTTTGATAACAAAAAAGTTTAATATAATAAATTTTAATTATTAAAATAAATAATCTAATCCTACTTAAAAAAAAAAAAAAAAAAAAGGATATATTCGAATGCCGTCAATGGGACAAAATTATTATTTGCAGTGTAACCTCTTGGGTTAACCTCTTGCAAAGGAGATAGCATGAGCAATTGTAAGAGAAATGGAAGGAATGAAGCACTCTGAATTATTTTAAAGCGTGTCCTGCTGTTCGAATTCTTAAAAGGGAGTAGAAACGTGTGGCCAGCTCATCTGAAATTACAGCTTTTTGTATGGAGTGAGACCTAGACAATGAATGTATTACAAGAACTCTGAAAGTTTTTGGTGCAGAATGAAGTTGCAATAAACTACTTGAGTTAAGAAAAGTTTTACTTATAACTGCACAGGGTTTATCATCACGGTTTTCTTAACTGAAGGGGTTTGTCGTAACCGGCTACATGGCTCTGGCAAAACATACAGCCCCCCATAAGCTCATTTTCACTGCCATAGGAGGAAGTATTAGGCCTCTTGAGTTCAGACAGCTGCTGAGCCCTCCGTGTCTGCCAGGCTACAGATCTAATGATTCGCATCAGGCCGTGAATGCATCATTTAAAACATGGCCTGACGGTCCATGCTAAAGTTCTCTTCAGCAGGGGAACTTCCCTAACAGTTTACAGAACAAACAGCTGTTTTTCATATGCATCTCTCATCCATTTCTCCATTTCATGTTCATATAAAACAGTTAATCCTTATTCAGAGTATGCTAACAGCACAGAGTGAAGACCACATCCTCGGTTACGCTTGCACTGTAATATGTCACATCTGTCCAATCTGATGCCAAAAAAAGAGTGAAGGGGGAAAATACTGGCTCCAGGCCCTGGTTTCTAGGAACACAAATCCATATCTGTGACAGTACTTTTCCACAATAATGGGATAGAAACTGAGGAACCTTGTTTTGGGCCTCTTGTTCTGCAGTCGGGCCAGATGCACAGCAAAGCGAGCAAGTGTGTGCTTTTTGCATTGATGTGTGAGGGTTTAAAGTGGTAGAAAATTGGTACTAAGAACAAAGGACAAAACACACTCTAGGGAAGAAAAAGAAAGCAAGCGCAGGCAGTGTTGCATTTCAAAACGTTTCAGAGAATACAATATTAAGTTAATCTTAATATCTATTCTAAAAAGTATGGAGGAAAATGAATCTGTTCATCACTAATGATCAAATGTGAATTCACTATGTGAATACATTAATATGATGACCAGGAGGTCAGTGGCCTGAAAGAGGTTGAAGAGCCCTAGTTTAATGAGAATCACAGTGAGCAACTTACTTAAACAGTCAGGCATTATAACAAACAGTGATTTAATGGTATGACATTTGAAATCTATCACCACCCTTTGAGTTTTGTTACAACCACAGCAATGCAGGAATTCATGTTAAGTATGCATGTGCACATGTTTGCCAAGCATCTGCATATTTGCATAGAGTATTTTTGTGGCCTTACTCTAGCAATCACCAAGGAGTCAAGCTTCATTCACCGGTGTACTTCCTGAAGTGATTGTGAGCATTCAGAGCACTTAGTCCGAGTTAATGGAAAGACAAAGATTCTGTCCTCCAGGGGGACCTCATTCCCTGCAATCTCTACAGGATTCATATTTCACAAACACGGGCGCCAGTCAAACAGTGATTCTAAAAATACCATCTACCACCCCTCCCCTGCTCGACTGCAGTGTGTCGGGCATCTAGTAGACAGTGGATATAAAATACCAAACCAAATCTATTCCCAAAATACGCAGAGAAAGCCAGGTGATAGGAAATGACAACAATGTACACTCTGCAACTCAAAGAGGTTAAAAATCTGGGTCTATTAATTGTGCACAGACTGAGTGAAGGAATAATCAGCTTAGCTGCTGTGATGTGCTTGATAACTGTATGAGCAACCCGGCTGATGGACAGGCTCCATCACATGACTGCCTGAAAGCCTGTGCTCCATTTCCCAGCAGCACTTAGTAATGGCCATGACAGGAGTTTAATACATCAAAACAAGTATGAACCACATCCACCAGGCACATATGCACCATCTTTGTTTTTCATGTTGCCTTGATAAAGTGGAAAAAGGGCAGCGGTTCAACACGGAGCCTTCTGGGTGTTTTGAAGCCGAACGGACGAATGATCATGGGTTTAAAAATCCCCACAGTTACACGGCCTCAGCCAATGACTTCTCTCATGACTGCTGCACTCTCGCTGTTGCAAACCATTGTAAACATCATAAGACTTTCATTTGACATCTCAACAGTCTGAATCAGTGCATGCCCTGTTTTCCGTCTGCAGGTTCAAAGATGCATAAAAATCTATTAAAGCAGAAATCACAGTTCTGTCTGTTGCAGCTATTTAAGGAAAAGATCTAATAATAGAAGAAAGGTTCCTGAAGGCGACAATCCAATAATACAGTATTGTTTGTGTTGCAAGAATTAAATCAAGTTATTATCACCTACCTACCAAAAGATGTCGCCGATTTGTTTACGAGATGAAAATGTTTACTGGATCTCTCACTCCGGTCACATGAAGTCCGGGTCATTGGTTCAAATTTCCCAACTGACACAGCTCATGCCTTCTCATTAACCAAAGATAACTATTTAGGATGGCTCTGCACATTCCCTACTTTTGGTTTGAAATCTTCCTATGTGTTGCAGAAAATGTTCTCGTTTTTGACCTATACGCCGAGAAACACAAGGGAGTGTTAATGCAAATATTGGTTATTCGGACACCATCGTGAAACTCATGAGCACATTACCTGAATATTTAAGTGCTAATGATATTTAGATACGGGCAATTATATCAATAGCCATTCAGTATTCAGCAACTTAACTGGTCCTCTGGAACAACAGCATGAACTGCCATTTCCTGGAGGTTAGCCAATCATGAATCAAGGTTATTTACATATTGAAGCTTTATTAGTCACAAAAAAAAAGACAGAAAGGTCACAGAAAGGGTGGAAAATTACAGTTTGAAATATTAATTTCACAACCCTGACTAACATTATAAGAGGACTTCAGGGGAGAAAAGTACTGTTAGATGTATAGAATACAGGTCCTTTCAGCAAAAAGTCCATTTGAATGGGTAAAAGGAGCAGAGCAGTGCTGCTCGTGCTCAGCAGTGATTGCTTGACCCGGCAAGCAGCGTTTCTGATAACCTCCTATGGAGTCTCAGTGCCGATCGAGTCTTCAAGCCACAGAGGTCCTGAGGGGTTTACAGAGAAGAGAAATGACAGAGGAAATGAAAAAGAAAAAAAAAATGCAACAGTCAGGCATCTGCTTAGAATAAGAAAAAAACAGTTGTTCCTTCAAACAGCACTGAACTTAACTGCAAAAACCAAGACAGATTCATCTGGATGTAAAACAGGCAGCAAACGCTGTACCCCAATTAGGGAAGAAAAACTAAAACTCGCTTTTCTTTCTCTCAAACCCAAAGGTTTGCCATCAATCAGCACATAACAGACTGTTTAGAACCAGCACCATGTGTTCAGTGTGACCTAATTTTTGGGAACTGCAGCTCACCCCCCAGGGTGATTTGGTGGAGAGCATGAGGTTTATAATTCTATGATCTTATAATGAACATTTCAGTTGTCTTAGTTACAGTTATGCTTGTTAGGAGGTAAACTGAGGTAAACTTGAAGGTCTTTCGGGGGAATTCCAGTTATTCTACCTCTGACAAATGATTGTTCTCTAAACAACTAGTTGACTATAAAACCTCTATAATGAGGCTGTTTTAGGGTCATATTTAATTGACACCAACCAGATGTGTTTCTTAGTAAGATAAGGCTACAAAATGCAACTCTTCTTTAAGCTAACCGAGACTGAATATCTATAACTGCGCTCTTGTATTAAACACGATACCATGCGTATGAAGCTTCAAAAGATTAACCCTGAATCATGAAAACAAAAGTTATATCAATAATTGTGAGAGTAATTATAAAATGAATAATGTTCATCTCAATCTGAAGAAAGCAATTTTTCAACCTAACTAATAACTAATGGACCTGTCGATTAGCAGCTGTGATTTTATTATCACTGAGATATTATTTTTATTATTATTTTGTAACCAGTTTTTATTTTTATATTTTCTGTTCAAATTTTTTGTCAATTTATTAGTATTTTTTTTATTTGTAAATATGTATAGTTTATTGTAGTTTAGTTATTTTAGTAAATTAAGTTAAAATAAATTAAAATGACAAACGTTGCCTTGAGAAATAGCTGAAATAAAATTAGTTTTCATATTTTATTACAGTTAAAGTATTTCAAGTAATGAAAATGTTTTTTATAAGTTAACTATGTTTAGCAATACTCACAGTGCTTCAAGGTTGATCTTAAAAAAATTCAAAGAATATTTTTTTCCAATGAATCATTTATTAAGCTCATTATTTGGGAGCCAGAAAGCATCATGGATTGTTTTTTAAAGTCCTGTTTTAAGTGCTTCTACTCTCTAAATTAATTAGCTCTGACCGAGTCAATAATGGTTTTTCTCCATACTAAAATGCAAACACAAAGTGTCATCTGCTTTAGAGAAAGCATCTTTATGAGAAGAGCTCAGCCAATATGATGCAGGGTGGATTCCTACATTCAGTACAACCTTGGCCTCGTCCAACATACAAAAAAGTAAGACTAAACTAGCTCAGTGTATAACTGAAGCTATAAATAAACAGAGAACAATACAGGAGGAAAAAGGAATGCTAAAGAGGAAAAAAAAAAGAGAGCGCCAGACAGAGACGAGTCAAGACGAGGAGAGCGGCAGTGTAAACTGAAATAAGGCCCTTTCATGGTCTCGCTTTGAACCTGATCCATGTGTCCCTGAGTGCTGTGTGGCCCTCTATGTGGGTCAGAACGACAAGGCACATCTTCAGTGCATCTTGCTGCCAGTCACGGGCTTTGGGCTGTGAGGTCAGGAGGTGATGCGCTCTCCGTCAGAGCCAAGCACACAGCAGTCTAGTGTCACCCAGAGACAGCCACCATTGTTCTGCAGGCAGACCAGACATTTACTGAGAACCTGCATGTCGTCTGACACAACAACAGTCCTTCTTGATTTCTGGACTCACTCCCCTCCCATTCCCCATGGCCCAATCCATCTTCCATTGAAACCAAATCAGGCTTTAGGCAGGGGTGAATGGTGTGAATGTCGAAGGGAGTTTGGAGTGACAGTCTCGATTTTTCCTGAGGTTTGTATGTTCAATGTTTCACTCAGTTGAAATGTTTGGTGTGACACTGCTAATAAATCACAACACAAAAAGTTGGGCGATTGGGCGGACCACACCACAACTAGACCAAACGCATTAAAACATAATCTTAACATGCCAAGAAATTTGGGACACATGGGAAGATTATGATCTTATGCCATAGCATTTCTACAATAATTATTAAGATATCACAAATTAGAGATTTCCGGAACTTCAGAGACATTTCAAATCTCATAATCCTATGATCGCCATGGGAATGCGTTGGCTTATCTGCATATTGAACTCTACCCTCTATGATCCATGATAAAGCTGCTTTTAATCAATATAAAGGCTTATTTTTTATTGGTCACAAATTGACTAAAGACAAAAAATCCATTTATGTGACAATGGTCCGCTTGTCATACAGTACTAATGAAACAAATCACCTTAAAAGATGTAGGCAAGTTTTCAGAATGCCACTATAATGACCAAAATTGTGTTCTTGGACAGGCTGGTATGTTGATGACTGTTGCTTAATAAATCCCTGTTTAGAAATAAGCAATTCAGAATAAATCCAAGGCTAGACAGGAAAATACACTAAATATGCAGGTTATGAAGACATTCAGGACTATTCTGGAAAGCGCAATCGATTGTGTTTTGAATCTAAATATTTATAATATTCACCCTTATGTTGTTACAAAACTGTATGACTAACTTTCTTCTGCAGAACAGAAAAGCAGATCTTTTAAAGAATGTTTTAATTGTTTTTGTCCATACAGTTAAAGCCAATGGGGTCCAATGATGTTTTAGATCCTACTAACTTTCACTGTATAGACAAAAACAGTTATGAAACAACATGAAAGTGAGTAAATGAAATTTTTGGGGGAACTTTGATTTTAAGATTCCTCACTTGTGATTTTACTCTGCATTTGCTCCATTTTCACTCATTTACAGGAAACAGAACAATCTAAACATTCCCAATCCAACTGGTTATAGAGTGTCAGACTTCATTACATAGCCTACCCATAAAATATTCCCTTACTGTCAAATATGAGGCCCACTCACATTTAAAGCTCACAACCTAAATGGTCTATAGAGCCAGTCATAATCTCCACCAACCCTAAGGGAGATACAAAAGAATAAAGTAGGTCCTGGCTCTGTACACCTCCACACTCTCAAAAGCCTCTCTACAGCAGAGCCCACGCGCCCCCTCAATTACACAGGGATTATACGCACTGCAAGATGGGAATAAATGCTTTAGTGCATAGCATCCTTTGCACTTTAAATGTTGCATCCTCTATGAGTATATACACCTTTAATACAGACCAAGCATATGAGGTCTTGTGTCACAAAGGAAGGGCGTAATAACATTCAACTTGGAACAGTGACGACTTTTTTCTGCTTTTTTCCTTTTTCTGACCTACATATTGTACAGTTTAAATTTTGTTACATGATAGTCCCCAATTAAGGAGTAAAGCTAATCTGACTTTTAATGAAGCAAACCGATACCCACACATTCGCACTGGGTCAGTTTCTAATGCATAACATCATCGGATGATATCTAATAAGCAGCAGCAGGGCCAAATTTGAAGATCTTTAACAGAAGATTTGGTTTGGACCACTGCAACATACTCCTGTTACATTCCGGCTACGGTTAAACAACTCCATATGAGCGTTCCTCGATGCCAAGTATGGGGTTAGAATTGTTCCTTTATGCCAAATAAATAGATTACGATCCACGAATAAACGTAAAGAGATTCACACAAACACATACAATGAGATTTGCCAATAAAAAAACATTCACAAATATGTTTTGAGTCACAAACACAACTCTGCCCGCATTCATTTGTTAATCGCTTCCTGTACATTTGTGGATCACTGCACACATTTGTGGATCTTTACTAGCATCAAGACGTGCAGATAAATCCACAAATAGCTGGACTCCGCTCACCATCTACTCAAGCCAATCAGATAACAGCCACATTGCACTGACCAACTGTAACATGTTCTTGCAACAACCAATCATTTATTTTTGTGAAACTCTGTGAATGTTGAATTTTTGAAAATCTCTTCACATTTATTTGTGGATCATAATTTATTTATTTGAAATAAAAGGAACAATTCTGTTCCCATAGCCAAGTGAATGTTCATGCAGCACACTAACCCAGTTTCCACAGCATCCCTTGATCCTAGAGTGGAAGGTTATGACCAACTACAAAAATAAATTTAACAGATTTAACATGGCAAACATTAGAGGAGCTGAGCAAATACATAAACTCATAGCACAAGTCGGACATGTTCGCCTCACCCGATGACAGCAGGCCATTGAGCAACAGCGTGTGTACATAGGAGCTTGAAAAATCCCCTGCAATAACTCATCTCTCACCCTCATTCTTTCCACCCAATGTCACATTGTCAAAGGCAGGGCAGGTACTTTGGCAAGGGCACACCGTGGTGCTCTTATTTAAATGGCCCTGAAATAAAAGGTGGCAAAGCTTAGCATGCAGACATAGAAATCGTGTCCCATATTGGGTCAGGAGTTAGTTTGTGCCAACTTGCCAACATCTTGAAAGATTTGGAAAACCATGCCACTCACCTGTTGGAAACTCGGAATCAATTGTGTACATGGTTTATATATGGGTGTGTTTGCAAAATCTTGTTGACTTTATTTACGCAACTTGAGTGACCTCATCCCATGTGGAGACCGAGTATGACGGCATACATTGTAAAATCCATTAAAAACAGAATAGTAGAGTTATGCAGTGTATCACCGTTCTTAAAATAGCTTAAATTGGTTGGTTGGATTATGGATGGACAAGCTAAGATACGCACAACAGAACAGCATCCATGAGCAAATCTGAAAACCCACTGTGAGAATTGTCAAAAAAATTGAGACAGGTTTAGGGGTCTTAAGCGGATTCATCTCCTGCCATAGGGCAAGGATGCCTATGGGACCGTGATTGCTGCAGCCTACAGGTTTCATTCACATGCTGACTACCCAAGTCATCTGAAAATGTAGGTCAAAGTGGAATAAAGCTTAATCACTATGAGTAATATGCTCAGTCAGAGAGTTTAAACAGATTTGTTTTCGGTCTAGCCAGTTAGCAAAATGAGTGCATAATGACAGTGATGTAGACTTATTATTAGTTTGAAAACTAGCATCTCTTATCGGTCTTTCAGATAATGAAAGACACAAATCATTTCACATTTCTCAACAAATTATAAACAAAGCCAACACACAAGAGGAAACTGTTAAGAAAACTGATAAAGCTTCAGCAAACCAGATTATTACATAACATTTGGGTTTACTTCCCATTATGAAGGGATTTAAATGGCTGAAGTAATGGTGAAAGGAGGAAAGGAGACCATGAGAATGGAAATGAGAACTGCCTAGAAGAGGCCAGCCTTTCAGAACAATGACAAAAAGTCATCACAGAGGAAATGACACGTCTTTCATTGACAAACGAGAAGGTCTGAATTCAGCCTTTTGAATAGAATACAAATGTTATAGTATATATTGAATAGTAATACAAATGCTAAAACTTACTGGGTAATTTCACACTACATAAAAAGTTAAAGGATGACCTATGCTGAAAATGACTGATGCTTTTGAATAATCCCTCATGGCATCGCAGGAGCCTTTTAAATTCTCCTAAAAAGAATGGTCAGGAATTTAGTCATTTTATGACGGCCACATTTAATAATAGCACCGTACGGCCATAAAACTTGGGTGTGAATTCCTAGGGCTAAGGAGGAGGAATGCATAAGATCTCAGGACCATCCATCAGGAGTCTGCATATGTCTACATCAATAACAGATGTTACTTTGGTAATTGTCTCCAAGTTAGTATTGTGGCATGACACAAGATAGGAGGGAAAAGAACATAGCTTTTTGCCAGCAGTAACGTAAGAGTCATGTTGGGATAACTTTTGTGGCGTAAAATCAAATTCTGTGGAAAATTCGTTTAATATGATTTTTGGAAACATGGGTGTTGGTCGCACTTACAAAGTCTTCCGACCTCCCCAGCTAATGAGGATATTTATTCTCTGAGGAATATCTACTTACAACTAATAACGTCTCAATGCCACAGCTGCCTCCTTTAAGATGAGCTAATGACTGCAAAACAACATTCGATCAAGACAGACATACGAATACCCCACACCACGATCTAAAGCCTCGGGCATTACGATTATTATATATCAAAGATCGCACATCATTTCCCAGCATGATATTGTCTCAATATCACAAACCTTTGCAGTCACCTTGGAGTGAACTCCAGGAACACGCAGTCCGTTTTAAATGAGCCACTTCAGATATGATAAGATGAGGAGGGTGTGCTCAAAGGACTTAGGAGATGTGGTGAAGAACTTTTATGAGGAGCGGGCTATTTGTAGACGAAAGGGAGAAAGGACAAGTACAGGCACAATTCTCGTCCGCCTGTGGCACTGACACTAATATACACCTTTGCTCTCTATAACAATGTCCCTGAATGAGGCAGACTCACCTGCAAGCTTTCATGAATGGTGATAAGCCTGCAATTTTAAATGGAGAAAATCACGAGCAATTAGCTTTACAAGGGCCTGTGCGAGGAGCATCAGCCATTGGAGACAAGTAAAATAAAGAGTGTTTCATTAGTTTTAACTAGAGCTGCATGATTGATTGTTAAATTTCATTAAATTAATCGTTCGATATGAGTTTGGTACAATAGGAAAAATGGTCACACTTTAGTTCAAGGTCCAATTCCCACTATTAACTAACTATTAACTATGACCTTTACCTCAATAACCCTCTAATTATTGCTTATTAATAGTGTAGTAAGGTAGTTGGGATGTAGAATAAGGTCATGCAGAATAATGCATTAATATGTGCTCAATAAGTACTAATAAACAGCCAATATAATACTGAGAAAGTGTTACTGGAAAAAGGCAACAAATCCACATTGCTAGGTTTCTTTTCATTTATTTTGAACAAACAGTAATGCAAATTACAGTTTCTTTTTCACCGTTTCGCACACAGCCTTTCAAGATATAGGCCTACTTCTATGTCCGTGAGCGCAGAAAGAAGGATTCAGTGAGTTCGCAGTATTTAGTGGATTTTGTTTTCAAGCGCACAAGTAATTCGCACATGCGCTGTTCTTCTTCTGCTCTTTTCCTGTTGTAGTTAACAAACAGTGTTGCATTACCATGCAAGCCCCCTTCTGGACTGGAGTGTGGATAGCCTGTGACCGACAGTATTCGTCGTCTGATGGCGTGCACTGAACCATGACGGAAATGACCCTTTGAAAGTAGCTTAGAGCTTCAAATCACAAATTTTATTGACAGCATTGTTACACCACTAGGTGGCAAAAAGTGACTTTTAAAAAATGCATGTCACTGAATCACTGATTCAAGAGATTCGTTCAGATAACATTGAAGTGAAGTTTTTATGAATGAGTCATTCAAAATTATTCATTCAAATGAATTAAACATTTTAAATAGACTGCAGCAATTATGATTTGGTCAGAATCTCTAGTTAAATTACATGTTATTGTGTTTAGTTAGTTAGTTCAGAGTCGTGGGAGTATTGTGATCTCGATTTCATCCAGAATCGTGCAGCTCTAGTTCAAAATGTGCTTATTTCTGTAGCTCTAATAGAGGAAATGAAAATATTCAGAGTTTATAACAAAGGTAGTTTAAAGACACTTTCGATGGTGGTGGCTTGTAGTATAGAGCATGTATGATGAGCTATCAGTTGCCACACTTAAAAATATGCCAATTTCATTGGATTAGTATGGAGTCAGTTCCCCTCAGGTTCACACAGGTGACCTGGCAGAGTATTACAATATTTGTCTTGTTTAATATCTTGTCATGTAAATGTATTGACATATATTTTTAAATGTGGCTAAGTTTCTAAATACTTGGGGCTCCTGAAGTTTGTGGAGCACCCAAAAAAAGTTGTCAGGTGACTCTTTAAATAAATGCAGGTGGTTTGAGCGGTGTTATGAATGACAGTTCGCATAGCTGAATTCAGAAGTGTTTCACGTGTACCACCTTCCAGAAGCATGAGCAAACATTGCACACCTAATAAGGTGCAGTGAAAGACACGTTCTGTGAAATTCTGTGTAAGTGCACACAGTGAGACATTCTTTGGAATGTGTACGTAATGGAATATTCTATGAAACAGAAGGATGTTATGGATGGAGGTCTGATTTGCAAATTCATCTGCAGCAGGAATGAGGCAGATAATAATGAAAACTCCACTCCTGCAGGCTTCCATAACACAATGATTACATCAGTGACAAGAGTTTATGAGGGGTCACAAAAACAAGGGACCTGAAAAACAAGTGAAAACAGCAGAAGTGTACAAATAGAGCCTTATTTCGTAGAAGCCTCTGGATCAGTGCAAAATCACATGCTTACGGCTATTCTGAGTTGAACTAACCCAGGCAAAACAAATCATATTTATAGCCGCTCATCGCGAAGGCAAATAAGCCAAATTTAACGGTGTAGACAACTTGAGGTCAAATTTATGGACGGCTCCTACAAAAAGCAAAGCCGTTTCTTGAGGGTGTTTCCATGTAAATCTGCTGAGAAACTATGTTGCATGCCGAGACTTCAGTGATCCATACGCAAAGGTGTGAATTTTCACATGACTCACAATTAGATTACGATTTGCCATATTACATGACAATGAGCTTTACAGACGGATTCAAAATGACTGAAACAATGATACATTTCATTCCATGTTAAGAGTTTTATCGATCAAAACATTACATCAGTTTTCAAACAGCCCAAGGCGTGCGAGTCAACTGATGAGTGATCAGAGCCAATCCCACTTTTTCATCAGGCTTGTTGCCACACGATTGATGACGTGACATCTGCACGTTGTTGTTTTTGCAAACCCTCATGACACATAAAAAAAACTTCCGATTTTATAAAAGACTGATTTGAATGTCAATAGCCCACATAGAATGTGACAAGACCATTCGCCTTACAAACAAAGCATTGAGCCAAAGGGTTTCACAGCTTTCAAAAGATAAACACAATTTTCCATGCATCTGGAGTGTGCCTGATTACACCTGCTGTGCGGATAGTGAGCTTTACCTGAACAGGAAGCCCTTAAGAGATCTGCTGCCATAGCAACAAAGTCACCAGGTGATTTACAGCAATGATCATCATTCATCAGTGCTACTGGAGTTCATTACCAGCTGTTAACTCTAATCAACATGATACAGCAGAATATTTCATCAATGTAGCGATACACGTTGTGTTAAGTGAGTCAAACCCAACGTGACCTTATCAACCAGTGGCAAGACCAGGTTCACATGTCAGAACTTGAGGATATGCGATTAGCCAAACACTCACTGTCTTTGTGCAGTATACTTGCTGACCTTTGCGGAAGTGGTACAAACGGCCAGCTGTGGACTGAATCAGCTCGTGTGCTGACAGTAACAGGGAAGTTTGAGGCTCGTAACGTGGTCAATCTGATAGCAGAGCAACCTCCATTGAGAGCATACTTCCTACAGGACGTGACTCATGATGTTGAGAATGTTTGAGGTGCAGTTACAAATTCACATCCGGTGGTTTGAGCAAACAACGCTGACAAAAATGCAAAAAATTTGCAGATCTTCCAAGAATGTCTGGCAACAGATCTCATTTAATTAGTTGACAATCAAACTCAGTTGACAGCCGAATCAATGTTCAATCTAATGGAACTGACCATGGCTGAGTGTTTCTGGGACAGGATGCAACAGGAAATGCTTGCTGTCACTCTCAAACATGGCCATTCCTCTCTCTTCCTGATCTCATGAGTAACTCTTCAGCTGTGTCCGGAATCACTCCCTATGAACTACAGAGTGCACTATATGGGGCGTCACATTTTGTAGTGTCATCCGAAGTCAACATTTGTCCTTTTTGATTTCCTCTAGTTGTACTATCCATGAATCTACAAAGCTGGCAAAGTAAGCATTATTGCTTTTAATATCATTATTTTCTATACTTAAAAAAAGCAATATACTCCAACTCCGTTCTTACATTTGTATTCAGAATTCACTTTTACACCATACATTCAGTCACTAGTCACTTTAGTCACTCACAGGAAATAGTGAATGATGCAATATTTGGCTTCCTGTAGTGAGGTTGATTAGGATAAAGATTTCACCTGAGAATGAAAGCAGCTGTGACCGCATAAGTAATAGCTAAGCAGGTGACTGCAGGAAATAGCTACTGGAATCCAGAAGATTGCCAATGAAACAATCCCTTACAAAGGAACAAGGCTTGCATTGATTGTGTATTACATTAATTTCAGTTTTAGACCGTTTTAAAGACTTAACACTATAAATCCTATAGACGAGTTGAATTAGTGTAATCTGAGACATAATGTAGGACATCTGAGCTCTGATTACAGTTGTCAATTGATGTCAATCAGCTACAGTCAAGCAGCTCACAAAAAAATTCCACTTGAAATGAACTTTTGACATTCCATATGGGCTGAAAAGAGCAAAGGCCATTTGGCTGAAGCAGGAGGTGAAAGCCCATGGGGTTCCCTGACCTGACCTTCTGTTGTCCTTTGCCTATCCATAGACATTTAGGCCTGACTCAGGGCTGACGCCACATGGAACCTGATAGGACCCTTAGCCGCCTGCTTTCTACCCCTCACCCACACGTTCGATCAGTCAAGGCAATATGCCATGCATATACACATGGTGTTGGTTAGAGTAGGGCCACCCCCCAGGGACAGGGGCAACAGAGGCATCAGGCTCCTGACCCCCGACCAGAGTGTTGAGCTGTGGCTTTCAAGCACAAAAAGTCCTCCATGATGACCCAAGAAATGTTAGAGAAAAGAAAACGTGGTTACAAGTTACTAGTGTGTGATGGTTTTTATTAAATGCAGAAACCCCTGCAGGATTCTCTTGCACAGAGAGAAAAAAAATGACCCTTTCTAGGTGATCAGCATTCCACTAATCTTCTCCATCTCAAGAGAGAGGGTTTTGCATACTCAAAGCATGCATATAGAGTGGTTTTAGTTATATATTCATCTCTATGTAAAAAGGCAGACACTGTGTTCTGTTAATAGTCTCACTTTTTCTGGAGAAAGAATAATGACTGCAGTGATCTGACCAGATCTCCTACTGTGCCTTTTATTGGAAGATTCTGTGGTAGGAGCCAGTGAGTTTAAGAAGCCCATTCTTTTTGGAGTGATTTGAAGATTACAGCCTGTGTGTTTAGTGCTGAACTCAAAGAAAAGGTTTCTGAGATTATGGTCTGCATTTGTAATTGCGCTCTGTGTGGTGTGATAGGCTCCAGTGGTCCAGTTTTGCACCAACCTATAGTTTAGCTGTCAGGACTGACCCTCAAAAGCACAAGTAATAACTTCATTACACAGACAGAATGTACAGATGAACAAAAGTAAATCAAAATACACAGGTCCATCACAATTGAAATAGTTCCAAAAATGAAAATTGGTCATGATTTATCATTACAAACCAGTATGATTTCCGTGGAACAAAAAAAGGGAAGTTTGGCAACATGCACCAATTGCTTGTCAAGATAAAAAAAGCACTACAAAAAAAAAAAGCCATAAAGCCATACAAGCTTAGTCGGGATGGACGATATATCGGCCACCATATAGGTAATTTTTAATGTTGTCAGCCCGATATATTAAAGCCAATAAATAACAGATTATTTCCTTCAGCCGAGACATTTCAGATGCGCAAAGGAAAATACTGTTAAGTGCAACAAAGTTCTATCAACAATGTAGACTTGTTTATCATAGTTATCAAAGAGGGTTGTGATAGAATTGTAACAAGCAGGCAGCTGCAGAGAATGCTGACCATGTGCATCACAGAGCACATTGTTAACACGTTACGTTAACCAACAATTTGAATGTCTTTAAATCATTTGCAGGGAGGTCTACCCAGATGTTTCCCAGCAGTAAATACATTTTACATTTAGAGAACAGACCATAATAGTTATAGGCCTACCTATGATGTATTATATCTTTGCAGGAGAGTTTGTTCTCCAACCTGAACAATGAGACTCTTGTGAGGCTCTCAACCCTGACGTGCTGACGAGATGGAGAACTTCACCTCTCGGGAACACAAGGGCAGCACATTTCCATCAACGGTGGAGTAAATTACACAGAAGAGGACGACCTCCGCAGTGATATGACACATCAGATACACGCATGCAAATATCTTGCCTCCTAAAAAGGCAAATGACAATTATGAGAAAATATATTATTGGTGGCACGGCAACAGCTGTGGTGGTAGGACATGTGGGGAAGGGTGGAGTGAAGCGGACAGGTTGGAGAGGGCTCAAGTTTCTGTCTCTCTGATTAGATGACAGGCATCCAAATGTGGAGAGGGGGGGGGGGACTCCTCAGCTGGGGTGAGGTGTATGTTGATGCAAGCAGCAGGTTTAATGTGACAACGTAGCATTCCTAACGGCCACACAAGATACATTGCTCAGCAAATGGCCCAGATGCACGAAGTTCAGGCATGTGCCTGGCAGCCATGTTGTGGATCGCTTCATCTCTTGGGTACTGAACTGATGACAAGTGTGTGACCACATGGAAGACAATATGCAGTATTGATTCCTTTAATGAGAAAAGCAAGTTATGGGAGAGAAAAATCAAGCTTGTAAACTATGATCAAAAACACAAACGCTAATAAAATCCTTTATATAAATGATTCCTGATGATTATATAAACGATTCCTGAGAATGATGATTAAAATTGATTGCATCATGGGAAATGCAATGGCAATGATAATGATGGCTACATTCAATTTATGTCAGATGGCATTCTCTGACAGAGTGACAGAGGGTATAATCCCCCAAGATCACAAAGAAATTGATGAAAATCTGCTGCCCTTTGACAAGCCTCAGTAATCTCCTTAGATCCTTTTCATTTAATGACAGCTTTCCAACACAGCTGGGACGAGTCAATGGTAAGGGAGAAGCCAAACATCTTCAGTTAAAGAAGTGTAATTTTTTACAAATATGCAAGTTGATCCATTTTATCTTAGCCAAGCTTCCAAGCTGGCCTTTCTCCAACTTTGTAAGGCACATTAAAAACATAATTATACTTTACGCAAAAAAAAAAGGTGGTCGTCTAAGTGAGAGTTTGGTTCTCCTGCACACAGATAACGTGCAGTTTTCCGTTGATCAGGTGTTAAACCTCCCGTGTACTGTAAACCCAAACGCCCAAAGTTCTTAATTGGTTTGAGCAGGACAAACATAAATTAAACAAATTTAGACTAATTTAAGTTTAACTGAAACTGGGCTGGGATTTATTATTTGCTAGCATGCTTTGCTCATCGAAAAGGGAGAGTTAATGCTAAAATTAAGTGTTATATAATGTTTTTATGTGCAAGATTAATTATAAAGGGAGATTTATTAACAATTAATGTTTTGTTACACTAGAAGAGTTTAGAGGAGTTTCTATTAATGGGGTTTTTTGGAGAGTTGCTGTACTCATTCAGTAAATGCTGAGAAACATTTTGTTGAGAAACATTTTAATCATTTTCAGTTAAATGTATTAGTTTACTCAAATATTTCAAGTTAAGATCAATAAAAATGTATGAGTACAAAATAAAAATCTTAAACTGAGTTTCTTAACTTAAAAATTCTGATTCAACTTTCTTGAGTTCTGACAACTTATTAGGGTTTACAGTGAAGTAAATATCAGTTGATTTGCAAGAACTGAAAATAAAAAAGTTAATTAACTAAATATTTTATGTTAATTGTGATCAAAATGTACAAGTTAGCCAACTCAGTACTTCAAGCTATGAGAAATTAACATGCATGAGTACTACAAATTCGACACTTAAAAGTTCTGCTTACTTAAGATTGAGAACATCAAAAAAAAAGAGGTCATCAGTTACATCAAACCCAACTTAAGTTGCCCAACTTATTCGGGTTTACAGTGTACTCAAATAGGCGATAGAGTTCAAGTGTCTGTGCCAGTAAACCAGATGTGTCATTATTTGGGCAAATCACTATAAATGTTTTCACTTTAATTCTTTATACCGTCACACCACCATGACCGTAGTTTTTCTGAAAAAGAAAACTGTCTGTAAAAATAGACCGTTTTTGCTCATGCACTACAGCATCCCTCACATAATTTTCCCAGGTTAGCTTTCTGCACTGAAGAGAATGCAGGAGAAAGGGTAAGAGTGGATAGGAAGGAGAGTACTTTGGATTTCTGCCCGGAGTTCGCGCTCATTGCCCAGGGTGTTTATTAGGGCCCTGTAAAGGGAAAGCACCACTGAGCGCTCAGCAGAGCAGAGCACGGTTCAGCAGAGGTAAATAAGTGCCGCTCAAAATGTAAATCACGCACTGCTGACACCTTTGTCCCACATGAAAGCTATTTATAGGAATGGCAAAAGAGAGTTAAAGGGAAACAGTCAGGGATTGAGAAGCTTTTTCTCAATTTCCCAGAGATATCTGCATAAATGCAAAGCAAGAGTAAGGGAGGGAATGAAACCTTACAGGGTGCACAATAAAGCATTGGGTAGACATCAGTTCCCTCTTTATCCTTGAACGGGAACACAGATAACCAATGGCTCCTTCAAAGAACTTAAGATAAGCATGCTGTTCGGATGATTGCTTTAGATGGGCTGAACCTGTAAATTCCAGCCAGCACACTGGGTCTTGATAGTGTCTACATCCTCTGCCTTCCACTCTCTGTAATCAGGGAGGTGTATGAGTGTGAGCAGACAGAAACAAAGCACGTTGAGTCAGTGACTAACAGCTTTAAATTCACACAGTAAACCAGAATACGCAACACCGCATTCACACACACTCAGAGGCGACAAACTCTCCTGTCATGAAGTGCAAGCCGAGACACGGCAGGTGTAGGTGAGTCACTGGATTAAGCGGCTCTCGCGAACACCTGTCTGTCGTCTGGATGAATCAAGCCTTTTATCAGTCTAACTTTCTCAAGAGGCTCCAAAGCACAACTCAACCACATAGTCTTTCAGTTTTATCAAACTGACTCACCACCACGGAAACCAGAAGAACGGAGCGCTAAAGCTCATGACATGTTCCCGACACCTTCCCGCCCTTCGGCATCACCTGAAGGGTTCTCCACACTAAAAGACCTAAGAGTTGGAGCCTTATCTCTGGCTGATTGTTCTCTTTGTTTACACAAAGACACACACCATTCCCTCAACTATGCAGGTAGACCACACAAAGAAAAGAACGGCTTACTGGGATTTGTTTTGAACCCAGGTGGTTGCATGCTAATAGGTCACTATTTCAAAACGAGGAAGGCCAGTTGCGATAATCAGCAAATTTTGGGGGGATCTTCTCAATGGGGGGAAATAAATATATTTAAAATCCCACAAAACTATTCCTTATAGTTTTTTAAAGAAATCTTGGTGAACCTGAGCAAGTAACTTTTACAGAAGAAAGCATTTTTTGCCAACACTGATTTGATCACAACCAGTCTGCAGTGTGTCTGCAACAAAGCGGGGAGGAAGTTGTGTGGAGACAGGCGTGACCCACTTTCATACCTGGAGTACAGTAAGCAGGTTTGAGAAGCTGGCTCATTGGGCATTTCACTGAGAAAAGCAACATTAGCATCCCATTTTTCACACTGTACCTCTGCACCATTCTACACCATCAGTGCGTTCAAACTTAAAGGGAAAGCGCATCCGAAAATGAAAATTATCCCATAATGTACTCACCCTCAAGCCATCCTAGGTGTATATGACTATCTTCTTTCAGATGAACACAATTGGAAATATATTTTTTAAAAATCCTGGCTCTCCCAAGCTTTATAATGGCATTGAATGGGGGGTCCAATTTTGAAGCAAAAAGGAGCATTCATCCATCGTAAAAGTACTCCACACAGCTCCGGGGGGGTTAATAAAGGCCTTCTGAAGAGAAGCCATTGGTTTTTGTACAAAATTTTTATATTTAAAGCTTTATTCATTATAATAACTAGCAGACGGCCGTACACATCCATTTGCAGCAGAAGTTACCTCTGGCCCAATGACGCACAAATGCAGAAGCCCAGAGGATTGAACAATTTTAAAAGAGAAAAAAAACCATCATCGCTTCGCTTCAGAATGCCTTTATTACCCTCCATCCCTCCCTCATATACCCCTAGGATGGCTTGAGGGTGAGTAAATCATGGGGTAATTTCCATTTTTGGGTGAACTATCCCTTACAATTCAGTATTGCACAGTACAAGGACCCCAATGTACTTGTTCAACATTCAACAACTTGTTTTCTCGGTTTTACATTTTAAGCTCTCAATGGTCACAGCTTTTCCTACGTAGCTGAAGAAGAGGGACTAAATGTGCTAAAGCTACTGGCAACACATCACTTGCATTTGAAATGACACTCTTCAAAGTATGATAGTCATATGACACATTATTAAAATGTGAGGCACAATGACAGTTGTGTCAAGCAGAGGTCAAATTTTTGCAAATGTATAATGGTGATTCAGACAACTACCTCATACACCTCCTAATACAGCAGGACAGTGCAGTCGATAAAGAACACCAACTAAAAACCAAGTGCAACATTGTGACCTTCAAACAATTCAATCTCTGTCAGTCCTTTTCTTCACACTATAGACAAGTGAAATTGAATTTGTAGAATGTACATCGAGCTTGAAAAAGTGGAACAAGGAAGCAAGCATTTCTGACCCATCTACGGGAAAAGCCATGGTGTTTATAAGCATTAAGAGCACAGAGTGAGCTTCCTCATCAGATGTGTTACACACAGGAAGCTGTAAGCTTCCTTTTCCTTTTTGATGATACAAATGCAAAGATAGAACACACAGCAGCAAAACAAGAACATAAGACAAAAAAAAAAACAAGATACGTTGTCAACTGAGGACCAAATTACTGAATGTTGCTCAAAGTAGCACAGCTAAAGCAAAGCTTGTGGTATACCATATAGCATAAATACATGCAAGAATGAACAGGGCAACAGGGCTTTCAGTCTCTGATGTAACAAGCTTTGTGGTGCTCAGGACGTTCACTGATCATCTGGCTGTATCAGGGCTGTCTCAAATCCATTAAGCCTGAAAAGTAGAGAATAAGTTTGTTCTTGCAATCACCAGCCCTAGAGCGAAGCGGACCAGATTAGGGCATCAGGCTTGCATTCCTTCAGCCCCGGGGAAGCACATGTGGAGCGTCACGGCCCTGCCATTCTGACCGGCTCTGTCTGGAAGATGAACTGGCAGCGATGGGGATGGGCCAACAAGGAGGAGAGCAGGGATTCCTCGTCATACTATTCAGCTTGCGTTCTTTTTGTCTCTTGGTGTCTGTTGCAAAGGCTTATAGTGAACAGCGAGAGCAGAGAGGATGTCATATGGACGAGAGCCTAGAAGATTATTGTAGACAAAAGATTTTAGATAAGAGCGCAGCTTTAGCGAGGGATTTTTGCACACTATCCACAACTGCTTCCTGTGCAAAGTGAGCATTTGAGCACTATGTTCCAATATTTATGAAGATGCACTGAATGTCTTATCCTATCATCTTCACATTTATACCCAGAATTAAACCAAGTAAAATTTTACTTTCATGTAAAATTATGTACATGTGTGATTTGGTGTGGAACATAAATTAAATTTAGACGGACGGCCACTGGTGCTCGTCTCTCCTTTAACCCCACTAACCTATGCAGGGTCACAGTCAGGTCACCGTCATGTGGGAACGTCCAGCAAGGCAGGAACCAGCCACCTGACTGTCACATTCCACATAGGAGAGGCAGAAGACAGAAAAACAGCTACAAGGAAAGGAATGTTGAAGGATCATTGGGGACTGAGTAGGAAGTAGATTTACAAGGAGGTGGATTCCCTTTTTATCTCAATTTCAGGTGAAATACAGAAGAACCATATTCACTGAACAACAATTACTATCTGTTCACAGTAAGAATCAAGTGGAGACGTGTGACAGTCATCTTAACCGATTTCGACAGAATTTCATGCAAATACCTAGATTTCTCAACTTCATATCGTAATCAAATAAAATAAAATAAAAAAAATCTAGAATGGTGAATATCTAGAATGATAGCTATTAGGTACCAAAACTCTGTTTCAAAGATCTGAGAGCACCAACCTGGCAAATTCAGTGATTAATTCTTACTTAAAACTGCTCATTACATCAACCTGGTACTTCCTTAAAATAACTAAAGTCCTAACTCCCGGAAGATGGGCAAAACCAGCCAATCAGATTACAGCTTGTCAGATCGTAAAAGAAAAAAACTGTGGTCACGCCATTTGAGACCAGGTGTACGGCAGTGTTTCCAAAAGACAGTACAAGTCAGTACAGAAATTTTTAAAATATGACCCTTTGATCGCTGATGAGTGGATTCGTAAAAACCTCTGATTGGCCTTTGTGTTCACGAGCTCAACAAATATATGTGTGGAATTGGCTACAACGATCAACTCTTCAAAAACATGTTGTAAATAGAAAATTACACAGGAGCGTTTAAAAGCAGGCGTCCATCAGTGAAGCGGTCCACTTTCAAATTCAAACGCTCCCGTGTGTTGATCACTGTAGCCAATCACAGAGGCCACAAAGGCCAATCGGAGGGGTTTATGAATCCGCTCAATGGTGCTCAAAATGTCTTATTTTTAAAATTTCAGTACCGACATGGTATCGGTACTCTTGACAACACTAGTGTACAGTCAGGGTCACCATGACTAAAATAAAGAGCGTCAACAGACAGTTAGGTACAACAGCAGAGCTGAGATTGTCCCACAGCTTCATTCCTGAAGCTCTTGTGAGCCAAAACATTCCCTCGGGCCAACTCTGCCCCACGTCATTACCCAAAACCATCTGCCCCAGTTCTGACCATGGAGTGGAACGACAGCGGCAGATGAGGTGTTGTTATTTATAGCCTGTAAATGGGGGGAAGAAAACTGAAATTCTGGAATAGACTAATGCTTTTTTTTTTTTTTTTTTTTTTTAAGCACAGAGAAGTATTCTTGCGGCCTGGTTTAGGGTCACAGAGAGGTTTCCAAAACGATGTGTACTACTGCACAGGATGAGCTAAGCTTGTTTCAGCATCCTAAATTAAGTCAAACTCTGGCAGGAGAGGACGTCCTACTTTTGTACCCACAACAGGGGGTTTAACAGTCTTGGAATGACGTAACAGACCCTGACAGCCCAATAAACACCAGCTCTTGTTGAAACAGCTCAGGCTACACCTCTAGCACTGCATTTATTTAGGTGTGACAGTGCTAAAATATCCCTGACATTTAGCAGAAACAGCCTGCCGCAGCTCCAATTAAACAAGACGCATTCCTTCAGATTGAGTGGAACGCCATCATATAGCTGTAATGAGATTTGGAAGATGGAGAAAAACAGCCGTTTCTGTAAATTCCAGACTTTCTTAGGAAAATGATCACGCACTCATGTTTGTCTGATTAAAGAATAAATTCAGTTAAAGGTCAGAGGCTGTGACATTTCTTGGGTTCCTCAAGTTTTACAGACAACATTTGATATGATTTGCACATGAAATCAAGCTATTCACTACATAAGTCTGCGCTCTTAATTAACGAGTAAGAAGTAGAAAAGTAGACTTGGCCCAAAATGTACTTAAAATATGCGAAATGCAAATGCTTTAACCTAGGCAAGCTCAATATCACAAGTCTAGCCTATTTGGTTTTAACACTGCGCAAAATGGTCTTTAGGATTTTTTTGTTCACCAGCTCTTTGAAAGAAGAAAAAAAAAAAATTAACAAAAGCCAAAAAAAATCTTGCATCCAGATTGGTATTCTGAGCTTTCAGCTTGGTTTTTGATTGGGTGAGGCAGACAATACCAGAGAGAAAGAGTCCGCTTTCAATCGAATGCCCCCCTCTTTTACGTTTTTTTTTTTGTCCTCTTTGAAAGCTGACGTCCTGCCACAAGAATCCAGAGAATGCAAACGCGAAACAGCCACTGAAATCTGGGAGGAGTTGTGGGTCCAACCATCCCACTCTGCAAAAAGCCACTACAAGAGCAGCCTCTAAGCTGCTTGTCATACAGGATAAAAGAATCACATGCTTCCAAATTTAGAATCTGCTACATCACCGGGTCCTTCTGAAATTTACGAGTCAATAAAACAGTCAGAATCATTATTTGCAATGCATTTAATTAATAATCAGTTTATCATGTCCTTAATTTGGCTAAAAATTAATCGATTAACACCCCTATAAGAAATGTCTGCACTAACTGATAATGAAGCACAACTAACAAGTTACTAACGAGAACAATTGGGGTCAGTAGGGTGAAGGTAATGGAGGGAGAGACTGAATGGTAAAAGCACCGTGTGTGTGTGTGTGTGTGTGTGTGGGTATTCCCTATGTTATGGGGACCAAATGTCCCCACAGGTATAGTAATACTAGTAAATTTGGATCTTCTGGGGATATTTTTTTGGTCCCCCAGGAGGAAACAAGCTTATAAATCATACAGAATTATCTTTTTTGAAAATCTAAAATAGCAGAACATCTTCTGTGATGGATAGGTTTAGGGGTAGAGGTAGTGTTGGGGGACAGAATATACAGTTTGTACAGTATAAAAAACATTACGCCTATGGAATGTCCCCATAAAACATGAAACCACAACGTGTGTGTGTGTGTGTGTAAACAGCATCTTAAGAAACTTATTGAATAAAATGAGGGGCAGTTAGGACAAGGTGAGCAGTGAAACGTGAGGAATTTACTGCCCTCCCATTGTGACCTTTAACACACTTAAGCTACCTACAAAACCATAGGCACAGAGAGACAATGATGAGAAAGAAAGACTGCAAGAGATCAAACCTGATTTTCCTCATAATCTAGAGTCTTGACACTTGAATTACAGTGTTCCTTATCACATGGATCAGGATCTCAAAGAGGAGATGAGCACAATGTCGCAGGAGTGGGCTCCAACAAGCCTCAGCAGGCAACAAAAACTCAGTAGATGGACAAGCAGCTGTGTATAACATTGCGCATTCTTTTGGAAGGAGTACAACCTGCTTTATGTTACCTGTGAAGTATTTACAGTGGACCTGCGCTTTAAACAGTTCAAAGTACCACGTAGGCATGTGTTAACTTGGTACTTGCAATACACTACTCGTTTGTCAATAACCATTTGTTGAAACAAAAACAGGTCATTCAAAAATGTCACGACACTGATGTCACAATCATTAACATATAATCATTATTCAATCAATAGTTTTGTGTGAGAAACTTGGACTGACATTATAACCGTAAAAAGTGCTACAAAAGTTTAAAATACAGAATTTATGTCAAGTTATCACATGGAGGATGTTAGGGGAACTGACAGAGACTCAGCAGGGGGAAATAGATTTAGCATGAATCTAGTGAGAAGTGAAACTGGGACTTAAAACAGCCTCTTAAAAGAAAGATCTGTCAGAGTATGTGTTATATGCACACATTCTGCTTTGCATACACTTTTCTGTCATTGTGCAACTGTCAAGGTTAAGAAAAAAAAACCCAGACAGATTCACATTAAGTTGAGATAAATCACAGTGCAAGCGAAACCCAATGCCAATCAGATAGCATCTCACAATGGCAAAGCCATCCGTATATTTCCATTTATGATGACATCTTTTTTCCCTTCCAGCCCATGTAAGACACACAATGGATAAACACACTTATGGCCAGTACTGTAAATGAGGAAGGAGATCAGCGCTTGCAAATGAAGGAAGCGCAGCTCCTGTCTTTGTCTTTCTCATTTCTTTGAAAAAAAAAAATGGATTTCAACAATGAAAAGGGAAACGGCTATGGCTGGGATCCATGGGATTGGATTTCTTCCTCAACTGTTCCCCTCACATCCTCTGCATTATTCACAGATGACGACACTCTCTCTGGGGCATGTCTCTTTTAAACCGGCTCGGAGTTAAGGCACCTCCCGCACAAATTCCAGCACTGTGATATCTCACAGTTAGCATATGCCGATAAGGCTGACGGCACGACAGCCGTACAGTTTTAAATAAATAGTTTAGGATCAGAAACTATTGGATCAGAGTATTCATTTGTGAAGGGAGTCAGCATAAGGACATAGGACCCTGTGTGAGCATATGTTTATACAACTAATTGCAAGTGGTTTCCATTTCTCACAACTGCTGGAAAAACTCAAGAAGAAAAGAGTGTGTGATTTGTGGAGATAGAGAAGTGCATGCAAACCAGCTTACACACCATTAGGGCACTAAAATCACATTAGATCCATACACAACTTCACAAAAAAAAAAATGACTGGGATTCAGAATGCTATTGTGAAGATTAGAGCGAAACGAGAAGGAAATGCGAGTGGTACCGTTGTTGGGTGGTTGCTTACTGGTCCAAGTCAGAAGTCGATGCTTATGCTTTTAAATAGGGCACTATTTGAGGGGACAGCCATTTGTAGTGGTATCCGAAACCTTAGTGGACATTATTGAGTGCACTCATTCAATCCCAGAACGCACCACAATAAAGAGTGTACAACTGATGTTTCTCACTCGTTTTCATTCACCCTTTCAAGTGGACTATATTAGTGGAGTAATGTAGGAATAGTGAATGAGGGTTTAGGGGCGATTTCAAAGCATTTTTATGTGAAAATCATAAACCTAATCGCTTTATCACCACACCTTTCTTCAACAGGCAAACAATTTGAGGTATCAATGTTTGTAGCGCAAACTGTGCGTGCCAGTTTTACACCAGTGTTTAATACTGGGGGTCAGGGGTTTGTTAATATTAGAGCTTGTCATACTACGCGGTGCTTCTTAAGTGTAGATTAACGTCACATCTAAAATCCTATAACTTCACCCTGCTTTGTTCCACTCTGTTAACATGTGACACTTTGAGAAAACATTTGGCAGAGAGATAAATGTGAATGATGTGAAAAAGACAGAGGGGGACTGAATTCTTCACAGCACATTTAGCTCTTGCTCGCCCTTTCATGTCTTTACTATTATAATTCAGCTGAATAGAAAAACAAAAGTGTGAAGGGATGCCTCTGCTCCCATTAAAAGAGCCCTTGCTTGCATCTCCCTGAATCCATGAAGAGTGAATTGAGGGATGGGGATGTTTGTCAACCAACTAGCTCATCTATGATTCAACACATACCAAGACAACAGAAACACAACATCCCATTTTTAATCCAATAAAAAAATTCAGAGTAATGGGGATTTACTGATGCATGCTGGGTAAACAAAGCCACTATTCAAATAGCTGATACTAAAATAGAGTAACTAAATTTGTTATAATCACATCTTAAATGGATGAACTGGAGAACATTAGAACTTAAGAAAAATGGGTGGTAACATTTGAGTCAATTCATGGAAAGATATTTTTGATTCCCAAGTGGGAGAGAAAAAAAATGAATCAGCTATTGGGGGGGGGGGTACAGCTTAGCATGCAAAGCTGAGTCAACAAAGCTGACGAGATAATCTTTACTCCTCTTCTACATCCAGGAAAAGTCTCTTCAATAAGATTTCAAATACTTTACAACTACAAAAGCTTCCTGAAAATGAAGGAGAGCAAGCGAAAGAGAGAGTGGGGGAAGACACAAAGCAACCCTCCCTGATGTCCTTGCATTGCTCACCCCCTCTTCTCCTTGCTTGTCTTCCTTCACCCTCCCTTTGTCAAAGCAACTTGGGGGTTTCCAGTGGCCAGACCTCTGCTCTTGCAAGTCCTCTGACCCTTAAATCACTTAGAGTTGCTCTAAAGGCCTTGATCCATCTATAAACACAGTGCACATCCCCCCTTTTAGCAAGTGTCCATACTTCATAATGCTACTTCACTTTCATCAAAGCACATCGTTTCAATCCCCTCATCCCGGCAGTATCGCCATGACGTCACGACACCGTCCGCTCTTACATTCCAGTCTTCCACCCCACCGCACAGCATATTTTGCACACTTTCATCTGTATAGGCTTTGACATATAACGGTTTAAATCCGAGTGCTTAGGAATTAGAATTAGTACTAATACAGCCTAAAATATCAGTGTGTATAACTGTTCAGTTTGTACGGAAGGATCTTCACCAGGCAACTAACAACAATCCATCTTTATCTGCGTGCAGTTATACTTGCTCCACGAAAGGTCCATATTGAGTAGAAACCAGATACCAGGACAAACAGAGAGGGTCTTGTGATATTCAGTGGAAACACTAGAGCTTGTATGTGATGCGATCCAACTGAGTTTCAAAGACCCAATTTGTCATATTTAGATGTCAAGGTGTTATTAAAAAAAAGACAACTCTGGCCTGATGTAACTCAATTCTGGTTTGACACTAAAATAGCTCTGTCAAGAGAGTAACACACAGATTTGAACACAGATGTCAGCGGTTGACCGACACACTGTCCGGCTGAACATACTTAAGATCTAGCGTTGGTCTGGAAATGACAAACCTCAGTGCCACTGAATCAGATGTACCATGTTGATGTTAGCTAAACTGCTCATCGACAGTGTTGCTCCACCATGACAGTAGTTACACTAAAAAGATGCTAAGGCAGTAGTTCTCAACAAGGGAGCAACAGGATGACTTAAAATGATATAAATTATTAATATAATAAAAAAAATATATTAATATTACAACTAGGGATTTCCCGAGTCAATCTCAAGGATTGGTATTGAGGCAGATTAAATTTTTTTAACTGATTGATATCGGCTAGCTTAAGCCTGATCCTTTATTTTAAGTTTCATGCAGTAGGTGGAGGATGTGCCAACCATCATTAATAGGAAAATAGTAGTTTCAAAGTTTCAAAAATGTGCGCATGATGCGCGAGAGCAATGTTGCCAAGTTTTTGCCGCGGAATTGGGCTACTTTAACACTGTTGCCGTGGGTTGTTTTTCATGTCCGCGGGTTGAAGCGACCCCAAATAACATAATATTTAGCCCCGGGAATGAGAATTTTACTAAGGGAACCCCGTCAGATATTACCACTGGAATGCGGGAACGCCTCCCGAGACATGATGGGGCTAGTTTTGGGCTCTTTTGAGTAGCAACCTGGCAACCCTGCGTGAGAGGTCTGCTCTAGTACATCACCTACGCGTTCGAGCCATTCTGACACCATTAACGTCATGCTTTCTAACCTTATCTCCACTTTTTTTCTTTTTGTTGCAATTATTATGCTTATTGTACTTATAAAATACAAGAAGTTTATCTTTAGCCCCATATTCCTAACTGTGCCAGCACAGTTTGTTTACAATGTCTACCATTGTAACTTGATTGGGACAATCAATATCGACGTTCACATTTATTTGTTAACATTAATATACATACACATAGTAGTTCTGATAATATTATATTATATAGCAGGTCTCTAAATATTGTGTGGATATTGAGTGGTTCACTGCGCAAATACTACAGTGCCCCTGGTGGCAAGACTGAAAATGCAACATGTAGATGCATTATAAAATAACAGTTTGACACATTTTGGAATGAAAGAATAAAAAACATAACATCAAGCTATCTCTTATAGCATCTACATTCACGAAAAATGTGAATGCAAACACTTCTACATTTGTAAGCTTGACTTTATCATGAAAGGAATTCATTACGCAACACAAGCGCGCTTTGCATTCTCAACATTGCTGCGAGGGACTATAGGACTTCTAAGAATTAAAAGTTCAACTACTGTCATGATGAAGTTTGAAGAGAGCTTTGCTGAGCCAGTTGGTTAACATGTCAGCATATTTATAGCTAGCTATCTGAAGAACAGACGATCGAGCACCAAGAACATTCATTAAACGTGTACAAAAAGAACACACGTCATAGCATACAGTATTTTTGGGCCTAACCTGCAACTTCACCAAAGTTTTTCTTCACCCACATCCTGCAAGGGCACCATAAGAACCATGACCACAAAACTGCACAAACAAGTTACACCAACATGATTTCCTGGTATAAGTTTGGCACTCGTTTTTGAATTGATCTCTCTCTGTTGCGTGATCTTTCACAAAAGCGCTTCTAAGCCTTTGGTCAACCACAAAAGAAAATAAAGCTCACATCAAACAACACGAATGATGAACATAGCTCCAGAGGTGGAAACCAAGGTAGTTTCTTACCTGAAGTTCACACCACGCTACCTCCACCGTGGTCTCCGTGTCCAAGCCCTTGTAGACAGTTTTGAACGAGCCACGTCCAATCTCGATATCAAATTTGAGGAAACGGCCATCGGGTGAGGTGCCCACAGCTTTGGTCTCCACTTCTTCGATGTCGTCCTGAACCTTTTTCTCAGCCTCCCTCTGCTCAGCTTCAGCACGGGCCTTTGCCACCCCCTTCTCTTCCTCCTCACGTTTGTCTGCTATTCCGTCCTCCTGCTCCTTGTCGCCCACGTCGCTGGGTTCTATCTCCGTCGTCCTGAGGGCCTCGGCCTGGCTCACACCCACATCCTGCACAGATGGGCCCTGTGCCTTCACAATCCCATCAACCCCAGTGCCTCTTCCGTCATCTGCACGTTCTTCCACTACTACCCCCGGCCCTTTTTGGGTGTCAATGGTTACATCAGGGGCCAAACCCAGCACCACAGGCACGACAAACTGCTCACAGTCTGGAGGCGAGGTGAGGATGCAGGCTTTGCTGGGCAAGTCGAGGGCTGTGGCATTGGAGTCACAGATGACGCTACGCCTAAAAAATCTATGCTCAGCTGTCTTCAGATCTTTATCCATGGTGTGGCGTCGCTTTCTGACCTCCGTGTCTAGCTTCTCGCCCACCAGCGTGTCCGAACCGGAGCCGTTCACATTTTTTGGAGGTGGAGGGGCCAAGAAGGTCACCACCTTGTTAGGATTTTCTGACGACATCTCTCCAGGAAAAGAAAAACTTCAATGTATAAATAAATTATTATGAAAAAACTCAAATGTAAACCTTGACCTTTAGCAAAAAATTTCCTGTTCCTGCTTTGACTGTGCCACAAAAAGCAAAAAAAAAATCTCACGTGAACCACAGAGTTTGCAGGAAGGCCCCCTCCGTGGGGTATTCCTTACTAACAGTTACTCTTACAGTGTAAGGGGCCAGAGCCCAAGAGAGGAGGTGTTCTTTTATAAACGTAAAAGAACAAGACACAGTCACTGAGAGGCAAGCACTGATGGTGACAGACAAAAACTGTCAAATCAACTTCATCCATCCTGCAGTGACCCGGAGACAGCCGTCATTGAGCATAAGGGACCGCAAGAAGGAAAAGGGCAAGAGCCTTAATGTTCTTCAGACCTTCAGAGAGCAGGAAACCTGGCTTCAAAACCATGAACCAGGTCCAGACTTACTGCAAGAGACATAAACAGAACAAATTACACACCAATTTTTTTTTTTAATGGTTTAAAAGAATGCCATTCTCCAATCTAATAAGCATTTTAATATTATAATTATACCATCATTGTAGACTGACATAAATCAAAGGATAATTGAAAGTGTAATCAATTTGATAAAATATTATTAGCCTATGTTACAACTAAAAACGTGACGTAAACGTTTAAATATGACATTAAATGCAAACCTAAACTACTTATTCGACGCAGATTATTTTTCGGTCTTGATGTTTCTCAGAAGCCTTTTACTAACTCGACCTCGCGATAAGACACGTTTTAGTTTCAATCTCGCAAGCATAAAAGAATAAAATATTGTGCCTCAAAATATCAACAAAACAAAACCATGTGACTGTCGATTAACGCGTCTACTGCGCACGCGGGGGTCTCGAGACGGGTCGCCCTGGTTACGTTGGGTGACCAGCAGAGATTTGGGGGATTTTTCTAACTCTCCAGCAAAGACAAGCACAAAAATCAAAGCAATTCTGGTGTATTTAACATGTATGGTGCATGTAAATGTTTAAAAGCTGTCAGCGAGAATTTAAGACACGGCTTTTAAAAGTTGTCAAGTAACGGCGACCGTTGGTTCTTTCAGGTCTCGAGCTCGCTTCTCAAAATAACGCCGCGCGCGTTTAATAACGATTATCAAACAGGAAACGAGCACAAAATACGACAACACAACAGCCTATAATATACAGTGGCTATTTAATAAGCGATAACTGTCAGTTCATTAGGTTTATAACCAGGTATATAAAATGAAGAAAAAAAAATAGGAGGCTGGACAGCGATTACCTTTCGTATCGTCATATCCATTCCCCTCTGATGCAGACAAAGCAACAGCTGCAGTTGGCCGAGCGAATAATTTAAGAGCGATAATGGTTATTATGAAGACAAAAACAGCTTTAAAACCGAATGGTCCGAGAATATAAATTCCATAGATTTAGCACAGCTACGCGTTCATCGTGCCGTTTGCTCGACAGGCCAAGTTCAACACGGGGCTGTTGAATCCAACGCGATGCAATGATCCTATTGAAATCGGTCTCGATGTATCCCGTGATAAAACATGATGACAAATCACAAACACAGTCCGGTTCCGGTGGACTGCACGCGGGTCCGCTGCAAACCACCGATTTTCTTCCTTTCACGTGAACAATGCAACAACATCCACTGCGGGCTGCGTTCGCTACTGTCGAGCCGGCTGAATCGCGATCGACGAATGACAACTGCTAGTCTCCATATGCAGTATTAGGGGTTCTCTGTAACTGCTGCTCTTGGTTCGGGTGGTGTTATTGGGACTCCAGTCTGTCACGTTGGTTTTAGCTCCGAGGCTGCTGCTGTCTACCCTCCCACTGAATACTGACAGCAGAAACGCCAGGCGACTGTGTCTTAGAAAGGCCTGAAGAGGTCGCTGTTTCCTCTGCAACATCCCTTCCTCGGTGCAAAAGCAGGTTAAAACGAGTGCAGTTTCACCATTGTTTGCTAAACTAACTCCCAAAATTCTCAATGTCAGTACATCCTGATCTATCATGCTGAAAGTGTTTTTGTGCTGTGTAATGCATGTCACTTGCACACTCAGCTTGCTTCAAGTTGGACCACAGCACAGATGCCAATATATCTCACTTGCCCTGGCATGGAATTCTGGCTCTGGTGCCGTGCTGCTAATTAAAGGTGGATCTGAGAGCAATCAGGCCATTAAACTTCTGGCACATGTGACTTTACTGCATAAATGAAGAGTTTTCAAATTCCGGCAAGTTCCATGCAGCAAAAATAAAAGGTTTTCCTTCTAATTTATCGCAGATGATTGATATATTAAATGAAGGAAACTGTTAACGGTTCTTAAGAAAAAGTGCATGCGGATCTTTTAAGAGAAGTGTCGAGTACACAATATATCTTCAATATATCTAAAATATACAAGAGACCAAAATAGCATATTTACTGTAAGTGCGCAATGCTTAAAAAAGGAAAAATAACGAAGCATATGGTGTGCAACCTTTCAGTGATCATGTTGCTACAATTAAATTATGCATTTTGCATGCACTTATTAAGCATCTCCTCAGTTTGTATTATACTATTTAAGATGTTTAGCAAAATATAACATTCAGTTTTATGTTTAAAGGGGACCTATAATCCTTCTTTCACAAGATGTAATATAAGTCTCTGGTGTTCCCAGAATGTGTCTGTGAAGTTTCACCTCAAAATACCCCACAGATCATTTATCACAGCTTGTCAAATTTGCCACTATTTGGGTGTGAGCAAAAGCACGCCATTTTTGTGTGTCCCTTTAAATGCAAATGAGGTTTCCACAATTTCCAGAAGAGGGTGGGGCTTTAACAGCTCACGCTTCCTTTGCTCAACAACAACAAAGCTGGAGAATCTCACGCAGCTAAAATGAGGATTGTCAGTAACGTGTTCAGCCTTACATTGTTCAAACCGGAGTCGGCACTGATGGAGAGAATGAAGCTAGATGTTTCTGAACGGTTAGTGGATAAATGAATGTAGTTGCTGTGGAGTTGATTCAACTCATCGACCAGCATGTGCCGTCATGTTTATATTTTGTTCAAATCCAGTGTTGATTGACCCTCGTTTGTGAAGCAGTCCGGTGTAAAATGACGGCATCAACAACACTCTACTTCAACAACTCTTCACTAAAGTAGTCCAATATGGCCTCACCCCCTTTGTTGCGTGTTCTCGGGGGCGGGGTTTATGTAAATGATGGGGTTGTGATGTCACAACCCAGGAAGAAGGTTGCTGTAGTCCCTACCAGCCGTTTGCTGTAGTCCTTAAAAAGCGATTTCTGTAAAAGAAAATATCTCCCTTTGCATTGATCTTTGAGCGTCGTAACTTTGCAGATGTTGTTTATCCTCAAAAAGCAACATTACACACTAACTGAAGTTAAAAAAGTGAAATATTAAGTCTACTGTAAGAAATGGCAAAATAAGAATTATTTTGCAGATACTTATGTGAAGTGTAAATTTTACTGTTTTCAAATGTTTTGTTTTGTCCTCTCTCTACATGTGAGTCTCTTTTTCTGTGGCCCAGACACTGTTTTCTCAGAGACTATTTGTGTGAAGCCTCTTACAACACTAGACATTCGTTTTTCTTTTTTGCATTCCAGATGGCACACACGAGTCGAGTAGGATCTTTGCTAACATCACAGATTCCCTATGGAGGCCGTACTGCTACATAAAACCACCTGTGGGGTCCAAGCATGTGCAGGATCTGCATAATCAAGTAAGGCAGTAAGGTGTCGAGATCACAGTATGCATCTTTGATTGCACCATGAGAGGTTGTTTGTTCTGGATGCATTGACTGGGATGGGTACACTTTGTTCCCCTGCCCAAATGAAGGCAGTGATTGAGTTTTGTTGACATAAAGGTCAACCGAGAGCATGTGGAAATTTAACACCGGTGCGAATATCAAAGAAGACTTCATTAACATATACCTTTCATTATTTGACTGATTAATTAATGCAAACAGAATGTGCATTATCTTTCTTTGTAGATTTAAATGAGTTTGAAGATTTCTCTAAATGGATTGGGGGAATAATAAAAGTAGATGTACTGTATATGTCGTGATGCATGTCATTTCATGTAGTTTCAGTACCCAAGTTTATCCACTTGGTGGTGGTAATGAGTGAGTGAGAAAAACAGGCAATTTTTAACACCCAACATTTGATTATTCATTATGATAACTATAATTTGTATATTTTGTAACATTATACAGGGTGTCCTTACTGTGCATTACTGGGGTGTTGTGTTTAGACTGGTTTTTACTGCAATTCTCCGGAAGGTAAATGTTTACTCTGAGATTGAAACAATGCACCAGCTAATCTACATGAGTGTAAGCAGGGTTATCTTAAAGTCAAACGCCTGCTGGAAAGTTTAACATTCCATTGTAAAGAGCCACTGGATGTCTGTACATGCTGATCTTTCAACACTCTTGTTTGAAAAGTCAGATGACATGTAAATTAGAAAATATGCAGACCAACTCATGTACCAGGAAATACTTCATGCAAACTAGAGAAAAAAATTGCCAAACATTTTTTTTCAACTATGCATATTATGTGCAAAAATGCTCTTTTAATAATTATGCTCAGGAAAATCTAAATGCTATTCAGATTTGTTTTTTCAGTAATCTTGATATACTGTACGCATCGTATAACTTGGTCATAAGACAAATGACCATGGGAATCTGGTCATGCTACAGTACAAGTGGCCACATTCCCCTTTAGAGCTCTCTATAGGTATCAGAGTGAGGTGATGACAGATCGTCTGTTTTTGTTCCTTCTGCTAGAGCAAGTCCTGTTTGATGGTATAGAGAGGAGGGTATAAAGTTCAGCGTTTGGGAGGAGCCTAATGTTTTTACATACTGTGTAGGAAAACAAACCCATTTAAAGCTATTTTGTTGATTAAATAAAAGGTGTCCTGAATTTGGTCTTTAAGTCTACATTACTGTTAATAATATTCTCAGAAGACGCTGAAGCTTTTAAAGTTTCTTTTTTTTTCATTAGTGTATAATCAAAAGTTTGGGGTCAGTTTTTTGCTTTAAAAGAAATTAATACTTTTTATTTACAAAGATTTCTGTTTGAAAATAAATGCTGTTCTTTTGAACATTCTACACTGATAAAAATGACTCTGTGGTGAAGTAAATACTACAGAAAAAACAGTCATTTCTACATCGAAATGATAGTTTTAGGTAAGAATAAAGTAAATTCAATTAAAGTATCAATATAAAATTAAATAAAAACTTTTCTGATACTGGTGTTCCCATCATACACTGGGGCATGAATAATTTTTTTTTGCTGTTTTCCTGCTGTATGTACACTGTTTTATCATTGCTTTTGTTGTTAGGTTTAGTAACTTGCGATTTTGTAACATCTGGAGTCAAAATGACATTCATACTCAAAAACGATCTATCGAATGTTACGATCATTGTGTACTGTGTACCAAGTATTGAAGTCTCTGTGTTCGGGTGAGTTCCACATTACTTCTATTTTGTAGATATGGTGTCTACACAATATCTATTGCGTGGTGGACTTTCTAAGTAAAGCATACACTCTAAAAACATATTTTTATTCAATGTTATATTATTTGAGTAAAAAGTTAACGTTGCTATATTTACTTAACCTAGTTAAGTAGATTTTACTTAATTCTATATGTGAATTAAATAAATTAAATACAGTCAAGCAATATTTACTTAATTTCTTCATGAATGTTAAGTTCAATAAGTAGTTTTTACTTGATAATAACAGGTAAGCTGCACAGAGCGGTAGCAGAAAAAATTACTTATAATTGTTATGAGGATTTTATCAAAGAATTTTTTCAGTGATTTTTTTCAATGTTTTTGAACACTAAATCAGCATTAGAATGATTTCTGAAAGGTCATGTGACACTGAACACTGGAGTAATGATGCTTTGCCAACACAGGAATAAATAACATTTTAAAATATAAAATATATTTAAATAGAAAACCTTGGAGAGCACAAGATTCCTCTTTCAAAAACATTAAAATATCTTTCCAACTCCATACTTTTTAAACAGTACTGTGTAATGTATGCACAACACATTGGCATTAACCACTTGGACCAGAAGTTAATTTGAATTCAGTCTATTTTTGGCCTCAAAGTGGTCATCTGCTCTGGCTCAGTGTGTGAGATTACATGCAGAGATGTTTTGGGCACTAGCGGAGCACAAAGGACCACAAATGCCACGTGTCCACCACTATTGCAGCTGCAATGGCACTCAGCCCGTGGACTGTGTCAGTGTCTATAGCTGCTAATGCCTCATTGTGTATTTTAGAAGAGTAACGAGTGAGTGACCAGCACGAGCTGTCACTGTGGGAGCGAACAGACTGCTGTTTAGCTCTTCACAGCTGAATCTCTGGACGATGGCACTGTTGAGTGAACCTCGACATCTATCTATCACCTTCTCACGAGTCATTCTCTCTCTTCAGCTTCTCCTCGCTCTTGTTTTTTCTTAGTGAGGCCCAGAACCCTTAGCAAACACGGCATGTTTAACATACCTGCGTCGGGCGCTGCGGTTGAAAGGACGCTCTGTCGACCCGCAGCCTTAACGGAGGCTGCTCTTCAGCTTTTTACCTTTTAGAAATATCTGCTTCGTTTGATGCCTCCTCTCTAATTACAGCAATTATTATTCTCCCTTGTGACTTTGTGAGTCAAATCACTATTGTGACTGCATAATGGGACGTTATGTGCCTCGCTTGGATAATTGCTAACAAGAAAACAAGCAGGTCACTGTCATCTTGGATGAAAATATCCATTTCATGGTTTAATACCGGACATGCTTTATCCACTGTTATCTAATATGTGGGAGCATCCCAAGACCACATTGTCAGAAGAAAGTGTCTTGTAACACCACACAGCTGCCACTGAATAATGTGCATCAAACGGATGAGGTGTGCTGGGTCGTGTATGATATGGCTTGAAATGCAATATGCATAATATTGTGTTGGTTTTAATCACACAATACGTGGCTACACCTAAAAATTTACGACAATGGTAGTCGTAATATGTGGAAGTTTGTTTCCACCACTGAATAAAAAATAAAAAAGGTAGGCTAATTGAGACAATTCTGACTTTTTTTCCTCGAAATTGCGAGTTCACGTCTTGCAGTTCTGTCTTTATAACAACCAATTGTGAGTTATAAAGTCAGAATTGAGAGTTAAAAAGTCAGAATTGAGAATTATAAAGTCAGAATTGAGAGTTAAAAAGTCAGAATTGAGAATTATAAAGTCAGAATTGAGAATTCTAAAGTCAGAATTGAGAGTTATAAAGTCAGAATTGAGAGTTAAAAAGTCAGAATTGAGAATTATAAAGTCAGAATTGAGAATTATAGTCACAATTGAGAGTTATAAAGTCAGAATTGAGAATTATAAAGTCAGAATTGAGAATTATAAAGTCAGAATTGAGAGTTATAAAGTCAGAATTGAGAGTTAAAAAGTCAGAATTGAGAATTATAAAGTCAGAATTGAGAATTATAGTCACAATTGAGAATTATAGTCAGAATTGAGAGTTATAAAGTCAGAATTGAGAATTATAAAGTCAGAATTGAGAATTATAGTCACAATTGAGAGTTATAAAGTCAGAATTGAGAGTTATAAAGTCAGAATTGAGAATTATAAAGTCAGAATTGAGAATTATAGTCACAATTGAGAGTTATAAAGTCAGAATTGAGAGTTATAAAGTCAGAATTGCGAGAGATAAAGTCAGAATTGCGAGAGATAAAGTCAGAATTGCGAGTTATAAAGTCAGAATTGAGAGTTATAAAGTCAGAATTGCGAGAGATAAAGTCAGTTTATGCAGTATCTATCTATTGTGAGTTATCTTTTTTGTGATATTTTTAAATATTTTTATGGTATTTTTGTGTCCTTTTTAAGACTTTCATTGTGATTACATGAAAAAGAAAGTCATACAGGTTTAGACTGAAGTAAATGATGAGTAAGTAAACTATCCCTTTAAAGGGGAAGTGTGTCATTTCTGCTCAGCTAATTGTAAAAAAAAAGTTGTTTAATTGCAATTGGTTGAGCCAAAAGTTGACATGTCGGGCTGCTTAAACATATAGAGCGATATTGAAATAGCCATGTCTGCACTTTTTTAGGAAAATCAAACTAGAGTATAAATGACTTCCTTAATGTAGTCTCTGCTTGTTGAACGAGGATAGGAGAAAGTTTTTTTTAACTCTGAAAACTTTAGACACATCAGTGAAGTTGTCACTGTTTACCAGTGTTCCCAATTCAGTCGTTTTGTGTGCTTTACATTAAAACACTGACCACATATTGGCCACACATTTATAAAAATATCAAAATGTTGCATTTTGTGTGAATGAGCTTTGAATGAAGCCTTTGACTCAATGGAGGAATGGGCACTTGAACAAGAAACAGAAAAATCTCGTCTTTCTTCTCTCTGCAGACTGGATTATATTGGATATACAGTATTTGACTGGTTTACTGTTTACAAAGGACTGCTCAGTTTTGTTGTGACCCAGTCCAGTGGGTTGGAGTGAAAAAATGAATAACACACTTGTTTGTCTGGACGGCTGTCCTTGCTGTGTGCCATGAATTTCTTCAAAAGCTTTTGCCAACTTTCCCTCTTTTCCTTTCAGAGGAACTCCGACCATATCTCGACTACGATTCAGCCGTGCAGGTCAACGACAGTCATCTGGGACTCGCCATGTCAGCAGCAAGAGGACGTACAGATCGACCGCAGGTATGCTGAGACGTCTAAAAGCAATTGGTATTTCTTTGGAGACTGCGACATGACATTCCTTATTTTCTTTCTTTTGATCTCTGTCCTTCTCCGTCCTCGCATTGGGGTGCAGAATGTTCCGTGTATTTAGAGGAAGGTGATCATGTAGTTCTCTCTCTTCTGAAGCTCAGCATCACTCAAAGAATTCATCAAATATCAATTAGTGATGGACTGCAAAGACAGACTCAACATTTAATGTACCTGAAGATCAACAAAACACGCACTTACCAAACTGTTACTGGGGTCAGGAGGATTGTCACGAACCTGTGACAACCAAGGCTTCCCAGGGAGAGAATTACAACACTCGGAAAGCTCAGAAGTCTGTGCAATTCTGGCATATTTCTGGCATCATGATGTTTTTTAGATGGCTCATAATCTCAGATGACAGAAATAGGCAATTCCGAGTCTTTTTTTGGTCTAAAAAAGTTTGTATGACTGTGTGACATTCTTCTGTGGAAGACAAAAGAAGATATTTTGGGGGAAAAAATGTCTTAAATGAATGTCATTGGTTTCGAATTCTTCAAAATACACTACCATTCAAAAGTCTGGGGTCAGTAAGATTTTTAATGTTTTCCTCACCAAGGCTGCATTTATTTGATCAAAAATACAATAAAAAGTGTAATATTGTGAATATATTTTTACTATTTCAAATGTTTTCCATGTTAATATATTTTGAAATGTAATTTATTCCTGTGATGCTGAGCTGAATTTTCAGCATCAGTCTTCAGTGTCACATGATCCTCCAGAAATCATTCTAACATCATTTCTCACTATTATCAGTGTTGAAAACTGTTGTGCTGCCTAATGTTTTTGTGGAAACTGATGTTTTTCAGGATTATTTGAGGAGTAAAAAGTTCAAAAGAACAGTATTTATTTGAAATAGAAATCTTTTGTAAAACGTCTAGGCCTACTTTCGACCAATTCAATGCATCCTTGCTGAATAAAAGTATTAATTTCTTAAACAAAAAATGTACTGACCCAAACTCTTGAACGGTGCACAGTATTTTGCATTCTGTAGAGAGAGAAAGAAAAAACAAAACACAAAAAACAGAATTTTTATTTTACGGTGAACTTTCCCTGTAAGGGTTTATTCAATGACATTTTCGGACATGCTTCTATTATTAGTGGCATGTATTAAATTCCACTTCCAAGGGACAAATTCCTGCAGGATTTGTCTGTCATAGGACTATCCTTGCCTCACATCCATCTGTCAAGTATGTGCCAGTAATTGTCCAAATGTCATATCTGCTGACTTGTTCATTTTATAACAACTTTATATTATTATATTTAATAACACTTGCCCATGGCCAGAGCAGCAAAGACAAATTAGTTATGAAACTACGGTCTCAGCCCGGTCCCTTACAGCAGAACGACACACCATGTGTCCGAGAAGCGCGGATTGGCGGGGTCTCCAAACTAATCCGCTGTCCTGACAGTGAGCTTGGGATCCCATTTCCTCTGGATTACACGGCGCTCGCAGGCAGGGCAGTTAAAGTACTATATGATATTACAGAGCACGATGATCCCTGTGAAAAAGATTGCCAGATAATGCACCGATTATAATAACAACCATGGGGGTTCATCTGATGTAAAATGCTTTATGGAGGTCATCTGAACATGTGCATTACAGGTATGAGATGACATATATATTACTCAGGGATTTTTTGACGTTGAGGCCTAACTTTAAATGATTTGTGCATGTCTGTTTATCTTTTAGCAGTGCAATTTATATCTAATTCTCTCCAGTCGTTTCTTGTATTCTCTGCTGAAACATTTGGAGTGTTTTTGTGAAGTACAAGATGACTGGCATTTCTGGGAATTGGCTACTACTCTTTGACCCGATGGCACATTGGTGCCACTTCGACCAGGCTCTATAGTGGGCAGTAGCACCTGACCTGGCATATCTCACACTAGTGTGGCACATTTGAAAGCAACACAGCCACGTGTTGAATGCATTTCTTTCAACTTCGTGTCATTTTCCCCTGCTTTTTCACTTTCATCATGACTGTGAGTTGAAATTCATATTGAATTTCCATGGAAATCCAAACAGTGCATAGATCTGTCTGGCCTGAAGGTCTGGATCATGTCCCACGATGCACTGCTGCTGTTGCAGGAACAATAATAGCTAATACTCTAATGCACCGTGGCATTCTGGGAGAAATAAGTGTTTCCAGATGTGGGATGAAAAACAGATTTTCACAATTATGCTGTCATCTTTGAAGGGGTCCTGTAAAGCAGTCACATGATGAGAGACTAACCATGTTTCTATTGTATTAAAACAAACTTGCCATTTTTAAGTTTAATAAGTAGTTTGATGATTTCAAATGAAGGCATATAAGAGTGATGCAGTCATGAGGTTTACATTATAGGCCAAACATGAGTTATGTAAGTGCATTAAACAAGGTTATTGGTAATTAGGTTTGTTTGCTGTAATAATAACACTGTTTAATGTTTAACTCTCCTCCTCTGCTGGATGTTTGGTCACCACAGTGACAGTTGGACACAGATGTCTATATAGTTTATGTGTAAAATGCCTACTGACCTGATGAAGACATCTTCTTTTAAGTCACAAACAGAAATAGTAAAAAAAAAAAAAAAGACTGATTTCATCCTTCACTTTACTAAAGTGCTACAAGCTTTACTAAAAAGGCTATTATTTATCGCCTATTGCTTTGAATAGTAGTTTACTGTTTATTATGACAAGCAAAATGGGTCTTCCATTAAAGTAAGAAATATATTTTGAATGATCTGACTCCCAGTCATAAAATGGACTGGAAAAGCCTCCCCTGCAAGTGTTAAGCCATTTCTGTCTGGACATTGTCAAACTCTTATACTAGAACACTTGAATTCAGGGGGATTGGGACACTGTTTGCCATTGAGATGAATTGAAAAAAGTGTCACATTTAACCTGAATTCATCCCTACTCATAGACCACCTTCACACAGCAACACAATACAGTTGTCAGTCCTGTATTTGAGTCCTTATCCGGTTACGTTCACACACAGTTCACTTATTTATGGGGGTGACAACCACATTCTACAACCAAACTCACACCCATAAATTTTCAGGACTCACAAGCCACAACGCATTCTTGAAAAACCTGCGCTGTGTGGACAGAACATATATGAGCTGTGTGTCATCTGAACGTTTTAGATCCAGTCACTGTTCTCCTCTGGAGCTGTTCCTGTCACTTCTGTGCTCTAAGTGTGAGCGGCGCAAGTCCGCTCTGCACAAAGATAAAAGCTGCTGCTGGTTAATGTAAGTTGCTGTGTGAACAGGACATTTTGAGACTCTCCCAAAAACTGACAGTGTAAACATAGCCATAGAAATTCTGTATGCATTTAGCTCACTAAAAGTCAGCATGAAACAGAAGATGCGATAGTCTCTTCTTCCCTATATTGTGATGTATATCTAAGTGAAAAGGCTTCTCGAAGAAGAAAAAAATTATAGCGGGACGTGATTTTGTCCATTGGGAATTGATTTAATGGTTGGATGCTTGTGGTTTGCTATTGGTTGATCTCATTTGAGTGACAGGTTGCCCTGTCCTCATCAGAGAAGAGAAGTTGCTGTAAGTTATTTTGATTAAAGATTATGAATTAAAAAAAAAACGATGATGGGCACAGATAAATCATTTATAATAAACGCTGCAATATTCCATAAGAAACAAGAATTCTTGGGGACTTAAAAGTAAATGTCGTATATCTGTATGATGCAATCTTATTCATGTCTGATATGTTGAAAACACAAAACATTTTTTGTCTCGTCACATTAGTTATACATGAATAATGTAGGCTACATGATACCATGTTTTTTTTTTCAAAACGGTAAAACTTCATAAAGTTCAGTAGTTTGCTACTTTGGGTTGTTTAATATTTCTATCGTTATCAAATATTAAATGTTTAGCTACTTACATTACCGCACTCTTTCACCTTTAAAACTAAAAGCATCACGTTTAAATTCACACTTGTCTTCTTTGAACAGTAAGCCCCGCCTTCTTTGATTTGATTGGCCAGCTCAATCCTTTTGACATCGATGAGCGTCGTTAGACTACTGAGGCAGATCAGCCTAAAAAGATACAACTTTTTGTCATCCAAACAACAAATGCAGCAGGAAGAATATTAAAAATTGAACCGGACAATTTGGCCATTTCTAACTGTTGGTCTGGTTGACAATGTCTATGGTGGTTACGGCGCTGTCATACTCTGACCATCTAGTGTCAGATAATGCAAGCTAAGTGTTTTCTCAGACCTTTCACAGCTCAGTCTTTGTTGTTCATGCATTTTCTCAAGAGCTTCCAAGCGAGTCAATAACTCTCCATACCACTGGAATCCAACCAGACCCTTGCTGACTGACATCTTTAACCGAGTCAGAGGTTTTCGCACTTTTCATCTCTAAAACACACAGAGTTCTGGGTTTTTTCAGTGTATGTCACTGAGGTGATGCATATGCCGTATATACATGGGCCCGGTGGACCAATTGTTCATGATGTGCCCTGGATTCAAGGCTGAAGGGTCAAAGCTATCAGAATGAGATATGCGAAGTGCTTGTTCCCTCACCTGTGGGAAGGGGAACGGGCCCCCTGTCACAGAGGCCTCTTGGTGAGAGAGCTCACAGAGGACACGCAACATGTTGCACCAGCCCGCGAACACATCCGTGACCACCCCGCAGACATGATAAGCTCTTTGATAGAATGGTTAAAAAGTAACAACTGAAAGAAAATTGAAACTGGCACAGTTCTGCTGTTGCCGTGTCTCTAGAGAATGTTTGTTTAAAGATATCGACTCACACTACAACCATATATGAATGAATAAAGCCCAACCTGAGATTGCGATAGTGTCAGGTCTGTGATGAAACACCTTGATCTTCTTGATTTAGTGTTCCAGTGACAACATGATTATTGCTTTGTGGGCTTGACATGATACACAATTCAGTGGATGTTTGTGTTATAAGCACTCTTAAGCAGTGAAGCATTAGATATGTCAAAACCATAGATTTTTAAGCAAAACATTGCACATAAATATGCTTTTAAATATATATACACAGTACATTTATCTAAAGTTATTGAAAGATTAAGTCAAACGGCCTTTGCAAAAAAACGGATGATTTTGAAGTTGGGGGAGAAAACGAGACGGAGCTTTTTGCCCTGCCGCGATACTTCCGCCTACATTACACGTGATCCTTCCAACATGATTACATGATGCATGGCGCATTGCAGAGCAGTGCAAGACGAGCATTTGTGGTAAAAAAGTATTTTTTATTTTTTTTAGATGAATTTTTTTAGACAATCGTTTCGCTAGAAAAAACCCTTATTCCTCATCTGGGATCATGTAGAGCCATTTGAAGCTGCACTGAAATTGCAACCCGTTGGTAGCCGTATGAGTCCACTATATGGAAATCGTGGAATGTTTTCCTCATACACCATAATTTCTTTTCGACTGAAGAAAGAAAGACATAAACATCTTGGATGACATGAGGGTGAGTAAATTATCAGGAAATTTGAATTTTGAAGTCAGCTAATTCTGAAAAAATATGTATTACAGTTTCCAAAAAAAAAAAATCAGCAGCTGTTTTCAACATTGAAAGTAATAAGAATTGTTTCTTATTACTATCAATGTCATTAACTGTCGTTTGGACTAAAAACATGAGGACCAAATCAGCAAATTAACTGTTAGCCGAAGAGCAAAAATCTAAAAATAAAACCCCATAAATTTACCCACCCTCAAAACGTTACAATAAAATATGTTAATTTATGAAACAAAAATTCAAAATGAAGATAAAAAAGTATGTGGACACTTTATAAGTATCAAACGTTAGGAAAACATATAGTTAATGTGATGAACTACACCCGTGTGAACTTTTCAAATGCCACTTGCAATGAAATTCAGACATTTGTGAGTGAAGCTTAAGTGTCCAGATAGTTTTAGGGCCACTGTAGATCTCAAGACATAAACAGTCACACTTTGGTCTGGTTGTTTTCATATATTGGCATGTGTAGATCTTGTCTTTCAGGCTTCACTGGTGTAGGACACACACATGGCACTGCTGGGTGAGTGTTTGAACATGGCTTGTCACTGACAGCATGATTGATCGTTCATCGGTCAGCTGTCAGTTTAAGTTACTTTATCCAGTCACATCTGTCTGCTTTTCTTCCTTGACAGCCCTTCTTAGAAAGAAGGAGGGAAGGAAATACAGTGTTCTTTAGTGGGCCAAACCAGTGGGTGCTCCGCAATGAAAGGCAGGAAAGCCCTGGAGGAAAGTCTCATGCTGAGATGTCACATGTGAAAGCAAAACATGTGGAGTTTTCTGGGGTCATGCCTTCTGCTTCCAAATTAGATTCTTTGGGAATCATATGTGCCCCCCTGACATTAAGGCTTTTTTCAGAAACATCCTGTTGCCTTCTGTGGTAGTCAAGTCTAGTCACCTTCATAGCACTTTATACAATGCTTCACAGTATTAAACGGGAAAATCACAATCAAAGATGCAAAAAATAGTATAAATTACAAAAGAAGACAGTAGTTTCATTATTCAGTCAGTTCAGATACCTAACTAAATTCTAAAGGAAATATTGCATGCAGGCTGTGTTTGAAAACTTAGGCAGTTGACTTATTGCCTCGCTGCTCTATCAGGCAAAGACTCACTTATATTTCAAATACTATTTAGGATAGTGTTGTCAAAAGTACCAACCGCGACACCAAGTCAGCCCTCAAACCCCTCTGATTGGCCATTCACTCGCTCAACAGATATGTCTGTGATTCGCTACAATGATCAACGCTTCAAAAACGTTGTAAGTAGACACCAATGACGCTCTTCGCCGAGCGCTTACACAGGTTTCAAACGCTTTCTAATTCAAACTCTTCCATGTGCTTTCAAACGCTCCCGTGCATTGATCATTGTAGCCAATCACAGACATATCTGATGAGCGTGTGAGCACAAAAGCCAATCAGAAGTATTTTCGAATCCGCTCAAAGCATTTTATTTTTAAAATTTCAGGTCACGGTCGGTACTATTGGCAACACTAATGTAGGACTGATTTTGGGATGCAGCAATGTACTTAAATATGGACCACCAAGGATTTGTGTTACATATTTTCATTTGCTTATTAGAGTTCTGCGCATAGCAATTGTTTCTCTCATGCTTTTCATGTGAGAAGCCTGGTCACGTTTAGTCATTTAATTCGATTTTGGAACAGAGCAGTTTAACTAAACACTGCACTCTAACTATATTATTAAGAAAATGCTTCCACATTTTTTAATCGTAATGACATATACAAAGCTTATGTGTGAGATTATATAACTACTTCCTGTTATATAACCTTTCCCTCAGGAACTCTCTTCCTCACAGTCTCTCAGCCGATGTTTTTTCACTATGCTAGGCCATGCATTAACCTATGTCCTTTAGCCTCAACCAGTAACTCATGCTACGAGAGGCATGTCTGTTAAACATGGTGTTGGGCTGTTCCACACTAATATAATATGGGTGTGGATTTAATACCTAGCCATTGGTTAGTCCCATACGACAGTGATAGCAATCCAGGACCCTGCTCGCCTAAAGAGTCCAGCTGCTTTAATGGCGTACTGATTGAAACCAGGTTTATGTTTGAGTATAAGGCACAGTGAGTCGTTTGTGGGGCTTTAAACCAGTGAGAAAGGTGTCAAATATTTTCATTGAGGATGTGTTGCGGTCAGCAGCCAGTGCTTGGATTATGTTTAGACCCTAGACCACAAAGCAATGCTTTGTAAACCAATTCAAGTGTGTTTTCATGCCGCAACCTTGCATGTCGTGCCTTTTTTGCGATCCAAGATGGTGGCCAACGAAAGATGTCATGACCTTGGGTTTCCATACTCTTCGTCTGACTGTAATGAATGTTCCAGACAAATACACAAACAAAGGTGTAATTCAGATGCTTATTTAATTAGAGTGGCTCATTTGAGGCGGTTCAGCATAGTATAGTCAGTAAACATATGTTTGTGACTGTTTGGCATCTGTCCATTCTGTTGTCGGTAGAGACGCTTGATGTATTCTGAGATTATTTATGCAGTCTGTTCGACACGTACAGAGACCTTCCTGTCCCTGGGAACGCACAAGGCTCTTTGATTGATGTGCACATGCAAATGCACAAAAACATTTCTATTTTTTTTTTATATCTTTTGAACTGCTGGTTTCCCACTCAGTTCTTCTGTTTTTGACTTTCACAAAGGAATCGATGCATTGTTGTATTTTCATAAACAGAATGTACTTTTCACGGTGGCTGAGAATCACACTCTTTGAAATTTCCAAAACATGCACAGGAACTGAATGAATGTTAATATTGTGTGCAAATTTTATTTACATTTTTCATTTTTTTTTCACAAAACAGATTTGTGTGTATACACACAAACATATATAATATAATTAATTTTTATGTTTTATTTTATATTTTACATCTGAGCAATACAATTTCACTCCGCTTGGTTTCATAGTCCTCTTCTCCCTCTCTGAACAGTTCTATTGCGCTTCTTGTTCCCCTGCAGGACAAAGCTGGTACTGCACGAGACCATGAACACCCCAATACAAGTATCTTAGACACTACACGGCCTTCAGAGCTGCATGAGTCATCACAGCCCCATAAATCTGAAGTCAGTGTGCCCGAGAGATTGTTCTCAGCACAGACACATGCAGATAATAAAGCCTAATGTGTTTTTCAGGCACTCCAGCAGTCATTTGACACACTGGACGGTCCACTGTAATATGACACCCGTGCTTTGAGTCGGGGGCCATAACTCCCATGATGCTCCTTCACACACACACAGAATGTTTCAGAGGGTTGTTGAAAGGCCTGTCTCCCTCTAGCTGTTTGTTAACTCATTGACCAACAGAGCAGGAATTTGCACTCACATTTCTAGCTGTTTCAACTGTATTCAGTATGAAAGACATTCCAGCCCATGTGACTACAGCAGCCATGACTAAAGCAGTCAGCCGTTTCGGTGCTTTCCAGAGCTGCTGCTGCCAAATCCAGGCCGTTTTGCCTTTTGATGCCCTGCCATACCAACACCATCCCAACCACACCCTACCATAGACACACATATTCACACATACGCTAACTTTAGAGTGTGTTAACCTAAAGATACAATTAAAGAGCACTGGTATAATGATATAGTAACATGGTGTATAAATCTGAGTCACTTCAAGGTCAGTCTGACAGAGCAAAATGCCTGCAGTATAATCATCTATCATTTTGAATGTGCTATAAATTCTTTTTAAAATATCTGGTGCCCTCTTTTATGATTACAGGCCAGTGATGGTAATGAGAGAATCGTGGAAATTGTTAAAGTGGGGAAAATGGGTTGGTCTCACAGCAAATGTGCAGTTTTATCTTATAGCTTGTTGCTAGGATGGGAATACAAATATATGCCATTGGATACATTTAAAACTGTTCCTCATTGTATAGAGGAATACAGATTTATCAGGAAAAATGTAAATAAATCCTAATCCTAATATCTGTTTAAGCTAATATCCAAGCTGATATGTTTGATACACTTAGTAATCCAAATTCAAAACAAAAAAACAAAAAAAAGATAATATTAATAATAAAAATAACATTAACTGGATAATAGGATTTGAATGATAGGATAAATAGGCTATATTATATTTAATCATTTAGATAAAATATATTTAATTATATATTTAATTAAATGAAATGGCATTTTACATTTAAAATTTTACATTTTATGTTTAATTACACATTAAATGTTAACATTTGTATGTAACATTTGTAATGTAACAAAATGTTACATTAAAAAAATGTAGATACAGAAAATGTAATATAAGTCTCTGGTGTCCCCCTTTCACTCTCTATGCCACAACACAGCCAAACTTTGCGAAACACTTCTGTCACATCATAGCACAGATTTGGTCTAGTCGAGTCCAGCTTGTCTGAGGTCATGTTTTCATAGGGAGGGACAACACAGAGAGCTCAGTGGAGATATAGAATAAGCGAGGGAGGAATGGAGAGAGAGAGAGAGAGAAACGGGGTGATAAGATGGTGCTGGAAAACTGAACTGGCAAACACAGACCTCCGCCCTGAGCTCAGAAACCTGCTCCACACATCCTCTGCTCTTCCATTTACATTTCGATCTCTCCTTTTCTCTCTTTATTATTGTTTCCAGGACAGATAGGGACAGAGAGAGCCCTGAGCCGAGTGCTGCAGATAAACTGTTTATCAAAGGACAGAAGAGGACAGCGTGTGTGCGGCTATTGTGCATTCTGCATGTCATTTCTAAAGCAATTTTTGTAGAATATGTGTGTGTGTGTGTGTGCCATTTCTAGACTTGTCCTGGGTTAATGCCGAACATCGTGACCCATTTTGTAGAAGTGACACCCAGTTGACCAACTCTGTGTTGCTGTATCCCAATAAAACCCAGCAGAACACGCTCACACACTTTTGTAAATGAGGACACACTTGTATTGTTTTAAATAAACAATAAGCTTTTATATAAAGCTACTATAATTTAAGTGACAAAAAATAATTGTAAAAAGTGTTTGAGGAAAAGATTTATAGATTTAAAAAATGTGTGAGTTTTTCCAATTGAGGACGTCCCTGAATGTCCTCTGATGCCCCCAAAGGGATGTTTGGTTAGATTTAGCTCACTTTTGGGGACAATTTTGTCTCCTAGCTTAGTTTAGTGTACACACACATTCCCAAACTGCTCATGTCATGTATTTACTTCAATGACATGCCACCAGGGCAACGTATCTGATCATTTACTCGTCCTTGTGTTACTACAGGAAATATAAAGGGTGTTTGGTGGGTTCATGGGAAAGAGAAGGTAGGAATTTTATCCTGAGGTTTAAAATTGTCAAGTAAACATTTCCTGTTCTATATGTCCTTTTGGACACAGTGGTGTGACAAGCGGACCAGGGTCAGGGATGATATTGGCATGAATTCTTTAAGAGCAGCATCTCCCTTGAGCTCCATTATGTCTTTGTAAAAACAGGGTGTGTGTGTGTTTTATACTACCCAGAAGAATTGCTCAGAGGTTGCTTTTCCATCTCATGAAGGTCTCATTTATGTCTTTGCCTCAATTGTGTCTCCTAAAAGTGAATTAAAATAGACACGATTGAAACAATTGTTGATGTATTGCAGTACTAGTATTAAAAGGGCAGTGAGGGAAACATTGATATGGGAAATCAACCCAAACAAACAAAGCCCTCCCTTCATTGCGCCGCCCCCAAAATGCACAAACACACAATGCAAGAGTGGATGTCTCTTCATCATAGCTGAAGCAAAGCAAAATAATTTGAAAAATAAAGCGAAGATGATGAACGAACAACAAGAACAAAATATGAATATACAAGGGTATATACAATCAAGAGTTGTTAGTCGCCAACAGCTCGAGAACAAACAATGACACTCAAATCTGTCCTGTTATTATAGCTAACATTACAACAACAGCATATCTTGGTTCTGTGAAACAGCAAAACCAATGTTACTCAAGTATAGAACAGAAACGACACAATCTCGTCGTCCGCTTTTAGGTCGCTTCGGTCTCTGCAGTGCTGGAAAGCTTTCACAATTGCAACAAGGGTCCTAAAGCACTTGCTTGATCATAACCCTTCTTTTTGTAGTGATATTCCTCTGAATATCTGTTATCTGTAATAAAACTGTTAGCATATCCTTCCCTCTCCAACTTCCCGTTTTAATACCGGAAAGTTCTTTTCTCCTATAGGTTCAGTAATTCTATAATGTTATTTTTTTTTTCTTGATGGCAAGAAGAAGAGCATCGCCAAATGTTATGAGTAAAAACACAGAGTCACAGTTTAACAGAAAGCACATTTCCAACCTTTTAGACTCCCTGCAGAAGTGAATCCTGGGAAGTGAAAAATGGATGAATCTAGTCAGTAGGAGTCAGACAGAAAGATTGACGGGTGTTGTGGGTAGATAAACCTTATGTTTGCCTTTATATGCGTGTGAATGTATAGAAAGAGGAAAAAAAGAAACTGGGTTTGACTTAGTCAGATGTCTAATGTGGTGTCTGACATGTACGGACTGCATTGTATTTGGTGAGCCACGACCTCAAAAGAAGAACCAATTCTTTTTTTTTTTTCTATTCACTATTTCTGCATCTAAATTGTCTTTTTTTCAGCCTCTATTTAGCCACATCCGCATAACAAATTAAAATGAAGTCAACCACACAGTTAATACAAACCCCTTCCTCTCTGCCTGTGTGAAAATAACACACGTTCCCAACCTCCCATATAAACACAAAAACAGCAACAGTGACACACTGGAGAGTCACAGGAAGTCAGTGCAGGTGGTAGTCTGTTTATGAGCAAGTTACTCAGCCATTACCATAACATCATCATTTAATTGTGTATTATAATTCTTTTATTTTTTTATTTTGTGATTATGTGAACGTTGTGGCATGAGGATATGTGTCATGAGGTTATGGGGTTCTTTAGGTGTTAGCTCCCGCAGGCTCAGTGGGTGGGGGAGGGGGAGGGGTGTGTCCCATCACGCCCTCTCTGCCGCCACATTCCCTGTGTTTTATATGAAGTGAAGATATTCCAGTGTTTATAGCAACTGTCATTATAAACATAGCGTGACCCTCTACCAATCTAAACAGCCCATAATATGGCCCACGGATAACTTCACTTAGACGTAGAAAGAAATCTGTTATTGCACAAATGCAGACATGCTGTCAGTGATAAAAGGCCTGGTTTTATTGGTTTATACAGACTAAAACCGTCCATGTGTAGTTTGTTAAACACACTCTCAAAAGCACTTATTTTCTCAATGAGGGAATAAACTACAGTTTGACATCAGATTTAGTATACTTAAGTGATAAATTATAAGGCCTTCAGTGCCCTATTTTGTTCTTTAAAAAAATATTACATAACGAAGACATTACATCACACTACAATGATGGCTGCTATTACACACCAAAAACAAGAAGTTAATAACTAAAGCTTAGATTTTAAGTTCAATATTGCTGCTAGTTTTTCTATTTTTGCTGTGCCAATGAAAATTGTTAAGCATCTTTAAACAAACACACAGCAGTGTTTTGTTCTTTAATGAATTTGTTACTGGACAAGCTGGTTGAGTGAATAATACAGTGATTCACTCAATTCTATTTCTTGGCTGCATTTGTCATCTCTGCAGTCTCATTTTAGAAAAGCAACCATTATAAAAATGGGCCGTGAGGTGTAAATTACTGTAGTTTCTTTTTTACTTTGGATTGTAATGATTTTTTTTCTGAAATGAGAGCCTCGATGACGTACGCGGCTGACAAATCTGACTGCCAGAGGGAACGAGACACAGCAAAAAACAGTCCTGTGTTTCATTCATGAATAATTCAGTATGTTTAAACAAATCAAGACAGGGATAGCTGCAGGTTGTAATAGGGACATTCAGAAAGGTACACAGTCAATGGGTCTTTTTTCGAAGGCTGCATCCTTCGGAAGTCGCAATTAAAGGCTGCATAGGTCAGAGGCGGACTCATTTAAAAAATGTAACTGCTAGATTGCAAAGAAAGAAATTACAGCATTTTACACCTCACAAGAAATAACAGTCAATTTTATTATGGTTAATTTTCTTAAGACATCCTTGATGACGTATGCAGCCTTCAAATGCGACCTCCGGAGGACGCAGCTTTTGAAATGAGACACAGCGAATGCTATAACAGAAACTAACCCCTAACCATACCCAACACCCTAACATGATGTCATATATTCCTCTTAGACATGGGTTGAGGATCCAGGTGTAGTTTATTGAGGGGTAATCCAAGAAATTAATCCAAAAAGCCAGGAAAAAGTTCAAAACACAGGGTTAACAGTCCAACACGGAACACGAGCAAACAGGGAAAATCCAAAAGGCAGGCAAACAGCATCAAAACCTCAGAAATGCAGTGCTGACAACATACAAGAGTTAGCCATAAATGAAAGAATTGACCAGGCTTATATGGGTAATGAGACACAGCTAAAAGCAATGAGTGCTGATGATTAGACCATGCAATGAGTTATGGGTAATGAAGTCCGTGATAGAGTGGCAATAGTCTGGGGTGGAGTGCCCTCTGGTGGCAATCAAGGGCACTCCAGCTGGTGATCGTAACACACGTTTACACAAATTGTAAAGGTCTTTCGGCATGCCCCCTACCTTTCGGCAAGCCCTACTCCGACCCACAGATACCCACACTTGAACAAATCAGGTAGTGATTCAAGAACTAAAAGTGAATGATTTCACTTATAAAGACAAGTCACCAGTCGCCACCTACTGTTAACCATTTAACCTGTTGAAAAAATAGCTTAAAAAATCTGCACCACATTTTCCCCTATCAATTCTGTGCTTTAAATTTTGTACATTTCCCATTTTGAGTTTTGCATTTATTTTTCTAATAAAATAATTTATCATATTAGGTAAAAACAAACTTGAATAGGGCAATATAAATGTGAAATATCGACTCTCTCGGTTTTTGTGATAAATCTTTAAATGTTTGTAATGCTTCAAATGAATTTAATGTTGTAATACTCCATGTGTTCTTTGTACCCTACAGTTGCTGGGAAACAGAGGTTTACAGTATCTAACATTCCCAGAATACTCTGGGCCCCAACTGACCTGTCAACACATTCCTAAAGCTCCATTCACTCTCTAATTGGCTAGAATGTCACTGCATCCTGGTCCTGATTGGCTTACTTCTGAAAGTTCTGAGGCAACATATAACTTTACCAGCTCTGTTTACATGGATTCCAGGTTACCATGGTGACATTGATGTTTAATGTTGCAATACAGTGGGAGTTTTGACAGTTCTGACATATTCTTATGTAACTGCACTTGCTGATTGATTCTGACATTTCTTCACATGAATCATTCAGAGGGTGTTCGACGCTCATATTTTTATCCCAGATTCTGGACAGAGAAATATGAGGTCAAAGGTCATGGTTTATTAACTCAGTGCCAGGTTGTCCAACAGGAAGTCTGTATTTCATAGATGGTTGAAGGGCAAAATATAGTGTCAGGTCTTTACATTGTGCACTGTTGCACTTTCATATCGCTCCTTGTATCCCAAACATATAAACCTGTTTTAACTCCATCGTCACGTTATCCTGGCATGTCACAGCACAGAATGGCTGAAAAGTCATAAAATCTCACAATATTATCATCATTACATGAATCCTGTAGAGACAGAAAGACCTTTGTTTTTCAACACTCCCTATACTGCCATGAAGAGGAAAGGCTTTTATGAGAATTTTTCATTACTAATCATGCCTTTGGGGATGGGATCATTCCAATGCTTCCTTTGTTTTGAAGGTTTTAATTGACAAGGGTTACGCCATTGAAAGTAAACAGAATTTATTGTCAGTTCATGAAGCTGCTGGCTTAAAAATGTGAGTGGCTCATACAGTAGCTTTAAAATTAATAAATGAATGAAATAAAGGAAATAGAGAACAAAATAGATCTGACCCAGCGACCATTTCCTGACTTCAAAATAATACTCAAAGGTACATTATGTAATTTTCTTCCACTAGAGGTCGCTTATTCAAAACAAAAGTGCAGCTTGGTGACGCCTTGGTTTCGTGGAAGCATGGGAGGTGTTGTGTTCATGTCTACAGCTGGTGGAAAAGAATCCGACGGGGCTCGGGCAGAAATCATATTTATGCATGAGCTAATGCAGTGCTTCCCAAACTGTGGGCCACGGCTCCCCGGTGGGCCATAGAGGTATTGCAGGGGGGCCATAGCTAGTCCAAATCAATATATTAAAATAATTAAAATATTCCAATTGTTCCAAAATTAGATTTTTTTGAAAGTATGTAGAGTTAGTGTTATGGATTTAAATATATTTGTAAAGAATGTTCACATCATAGTTCTCATAATTCACATGAAATTCTTACAAACTTGTTAATAAATGTATTTGTTGGTAAATGTCGGTATATATTTTTTAACGGTCGTGGAGTTTTTGCAGTGTTTTTGGGGGCCCTTACCCCCCTTAAGTTTGGGAAGCTCTGAGCTAATGTATTAAAGATTTATTAACATTACTGTAATATGAAGCAGGGTGTTGCCGAAAACCGCTGGAACGATTGCTAATGAAAGTCGAGCACGACACACGGCTCGAGAGCAGTGGAACTTTCATTCTGCCGAAGATGGCCGCTTCCGCTTCTTCCGGTCATGCGTATGAGGGGAAACGCAGCGCTGTTTTATCATATTAGATACATTTGTGTGTTGAAAGTTGTTATAGTGCTACTCTGTGTTTGCTCAGCGGCTACTATGAGACACGTGTTGCATACTGCAGTAAACTAGAAAGATATTAGGCATGGTAAAAACATGGTAAACTCGCGGGAAATCAAGAAAACGTGATTTAAACAATAAGACTCGCTGTGTTGAGCTTTATAACATGATTAGTTTTCTGTCGATGAATGTGTCCAAACAGTTGCTCACGTGTCTAATAAAACACACATGTATTAAAGCGTCTTTGGTGTTTCCATGATTTCTATAAAATAAAACTGGAAATCAAGGGTAACGCGGGTATGATGTCATAGGCGATGCACGGACACTGTCCGTGTCCTGGTTAAAATAGCTTATTTCTCTGGATTTAAACATTCTTGGAAACATTTGGGATAATGTAAGTACACTAGTCAACAAAATATATATCATTGTTCTAGTGGTTTTTGGATATTTTAATCCAAAAATCTTACATATTGTGCCTTTAAGTCAGACACTGACAAAGTTTCCCTCAACAAAACGTGTATTGGGTCAGTGCTGATGTTTTTATTCAGTTACAGGATTTTTCTCTTGTTTTTCCCTGTTTTTCAGTGACACAGGTGGCCATTAAGTGAACTGCAGCCAGCAACTTGTTGCTTGTGTTTGCACTTCTATATACTGTATAAATGTGTGTGTGTGTGTGAGAGAGTGTTTTTCTCTTTTCTGTGGTGAGCGAGGTGTTTTCAGACCAGCATAGGGGGTTTGATTATTTACAAGGATCCTCCTTCTTAGCACGTGGAGTAAGATGTGGTTGTCCAGAGTAAGAAGAAGATGGAGCAAAAAAAAGTTATTTGTTTGAGTGAACCCTCCTCGCCCCTTTCCCATTTGCTATTGGACGTGAGAGCAGCCAATGAGTGGGTGGGGAGGTGGACTTCCTGTGGGCCAGCTACACGGGCCCCACATGTAAAATATTCCTGACCTCTCCCATGGTGTTTATTTTAAAAAGAAAAAAGGAAAACGTTCCCCATCATTAAGGAAAACACTGAGCCTGTGCATGTGGTATTTGGACGCTTGCCTGGTCTTCATTTTACTGCGCCGTGATTGGTGGAGAGGATTCAGTTTTTTTTTCTACAAAACAAGCTCTACAAATGTCACATGTATGAAGCATGCATGTTTGTTCTGATGTAGATAAGATGTCTGCTGGCATGAGCCTCAAGGTCACATGTATGTAGATGCAATCTCTCTCATTCCACGTGTCTCTAACAGGTCCTGTAGACAGTGATAAGGGCATGCTAAGAGAGCCAAGATTAAAAAGAGCAATCATGAAACACAGGAAGTGAAGCGTAAATGTTCAATTGATTTTTAGATTTGATAGAAAGGGCGCAAGATTGATGAGAAATACAATATGACCAAGAGAGGATGTGGATGATGACTTTTTAAAATAGTTTAGCGGGTTGAGAATAAAACATCTGCATCATCAAAGTGGGCTACATGTTAGTCTTATTCCTGTAATGTAATAATAAATAATATTAAGTAATACAAAAAAGAGAAAAAGGTAATGATGAAAACTAAGAATATCTAGCGCCCCCAGGTTGTTTCTACAAAAAGAACATTGAAGATTGAAAAAATCTTAGTAAAATGCTGCCATCTATTGGTAGAAATAAGTAACTATAGCTGTTAAATTCATGAATCAATTTCTATTCAAGTCAGTGCATTAATTTATCATTAAAAAAACTAAAAATATACATATAGTTTTGTAGTGCATTTCATAAAACAGGCCATAGCAGTTCATATGTCCACAAACATGCATCCATGTAGAATCGTTTTTATATAGTTATATTTTATTGCATGCATAAATAAATTACAATATAGTTTATGTGATATAATGATATTCTCTTTAAAGATTTTTAAATAGAGATTTATAAATATTTATATAACCTACTTATATTTTGTGTATGACATAAACTATTTATGTGTGAAAAAATTTGAGAAGTACTTGTTTTTGTTGAAAAAATAAATAGGTGGGAATGTTTCAGTATGCGCTCAGTAGTTTTGACATTTGAACGGGTTCATTTAGTCTTTTTCCATTTGCACTGAGAACTTCTCTCACTTTGAAGGATCTTATCTCACAGGGAACAGATGTTGCTGGAAACCACTGATATTTCTTCTAAAGATGAGGGTAGAAGGTGTCTTGTTTTCCTCAATTGAAAAAAAAAATGCTAGCACATTGTTAGGTCAATGAATGCATATGAATAAGTATGTATGAGTCTGAAAATGCTCTGATATGATAGATACTTACCACCACAAAGGCAGCACAGAAGCAGCACATGATACTATACCATAAAAAACATACATTGACTGTTTAGTGCTAATTATAATAAGCGTTTCTCAATTCTAAATAGCCACTTTAATTTAATTTAATATTTAACTTAATTTAATATAATATTTTAAGTTGCATTAATTTCTCTCTCTCAGCCCACAGAACCTCTCAACTTGAACCACTATGCCACCAAGAAGAGTATAGCAGAGAGCATGCTTGATGTGGCGCTGTTGATGGCAAACGCCTCTCAGCTGAAAGCCGTCCTGGAGCAGGGTCCTGAGTTCAAGTACTTCCTCACTGTCATCATCCTCATCGCTGCGTCACTCTTCTTCCAAGTGCTCGCAGGCGCTCTCTTCGTCAACATGGGTGAGCGTGAGAGCCATCATGCGTTATGCACAAAATATGTCAAGGATTTTGGAGGGTTCGTCTATGTTAGCAAAAATGTTTTAGCCATTCCTTTTCGTACAATTTTTCTTTTTCAGCACGCAAAAACCTCAATGACGTGGCCAATCAGAGGAAGCTGGACATAATGAATAATGTGGCCACAGGGCTGGTGTTTATCACCGTCATCATCAACATCTTCATCACCGCTTTTGGAGTGCAGAAGACGGGTCTCTATCCTAAACAGTAGACTGTCTGTAAGATCCTACAGATGATTCTGTCTTGACATGTGAAAAAAAAAAAAAAAAATATATATATATATATATATATATATATATATATATACATATATCAAAGTTGAATATGCATGCTACAGTATGATAAGGAAAATGAGGTTTCATCAAGCTACTTTCATGTTGTTTGGTTTTAGGGTCTTAATAATAGTTATGATGAAAGTCACATCCATTCATGAAAGTCTTCCTTCTGGCTTTGATATTTGTTATATATATACTATACAGGAGACAAAATTATTTTAAAGTCTTTTTTATTTATTTCTTCAGAGGGCATTATATTAAAAAGTCTATAACCATTAATTTATCATAGGCTGTCTAGTGATTTATATTACCTGGCAAAACTTAAAGTGTAATAACATGAATTTGTTCATCATTTTTCATCCTGTTAATTGTAAAACTAATAATAAACATTTATCATGAAATACTCAACTGTTTACAGCTGCCTTTGATACTGTAGACCATAATGTTCTTATTTGGCATTTAGACCATTTATTCGGGATCAAGGGTACGGCCTTACAGAGGTTTAGTTCATATCTTAAAGACAGGTCTTTTTCTGTCGAGTTAGGTAATTTCTCTTCATCTTTTGCACCTATTATTAGTGGAGTACCTCAGGGCTCTATTTTGGGTCCGCTTCTTTTTAACTTATGCATCCACTGGGGGATATTATAAAGAAACACAATGTTTCATTTAATTTTTTATGCCGATGATACACAGCTCTGCTGTTGAAAGCTGGTGATTCCATTCAACCTTTGTTGGAATGCATCTGGGACATCTAGCAATAGTTTTCAAATAACTTTCTCCAACTTAATGAGGACAAAATGGAAATAATTGTTTTTGGTCCCCCAAAATTAAGGAGCTGGGTAATCATTTCCCCTCGGTTTCCTCCCAGGTTAGGAACCTTGGGGTCATCCTGAACTCAGAATTATGTTTATCCAAACAAATGAACTCTGTTGTTAAGAATAGTTATCAATTGTGGATTTTTTCCAAACTTAATTTTTGTCATTCCACGACTTGGAGAAGTTTATTCATTCTTTTATTACCTCACGCTTGGACTACTATAACTCATTGTATCTGGGTCTACCTCAGTCATCGCTTGCACACCTTTAGATGGTACAAAATGCAGCGGCAAGGTTTCTGACCGGGAATCTAAAAAACTAAGGTAGACAGAGCTTTTTCCATTGCCACTCCTCGTCTATGGAAACACCTTCCATTACCATTTTTAAAGCAAAATTGAAAACGTACTACTCCTTAGGCATTTTAATTTCATTCTCCTGTTTTATTGTCTGTTTTGTTTGGTTTTACTCTGTTTAAATCGATAGAAATCATTGTAATATGCTTAATATTTTTGTGGAAACTTAGTAACTTTTTTCCCAGGTTTCTTTGATAAATTAAAAGTTTAGCAGCATTTCTTTGAAACAGAATTCTTCTGTAACATTATAAATGTCTCTACTTGAATTTTTCCATGGTTTAATGCATCTTTCATCTTCTTGTACAATAAAAGCTCTACTGACCTCTAGTGGAATATATCATCATATAATACACAAATGGAAATAATAATAATAACAACGAATAAATCCCTCTCAGGGTTTAAATGTAAGTTAAATTTGACTTGTGGATTTATCTTCACTAACTAAATCAAATATATATAATAATATTAATAATAGGTCAACATCAGACAGTAAAGTTCAAGTAATGATGGGATGCAAATGGAATTGGTTCAGTTGCAATTTCATTATTTCATTACAGTCTGAAAATGCTTTCAGAAAGAATGAGGTGTAATTTATGATGATCTGATAATGCATCGCAGAGTTTAGTTAAAGGAACACGACTAGGGGCTTATTTATGGGTAAGATGGGTAAATCTCAACAGAATGTGAGTTTAAACTGTTTATATTTACATTAATTCATTTACCAGATTCTATTAATCCACAGCAAGTGAAGAAAATCACCAGCAATTTACTAATATAATTATTGTAATTGTTTAGGATCGAAGGTTAGGGTTAGAATGAATGAGTAGGAGTGAAAGTATATAATAATAATAATAATAATATATAATCTTATAATAAGTATCATAGTAATGAAACTGATAGGTAAATATACCAGTCATGACAAGAAATCCAAATATTTGAGAAACATTTTATGCCTGGATTAATTCTTTGAGCATATGATTCTGCTAAAATGACTGATGGAATGAAAAATTATATATATATTGCATATGAGTATGTTAAAATGATTGAAGGTACATATATTTATGAGTGTATAATATATGAAATGTGTTTACAATAAATAAGAAACTTCTGCACGGATTCTACACTACATCTCTAATCAAATAAAGCAGATTTGTGACTGACCATGTGAATTCACTTGTATAAAATGTCAACTATTTCTTAATAAAAAAGATAAAAATAGATGCTCTTACATTGGAAGCCCAATGAATACAACCACATCATCCTGTATGTGTTGCCCCCTTGTATTGAAGCGCTCGTGCACGGTCATGGAGGCGGTCATGGAGGCCAGTGTCGAGAGCGCGCATCCCGGTTCGTTACGTCACTTGAAGCGCCCTGGCTGGTAGATCTGGCAAAGAGAGGAAGAAAACGACAGAAGTACTCTAAAACAGGGCTTTCCCCGCGGTTATCAGCTCTCAAAGTGATAACGGTCCGTCTACAACATTAGATACAGGCACAGCCATCTCACCAAACCGGACTAACCTCTTGTGAAATAAGGTAAGGAGCTTTTCAAAGTGAATTTCCTCAGCTGAAGAGTCTGAACTGCTCGGACACAGCCCATTGATAGTGTGGGATTATGTGGAGATATATGTGTATATTGCACACTAACGGTCTATATACGTTCGTATGTGCCCAAACAAACTATAGGGAAGGTAAATAAACCTGATATTTCTCAATATGCGCACGAGAGACTCTTCAAATAAAACGCTGTTGCGCCAGCAAGCAATGGAGGAACAGGAGGAGGGAAAAGAAGAAAAAATACACACATATTCCATGTAAGAGCAGGAGCACCGGAGTCTCTTTCCTTTATGAATCGACATAAACAGACAATCTGGACACTGTTGTGTGGTAAAAACCGTCCAGAGCTTCAGTCCCGACGGCGTGAAGCGTCTTTAAGAGGAAGCCCTGGCACTACATGTGCATTTCACACTTTCTTTCCTGGTTTTATTGGCTTTTTTTCTCCGTAGAACAAATTTAAAGCGTCCGCGAGGCGGTTACAAAATATTCGCGAATTGTTACAAAGTCTCCTCACTCTGTGTGACGTCACCAGGAAAATATGTATCGTTTACAAAAATTCTCAGACTGTCCCGCTTCATTAGAATACTCACAAAGTGTCTCCTCACCGGGGGAAACATTTACCCAAACTACAAACGGAGCAGTTGTGTTTATTGTTGCGCAACAAACCCTGAAACACAACAGTTTTGTTTAAAAACATTTGTTATGTAGGAACCAGGTAGAGTGTCATTCCTTACCGATTCTGTGATTGGCTCTGTTAAAGATATATATATATATATGCACACGCACAAAAACATATATATATATATATATATACAAATATAAATACATATATATAATACTACATATATAATATATATTATTATTATTATTATTATTATTATATTATATATTATATTATATATTATTATTGTTATATTATATATATATATATATATATATATATATATATATATATATATGTATATATATATATATATATATATGCATATATGTATGTATATATATATATATATATATATATATATATATATATATATATATATATGTATGTATATATAATTAATTTATATTAATTTATAACATCTATCTATCTATCTATATATATTTATTTATTTATCAGTCCATAATGTGATGTCTATATATTAATATATTATATTGTGAATCAATGAGATGTAGAGATTCAACAGGTGTTTTTCAGACCGGTGCTTTCGTTATTGTTTCAATGTCTGTTTAAATGTTCCCCCATGTCTAATCACATGACATTTCACACATGTTCTGCTGTGAAAATTGTCAGTAGATAGACCAACAGTGATTTGATAACCACGCTGAGCAAGTGCTTTCTTTCTGTCTCAGCAGGTTTGTTCCCCAGTTGCAACATTAGGCCTATTTGTTCAATCTGCTGGATCAATCCTGTGTTTGTCAGGGTTTGTCTGAGCAGCTTGTGAGCATCAAAGTCTTAAGGCCCTGTACTTCATTTTCCGCTTTTCCAACTCGTGCACAGTCGTGACCGCATGCCTTTCAACGTATACTCAACCGTAGATGAGGGTGGATGCGTTTGACACATGCACAGTACAATTGCTTTTTTACACTCTTCCAGACTTCAGAGGGCAGCACACTGAGTTGTCATTTACAGGACATTTACTTGTAAAAAAAAATAAAAAATAATATATATACACACATACATATATATATATATATATATGTATGTATATATGTATGTATATATGTATGTATATATGTATGTATATGTATGTATATATATGTGTATATATATATATATATATGTATTTGTATATGTATATATATATATATGTATGTATATATATATATATATATATATATATATATATATATAATCAAAATAAAATCTGCCATTGCATGCAAAGTTTAGAACAAGAAACAAAACAAAAACAATGGAGACTGATATGCTGCTTTTATTTATTTTTTTACTGTTTTGTATCACTCTCTGTAATTTTCTTTGACTACTGCCACCTAGTGCACTCTTCAGTCTTAACATGCACATTGCTCATTGTACTCATTGTCTCTGGATTTCTAAATTTTTGGGCGTTCTTAAATCATGCAATGAAAACAATCCCCCTATTCTGACCCCGCCCCTATTCTGGCCCCACCCCTAAACAAAACTGTCACAGTAACGTCAGCCAATCGGGTAATATGGTTAAAAACACCCTCTGTTATCAGTGTTGGGGGTAACTCATTACAAGTAACCTGAGCTATGTAATCGGATTACTTTTTTTCCAAGTAACTTGTAAAGTAACATGTTACTTTTAAATTTACTACAAAATATCGGAGTTACTTTTTCAAATAAGCAACGCAAGTTACTTTGTTTTCCCATGAATTGACTGACAGTTCTCCTGTCCATATCTTGAGAGAAATCGAGAGTAAGTGCAGAGGAGTTGTAGTAGCATTTACTCCTCTCACTTTTACAAAAACAGTCAGTATTCCTCAAAATGAATAAAAACAGTGAAACGTAATCTCACAACATTGAACCTGCAATAATTAAACAAATATACTTTATGTATTTAATCTCACTTTATTAACCAATGTCTTTGTTACTGACCTTCGTTGATCCAATTCAACCATACAAAAATGACTTTAGATAAACATTACATTTGTGATCAGCCTGAAGCTTATTCATTTCACTTTTGATGTGAAAAGGCCTTTTTTTATAATTAAAAAAATATAAAACAAGCAAGCTCAGAAGGTGAGAAAAAGTAACTCAAAAGTAATGTATAGTTTTCATAAAAAGTAATGCAATTAGTTACTTTTTTTAGCGTGTAACGGAATATTGTAATGCATTACTTTTAAAAATAACTTTCCCCAACACTGTCTGGTATGGCCTCACCCATCGATCTGGTAACTCCCATTTCTGTCCTGCAGAGACCTATACTAGCAAAAATTGGGCTGCACTTGAAAAGAAGCACATCCATGAACCCTCCCAATGATGAAAATGTCTCTCTGTCAATCTATTAAACACTTGCAATATTTACTTAAATTTACAACACAATTGAAAACAAATTAATGTATACAATACATCAACAAGGTTGTCAATAGATTTTGCACAGATAATTTCAAAATGCTCAATACAGTGTATTGGTTTATGTAGAACGTCTTTGTCATGCAGGGAAAATACTTGTGGCCTACAGGGTTTATAGTGTGTCTCCTCAGACCTGGAACCATCCCAGAAACTGTGATGGACACCTGTTTTGGATCATATCTGCTATTTGTTCAGTGGTGAGAGTGACTGAATATGCAGAGAAGATCTAAACACGGTCTAAAACCATTTTTAGTAGACAGAAATGATAGGTGGCAAAAGGGATGTTTGTTTAAATAAATTGAAACATATTATCAAGATAAACTGCTGAGATTAGAGTGTATATGTTCTGTCTCCCCTTCTAACCTGGTCTTTATTTTCATTTCATCTCTGGAGGGTGTAGAACATGAGGAATAGAGGGAGAGTGACTGCTTCTTGGATACTGAGACAGGCAGGAAAGTTTGTCTTGTGTCAGCGTGTACCAGCATGATTTCGTTTCTCAAGGGGAAGGTGTTGTTCTACTAGTATTTTGAGGCTGATGAAAAATGTATTTTTACTTTTGGAAATGTGGATGTTATGCAATCTGGTGTGTCATATGATTCTTTTTATTGTCTTCCTTTTCCTTTAGTGTGTAATTGTATCTGTTTGTGCATGTATACGACCTGCAAAGCTACAAAGCTCAGTCTCCCACAAAGAGATTTCTTCTGTCTAACAGAGAACACTGATCCAGACCTGCCTAAATGACTTGGTCCAGACATTTTGTCCTCAAACATCCATGTCACAATGTGAAATAATAGCATAATGTCCGCCCAAAGGCATACGCAAAGAAATAAGGCGAGGTTTCAGTGAATTGAAGTGTTATCGTTACATCACTGAATGATTAATAAATTGTAAATATGTTCAGCATTCTATGACAAACACTTGATTTTCTAGACTATTTTAAGTCATAAAGTGAGCAGGATATATTAAAATTTAGCTTCGGCAGGCATGTGTTATGATTAAGTGGGGCAGACGGTGCCTGTGTCCTCCCCAGCTCTACAGCGCCACACAGTTTTCCAATGTAAATCTGTGGTGAAAAATGGAACTGCAGCGTGCTCTAGTTGAGATCCATTTGGGCAGATTTCTTCCCTGTGTAGTTAGTCAACGTGACTGCAGTGGTTCAACCTTAATGGTATGAAGCGACGAGAATACTTTTTGCGCACAAAAACAAAAATAACGACTTAAAGTTGATCTTTATAAACTCTAATAATTTAATTACACTATTAAATGTAATCTTTATCAAATCTCAAAACATTTCACTCTGCACACTGTAATGTTGTGATGCTGAAATTCACATTTTAAATTTTATTGATTTGATTAGATTTTTTAAAATTTATATTTAATTTTTTAATGTATCAGTTGATATTAGATATTAATTAGTGAATGCTCATTTCCTCCTGTTTTTACATTTAGATGTTTTTTGTCGTTCTCTAACACTCACTTATAGTTAATATTTATAAACACTAATAATTTGTAATTAATTAATTATAACTGTAATCAAATCTCAAAATTAATATCCATTTTATATACTGCCCATAATGTTGAGGCCTATTTTTTCCCTGTGCCATTTAAGATGATTTGAGTTTTTAGTATTTTACTTCGAGTTTTAGTCAAAATAGCATAGAATTTTTATGTCGTTTGTCAATTATTGGCCATAACAAATAATTATTGACTTATCGATATCAGCCAGAATGTTAATGAAGAAATATCAAAGAGTAAAGCAGCAATTTTCACGAGTGACATTGCCTCAGTTGTGTGTCCTGTGCTGACCCTAGCTCTTCACATCTGAGCTGCCATATTTTCATGACGTCTTTCACAATTACACCTACCTACAAATGCAATCGCAACTCAGTGACTGTGCTGAGCAGGCCAGATCCAAGAGATTCCAGCAGGATTCTGATCCTCCCGAGTTCCTTGTGTAGTTTAGCGTGTTTAGTGCGGGCAGCCCATCTTTGACCTAATTAACTCATGCAAACAGATGGACGGACCGGGAACCTGTCAGGCCAGGAGAAAAGCACATTCAACACCGGCTCTCTCGTTTCATGCTAGCAGGTCAGAACTGGAGATGAGAATTGATTAGTTGATCCAGAGTCCCAGAGGAAGGCGCAGCCAGTTAATGATGTGTTTGTTACCACATCTTTGACTTAAAACTGTTGCATATGCAGCTTAACATGTTTAAATTGTTTGGTGGTTTCCTACAATAGGTTCACATGCAATCAAGGTCAAAAAACACTTGAATTTTCTGATAATAGGCGATACATTGCAGCATCAGATCTTTTTTTCAGATTCCGTCTCTCCAAACCCTTCCTTTCTGAGATCATGTTCTGCCCTGATTGGTCAGATGGCCCAGTCTGTAGTGATTGGTCTAATGCTTACAACGTGTCGGAACGAAATGAAACGGCCATTACCATACTTGAATTTCAGCTCCAGAGCTTCCTCAGCAATTTTTTATACAGTGAAAAGAACAGTTTTGACGGCGTTGGTTTTATTATATCAATTTCAGTGTACGTCCTCATCCATTGAAAGCGCATGCAAAGAAAACAGTGTCTTTTTGACATGCCAACAACATGAAAACAAACTCTTCCAAGCCTCAGCAGCCACTGCAGTGTTTGAGGGACAAAGTAGATGTTTTTCGTGGGCAGCCAGTGAAGACCATTGGCTGCCATTATGCAAATTTGCTACAAACCTATGTAGGTTTATGCAGGAAGTAAGACTTCTAGAGAAGTTCTAGAGACCAGAATGTCAGAGAAACATTTCTGCAGTAGTAATCACTTTGAAACAAACACAGCATGATTCTGCGCCAAATAATCCAATGTGAAAGATTCAAGGCAGGTGGAGGAAGGCGGAATCAAACTGAAGGAATCAAACAGTGTGAAAACGGCCTACGGCTATTTTGGCCTTGCAGAGCTTCTGTTTAGATCCCATTTCTGAGAAGGTTGGTGGATCTTCCGCCCTTGGTGATTCTCCAAAGAAAGTTTGGAAAATGTTCACCTCTCCTATTTCCTTCATCCTCCAGAAATCCTTTTGGCTGATTTACGAAAGTGTTACTCCTTGAATCAGTTCCAAACTCTGCTGACAGTATTGTCAACATGTAATAAACAATTTCTTTAACTATTTGCACTGAATTTTGAGTAAATAAAGCAGCCAATTGCTTCTCACTACAATTAGTATATGTGATAATCACATTGATGCAAGGTTTGAAAAATAAAAAAAACCAAGAGACAAATTTGGCAAAAAATCAGTTCATCTTTGGTGCTTGGCCTCTAGTTATTAATAGTAATTAACATCTCATTTGCTTTTATTAAATGATATTATGTATGATATGTCGACAATCAACCACCTAGGTGTCTACGTCTCTAGATATCAGTATTAGAGTTGACATTCAGAGACGATGGAAACGTTGAGAGGATAACCGAGTTGTAGAGAGATGTAAGATTTTTCCTGTGGCTTCTCATTGAGTTATCTGTCACTTGTCTCATCCTTTTCCATATTAGAAATAAGATCCCCAGGCTGATTTATTGCAATGTTCCCAGTTGCCCGAATTTTATGGCAGAAGAGCAGTTTATGTGCATGTAGATGTGGATTGAATGAAATGCGCTCTGGTTGTAGTTGTTTGAATGCTGATGAATCTGTGCTGCTGTCTAGATGTTCAGTGATGTGAAGTGACAGGCCGTCAGGCATCAGGCAGAGCGTTTTAACTGAGCTCAAAGCTGACCTCTGTTCCTTCCTATAAATATAAAGGCAGAGGCAGACACACACTGTTCCATTGATGCCATAACTGAGCCAAATGGGAGGCAGAAAGAGATCTTGGACCAAAAAAATAAAATAATACTCTAATACTTTAAATTTAAACCGTATTGATTATTGTAGGCAGTTTGAAAAGTCGTTGCACTGACTGCAATTGAGGGCGTGGACTTTGAAGGTTTGGTCGTGTGTTCTGACTCAGCACTCAAACCATTACTTTAAAAGATTTGACTCAGTTTAGCTTTATGTCGTGAGTCATCAGAGCTGTAAAACATTCCTTCTGTGTGATGTTTATCCTACGTATAGAATTAAAGCTGGCTCGTATATTGAATATTCACTATAAATCTCTGATGATTTTGTTCAGGCAATATAAAATTAAAGGATTAGTTCACTTCAGAATTAAAATTTCCTGATTATTTACTCACTTCCATGTCATCCAAGATGTTTATGCCTTTCTTTCTTCAGTCGAAAAGAAATTTTGGTATTTTGAGTAAAAGGATTCCAGGATTTTTCTCCATATAGTGGATTTCAACAGGGTTCAACGGGTTGAAGGTCCAAATTGCAGCTTCAATGCAGCTTCAAATGGCTATACACGATTCCAGACGAGGAATAAGGGTCTTATCTAGTGAAACGAACAGTTGTTTTCTAAAAAAAATAAAACATTTATATACTTTTTAACCACAAATGATGGTCTTGCACTAGCTCTGCGATGTGCCACACATTACATAGTCACGTTGGAAAAGTTACTGTCGTGACGTAGGCGGAAGTACAGCGGTAGGGTGTAAAACTTGTCCAACATCGTTGTTTTACCTTTTTTTGTAAATTCCGTTTAACTTAATCTTTGCACGTTTGCTTTGTAAACCCTTACTCGGTACTTCTGCTTACATCACACGTGACCTTTCCAACATGATTACGTAATGCGTGGCGCATCGCAGAGCTACTGCAAGATGGGCATTTGTGGCCAAAAAGTATAGAAATTTTATTTTTTTAAGAAAATGGCCAATCGTTTCACTAGATAAGACCCTTATTCCTTGTCTGGGATCATGTAGAGCCCTTTGAAGCAGCACTGAAACTGCAATTTGGACCTTCAAGCCCTTGAACCCAGTTGAAATCCACTATATAAAAGTCCTGGAATGTTTTACTCCAAAACCTTAATTTCTTTTCGACTGAAGAAAGAAAGACATAAACAAGATGACATGGTTATTATCAATTTAAGAAACAGAAACATCACAATTACAACGAGTTTTAATTGGTTTATTATTTTGTGATAAATGTGGTTTATTATCCTTTATGAATATATAGTAGTGCATTTTAAATGAGAATTTTTCAAAACCTTGATTATTTTTAACTAGATTTTTACTTCCATTAATTTTGATTCTGTGTGACAATGTTTAATCTGATAGCAAAAAATTTCAGACCAATTTTGTTAAGGGTTATTAGTTAATTTATGATGTTGTTTTTGGTTTACCTCATGTTCCTCTCTTATCCCCCTCATTTTGGAAGTACTGTGGCTTAAACATTATTGTTTTTGTTTACTTTTGTTTGCAAGCGCCACTCAACCTCTTCTAGAGATGGTATTAAAAATAGAGTTCTATGTTTTCCAGTTCTGTGAGTGATTGCGTAGTAATCATTAGTTTTGGCCTATTTTTTGTTTGTGAGGATTTAGGTCAAATGTAATGGAAACTTACTTTTCCATGAGGCAGCATTACATCCCTGTTGAACAGCAGATTGCTGTAATGCAAGGAGATATGGCTGGAAGGAGGGATTGAGAGATAAAGGAATGGAGAGTAGGGTACCTTTTCTTACTGTGTCCACTGTCCAGGTGTAATCCTCCTGCCCACGGCGAGCCAGATGTCAGCCGCTTCAATGGCAAGGACTGTCATAGTTCTTAAACGAACAGTTCACCCAATAATAAACACCTTACTTTACATTTATTTACTAAGTTTAGGTATACTTTTTTTGGCCTGTTCTGTTTCAGAGTGAAATATTTTAATCTTTAAAGGAAGGTAATGAATAAAAATCAAACAAACAAACAAAAAACCCTGATGCACTGTAAAAATGGTGTGCCATTTCGTAATGTGTTGGTCCTCAAGTGACTGCCAACCTCCGTTTCAACCCTGCCCCGCCTCTAACACATGCGACACATTCCTATTATTTCTGAATGGCTCTCTCTAGAGTCTAGTTGTCCTGATCTCCTTGGAGGTGCCCTGTTTAGCAGAAGCGCTGTACCCTGTTCTGTCTTTCTTTTCTTACTGCGGTGAATATTATTTCCTTGCTAGGGTTTTCTCTGCTGATTTGAGCTGCAAATAAGGCAGTTAAAATTGCAAATCTGCAGTTGTTAACGCTGTTGTTTTGTGTGTAGAAGCTTGTTGTTGTCTTTGTGCGTGTTCAGAGGTTTCTGGATTTTCATTGCACAATTTCAACCCTCTAAATCGTCCTGTCTTTTGGCACTTTAACACATACTGTACAGCCTTGTCTGTAAGTAGTTGCTGGAAAAAAGTGTTATTGTATGTGTAAAAACCTTTTCTATAATATAATATAACTATAATGTTAATGTTTAAATGAATAAACAAACACTTTGAGTTTGAAATAATTAAGACTTTTTTTTAAAAGGGTCCTATTATGCTTTTTCAATTTTTCAACTTTAGTTAGTGTGTAATGTTGCTGTTTGAGCATTAAAAAACTGCTGAAACCGACGGGACTGCTCAAAATCCACTTCAAATGGAGATCTTATCTACAACAAACGGCTCATTGGGATTACAATGCGCTTTCTTCAGATCTTGTGATGTCACTGTCACTCATTTAAATAATCCCCGCCCACGGAATGCACCAAAAAAGGGGGGCGAGGCCTAGTTGAGCTGCGCTAGAGAAGACGAAGACCTAATTTAGTAGCATATTGTTGCCATGTTGATGAGACTTATTTTTAATCTATTTTAAACTCTGAAACCAGAAAAAAAAGATTGCTTGCAGATGCTAGATTCCAGACTCATGAGGTTTCACAGAGACATCACAGGCAACTTACTTGTTGCTATACGGTCGGTGTAACACCTGTGGTTGAAGTTGAGCCATGTTCTTGATAATAGAAGGAAAAAAATAATATTTTCATGCCTTCACTATACGGCTGGGTAGGGTAGGCAATGTTTTTCAGAAACACTTTTTGTTATGTTGGTTGACACTCTCTCCACATCCTGATAGCAATTAATAATAGAAATGGTCTAAATATTAAATACTTGTGTCTTCTGTGGAAGTCTCAGGCTTATATTGCTAGCCTCTCTGAAATTGCATACCCTACCTTTAATCAATACGAAGCCATTGACGGGGTTGTGAAATTAAATCTCTAATCACACATGTACACAGCTTTGTGAATGCTCAGAGAGGAAGACTGTTTATTTGAGTCCAGCCACGAGCGGCAGCTGCCTTTTGTCTTGTGTGTTTATCTCTGATGAAATACTTCATTGTCTCTTGTAAAACACATCTTTGTTTTGTAGCAAACAAAGGACACATGAGTGGACCTTTTAAACACGTGATCTCTTCTATAAATGCTATTTTGTCACTAAATTTACCAATTTAACTTGTTTTCAAGCAAATGGAAGTGGTACAGACTGCTCAATTCATCTGGGTTTTAAGTTCGAGATTATAAACCCTTTATATTTGCCACAAATGCAATTTAAAGGTAATTTATTGAGAGGATGCTGGTCGTGGACATTGGAGCCATGTTTTGGTCTATCCCGAAGGCCAGGAAAATGCTCAGTGGGGTTGTGATCTAGCCCAAGCCAACATAGCCACACTCTCTCAGTAGGAAGGAATCTAAAGTTAGAGCCACAATGCGTTTCAATGGAGTAAATCTGCATGAAAATGAACCCAACGTGAAGTATGCTGACCACAGACTCCCTTCAGACTGAAACTCGAAATGGACTGTTAAACACATAGAGAAACATGATATACACAACATGATACAAAGGCTAGGAACAAAACGGAAGAATCAAAACAGTCTAGGCTCGCGGAGGAACAGTTTGTGGAGGCTGTGATCGTCTCTAGTGGAGAACGGAGCCGGGCTGCTGATAAGATGCACAGGGGGCGGCGAGACCTTAGAGCTCCTTCCTCTAATGCTGTCGAACGGAAGCCAAATCATTAAAGCACTGGGCATGCCTAACTCTGTCACATTCCCTGAAGCTGAGACAACATGTTTTAAATGCCTGCACTTACGTAACAGCCTTTTATGCATTAATCCTCCTAGTCTATATTATATTATATTATAGACTAGGAGGATTAATACTTAAAATATTATTATCTTATATTACATTATATCTTTATATTATATTATATTATATTATATCATATGACAGTGCTCGTCACGCTTTAGCAGTGTAAGAGAGCGTCGTAAGCTGTAAGTAGCTAAATATTTATCATTTGATGACTGTTTTATGATAGACATGTTCAGCCACCCGTAATATCCAGTGACGCAAACTACTTACTATTTTTATGAAATTTCACCATTTTGAATTGAAAATATGCTATTATTTACATAATTCATGTAAATAACTAACTGAATGTGACAAGATGAGAAACTTTTTGCAGTTTTTACATATTAGACAAATGAAGACTGAATGTGTGCATATTAATGTGTATAAACCCCCCAATGTTCCAGACATGGTTACAGCCTTGGACTAAAATGTATGAAACTTGTCAGATATTAAAGCAAATTGCCATCGATGAAGAAGGCACAGGAAAGAACTGTGGTGAGAAGATGGAGAGAGATGTAGAATGAGAGCCCGAGAGACTGAGAGTGCAGAATAGGTATTGGACTGAAGCCACAGAGCTAAAGTAAATACAATGTGGCATGAGAATGACCTACATAGAGCCTGGTGAAGGAGGTTAAAGCGTACATTGTGCCAGATCTGTTCATTAGCCTTTTATTTCCTCTCTGTGAAGAGTGCAAGGCAGCAGATGCCAGGGAAAACTCTCTGTCAGCTCTGCTACCTCAATGAAAATGTGTGACGGGAATTGTTTTAACTCTTCGTCTCTCTTTCTCTGTTGCAGGAATATAACATGACCAGATTAAATGGATAAAACCAGTTACTCTTCAACACCCAGCATCAGATGGTGAAAATGAAACTTCTGAGTCTGTTGTACAGTTAAAATAACCCAAATACGGATCACAGGCTCTTCAAGGGTAACAAAAATCAACTTCTCAGTCCATATCGGCCCTTTTTTCTCTTCACTCTTGCCCTTCTCTGGTCAGAGCCGCCATGTACGGTAGTGCCCGATCCGTGGGTAAAGTGGAGGGCAACCACAGTGGCGGGAGCAATCAGAGTCCCGGCCGTTCGCCCCGTCTCCCACGCTCTCCCCGTCTGGGCCACCGCCGCACCAACAGCACTGGGGGCAGCGGAGCCGGAGCGGGAGGTCCAGGGGGCAAAACCCTTTCCATGGAGAACATCCAGTCCCTCAACGCTGCCTACGCCACATCCGGCCCAATGTACCTGAGCGACAATGAAGTGGTGGCATCCGGCCCGGACCTGCCCAAGAGCACCATGACGTTGGGCCGCTCCGGGGGCCGGGTGCCTTACTCCATCCGCACGACTATCATGGGTTCCAGCCCGAACATCGCCACCGCGGCACCTGGCTCCGCACCCACCGATGCCATTGCTTTCGGAGACCACCATATGCCTTCCAACCTGGCGTCCACTGTGCCTCATTCACTACGCCAAGCACGGGACAACACCATCATGGACCTGCAGGCCCAGCTCAAGGAGGTACTCAGGGAGAACGAGCTCCTGCGGAAGGAGGTGGATGTGAAGGAGAGCAAACTCAGCTCCTCCATGAACTCTATTAAGACCTTCTGGAGCCCCGAGCTGAAAAAGGAGCGCGCCCTGCGCAAGGACGAGGCGTCGAAGATCGGCGTGTGGAAAGAGCAGTACAGAGTCGTTCAGGATGAGAACCAGGTGAGAGAGACGAGCTGTCGTGCACTTTCTCCAGGGTTATGTGGAGAACTCATTTTAAGACAACATATTCACAATGCTTTTAACTTCTGTAATGATGTGCATGTTTCAGAGTAAAGTAGAATATCTGGCAGGGAATAATATAGCTTTAGTTTTGATGTCTTTTATGCTCGCACCTTAAAAACAATATTGTAGGGATGGATTGATATTAAAAATCTGGATGATAAATCGTAATTGTTTTCATGTTATGGCCAGTAAATACATTACAAATATAAGACTAAAATTTAAGAATAAAGATTAAATTAATTAAAGTTTAAATGAGCATTAGATGGATGACAAATGTGATATAAATCTGAAAATAGGTGGAAATGAAAATGAACAAATTAAACTTCTTCTGACATATAAGCCGACATTTTTTGCATTGATCAAAAATGGCAGTAAAGACATTTTAAATGTTTCAAAAGATTTCAATTTCAAATAAATGCTGTTCTTTTGAATGTTCTTTCCTGAAAAAATGTTGATTTCCATAAAAATATGTTGCAGCACAACTGTTTTCATCATTGATGATAAGAAATGGTTCTTGAGCATCAAATCAGCATATTGAAATGATTTTTGATATTAAAATGACTGGAGTAATGATGCTGAAAATTCAGCTTTGCCTTCATAAGAATAAATTATATTTTAAAATATCTTCAAAGAGAGAATATTTTACTAATAAATGCAGCATTGGTGAGCATAAAAGACTTAATTAATAACATAAAATCTTACCAACCAATATATCATGCATCCCTAATTATTGTTGTTGTTTGTTTTATCATAGCATCTGAGTTAATCTCTAGATGTAGCTTCATGTTGGGCAGTTAGGAGTCTGAATATGGTCTCTTTTTTTTCTTCTGTAAGATGGAATATGTAGGTCTTTTTAGTGCAGTTTGCAGTAGCCAAAGGGCTTCATCTGCTGAAACGCTATGGTACAAAACGTTGCACCTGGCACTGAAAAAAAAAAAAAAAAAAAACCATTACTTGCAGATTGGATCTGATTACTGAAGAACATTGTACAAGGCTTGTCTTTAGGAATAGCTCCATTTGTCTTTCAGTTTTTTTTGGAATGGTTTTCCGAGAGCCCCTGAGCATCTCAGATGAAGCTAATAATCAGAATCAGAGCAGTTTAGTTCACACTGGCGGGTGTTGCCATAAAAACCATTTTTTATTATTTTTACGTTAAAATGGACAACTGTTTAACAGTCTGATTCAGCTGTAGATTCCAGCTCTTTCCCTTTCAAAGATAATTTTTCTTCTGCAGACTGTACTTTAACACATGCCAATCCTGACATTTCCCGCTTTATTTTCCTTCCTCCATTCTGGATTTTAGCTCTGGTGTAAGCTGTAATTTAGCTATTTCCCTTGTATTTTTAGGGTCTGCAGTCTACAGCATGTAACAGACTACAGCTAGCATGTGGCATATATATTAACCTTTATCATTATACCACCACCTCTTTTCAACCGAAGATGTTTTATATATTTAGTCTAGTCTAAGTCTATAGTATAGTCAGTTTTCACCATTGAAAACTGGAACCTTAAAGGGGCCTATCATGCCCCTTTTACAAGATGTAATATCAGTCTCTGGTGTTCCCAGAATGTGTCTGATGTTTCAGCTCAAAATACCCAAACAGATCATTTATTATAGCTTGTCAAATTTGCCCCTGTTTGGGTGCGAGCAAAAACACGCTGTTTTTGTGTGTGTCCCTTTTCAATGCAAATGAGCTGCTGCTCCCGGCCGCTTTCCAGAAGAGGGCGGAGCTTTAGCAGCTCACGCTTCGGTTGCTCAACAGCAACAAAGCTGGAGAATCTCACGCAGCCAAAATGATGATTGTTAGTAACTGTTCAGCCTTACATTGTTCAAACCGGAGTCGACACTGATGGAGAGAGAAGTTAGAATGCAACTGAAATGAAATCGTAATCAAGGAGCCCTTTAAGGAAAGACCGTCCGTACGTTACAGTGCCGTGTGTGTTAACTTTGAACTCAGTTGGATGGCAGGGACCTTCAAAACTCTTTCTGCACGTGGCTCTAATGCTGCTTCGCTTTTGCCTGGGCTGAACCATGAGGCTAATGAGGGGCTCATCATCACTGCCTTTGATGCCTTTCATTCAGGCCTCCTGTTTGAAGGCTCGGGTGACGTTTTTTTTTAGTTAATCCAGTGCAAGACAGGGTTTAAACCATATGACACCCCACATGGTCTGCTTAAGTACAGTGAACTGGAGTATTTGACTGAAGTCATGAGGGGGGGGGGTATATAGATATACTAGATCAATATTGAAAAGAACCTTGATCAGTTAAATGTACACATCAATTTCTCTAGAGAGAGGCGTTCGAAGAAGGGATAAAGGAGCAGGAGTAAGTGGAATGAGATTTGAATGCTCCTTTGAGACCTTTTCAATTATGAGATGTGACACAGCAAACCCTTTTAGTCAGCCAACTCATTCATTCACCGCCTCGTCTGCTATCTCTCTCTCTTCATTCATTCAGCCCACATGCTAGTTCACTGGATTCGTGAGCACACTCTTACTCTTTCCTTTAGGGATGTGTTGATGATAATATTATGGATGATGTGATTAATCCAAAATTATTAGTATTCATTTTATGTTATATGGCTGATAACTGAGAAATTGCTGATAGTTAGAAACAATTTTGTCTAAATTATTATTCTAATAATTTATGGCTACTAACCAAATAATGGCTGAAGTTTTTCTTATGTCTAAAAATTAGGGCTGTCAAGCAATTTTAAAATTAATCTGATTAATTACACGGTGCAGTGATTAATTAATGTAGTTATTAAATTACCCCCCAAAAGATTATTTAAGTCATTATTGTGTTAAATGAGAAAAGCATCAAATAGACATTACAAAAAAGCAGTTTTATTTGATTCAACCTAGAATTTATTACACAAACTTTTAGGCCTCAACGGCCATGAGGGGGAGTAAATGATGGTGACCTTCATACTGTACACTATATGTTGGGGTGGCTAAATTCATTCAAATTGATTTTAGTGATTGTTTTATTTTTAATTTATTTAGACTAGGGTTGTCGATTTAACACGTTAATTTAATTAATTATGGAAAAAAACTTTTTTTTTTTAACGAAATTATAATCTAAATAAGAAACTAAAACTGCCAGTAGGAGTAATTGAGTCATTAATTCATTAATTCATTCGATTCGTTCGAACGGCTGATTCATTAAGGAATGAAGTAAATGGCTCTCTTTATGAATGGGTCATTGAATCATTGGTTCACCTGATTGATTCGCTTTTAAAATATAAATTTATTCAGAAATGAAACACTGCTGTGTGTTACTTGGTGAAGCACACCAGTTCTTCTCTGGCTTTATAGGTAATATTTTTGTTGGCAAAATTAAGCAAAATCAGACAATATTGTATCTAAAATATAATACAATATTAAGTTTTTTTTATTGAACTGTTGTATAAACTATCACATTTGCATTCTTGCTATTCAGGAAAAAAATGGCATCAAAAAATGTATCATTGATAAAAATATGAGACAAACTCATACAGTTAAATTTGATAATTTTAAGGTGTTTTTTCCATAATTAATTAAATTAACGTGTTAAATCGACAGCCCTAGTCTAAATAAATTAAAAATAAAACAATAACTAAAATCAATTTGAATGAATTTAGTCACCCCAACATATAGTGTACAGCATGAAAAATGGATATTTAATCTGAGATTTGCTACAGATTACATTTAACGCTAGTGTTTTTAAAGATTAACTTTACGTTAGATGATAGCAAAGGTAATCTAAATTTAAAAACTGACAATACGAGCATGCACAATTAAATATGCACTGTATTGTTACCGATATATTGTGCATACTTATTGTACACTGCGAGTCATTCTTTCTGTAATAAATACCTTTCTCACTCGTATTTCTGTCATATGCATAAATGTGGACATGTTGTTTTCAAGTCTCTGGATTTAAAATGATCCTTATTTACTTTAAGTCTTTCTCTTTCAGTCTTTCTCGTGAACATCTGCCGTGACATTCCCAACATTAGCAAGCACGTTCATGCGAGCCTTTCAGACAGGGCGACTGAGCCAATAGGGTGTCCATCAAAGTGTGTTTTCCGTAAGCATGTGTGTCTGCCCTCTGTGGAAGCAGGAACAGATGGCAGACGCGGCTCCTGATGCGCTTATGGTAGTAGTGTTGTAAAAGGTCCAAAGATTCGCGCCCCAATCCCACAATCTCCTTATCAAATAGTGTTACTTTTCACAGCCAACTTCCGCCCACACCAATATTCACTGTTCCGGTCAGACCGTTTGTTCCTAATCCGTTTGAGTCCCATACTTAGAGGAGAACAGATAGTGTAGAGGTTTGTTTGCTGTGTCATGTCAGTAAATGTAACCTAGAAGGGTAGCAGATGGCCAAGGGTGGAGTCGGGAGCCGGCCAAACCTCAGGTCAGCTCCACACTCTCTCAGATGGAAATAAACATCACATGCTGAGCTGACTGACTAGGAACCATGAAAATATCTCACATGATTTTCTTGTACAGAACTTCCTGTTGTCTTGCTCGTCCTCATTATGGTTTGAGGTCTCTATTTACTCATTATGTAATAGATAATCAGCCCATTACTCACAGCAGAATGACTGTCATACAATATGCTGTGTGTACACTGTAGGACTATATTGGAGCAGGGCTGTAAACACCGTAGACTTTGAGGTGGACGTGTCCCTCTCGATCAATATGGGGTTTTAAGTGGCTAATTTCTTAAGCTCTGATATTTGGTGTTCTAATTTTGAACATTTTGTTACAGACAACACGTGTGATTCATAGTGAAGGGCCCCAAAGATGAAAATTATCCCATTATTAACTCACCCTTAAGCCATCCTAAGTTTATATGTCTTTGTCCTTTCAGGCCAACACAATTGCTGAAATAATGGGAGTGAATGGTAATATTTTTTTTTTTTTTTGAAGCCAACAAAAAGTACATCCATCCATCATAAAAGTAATCCATACGACTCCAATAAAGGCTTTCTGAAGCAATGTGTTTTTGCCAGAAAAATGTCTGTATTTACAACTTAATAAACTATAATAACAGGCTTCCGGTAATACACGAGGATAGTTTCCGTCGAAGAGTGATCCAACGCAAGATATATTGATGAAGGTGGAAGAGCAAAACAAAACACCAGTCACGATTTAAAAGGAGAATTTTCGAGAGAAATGTCGGAGCTTCAGTTTGTTTCCCAGCCCTCTTTGTTTGAACCGCGAGAGGCGTCTTCTCTCACCGAAGCTTACGCTACTCTTACATCCTACGTCATGCACCAGAACTCAACTCATGAACGCACAGACGGACGTTACCGAAAGCTAGTGATTACAGTTTATAAAGTTATAATTATGGATATTTTTCTTACAAAAACGCATCGCTTTGCTTCAGAAGGCCTTTATTAACCCCCTGGAGTCGTATGGATTATTTTCATGAGGGATGGATGAGCTTTTTTGGGATTAAAAAATGCCACCATTCACTCACTTTATAAAGCTTGGAAGAGCCAGGATAATTTTTAATATAACTCTGATTGTGTTTGGCTGAAAGAATAAAGTCATATATACCTATGATGGCTTGAGGGTGATTTAGGGCCTATTTTGAAGGGGAAAAAAAGTGCATCCATCCGTTGTAAAAATTCTCCAAATGGCTCCCACCTATCAACCACCTATTGAGGACACCCTAGCAACCACAACACACTAAAAATGACTCCAAACACCTTAGCAAATGCGACACCCTAACAACCACCTAAAGCACACAGCTTTTATCTCTCTTGAAGAGCTCAAGTTTGAAAATAAACCATCCTCAAGCCTATAAAACCACCAAGAGAACAAGGTACAAAATGTCTTTTTTAAGCTAGCTTTGCTTACTTACTCTTATTTCTTACTAACAGTGTTTGAGTCATGTTATCTGTGCCATCTCAAGAGTGTTGTAGTAAAAGTGTGAAAGAAAGAATGCTGGGACGGCCGATCATATTTTTATCCGTTCTCACCACGGGGCTGTGAGCCGCTGCCTTTTTGGCAGACGCGACGGCCCTTATATGGTGTGTGGTCATGCAGGATAGGTGTGGAATGAACAGAATCCTTGCATATGGTTACACAGACCTCCTCTACACTACTGTCCTGCTCTACCTCACTCTGCATAGTTCACATGTAGGGGAAACTGAGAAAGTTGGAGTGTGAGAGGAACAGATGAGAAAGAGGCGGTATTCAAAAGTTTCATGTAGCTTTTAAAGGGACCATGCATGGAAAAAGGATTGCATGGGCAGAAATTTTTAAGCCTTGTTTTGTAGGATAATTTCTTTTTTTTAATGCTGTATGTGGCTGCTTGAGGGGAGTGGGAAAGAGAAGGATTGCTTTGTCCACTACTACTTCCCAAAACCCCACTGACTGAGCAGATGGCCCCTCACATGTTCCATTGAGATTAGTGATCCTTGTGATCAGTTCCATTCTTCCTGTCAGTCAGCAGGAGTTCCTCCCACCTTCAGGGTGTTTATACCTGCTGTAGGTTTATCTTTGTGGTGTGGACACATCCTTCATAACCTAGATGAGATGGTTATGGGATATCAGTCCATAATCAGGTGAAGGGTTATATTTATTTCTAAAATCAAATGAAAAAATTATAAAAAAAAAAAAAAGACTGTTTTTAGGACATCAAGACTCTTTTTTTTCCATTGTTTGACTTATATTTATGCTACTTTCCTCTCTCAGTGGAATTCTAATCTAATTCTCAAATTCTCACTCTCATTTGTGGCATTTATCGTACCAAATTTAATGAGTTTATTTGAATAAAATAAATATATATACATTTTTTATCAAATAAAATGAATATTACATACATACAATTTTATAAAAATAAAATTTATTATATATATATATATTGTATATAAATATCTTAACTTAAATAAGCTTATTTTATTGCACAAAAGTTTCTCATTTCTAGTATATGTTGTACTGAAATTAATGTATTTTTATTCTGAACTTATTTTAACAAAATGATGTAACAAAATGAGCTTGATCTCGATAAAAGGTTAGTAATATAATGACACGTGTCTGAACATACACAATTAAAAAAATATTTGTGTGTATATTTTCTCATCTGGTCCCACCTCTTTATGAAGTTTTTAGCTTGTAATTTTAATTGCAACACACAAACAGAACAAGATCAAACTTTTAACGTGCAGCCTCTTCTAATCTGATTTACTCTAATTGAAAATGTCTGTTTTAAAATGATTATTGCCATGCAATTATGCCCTCCCCTATTCACATCTGGTGAATTACATAATCGCATTCAGTTGTCTGGCTTTGCCTCCCTTCGAGGGCTTCATGACACAGCAAGTCTCGGTTGCCATGGTTGCCTTGCAATAGCAGACCCTCCGCAAGAGCCGGCCTACTTCTCAATGAGCCCTTTGAATCAAACTCTGACATTTTTCCTTTAATAAAACTCCATTAAAATCAACTTTGAATACTGTTTTTGAAAATCAGCAGTTTGGCATAGAGACTGGCCTTGGATATGAATTAGTTTTTACTTCAAGTATTCATTTGCATATTATGTTATTTGGATATGAAATATGTCTTTTAATGGTTTATGAAGTGTTCAAACAGGCTTTTAGGAACTATGTGATGATGTAAATTCATCTGATGACCAAACATTTGCAGGAGCGAGGAATGGCTAGATCCTCATACGATGCATGTGTGAATATTACAGATGGTCTAAAGTCTGTGCTGATGTTCTCAGACTCGAGGCAGGAGACGAGCTCTAATTGGTACAGTGGGACTAAATGACAGGCTTGTATTGTGATGTTGACCTGCAGGGTCTGACTGTGCTACTGGAAGGTTTCGAGGAGAGTCGATCAACAGCGGCCCAGTTGGAGGCTGGGACACACAGACACGATGAACTGAGCTAATTAGAGAGGTCTAGACCCAAAGAGGTCATATCATGGAAAATAGGATTTTCCTTTCCAGTTTGCTCGTTTAAAATAAGAGTTTGATCTGACTGCTTTTCTCTCTAAACCATCCAGTGTCTACAGTCTGAGTGACACAGATTATTTGCATTAAAGGATCACCCAAAAATGGAAATTGTTCAATAATATAATAATAAATCCATCCTAGGTATATGGGACTTTCTTCTTTCAGCCAAAGACAATTGGAGTTATATTAATATAAAAAAAAATATACTGACTCTTCCCAGCTTTCTAATGGGAGTGAATATAACTGAGTTTTTGAAGGCCAAAAAAGCACATCTGTCCATCATTAAAGTAATCCATATGTCTCCAGGCGGTTAATAAAGGCCTTCTGAAGTGAAGCGATTGGTTTTTGGAAGAAAAATATCCATATTTAAAACTTTACAAACTGTAGTCACTGTGCGTTCACTAGAGAGTTGAGTTCTGGTGTATGATGTAGGTGTAGCGTAAGCTTCGGTGAGAGTAGATGCCTCTCACGTTTCAAACAAATAGGGCTGGGAAACAAACTTAAGCTCCTCCGACATTTCTCCTTTTAAAAAAAATCTCATTTTAGACTTCTAATTCATGACCAGTGTTTTGTTTTGCTCTCTCCTCTGCGTTTGTCAATGCGCCAAGCATCAGTTCAAAGTTCACTCTTCCGCCGGAAGTAGACTTGCGTACGGAAGTGATTATAATTTAAAAAGTTATAAATATGGATATATTTTTTTCCCCATTGCTTCACTTCTGTAGGCCTTTATTAACCCCCTGGAGTTGTATGGATTACTTTTATGATGGATGGATGTGATTTTTTTTTTGGGGTACAAAATCTCAGTTACTATTCACTTCCATTATAAAGCTTGGAAGAGTCAGGATATTTTGTAACTCCCACTGTGTTTGGCTTAACTAGTCATATACACCTAGGATAACTTGGGGGTGAGTAAATTATGGGATAATTTTCATTTTCGGGGGAACTATCCCTTTAAGCTTTGTGTGCTGCTATAGTTAGATGTAAGTGAGTGTCTGACTGTTGTAGAGACGTGCTGGAGACGGTCTGTGAACTTCAGGTTCAGCACCGTCACCTGATACTACCGCCTCTGTGCGCTGTTGGTTTGCCGTTGGGTTTCCTCATTAGTCTGGGCGCACACAGAGAATGGAAATCAATTAATTAATGCACTCGCTATGATTTATTCATGATGTCGATCCATGGTGAAGAATCGCCTCACCAGGTAGGAAAGTGCAAAGCACGCTTAGTGGTGAAAGCAGGCCATGCGGTGGAAAAACACCAATCGTTTAACCATCGTCATTTGTGCTGAAGTCAACCTAAATTGTTGTTTGCAACCCGTTTTGACATTTGAGCTAAACTGTGAGGAAATATATAGACTTGATTTTATCCATCTGAAATCATTTAGATTGTAAAAACGTTATACACCAGATTGAACCTGACCACATTCAAACAATGCCTTAATGTCTATAGCTAGCTTTTTATTTGTTAACATCGTCTAGGCAGAGTGCTTGTCCCAAAGTCAATGGGTTCTTTGAATAGATTTTTGGTTAAGTGCATGAAATAATTCTGTTAACCACAGACCTTTTCAAGATATATTCCTACAACATACAATAGATCAATAATACCCACTCTTGTTTTTTTCTTAAGCTTTGACATGTCTTGAAAAAAGCAGTTGCTAACAAGTAGCTACAGTAAATAGGACTATACAGGTTGTCGGGTACATTAGAAGTTTTCATGCCTAACAGGAAAACTAATCTACTCACCAGTCCACTTCTACAGCCTTGTTGTGTTTATACTCACAATCTTGGACTATTCTAACTGGGACTTTCCAACTTTTTGTTTTTAAATAAAGATTGAAAGAGTTTTCAGAAACTTAATAATGTTGACATTGAGACTTCAAAATTCATAGTTGTGTTCATGACGATTATCTTGTAAAATCATGATCTTTGGTTGATCAATGGGTTTTTGTTGAAGGAACCAGGGTGATACTAACTTACTAATAGTCTTCAAGGCCTTAATGATGTCCGCAGACTAGGAAAGACATTTCAGAGGAAGAACAACTTATTATTTTTGAGCGTGAATTAAAAAAAAATGTAATCAATTTTAATAGAGTGTTGATTTTAAATAGATGTTTGTGCTTTAGTGAACTCATAACAAAATGTATCCTCACTTTTCATAACTTGCATGCATGTCAGACACATCTAGACCTCCTTCGATACTCATTGAAGAGTAATTTCACTTATTCTGGATGTAAGATGTAATGTGTCTCTTAACCAAACTGAATCCTCTTAGTATGCCATGAAATGTGCTTTGTAATAGGGAGGTGTGGTTCTAACATTTTTGTGTGGGATACTTGTTCTCTGGAACATGTTAGTTGAAGGCAGCGCAAAGCATTGTGACGGGCCGAATGAGTCTGTGTTGATTGGCCGAGCAGCTCTGGTCATTCCTTGCAGCTCAACCAACATTTATGGAATGCTAGAAGGTCGTTAAGGGTCAGAGGTTGCACATGCTTGAGATTACAGCCACTCCGTATCTTGTTATTAGGAAAACAAAGCCTATCGCTTCTTGTCTACTCCTTAGAAGCAGCCCACAGTCTTCAGAAGACTCTGAACTAAGTATCCCATCGCAGTTGAAATATCCGGCGGATTCCTCAGCCAACTTTTTTCCCTCTCCGCTGCATTCTGTGGTTTGGCATTCCGCTGAAAACATTCCATCTGTGGGGGCTGGACCGGGATAGACTTGATCCCTCTAGTGAGGGGAAAAAAACAAACACGTGGAGGAAAGTGGGAGGGATGAAGAAAGATCTCTGCAGCTTCCACTAGAATGAATGGGAATGCTAATAGATACACTTTCAGCAAAAAGGTACAAAAGCAGTCACTGAGGCGTTGCCCTTTCAATCACCTTTTGCTGTCTTGTCATGCACAGCATACTTTTTTCCCTTGTGGGCTGTTCTTTTAAGCAGTTCTGAGTCTTTGGCCTGAGGCTGACCGAAAGCTTTGTGTGAGTTATCACTCTGAAGCTCCACCCTCAGGCGATAGACTCGTAACTGTAGCTCTTAAGCCCAGCTGTCTGTCATACTGTCAGGACTGTGTGTGTTCTGTGCGGTCAGTCTTGTGTTGGACCCTTGAGTCTGGAAATTAAAGTGCAAATGCTGGCATCGCTAGTAAACATTATATTGACGTGAAGTACTAAGGCCTCAGGTATAAAAGTCCCCTCACTTGCACTAGTCTTCTGTGTGGTTGCTAGAGTGTTTTGGGTGGCATTCAGTCCAGTCAAATCCAGTCATTTGGAATCCATGTGATCTGGATTTTTGTATGAGAGCAAAAGATTTTCCTTTGCAGATTCACATCAGGTTCAGTTGATTATGCAAATTCGCTGTATTGAGACTGACCTTTAAGACCAACTCTTTAAGTTCATTTAAGATGTTATCTAACTCATTTAAGGACACTAGACAAAATGGGCATTTTGATTATGTGTGTTATTGTTTAAGTGCAAAAGAGAACTCGATACTGGCGTGCATCTTTCTGTGCACACAGACACGACATTCAGAGTTCTCTTTTGTCTTGTGGCGCTTGAATGGTTTAAAAGCATTTGTATGAATAAGAGCATGATCATATAAAGTAACGCCATCCAAAATGTGACGGAAAACAACGGACGCTGCGTTAAATATTTTTTGACATGTTACCATGCTAATTTTGAGAGCACGAGACACAACGCTTTCCCGCCAATGACGGAATTTTCCGGCAACCCATGTTTTCACTTTTATATGGTAGGGGGCGCCATTATACATATTCTGAAAGAGTACAGAATCTCTGTATCGAAACACAGGTGAAAAAGCAGCAGAAACAAGCCTGTGCACCTGTAAGCGAACATCAGATATTAATCAGCATGTTTGTAAATCAAAACTGCCTAATGTTACTTAATAAAATGTTGAACCCAGAAAGAAGTACAGGATTGGGGCAAGCTTTGGGGTTGTTGATGAACGCAATCTAATCCATCTATGTTTTGATCATCATTCTGAGTCCGATCCGGATGTAGTCAAGTGATTTTTCTCAGCTTTTTGTTCAAAATTATTTTTATGAAACTTACCCACATTCATGTGTTGATTAAAAAAAGTGCATAGTGCTAGAATAATTTTTTGATATATTGCATTTTCATACAATTAAATATTCTAGGGACCATGAAAACGTTCACAATTTTTCTTTTTTAAATAATGGTAGGAAAAGAGTTAAAAAGTGTCCTGAAAATAACACTAAACAATAGATGTTTTTGAAACATTTTTGTTTATGTAAGAAAAGTGATCCAACAGACAACACGAAGAGGTAATAAAAAAAAAGCTGATATGTTTCAGTCAATGTGCATGGATTGTTTTTCATTTTTAATGTCCGATCCTGCAGTAATCAATGTAGTCTGGTGATTGTTTCTCTCTGAGAATCAGTGTCGATAAGGAGCATCTCTGAAATAAAGTTTCATCACTCAGAACATGAAGGGACCTCCAGCGGCGGGCCGGTGTGTTTCAGGGTGGATGTGGTAAAGCACGGGGCCTCTTTGCGTATTTGAGTTTAATATCTGCAGGAAATATCAATCCCAATGCCTTCGGGTGGAGAGATTTGCTTGAAGTGTAGGAGTGGAGATTAGAAACAGGACAAGACATGGGGCAAAACTTTCCACCAGAAAGGATGTGTGATGTGGCGTGATATGGAGTGGACAGAAAAGACGTCAATTGCACAGGATGCTACCAATGTGTGTGAGAGAAATCCAAACCTCTGTATACTCTGATAATGGTGTGTTGATTTGCTATCGATCGGATGTTTGTGTCTGAACGGGGTCTGCTCCAGTTTATAGGCCTGTAGGAGGTGTTCAGACTTGCCTCTGCTTCTTAGGTTTTAGTTGATTGCCATTTTAATATAATATCGCCATGTCCGACATGAACAAAGCTTGCAGGGCTGATGATAATATCATGATAGTACAGCGGTTCTTGTAAGATTAAGGTTGTTCACTACATTATGGAGGCTTGTTTGCAATTTGTTCTCATGTCTATCACTGAAGATCTGCATCTTTTCTTCTTCTCTGTCCCGACGATGTGTCTGACTGTTGTTCCATCATGCCTCTGACAGTTTCTACCTGCTCAGCCTTTTGGGTTTTCTCTAACACATCTGGCACTTTTATGTTTAAAAAAAAAAAAAAAAAAAAAAAAAAAAAAAGTAAATGATCAAACTGAAGATTTAAGAAGTGTTAGATCCATACTTTGTTCTGTCAAAGGTTTTATTCCCCTTCTTTTTGAGTTAAAGGCTGGCTGATACTTCATATTGATTTTTGTGCGCCATGTCTTGCTCTTTAGAAGCGATTTCACAAGCACTGCATGAAGCTGCTCTCATTCTGAAAGATGTTTCATACTGTATAGTCTTTCAAAAAGTCGAAATAACAGATTTAAATGGATCTGCTTGTTATATGAATTTCTTTCACTTTTTTTACACATTTATTTTAGTGTTTTTGCTTTTTGACAGAACAAACGGAACAATAATAATAAAAAAATACCTATGACAAAACAACAGAACATTTGAGGGACAAATTAGACAAATTATCATTTGACAGGTAATGCTTAAGATGAATGCAAATTCATAAATATTGTGTGGAGCCATTTAATCCTCAGTTTTGAATTCAACGTTTGTAGTTGTAAACCGGTCAGGGGACATGAATTTTTTTTTTTATTTGATATATTTTTTTTACATTAATTTTTATATTTATTGTTTAGATTTATTTTATTTTATTTTTAAGGATATTTCTTTAAAATTGATTTTTTTTTATCTTATTTATTTTTGCTTTTTACAATTATTTATTTATTAACATTTATTTTTATTTTAGGTGTACATTTATTTATTTTATAGTGTTACATTTGTTTATTTTTACATTTATTTTTTTACTTTTTTTGTACATATTTATTTGCAAATTATTTAATTACAAATATTATTTAATTATTTATATATTTATGTTATTTATTTAAATTAAAAAATGTAACAATTATGAAAGAAGTCAGTGCTGTATCCTTATACATGCACATTATATCTTTGTTCTTTGTCTCTGCCTCTCTCCCTTCTGTCTCTTTCTCTCACTCGTTCTTTTCCAAACGCGCACACAACAGAGATAACGGCAGCCAGAGGAGACTAATGAATAATGTAGAGTCCTGTCTCTGTGGTGCCATTAGAATCTGTTGAGAATATGAAGTCAATATTTACAGAGTAATACAGCCATCAGTGTCTCTTTCTGTAAATGTGTGTATAATTCAAAGCTACTTACTGAGGACCATGATTAACTTTTTTCATTAGACTTTTGCTTTATTTGTGCGTGTGTTTGTGTGTGTGTGTGTGTGTGTGTGTCTGAAGTGCCAGTTTTGTCGTGACAGAAGCAGGTGTTTCTTGAGTTACAGTTTAGGTCAAGGCAAAAAACATACTGTCCTCTTCTTGTATGTAAATTGGTTTATCATATGAAGGACATTGACGGCACACCTTCTGTCTCGCATCTCAAGTTCTTGGAGGAGCACCTGTTGCTGTGTCTGTGTGGTAACCAGACAAAAACATGCACAAAATATGAATAGTATTACCGTTGTTGTTGTCACATTCATACCAGCCTAAATCAAACCAATCTTATATTACACCGTACTACATATTTTTGGCTGTAACATTTTCCTAGAGGAAAAGGGCGCCAGTAACCATGGTGATGTCTGTGGATATATTTGCGACTATTCTTAAATTCATGCCCTCTGGCCTTCCCGAACACCTTCTATTACCTTCTCCTTGTTCCAGCATAGCTCTTGTAAACCGCTTACTTGGTCCTCTCTGAGATAGAGGGACAGCATGAATCCCTGTCTTTTGGGACTTGTTGTTCGTGTAGTTGGAGAGCGTGGCCTGTATTTACCCCGGGTCTCTAGAGAGCTGCTCCAGGTGGAAGTAATAGCCGTCTGTCTTTAGAGCTCTAAAACTCACTCAAACCCCCAGAGATTCAGTGTCCTGAGTACATCCTTACAGCTGATGTAGTGTTTTGAGAAATCTCTGGAGTCAATTAATAATGAGCATTTATTCATTTTGCAATGGTTGTCTAAATAAAGGCAAGTTACTTGTAGTAGAGTTTTGTTTGTTTACTTATTTATTTATATTTATTTATTTTGTTTTTATTGATATTTATTTATTTTATTTATGTATTTTATTTATATTTTTAGCTATATTTGTTTTTTAATATTGTAAATATTTCATTTATTTTTCTGAATTAATTTTATTTATTATTTGTTTTTATTTAATTAATTTTTAAGTCATAAATATTGAGGTTATGAATTTGTATTTGCTTTTATTTATTTTGATTAACTACTATATTTTACTATTAAAATAAAAACTATTAAATACTATATTTTATCTATTTATGTATTTGATCATTATTTGATTTATTTATAATTGTTTTCATTTATGATTTTAATTATAGTTGTTTCAGTAACATTTTATTTTACAGTTTCACATCTTACATGTACTTACTATAGTAAATTATGTATGATTACAGACTAAACCCAATTATATAGTAAGAACATGTTGTTAATTATTATTACTCCGTACTTATTTGTATAATTACACTTTAACCTACACTTTAACCAGGGCACCTTAAAATAAAGTGTAACCTAAGTTTGTATTAATTAAATTTAAATACCTAATACATTGTATTAGTATGTCTCTCTCTCTTTTTTTTTTTTTAAAGATTATATCACATTTATCATACCAAATTTAGCCAGAATTAGTAGTAGAACAGTATTGTAGTATTGCTGCTATGTTGATAGAGAGCATTATTTACACAGACTTTATCTTTTCTTCATTTGTTTCCTCTGCAGCATCTCCAGATGACTATCCAGGCGCTCCAGGATGAGCTCCGGATCCAGAGAGATCTGAACCAGCTGTTCCAGCAGGACTCCAGCGTTCGTCCCGGTGAGCCCCTGACCGCAGAGCTGACCGAGGAGAACTTCCAGCGGCTGCACGGCGAGCACGAGCGGCAGGCCAAGGAACTCTTCCTCCTGAGGAAGACTCTGGAGGAGATGGAGCTGCGCATCGACACGCAGAAACAGACGCTCTGCGCACGGGACGAGTCCATCAAGAAGCTGCTGGAGATGTTGCAGAGCAAAGGGCTGTCGGCTAAGGCCAGCGAGGAGGACCACGAGCGCACGCGAAGGCTGGCGGATGCCGAGATGCATATCCATCACCTGGAAAGCCTTTTGGAGCAGAGGGAGAAGGAAACAGCCTTGCTGAGGGAGGTGAGAGCGCTGGTGAACCATCAAACGGCACTAATGCAACCTTTAATCAACCAAATAGAAAAGTGCTTACAAAACTGCAGGAAATACCTAGTACTAGGAGTGTGATGAGATTAAAATGAGCCGAGATTTCTCATCGAGGTGAAAAGCTGTCTCGTGAAATTGCCGTCACGGTAGTGTGAGGGTGAAATTTGTATAGAATATGTCACATTTACATTACACCTCCAATGTCGTTTTGCTTTAAAAACGTTAAAAAACATTTAATTCAGTTGGATAGTGGCTCGCTTCAATCCCATCCAGCTCACCCAACAGAGTCGTACATAATGCAGCAGGAGTTCACTGATCACGTGACGAGAGTAAGTGACGAGACGACTGACAAGACCATAGCGGAGGATTAGTTGCACAACAGAGCCTAAAAGCCTCTGACAAATGTCTTATCTTGTAGAATGTGCACTCAGCACCGCCGCTCCCTATTCAGAGTACACGCGAAAGTAAAACGCGAGCGCGTGTTCAATACCCACATTTTGAAAGCGGCTCCCTGATGCTCGCAAATATCTACCAATATGAGAGCTATCTTAGGCTGGGCTGTGTAGTTACCTATCTCTCAGCTCTCTATTTGCACTTTGAATATTGAGAGTGTACTTAGATTATTGTTTGCGCATAATAAGACTAAGAGAAAACGCTGTTATTCATTTTTATTTATACTGTTTTTATTTCTATGATCAATTTGTGGAGAGAAGTTCAGTCAGGAGGTCAAAAGTTGTCGAAGCTCATAAATCATGTACAGTAAAATCTGAAGAGACTCGTATGAAATCATACAGGAGAGAAACCAGTCCGTTGAGTTTGTGGCAAACCCTTTTACAGCGCTTGAGTTTTGTATTTTACTGCATATGATAATTCATACTCAGAAAGTAGAACTGAAACGACATTCATTACAAGATGATTAGTTCAAACATTTCAAACGCACCTGCAGATTATTTTTCTAGTCATGCATTTCGTCAATGAGGGATTCTTAAAAATACTGTGTAAAAATCTCGTCTCGTGAACTCTTATCTCGTGTCTCGTCACACCCCTACCTAGTACCTTAGCAACATTTAAATGAGTGTTGTGGTTTCAATAACAGTAAATGCACAAATTAAACAGCTGCTCTGGGAAAGATGCTTGGTCATTTTTCCAGAGATGATGGTGATGATTCGGAGTAAAATATTTTTGCTAGAAATCCCAATTACGGTGATGATGAGTCAAGGGCTCTAGAATAGATTAGTCATTTTAAACTGCACCGGACGAGCAAGCTTACACACACACAGAGAGAGAGAGAGAGAGAGAGTAAGAGTGGGAAACCTGTTACAAATTGAAGGCATTGAACATTTGTTGCTATAGGAACGGGAGAGACTGAAAAGAACATTGATGAAAGGAGACAGATGTTGCTGAGTGCAAAAACTGTTAATGTGGCGGAAGAAACATTCATCACATTTAGTTTGGTAGTTTTATCTGGAGGAGTGATCTGATTGATGTTTATTCAAGTTCAACTGACATTTCTCAGTCAGATCTGTTGCATAATGGAGCTGTTCAGTTTATAATACTTAACATGGAAGAGAATTAGCTTTTGAGTCAAGGGTTCCCTCGGGAGTTTCCAATGGGCTTTTAGCATAGTGGTTTTTGATTTATGAGTAAAATAAGAGGCATGTTTTGTTGACAGAAATACAGTCATACTTCAAAGGTTGCAAGCTGCTATTAAGTTGGACTGACAAGGATGTGATTTTATGTGCTTGATGAATTGGGCAGCCGTTTTAGACCTGTATATATCTTTTCATCTCAGAATGAGATTCGGTGCTGTCAGAGACCGTTATAGTGGTTTAGCTAGTTTTGAAAGGAGTTCTGTCTGGCATTTTCACTCTGTATTTCTGTCAGGCATCTTCTGAGACAGCCGACAGACAATAGCAGAACTTTGGCAACGGTGACATCTAGTGGGCATTTAATGAAATGGTATAATCACACTCACTATATCCTCGTCTCATTTCGGAGGATGCGTCCTCCGGAGGTCACATTTGAAGGCTGCATACATCATCAGTGATGTCTTATTAAAGAAGAGTAACCTTAATAAAATTTACTTGTTCCTCATGAGGTATAAAACTGTAATTTCTTTCTTACTTTGCAATCTAACGGTTACTTTTCTTACCTGAGACCACCTCAATCACCTTCAAATGCAACCTCCGAAGGACGCAGCCTTCGAAATGAAATAAGGCTTATATCTGCATCCAAAAGCTTAGGTAGCTGACTTGTTGCCTTGCTGCCAAAAAAGTGCATTTACCGACCACACAAACTGACCACCAACCGCACCTTTCAGACGCCATCTTTAACTTTTAAATTAAATTTCATAACATCCTGGAGTAGACCGTAATGTTGTAGCTCTTTCAGATATGAGTGTCATTCAACAGCAGCTCTCAACAGTTAAATTCCCTGAAGCGTTTCTCTGCTTCCCATATGCTTCCTGTGACTCCACACATGTAGATGAATGGCTGTTTTTCCATGTCTGTCTCTCTCTCTCCGTGTGCATTCATATCTGAAGGGTTTGGTGGCCATATTTTGTGTTTGAAGGATGATTTTGATGTCTTTAATTGCCCGCGGGGTGCAGCTCTTTGTGTTCAGTGGACGTTGCAGTCACTCTATTTGCTCCCTTTTTCATAAGGGACTCAGTCATGCATAAACACTCAATCCAGTGAACTGAAAGTGTCACTCCTGTGTCAGAACTGAGTTAGTCACATCAGTGTGCTGAGGTTGTAATTTGGCTGTTAAAATCAGAAGTCAGGGTTGTTTGATCATCAGCGTTTGGGCTGGACATAATGTGGGGTGGTATGGATCCTCATCAGCTGATGGCTGGCGGTAGAGGGGGGCGTTATTATCCTGTGGATTCTCCTCATGATCCTCGTCTCATGTTTTCTTTTCAGGATCTCCATAGACGATATGAGGGAGCTCCAGAGTCTGCCAAAACCAAAGCCCTGCAGACTGTCATCGAGATGAAGGCAAGTGTTTGTGTGTGTGTGTTTGTGGAGAGTGAATCCCAAACTTTAGTGTTCTTTCTAAGATGGATTTCTTTAATAATAATAACTAAAGTCTCACATTCCTCAAACTGTCATGTTGAGTCAGTAATATTACATTACTTAGATTGAGGTCAGCAAGATTTTTTTTTTTTTTTTTGAAGAAAAAATTAAGCTTTATTCAGGAACGGAACATTAAATTGATCAAAAGTGACAGTAATGACATTTTATAATGTTATAAAAAATGTTGTTCCTTTGAAATTTCTATTAATCAAAGAATCCTTAAAATAAATGTTTCTACAAAAATATTAAGCATTATATTAAGTTTTCAACATTTATAATAATGTTTCTTGAGCAGCAAATCAGCATATTAGATATATATATATATATATATCAGTTATCAAATATTTGTAACATTATTTAAATGTACTGGTATCAACCAGTATTGAATATTTAATAATGAATGCTCATTTCCCCTATTTTAACATTTAATTTATACCTTTGCCATCTAACACTCACATGAAATCTTTAAAACCTAATAATTTAATAGTTTATTATACTTAAAGTACATTGTTTTTATATTTATCAGGGTGTGTTTGGGAAAACCTGATTTATTGTTGCAGTTTTGTTTGATTGTGCTAGTGTCTTAAATGGTACATCAGATTTCAGGATTATGTCATGTTTAAAACACCTCTGTATAAGCAAATAGCTCCTTAGGTAGGACACTGAAAGTGTTGCACCTTGCCCTCCATTCCTCCGCCTCAAACATCTCTCTGATCTCTGCAGGACTCTAAGATCAGTTCTCTGGAGCGCAGTCTGAGGGATCTGGAGGACGAGATACAGATGCTGAAGTCAAACGGTGCTCTCAGCACAGAGGAGAGAGAGGAGGAGATGAAACAGATGGAGGTCTACCGCAGTCACTCCAAGTTCATGAAGAATAAGGTAGAAACTGTGGCCTATGGGCATTACAACTGTTTTGTTAGTGATTTTTTTTTTTTTTTTTAAACCTGTGCAGGTCGTGTGTTATTTGATTGCAGATTTGGGTTGGTGTTGAATATTAGCTGGAATATTGTGCTGTTTTATGATATGGTGTGCATCATAACTTTGTATAATTTTAATTTTATCAGGTCAAAGTTGTCTTGATAACAACTTCATCGTATTATTATTTTATTATCATTACTAATTTTTATCTTGACCTATTATATATACTTTTATCATCTTTTTTTTAATTGTAATTATTATTATTTTTTTATAATATTAATTTTATGTATAATAGTTTTCTTAAGGAAACTGTTTACCTTTTAAACATATCCTTTTTAATGACTTTTAATTGCAGCTAAATGGCTAAATCATAACCGCATGACCTGTGCGGTGAATGCTGATTGGTTTGGTAATGCTGACGACATCACATGAACGTGATGTTTGATTGGGCGCAAGGCGTGCATGCGAGCTGGTGGATGGTGATTGGTGGTTGTTGCAGTAACAGCGCCCTCTCCTGACAGGTAGAGCAGCTGAAGGACGAGCTGGCTCAGAGCGAAGCGCAGTGCGAGGAGCTGAAAAAGCGGGCGGCTGAGCTGCAGCAAGAGATCTCTGCCGTAAGACACCCAGAGAGCCGGCTTAGAGCACAGCTCTGCTTCCCTCACCAGAGAGAACGTTTCGCCCACTCAGACCTCAGATAGGGCTCTGATTCACGCCGACCTCAGAAAAGTCCACTAAATGGCCACACGACCCTTTAGCTCAGGGTGGTTTTTTTTTTCTGCAAGAGATTCAGATTCTGATCTACCGAAGCCCTGAAGGGTTAGGTAATTTTTTAATGGAAGTTAAAGTCATACATTATTTATGCTGCCTTCTCTGAATAAAAGGGCAAAAAGAATATATATATATATATATATATATATATATATATATATATATATATATATATTATTTAGCAAAAACATTTTCTAATAATTTTAGTTTAACAATAACATCATTGACTATCGGTCCAATGTTCTCTATCACTGCATCCCATAGTTTTTTTGTTTTTTTTTATACTGACTGATCACCCCAGTCTTTTTTTTTTTTCCATACCAATTTCAACTTGAACAGACTATGGTTTTCCACTGACTCGAGAACTCATGTGGAATGTGCTTCTGGACACACAGACAAACGGTAGCATCACTTGACAGTGTGATTAGTGTGGGCGAAGGGAGGGAACGGTGGAAAAGGACGGTCCAGGGCGGTGAAGGGAACTCCTTATCAGTGGCCTCCTGTGGTCATAATAGCAGGATGAGTGGGCGGCAGTGGTTCAGTCCCGAGGTTTCTCTGATCAGGAAAGCAGAGTCGCCCAGTGCTGTGCTGAGAGGTCGGATGCCACTCTAGACTCCCACGGTGCTTTTCACCCGTCTCTCTCTCTTTTTCCTCTCCCTCTTATTTGTAGCACTGGTTGGAGTAGAGCTGAGAGCACTAATGTCCACGAGGCTTGAGTCTGTCTCTCTCTATCACTCTCAATAGTCTCTCTCGCCATCTCCTGTGCCTGCGCACGGCTTTTTTCACTAGGGTGACTGGCAGCCAGTAGAGTTACAGCTTTAGGCCGTGCTAACCTGCTACAGCTGCCCCAGTGCATGCTGGGAATGTGTCAAGACTGTGATTTTTGTCTTTTACATGGCAGATGAACACTTATCTGTTTTATAGTGTCTTAACTCTTTGTTTACTGTCTGTGTGTAAAATTTGTACTTAATTCAAATACGTTATGTGGATGATTTGTTTTTGTGTGGAAGCATCTTACGCCCTTTTTAAGCTCAATTCATCTTGCTTCTCTTCACAGGAATTGCTATTTGCTAAAACGAACTGGTAATGCTCTGCCTGTTTGAGAGTTTGCGAGTTTAATGTGTCTCAGATCAGGGTTCACACTGAATATAATTCGATAGCTCCACTGTTTTGTTCACATCAGACCTGAGACTACAGGTTTCTTCCTCTTTTTCTGTGTTCACATCCGACGAAGGTGTTTTGGGGGAACTGTGTTTCACCAGAGCTTTGAGGTCTGGTTTGAAGCAGTTTTCTGGAGAGTTTTCCACACATTCAGACTGACTGTTTGTCTTGCACAGATCGACCAGGTGAAGCAGGATCTCTCCCGGAAGGACACGGAACTCTTGGGTCTGCAGACTAAACTGGAGACGCTCACCAATCAGTTTTCTGACAGCAAACAGCACGTCGATGTACTCAAAGAGTCTCTCACTGCCAAAGAACAGCGTGCTGCTATCCTGCAAACTGAGGTTAGAGTTGAGTTATGGAATTATATATATATATATATATATATATATATATATATATTTACAAAGATTGATTTTTTTTTATTTATTCATTTATCATGATTATTCATTTGGAAAAAGCCTACTGAGATGTATAATTTTTCCCTACCCATTCTGACTTTTGCTTCCAAGATTATCAAAATTATTATTATTTAAATCGTCATAATTCAGAGCAACGGTGTTCTGTACATCCAGGGTACAAGTAACGCAAGTTATGTAAGCGGATTACTTTTTTCAAGTAACTAATAATTTAATTGCTTTTTCAAATAAGTAATGCAAATAAATATTAATTAAATACGTTAAATTACACAATTATACTTTATGTATTTAATCTCATTTTATTAGCCAATGTCTTGATGCTGACTTTTGATTATCCAATTTAACCATACTAATAAGCAAAAATTACTTTAGATAAACGGCACATTTGTTTTATTTTTTTTTGTCTTTATTGCTAAATTAAGAGGGTTGAACTTTCTTCTCCTGCTTCCTATTCTTCTTTATTCCAGAATGGCAGAATTACATTAGCCAAAAATGTAACTTTTTTTGTTATTAAAAAAAAAACAAAAAAAACAAGCCAGCCCAGCCCAGATGAGAAAAAGTAACGGCATAAAAAGTAATTGGCTACTTTTTTGGGAGTAACACAATATTTGTGACGCATTACTGTTAAAAGTAACTTCCCCCAACACTGTGTACATCAAAAAACAAATAAAAATGTTTGCATAAAAGGCATAAAACATTTATATAATCAACGAGCATACCAGTTGTTTAACTAGCCATGATAAAAATACCAAGTTAACATGAATTTATAAAATAATTACAATATAATATATATAATAAAATGTATATTATTTACATGTTCATATATATATATATATATGTATGTATGTATGTTTTATATATGTAAAACATTATATATTTTATGTATATTTTCTCTGAACATAGACAAGCTTTTTAAAATTCTCCTTAAACTAATTTTGTTCAGTTTTGTGCAGGCTGAGAATACATATTATTAAAAAACTTTATAAAATCATTATAAATAAAGTTTCTTTTTGTCTTTTTTGATGATGGAAAACCCCCTGCAGCCTTCCTGTCTGGCCATCAGGGGGCACTGTTGTATCAAACATGTAATTGGGCTGTTGTGAATGTGCTGGGGCATGAATGGCTTCTTTGTGTGTGCTTTTAATTCTGTAGTTAGTCTATCATCACACTTTTTATCATAATCCAGTGTTTCCAGTGCCAACACGTGATTCATGGAGTTTAGCTGACGGTTAATGTGCCCTAACTGGCCAAGTACTGGAGTGTTCCTGCACATTGTTATGAATAATAGTGCTTTAATGTACGATAAGTGTCAGTTCATGCATCTGTATGAATTTTGTGCCTGTGTGCATTTCAGGTCGATGCTCTACGTTTACGTCTGGAAGAGAAGGAGAGCACGCTTAATAAAAAGAGCAAGCAGATTCAGGAAATGTCAGAGGAGAAGGGAACGCTCAACGGAGAAATTCACGACCTCAAAGACATGCTTGACGTCAAGGAACGCAAGGTCAACGTGCTGCAGAAGAAGGTAAAGGCCGTGGCGCAGCAGTTCAAATGGTGGCGCAGCCAAAATGGTTTTTTATACCTAAAGTTCGATGGTTTCATGTTTTTAGCAACAAATAAAGCTTTGTGTTCGGCACAAACTTTTTCAAGGATCCCAGCAGAACCATTGCGGTAGCGTATGTATTCGTAAACATCGACGCGCCCTTCAAACTCATGTAATTTCCTCCTCCTGAATATAGATGGCACTGTTAGGCCACGTTTAATGAGTTCTGGCGAAATGCACGAAACCAGCCTCACCAAATATCCCTCTGTGTAAATTTCTGATTTCTAAAAGTAGGGAAAAGTTGTGTTTGTGATGGCGACGGAGTCTTCTGTTCTCAGAAATGACACACTGGCCGTTAACCTCAGGCTAACAGCGGGCGCCAGGGTTTATATGTCTGTTCTGCATCTTTCATATCCATGCAACAGCTGTTTGCTTCTACCTCGAGCGCACGTTGGATATACAGGAAGCCGTAGCTTTCCCCGTTACCGCCGACATCGCTTTTCATCGTCAGTATTTAGGGTGCAGCTTTGAACTTCATTCCACAATATACAAACTTTGACAGAAATCGCCACACAAGTCAAAGCTATCACTGACATGTTTCGAGCTTACCATGCCGTACCCTTTGAGTCTGTCAGAGGATGTTTCCATGGTGACCCGGCTGGCCGTGGCTGGTCCTCCCATGAGGCAATGCTTCGGCGGTCACATCCGACTATCTGTTTCAGTTCTTCTGCGCTGAGATCATAGGCTGTGCAAACAAGCCCCCCGTCCGCTGCCTCATTAATCTTGACTTGGGGATAGTCTGAGTGCACAGAACCCACCGTGAGCTCACCTTTATTGGGAAAACAGGAAGTTGTGCATCTCTCTAATGGACATTCCAGGGATAATGTTGCAAATCATGCTCCTAAGATCACTGTAACTTGTGTCATATGTTATTTTACGACTAAGTTTCCCAAAAAAAGCTAATGGATCATTTGCTATAAAGTAGAACTAAAGTATGTTTTCTTGAATGGCTAATAGCTGTACCCTTTTGAATTACACTCATAGTTTACAGGAAGTGGCTTTTGACTGATAATCGCTATCCTGGAAGACCTTTTAAGGTTATAAACTGTTATTTTTTTCTAATTCAGACTTCAGTATATTGCTTTAATGGCAAATGCTTGCTTTTTTACCCAAATTTCTTTCTTAGTTATTGTTATATTCATAATCCAATATTGACGTTTTTTGGTAAATTTTGGTAATAAGAGGGCTCTATTTACATCACTTATAAACATGTTATAGTCATAAAATCATGCTTGCGTACTTGCTGTTTTGGAGAAAAAGCCCAGATTTTATTTGAGAGTGTCTCAAATATAAAGACAACACTTTCTTATCATTGTCTGCTCTTTCTCGTAATCGTTTTTGCTTCTTTTTTGGCTGTTTGTGCTCTCTTTTCGTCTCAACCGCTTTGCTTCTCTTCACAGTTTGAGTTTGAAAGCCTCTCAGAGTCATCGGGGGCACAATGAACTTTTTTTTGAAGCCAAGTGCTCTCCCAAGCCACAGAAAGAGAAACATTTAGTTTCCATTATAGTGCCTGAGCTGTTCTGTATTGCCCCAGAGTTGTTCCTAATGGCCATAACACATTGAGACTGTGCTATGAAGGTATGCATGGGGCTGCTGAACAGGACACCATTCAACGCACAGGTCAAACACGAGAAAACTAGAGACTGTAAGAAGCCGTATTACATCCAGCTTGGAAAAACTAGCACACATGCATCATTTCATATTTTTAGAAACCCTCTGTCCTGTTAAAGGGGACATATCAAGTGTGTCGCACACACGTCCTGGAAAGTGAAGCCAAAATATTTTGATCGGCCCCCTGGTGGCTGGCTGCAGTATAGGTCATAAACCCCGCCCTCTCCATGGAAACAAATGGGACATGAGCTAAACTTTAAAAAATCCAAATTACATTTCAAATAAATTTGTTCCAAAGACTTTTTAGGAAGTTAATATCACGTTGACTTATGTTCAAGTGTTTGTTTTTCCAATAAATTTGGAAAATGCATCTCATCTCTTCGACAGCGAGTTGACACACAAACCCTCCTCCCCTCAGTCACTCGTTTCAATAGCTTGGAATGAATAGGGTGTGTGTGTGCACGTTAGGTATTAAATTGAGTTATTTTTTGCTGCTTATTATGCTAAAACAGTCAAAAGCACACAAAATAATATCAAAATGCCTGTCCTGGCAAGTATTCTCATAAACGGTCAGTTCTGTTTTAAGTGAATGTAAACAGTTGAGAAAGAAAACGCATGTGTAACAGTATAATGGATCCGTGCGTCAGGTCTTAAAGTGGCTGCCAAATCATGAGATATTAAAAAAAATTAAAATGACAATTTTTACCAAGTTTATGGAAATGTAGTTGAAAAGCAGGTTATACAGAAATAATGATTTTGGTATCACAACATAATGAGCTAATTAGCATAAGAGTGTCTACGTTTACATAAGAATGCATATTCGTTATTTAGAAACTTGAACCCGCCCTGATGAAAAATGTGTGCACTGTTTAGGGAAGTGTTAGCCAGTCATGCAAAGCTCATAGCAAAAAAAGCCTGTTTAATTCCGAAGGTTAGAAAGAGTGGGAAGCAAAATGTGAAAAAGAAAATTATCTATGATAAAAACCTTTACTATCATTACAAGCAGTCTTTAGGGGAAAATAAAATGCTAAAAAGTGTAGAATATGTCCCCTAAAAAGCTACACTGTTTAGTTTTCTTCAAACAACACATAACGCTGTTACAATTGCGCATACGAAAATGAGCTTTCCTAGACGGTGTGTGTCTGTGTATATAAGTGAGTAAATTAATAGATACACAATGTCTTGTGATGTATGCATTCGTTCTCAGAGGAGGCCTAGCCTGGGCTCGTTTCTTTTTTCTCGCACTCTCCTTTAATGTCTGAACATCATTTTTTTCTCCCTCTCGGAGCTGTTTGGCTTTGTAATTGTTTTCCCAGCGGCTCCGGTTCAAGTGTGGAGCTCTCTGCCTTCTCAGTGGCACCATTTGCCTGCGCGGATGTGAGCGAGTGCATGCTGAACGGAGCAAAACACCGATTCCAGCAGCAGCAGAGAGATTCGGGCCGCTCTTTTCTCTCTTTGTTTATATTCAATATTTTGTGTTTAATCGAACACTTACCCTTTAACAGCCTGGAAAATGACGATAATTTAATTTGCAGCTGTCAGATAAGGTGGCAGACAGATCCGCAGTGGAAGCGGCCGAACTAAATATTGAAAACAGCGGTTTGGATGGGAATTCTTTCGCAAGTTCACGGCAGGACAGGCTGCAGAAAATAACATTTTGTTAATGCGAGGAGGGCGGAATACAAGACACAGTTCAGCAGAACTCGCTCAAGTATGTAAACTCGAGTCGAACGTCTTGATGGAGAGCAGCTCTCTTTGGCATGAGAGGGTCGGCAGAGACACTTCGTCTTGTTGATGAACATGGGCAGCGCTGGGGTGGGCTTCTGGGATGTTTTTTTACCATAAACTTTCCACGTCTGGAGATTTTTATCTTCATAAAATCCATTTAGGATGGCAATTAAGAAAAAAATAGGCTTTAGACTATCGGCATATTACATCTTATTTTGAAACAATAAATTCTGTTCCGCAGACGACACCAAAGAAACTAAACCTGTTTGTTGACTTTGTGGTCAGAGTTTCGCTCCATTCGGATGTAATAAACAGCCAATATTCAGCGTTGCTCAAGGAATTTGTTGGCAACCTTTGAAACATAATCCAGGACATTTGAGGTTCTTGCAAAACACTTTTATTAAGAAACATGAAACATGTCATGAACCTCACAAACTTCAGCAAATCCAGCAACTATATTTCTCTTAGAAGCATTCAGCCTAACTTTTGAACAAACTTGACACCTTGACGACATAAAACTGTCATCAAAGTTCATTGGACTGCAGTACCGTTTAACGTTTTATTCGGCAAGAATGCATTAAATTGATCAAAGTTTTCAATATTGATAGTAATTGGAGCACCAAATCAGAACATTAGAAAGATTTCTGTAGGATCATGCGACACTGAAGATTGGAGTAATGATGCTGAAAATGTAAAGTATATTAAAATAGAAAATAAATAAAAAATAGAAGAAACGTTTTAACATTGTAGTAATGTTGTTTTTAATGTAGTATTTTTGATCAAATAAATGCAGCCTTGTTGACTTAAAGCCCATAATGTATTATAAGAGTGTTTTTAATGCATTAATTATGCCCTATAATGCACCTTATGACCATATAATGGGTTGTATGGTCTCATTACAAATTGTTTATGCATTATTATACGTATCTAGTCATTGGACACGCCTTTAGAAAGTATATTGCATTAAAACACATGACTAACAACCTTTCTCAGATGTAACAACACGAGTTGGTTAAACTTAAAAAAGTAAGTCACCTGGTTGCCTTAATTTTGAAAATGAATTTTGAGTTCATACAATGAAAGCGATTGGTTTAATCAGCAGAAACTCAATCTTATGATATCTGAACCACATTAATTATCTAAGTTGATTTGGCAAAAGACATTTTTTTTTACATTGAAGGAATCCGAATATATTATAATGCATTTAAACTTAAAATCCATACAACATTCTTTAATTCTCGGCTGAGACTTTGTTTAATGGGGCATTTTTCATTTTTGCTCCAGTAATATTGAGTTTTACTTCATTAACAATGACTCACCACGCTGGTAATGTTTCAACCTTTATTATCAAGTGTATCATATTCCAGTATTTCACCGAAGGATGTCCCCATGCACATTCACAGAGGGTTTGGCATAAAGCCTGAACTGCCCCTGTGGATGAAGAACTTACAATTTGCTACACTTTTAAAGGCTGGTTCAGAACGCAGAACATTTGTGTGCTTTTCCCCCCCTTCTTCTCGACGGCTAAGAGGTTGAAGAAGGCTAACAGGCTTAGCACCACAAGGAAAGCCTCTTAAACAGAGCGTGTCGGGTCTGAGTTGTGATCTTCTTGCTGAGAAAGAGCCTCTTACATTGTTTGTTACCGTCCTTCAGTTGAGAGAGGGGGAGAGAGAGAGAGAGAAAGACACCGGCACACAGAATGGAGCTTTAAGGGGGCACATGCTAATAAGTGCCTTGTGTTAAAATAATGATAAACCCCACATCAAAAGGGCGAGAGTCTTAAGCCCCTAACAGTCTGATAGAGAGTGAGAGAAAGATCCTCTCTGCTATCCACTTAATTGGGGGAAAGAAGTTCTACAGAAGTTTCTAATTAATCGACACCCCCCTCCCCCCTCGCTCACCCTATTTCTCAGACTTGTCAATTTCAAAGTACTTTATCAACATGTTAATGTAAATAAAAATGTAAATAAAACAAAACTTAAAATTAAATAATAATGTTAAAAATTAATAATACAGTTCTTTGAAATTTGATTTAATATATTTTGTTATTGCAATAACTGGCCTCTTGATTTTCAGTCTATAATTTTTATATGCATTGTTTAATTGAATTTTGCTTTAAATTTAATTAATATTGACAAAAATACAAATAAAGATTATACGCTATCATTCAGAAGTTTGGAGTAAGATTCTCTCGTGCTCTCCAAGGCTGCATTTATTTGATCAAAAAACAGTAAAACATTAATCTTTGCTAAATATTATGTAAAATAATCCATTTTTATATTTGAATATATTTTAAAATGTTATTTATTCCTGTGATGCTAAAACTGAAATTTCCATATCATTACTCTAGTCTTCAGTGTCCATGATCCTTCATGATTTTTATTATTGTTATTGTTTTAATAATAATAATATTTATTTTTTTGTGGAAAGGTAGTTTTGAGGATTCTTTGATGAATAGAAAGTTCAAAATAATAGCATTTATTTGATCAGTTTCATGTTCCCTTCCTGATTAAAGGTGTTCAGTTGTGAAATAAATAAGTAAATGAATGGATGAATGAATGAATCTAATCTATTTTGATCGATCAACCCTTTGACTGGCATTGTTCATGTCTAGTAGAAACAAATAAAATAAAAATAAAAACAGGTAACAGTAATTATTGTGAAAAATTGGTTTTAGCTTTGATACTGATTACTGTACGTCTTTAAATCCATGCCGTTTAAAGAGCTTCAGCTACAACCAGTAAAGCTCTAACCACCTTGAACTTTTGCATAATTCCAAATATATGTGTCCGTTGCAATTTACTATATAAATCTAATGAGAAGCAGTTACACACTGGAATTTTCCTCCTGCTGTCACTTTGTGTCAAACCAGTGCAACTGAAGTCATGTGATCCATAACTAGTCGGCACAGACCTGGCACGTCGACTAGTGCCAAAACTAATCGACTAGTTCATTGCCACCCCTAACATATGGTGATCAAAGCTGGAATATGAATTTTGACAATTTTGAAAAATTAAGGAAAATCTATTTCTGTGTGTGGGAGTTTGCAGACACAAAGACTGGCGTCATGCCACTTACTTGTCAGGTCTCACCCACTCAGGTGCCAAACTCCTGACACACATTTGCATTACTGAGCAGCATGTGTGTTCGACACCACCCATTCCGTTCAAACAAACCTCTCATAAATGACATTCACGTGTACGTCGCAAAATAGATCCTGACAGGTGGATCAAGACCCCGACGCAAATTGGCAACTTGTTTATTTTTTAATTTGAGTTTAAATTTATTGTATGATTTGAGCAAAAAGAGATCGCAGAGTGGTGCTATACATCTAGGAAATTGTGAAAAGGGTCAGTTACACTGGAAAAAAAAAATGGGTGTTGGATTTACTTTAAAAATATTTTATTTTTTCAAATTGCTATTAAAGTGGTCATGAGAAATCAAAGTTGCCTTGATCTTTTAAGAGGTCTTTGTATCACTAATACACCCTTCAGGTTTCATAGCTTAAAACACCCTCCTCATCATCAACAAAGCATTTATTTAATCAAGAAAATGGCTCGTTTTTAAAATGCAGGATCTGTGACATCACAGAGGCAAATACATTTGCATATGACCGCCTCCAGAGCAAGACATCGACGAATAGTGTCACACCATTGCACCGCAGTCCCCGCCCACTGGCATTTAGTCGCTTAACGGTTGACATTTGCTTACACCGGATGTGAGCGTTGCGTCAAAAGCAAATAGAAACCATTATAATCACTGATGCTGTCTACATTCAATACATTCTGCCTAGTGATGCACGATGTATCATCTACCATATCGGTATCTGCCGATATATGTTCATTTTTAATGTTATCGGCCTGATAAGAAAATTTGGCCGACATATTAAAGCCAGTAACGGATTATTTCCTTCAGCTGAGACACTTCAGATGTGCTCTGTCCACCATGATGGTTTAGAATTGCTTGAAATATGATTGGAATCACTTCTTAAAGGAAAATACAACGTGCAGAGCAAATCTGTCACATAGGCTACATAAAATTATAATGAGAACATCATTATAATTGTGGGCTTGGGACATGGCTTTTAATAGTAAGACTTTTGTTTTTGTAATTAGGCTCTCAATTATATAACATTTTGGATATAGATTTATCTGCCAATATATCTGATATCGGCTTTGAAAAATAAAGAATTGCCTGTTATCGGTATCAAAATTTTCATATCGAGAGTTTGCAAAGAAACTTTCATTGAAAGATGAAGCAGCCAACTGAATTGGATCTGACAGGAGCTGTGTCGCAAGCTTTGAGTAAATGACTTCATAATGCTTTGTCTGTAAATGATGGTTTCATATGGATAATGTTTTCAAAACACTTACTTGGGTGCAATAGCGAGTGGGCATTGATGCCATTTCTAATGCGATGACATTAGCCAATCATTAGTAGGGGTCGACCGATATGTGTTGTTCAGGGACAATACCCGTTATTACAGATCCAATATACCGATAACCAATATTTTGAACCGATATACAGTATGTATCTGGTGTAAAAATGTAATTTATTATCAAAATTATGAATAACGCGTAAAAAGTGAGTACTTTATGCTTTAAAATGTCTTGTATTTTTGAATTTGCATTTATGTGCAAGTGTTTGACTCACTTGTAAGTCGCTTTGGATAAAAGCGTCTGCTAAATGACTAAATGTAAATGTTTCGCCAACTGTACAAACGTGTGTTAAAGTCTTGTATTGCAGCATGCGGCTCACTTGCAGTGCAAACTCAATGTGGATACTATGGATGTGAAGCCCTGCTATAGGCCACAGGGTGGTGAGTTCAGACAGATATGGCTGCATCAGAGCCAAATTTTATCTGCAAATTGGTTTTGAAAATGACCGATACCGATAACCATAAAATGGTTAATATTGGCGCCGATAATCGGCCAGGCCAACAGTCGCTCGACCCCTAATCATAACAGTGGCTGTTTACTGACGAGCCTTAAAGGGAGCAACGATTCCAACAATATCGTTTCTCTGAGCCGGTATCATTACAGTTAGGGTTAGGGACGATATTTAGAACGATTTTTAGAAATAAATCTTTATCATAGTTATCGTCCTTGGTGTAGACAGTTTAGTGCTCATTATGCAGAAATATTCGACCTCAGAACAGTGTGTTTGGCCAATCAGAATCAAGTATTAATAATAAGAGCAGGAAACATTGCAAACACTTTCTCTTATACATAGTCGCTTCTTTATACCCATCTGCCGAAAGTCTGCCGAAAATACCTCCCCTCCCGTCGCTCTACTCCATGGGTTTGACATGTTGTTTTGTTCAGCTTGCACATTGCATACAATTCTGATGCAACCCGCTGTAAACGCTCAAAATCTCTTCGCTCTGTGCGTGTGTGTGCCCGTGCCTGTTGTCTTGTTGTGTGTCGTGTGCCTCTCTGTCTGTTTCCAGAGCTCACACAACACTGACAAGCAGCGGATCACTAAGTGAAACAAAACACTCTTTAATAATTCAGACACCCCCCTCCCTCTCACTCTCTCTCTCTCACACACACACGCATAAATCCCTTTAAGTCTCCATGCGTTTGGATCTCTCTGACAGGAGGCTGCTCTTTTTGTCTCGTCTTTTAGCCGCTCACACACTCTCGGATGAAACCAGAAACGAGGCAGAGAAGCGTGTGTGTGTGTGTGTGTGTGTCCATCTACAGTACATACAGACTGTTCTTCTCTCAGTTATAGTTAGCAGGTCATCCAATTCCGGATTAAACCTGCTCCCAGAATCCCAACATGGACTTTCTCTCCTTTAATAGGCTCCTATTTGAACGTAATCATCATTTGGCTTGACATGGATCCCCCTTAATCTAGATCTGAATGTCCGTCTTCCCTCCATGAGGAAGATGAAGGCATTTTTCCTCCATTAGCCTGAGACAGGATTGCAGTTTTCTACTCAATGCTATGATTGTTTTCCAAAATATAATTGCAGTTATCATATGACTCTGCACATGCATAATATGAGTGCTATGAAATATTCATGAGCGTATAATGTGCGCCGGCCAAAGCTGTACGGGGTAACCCAAAACTCTGGGGGGCGCTGGGTAATGGGGCAGAGGAGCCTAATCAGGTTGTGTTACACCGCAGACAATATCAAAGGGAAGAGACTTCTGAACGTGAAGCGTGTGTGATGGGTTCAGACGTTTGAATGTATGTGTCGTCGGACAGGTGGAGCTGTCAGGTGTGTGTTTGATTAATGAGGGGCTGGAGATGTTTAATCGTGCGTATTGGACATGCATGTGCACACACTTCCCCTGTTATGTCTTCCACAAAAAAAATCTGCCACAATTCCACTTAACTTTACAAATCAGCACGACCTATTTTTTTCCCACTCAACTTTTCGCTTAAAACTAGCTGAGACTAACCCCGACATCTGTCCAAACATGTCTGAAATTATTTAAAACAACACACCCCGCCGTACTTTTTATTATTCGAGCAACAACTTCTTTTTTTTTTAACCAGGGCAAATTCATTATAAGGTTTCTTCTCACTTTTCCCCTCTGCCTACATTTGTTATCCTTGTAATCGCTTTTGCCAAAACATTCACCCTTTTAATTAAATTCATAAGTCGAAACGGCTTTATCTCTCTCAGTGGTCTGGTTTGGAAAACCAGATTACGCTGCTGTCAAAGTTTTCTCTTGCTCCTTTCCGGGAACTGAATAAAAAAAGCGTTCTGCTTCTAAATATTTAAGGCACTTAAAGACTGGAAATTGCATGGAAATTAAAGGAGAAAAGATGTGAGAGATGGGGCCCATAGAAAGATTTTGGGTACGTTCATTTTGTTTGGTTTATAGTAATGTTAGTTACAAAAGTTATTAATAATAATAATTGTACACACACACACACACACACACACTGGGTAGTAACTGATTACATGTAATCTGAATTATGTAATCAATTACAAAAATTAAGTACTTGTAATTAGATTATATTACATTTTAAAATACTCATAATCAGACTAGAGTTACTTTATTGTTTATATGATTACATGTTATTCTCACAATGGCAGTAAATTATTCATAATCCATTGATTATGTCTCCACTATTTTTTTTCTTTTAAACCCCTAATGCTTTTATGTTCAGAAGGTCTTCCAGGTTTGTTGAATTACACAGACAGACCAGCCACTGAAAAGTGAGACCCACACAGCATGTGATCACGGGATTATTTCACTTTGTGCGTTTTCACAACATTGCATGTTTAATTAAAATGTACCTCTTTGACCTAATATATTTGTCACCCAAAGATGTTTCTTTCTTTCCTCAATCGAAAAGAAATTATGGTTTTTGAGGAAAATATTCCAGGATTTTTTTCCATATAGTGGACTTCACTGGGGTTCAACAGGTTGAATGTCCAAGTTTCAATGCAGCTTCATGATCCCAGACGAGGAACAAGGGTGTTATCTATTGAAAATCACACATGCTCATCTTGCACTAACTCTGCGATGCGCCACGCATTACGTAATCACGTTGGAAAGATCACACATGACATAGACAGAAGTACAGATCAAGTGTTTACAAAGCGAACTGCAAAGACTAGGTCAAACGGCCTTTTCCAAAAAAAGGTAAAATATCAATGTCGGACGATTTTGAAGTTGGAAGAGAAAATTAGATTTTATCCCTTCTGTGGTTAAAAAGTATATACATTTTATTTTTATTTTTATTTGTTTAGAAAATGACCGATCGTTTCGCTAGATTTAAGACCCTTATTCCTTGGCTGGGATCATGTAGAGCCCTTTGAAGGTTTCCTCAAAAACCATAATTTCTTTTCGACTCAAGAAAGAAAGACATAAACATCTTGGATGACATGGAGGTGAGAATATTGTCAGGAAATTTGAATTCTGAAGTGAACTAATCCTTTAATAGTTTTTCATTGAACTCACGAACCCCACTCTGGGAAACCCTGACGTAATGTTATATTTAATGCACTTCATGTTGTTGATGATAAAGAATGGAATATATTTTCATTCTCTTTGTGTTTTATGTCAATATGGTACAAGATTATCCTATTCAAATCAAAGTAATCTAAAAGTAATCCGATTATATTACCTTAAATGTGTAATGTAATGGATTATGTTTTTGTGTGACTACAGTGTATAAGTGATCTCCCCAGCAATATATGTAGGCACTTAAAAATAATGAAAATTTGTTTTTTAATAGTTTTTATATAAATAATAAATCCATTTTTTGATATTTTTATGTCTTGTTCATTTTATTTTGTGATGCAACTCTTTCTCATTGGCGGAAGTCATAGCAACCAAGCTTATGTAGGCAACATTTCAGAATATTTGGGTATGCGTCTTAAATCAATTACGTTCATATCGAAGACCATATATTTTCTCTTCATCTTGTTCAGCCCAAGAACTTTTAATCTAAACACTCGAGGTAGGCCTGCTGATAAAATGTGTTTTCACAGAGAGCGGCTCTATCAACGGCAGGTTGTTTCAAACCAGCTAAAAGAAACAAAAACGGCAACTATTTATCAAATCCGTCAGCGTTTAATTGAATGTGAAACGGTGGACAGGAACAGTCAGTCTTTTCATTGAGCTGTCGGGACATGATGAATGGAACGAAACGTGGAAATGCCCATCTCTCCCGTGTCATTCATCAGCTCCGGCGTCACGCACACGCCAGCCGCGCACGCAGATAAGGAAAGTTTATGAAGAGAATTAGTTCTGAATATGCTTCTAATGAGGTCATTATTTATTTTCAGCGGAACAGTGAAAAAAATAGATTGTTTTTAACCGATCCGTCCCTCCCCCCGTTCCTAATGTTGCATATGGAATGCTGTAAGTGGAAGTGCTGAAAATAAAATGAAAAATGACTTCACTTAGTCTACTCTGAGCTTAAGTGTGAGTAAATGTTGTTTATTGTGCTTTAATAGATATGTCTTCATCTGGATCAGTTCGATGTCGTAAAACTGTCTCTCTCTCTTTGTGCAGATTGAGAACCTGCAGGAGCAGCTGAGGGATAAGGAGAAGCAGATGACCAGTCTAAAGGAGCGCGTCAAATCCCTGCAGGCCGACACTTCAAACACGGACACGGCCCTCACCACGCTGGAGGAGGCCCTGGCTGAGAAGGTGAACACCCACGAACGCAGATTCTAAATCCATCAATGTCGTGTTGCACCCTGTTAGGTTCATTAAAAGTCCGTTTTAGGGTTGTCATACTGTAATTTAGTTTGACATGATTCTCACTCATGTAGAATTTGAAGCAACTGTCTGTTGATTATACACCACCTGACTGGATTGGTGTTATGCTGACTTTGACTTTGGAGTGAATAATTATTGTAGCATTAATAATAATAATAATAATAATAATAATGATGATGGTAATAAATTAAATGAAAGAATGAATAAATGAATGAATGAGTGAATGAATAAAGGTTTTATTATTATTATTATTATTATTATTATTATTATTATTATATGAATGTATGATCTAATACTATTAGTAAATACATAAATATTACGTCAAGTTATTTATTATTATTATTATTATTGTTAGTACAATTTGTAGTAATTTTTAATATGAATCTAAGATCCATTGCAAATAGTAAATATTATATAAATATTACATTAGGTTGTTTATTATTTTATTAGTATTTTCTAACTGCAATTAATAATTAATATGCATATTTAATATTAATGTGTAAATGAATACTATTAGCAATTATTACATATTACCTGCACATTAAAGTAATAATAATAGTAAATAATAATAAAGCAAATAAATGAATGAATAAATACATAAGTAATAAATGTGTTATTAATGTTTGAATTTAATATGAAAGTATAATCATATATTATTGATAAATATATAAATATACTGCAATTAATATGAATTCATATTAAATCTTAATGTGTAAAGTAATATAATTAGTAAATATTATATATTACTTTGGTTTTAAACAATAGTAATAATAGTAACAATAATACTAAAAAATTATAATTACAAATTTTAAAAATAAATATATAATAAAAATATAAATATGAATAATAAATACAATTATTGATGATATGGTTACTGTTGTTAATGTTCTTATTTAACATGAATGTATAATCTACAAGTAAATATTAATATTACAAATTATTATTGTTATTATTATGATTACTTAGTATCAATGTATAATCTAACAGAAATGGTAAATATTTTATAAATATTACATTAAGTTATTACTATTATGTAGTTTTCTAATTCATATTTAATACTGTCTAAATGTTATGTTATTATTATTATTATTATATTGCATTTAGATTATTATTATTAGTAGTAGTTGTAGTAGCAACAGTACTAATTACTTACTTTATTTATTTATTATTATTTATTCATTATAGATTAATATTATTATTATTATTCATAACTACACTGTGGATGGTAGTAGTGTGTGTTCTCTCCTTCAGAGACATGAGTTCACAGGTGGCATATAGACTGCAATTGCAGAACAGCAGAAGCTGTGTGTGTTTGTGTGTGTGTGTGTGTGTGTGTGTGTGTGTGTGTGTGAGACAGCGGTGAAGATTGCTCTGTCACACACCCTTATGTAAGGCCTCAGTCATTCTCGCACTACGATTGACCTCCCAGCAAGCGTACGGTTCCACGGGTCAATCCCCGTCACTTCTCATCAACTCACATCGCATGTGTGATTGTCTTCGCCAACACCTCCTGGTAGTCCTCTGAATGTTTCAGGTCATGGACATCCAGATGACGCAGTTCTCCGAATCAACATGTCCCCCACACCCACTCCCGAACTCCATCTCATGAATATGAATGAATTAACCCCGGCGGTTATTAGCATTGTCTTACGTGTCCGCAGTTTGGCGGCGATCTGCTGTTCTGCGTTTCCCCAATTCATTTCGCCCACATACCCTCACGCGCCGAGGTTTGGGCCTCCCGTTCCTCCCAGCCGCGGGGCGGAAATTAACTTTGTCAGCCATCTGCATATTGAAAAGTAGAGCTCTGGCTCGATTTGTACTCGAACACAGGCGCGCACGTATGCGCTTTTGCGCCACGTTCCCTCCGTGTCTGTCCTCCCCACACGCAGTTTGCCATTTCACACCCCTCGGATGCACATCCTGAACCCCGGTTGCATCTGGTGCTCAGCATCACAGAGAGAGTTAGCTGGCACAGCGATGAGCGGTCATGCTTAATGTCACAGCTCAGCGAGGATCGGCCAGGAACGTCGGCTCGGGAGAGTGAAATACAGCCTTTGCGGTGAGAAATGCAGTGCGGGCCTTAAAGAGAGCTGTGTTATTATTGTCCGGTTCGGCCGCTCGGTGTGTGAGTTTTGGCCGGCGCGGGTGTGAAAGTGCTGGAGGCTGATGCACTCCATGATTCCAGCCGTCCTCTTTCACAGACCATCGACTGCGAATGCGAGGCTGCGCCAAAACACTCTTTCCTCAGACCTCTTATTGTCTCACATTATTGCTCTGTGTGTCTCTTTTTCCTCTCTGAGAATTATTAAAGGTGCTTTTTTGTAGCATTATTAAAGTGCACGTACTGTACAGCATAGTAGCCGTTCACATCAGGTCTGACTCATTTCTACTAAAGTTACTTCCATTTTTTTGAAAGAAGACGCGGCCAAATCCTCCGACACCTGGCCAAAGTTGACACATGTGTGAGATTAATGGATCGTACACCGAATGTGTTCATTCAGATATGTTCCACTAGCCGTGCAGAGTTACGCTTAAGTTGGGAATTAAGGAATTTTTGTGCCTGCGCTTTCTAAATTTTGACAGGTGTTGGCCCAACTCTTGTTTTTGGGTAAACATTACACCCCTTACATAGAACTGAATGCACATAACTGCAAAATCATTTCCTATTCTTATGTGCCACTTTTTTCTTTAATCGTTTAAAAGAAAAATTAATAGAAAATGTACTAATTATAGTGTTCAACCTTCCATAACACACATCCAAAGTGAAATTCTATATGCGCAGTATTTATTTATGCTTGTATGCATGCATGTATTAAAATTATATTAAATTATTTAATAGTTAATTGCACTAGATTAATGTTTATTTACTTTGATATTAAAAGTGTTAAATAATTGTACAAAATATATTTGTATAAATAATTAAACAAAAATGTTTAATACTTTTAAATTGTACTTTTTATTAACAAAATAATGAATTTTATAATAATAATAATATTTTATTCTAATTTATTGTTATGCCATTATTGTTACTACTACTAATTTAATAATAATAATAATAATAATAATATAACAATAACAACTATATTTCTATTCTATATTAAATTATTATTATTATTAATACTAATAATATCATTATTATTATTAAATTGGTAATAATAATGTAGTGGTAATAATAATAATAATAATAATATTTTTATTCTATATGAATGTATAACCTAGTACTATTGGTAAATATATAAGTAATAGTTTTTTATATCAGTAATATTATATTATTGACTTCACTATGAATAGGCAGTAGTGTGTGTTCGGTTTAATAAATTTGAAAGGCCTGTTCTGGAGAACGTCACATGGGTTTGTAGCAACATGAGATTGAGTAAATTAATTTTCCTTCTGCTTTTAAATCACACATTCAACATGTCCTCTCTTGTTTGTGATGTTTGTAGGAGCGTATTATCGAGCGTCTGAAGGAACAGAGGGATAGAGACGAGAGAGAGAAGGGTGAAGAACTGGATAGCAACAAGAAAGAGCTCAAAGAGCTGAAAGAGAAAGTCAGCCTACTGCAGGGAGACCTGTCCGACCGCGAGGTGAGCGCTTTATTAATAACTGTATTGTATGAAGTTGCATGTTTGATGATTTTTCAGTGTTTTTCTAAGGATTTACACTTGGTGGACAATGAAACGAGTGAAAAAATTACATAGATTTACACTGTAGCAGTGAGTCGAACCGTGTCTAGAGAGAAAAAATAAGCATTCTCCCAGAACACCCTATCAACTGCATAGAAACAATAGATAATGTATTGCGTTCTTTTAGAGAACCACCTCATCTACATCATTTGATGACTGTTGAACTACGATGCCATTTTGCAAACATACTTTGAGATTTGTGTAATCTGTTTGCATATTTGTGAACAGAAGTTTGGTTTGTGGTGTAAACATGAATCGTGGCCTGTATGCTCAACTAAAATCCACATCTAAATCCTAAACGAAGTCTCTTCTAACAGGACAAATGTAATTAAATTCTTCCAATCTGCAAATGAATCAATGTTAAACTATTATGTTTCTGTGTGATTAGTCCCGAATTGTTCCGAATCTAACACGACCATGATTACAGGACAACACCCCCAAAAAGAATCTTGTATTTTATAAAGAAAATGCTTTTATTTGAAAATAATTTTCATATTGTATATTTTCATACTTTAATTTTTGTTTTGAAAGTATGGTAAATACTGGTAAAATCTACCAACGATCACATTTAAAAAACACTTCTTGGCATTTCATAAAAATAACCTGTCGACCCTCTGAATTATATAACAATTAAGCTATCCATCTCATAGTGAAAACCATGTTGCCTACCAAAATTTCATTAACAGTAGAAGTGGAATCTTATTGTAGTTTTGAAGTCTGAGTAACATCTTATGTTTTAAAATGACGTACGGGGGAAGTTAGGTCCCGTCAGCGAGGCACGCGAACTAGGGCTGGGACAATACATGGATTCTCGATTCCCGATACAATGATTCTGCATCGATTCTGATATTTTCTTTCTTGAATTGATTCTGAGCTTAGTTTTAACAGCAGATCTAGTTTTTAACCACACACTCAAATGCTCACGAAGAAGAGTGCTGGAGAGCGCTCGTATGTTCGGCTGAATCATGTAGGTGGTTATATCTTGCGTTTGTAAAATCATGTAACGATGCATAATGTTACATGCATTTTTGTGCTGTACGAGCAAACATGACCAACAAACTGCTCAGAGGTGGGTGTCCAACTGACATTTTGTGCAATTTCACATTCGTAATGCTGTAAGTTCAGATGGTGGTTTCATATTCATACCGCAGTAATCCTCTATAATGTATCATGTGCGTATTAAAGAGGTCGAAGCAGATCCCAGACAACATTAGAAGCAACTTCCTTCAGATTGTACTATTGGATAAGGTCCTCAGTCAGGCTTGATAGAGACAGACTGATTCCACAGCCATCCACACAACCCCAGAGGAGCTGTAGCAATGAGAACAGACATGCTGGACCCACAGCACTGTCAGTCGTGTGTGTGTGTGTATGTGTGTGTGTGTGTGTGTGTGTGCACGTACGACAAGAAGATAAATGGAGGATTCTAAATGTGAGGGAACGGCCCCTCCCAGAGAGCAACTGCTCGTTTCTCTTTCTGTCTTCAACTCTGCTCTGTTGTTCAGTTTTTTTTTGCCTTCTATCCTTTTTCTCTTTCTGTATTCCTTTTGCATTTTCTTGTATTTTGGGTAGCCTCTCTCCAATCGCCTTTACTTCAGTATAAAAGAAATTAAAGTCGTTTACTCGTCCTTATGTTATTCCAAACCTGTATGACCATTTTTCCTTTCGTGGATCGCAAAAGGAGAAATTTTTAAAAAATTGTATTGGCCGCTGAAGCTTTCTGAAATTTTACGCTTCATAAAGGACATAAATGCGCCATAAAAGTGGTTCATGCAGGATCATTTAAATGTTTTACATTATATTAAAGCACAAATTCTCATTACTTTATATTTCATCTAATTGAAAATCATTTCACAAAACTGGTCTGAATGAATCCAAAATTCTCAAGTTTAACTCACCAACTCAAATATCCAGTTATAATAGATAAATGCTCAATGAAGCCGGAATAACAAGTTAAATTTTCACTTTATATGGCTTCTGAAGATTTGAAATATAGCGTACAGGTTATAAAGACTTTACGGTGCTTTCATAGTGCGTATATATGTCCTTTTTGAATCATTAAAGCGTCAGTCCTCATTCATTGTAATTGCATGGAAAGAGTGACCAGTACATTATTCAAAAATTCTCCATATGTGTTCCATGGAAGAAAAACAGTCACACGGCTCTGCAACGACATGGGTGAGTAAGTGATGACCGAATGTTAAATTTTGGTCGAATTATCCCTCTAATGATGGTGTTGGCCGTGTACACGTACACCAGCTTTCCCGCAGCTCTGTGTCTGTGGCTGTTTTATTATTCAGGTTATTCTTGTTTGCTGTGATCTCCACATTCCTCTCCGCTGTCTGCCTCTAGAACATGGGCGATGCACATCCCCACCACGAAACCACTTCCTGTCTCACCCCCGTCGCTTCTTCCTGTCATCGGCGTCTTTTTCTTCCCCTTTCCCATTGCTTCCAAAAGTTCATAGAAATTTTCATGAATATGAGAATGAATCAATATTACAGTTTTTACTTTATTTTGATCAAATAAATGCAGCTTTGGTGGGTAGAAGACTTTTTAGAATTTCAAAAACATTAAAAAAAAATCTTACCGACCCCTTAAATCTTGCTGTTGATTGAAAAAAGGTCATCTGCGTGAACTGCTCATGAATAGTTTTGAAATGGTACATATATGTATATGTAAATTTTTTTGTAAATTAAACATGCATAATGGTAAAGCACCTTACTGTTTGTAAAAGTGGGTTTGATTTTAGTGCTGTAAAATGCAATTTTATATTGATTTCTTTTGATTTTGGGGTGAAATGTGCCCCAGAAATCTTAAAATGAGTCATGAGTTCCAGCCAACGCTTGGAGCGTCCGTGTCCTTGGATCACGACTGCTGTCCTGAGCTGCATGCGGCAGCTTCCCATCGCTCAGCATCCTGTTATATCCCTCTCTTTGTTTTTCCTGCATTGTGTTGTTCCTGAGCAGTGACCGCTTCGCTCCGAGCTCCTTCGGCGTTCCCTCCCGCACTCTAATCATAAAGTGTGTAGTCCAGCACATCCCATCATTCCCCTCTCCTGTTTTCTTTACCAACGCGAGAGAACGTGGGGCGGCAGTATGAACATTAAGTGTGTATTTTGGTCCGCGGACTCCAGTCGAGTGTGAAATTGTGGGGCTCTCCGACTGAAAGCGGAAACGGCAGGAAAGGCCTCATGGATGGAGGGCTGCAGTTTTAACAGCGTGCCTGAGACTAGGCTTACAAAAACAGAGAGCTGATGTACTGCATATGTGCAGAGCCCCCTACATTACAGCGAAATATATTTGTGATATTACTATTGAGATGTAACCGCTACTGTTACACAAAATCGTTGTCATAAAACCCTGTGTGCCGTTAAAGGAACAGTTCACCCAAGGTTGGAGCTTAACACAAAAGCAATATGAAAACACCATATTAGTATCGTAAAGCGGTTCGTATAACTTACAGAACACTATACAGAGCCCTTCTGATTCCATATGATTGCTTTCGGTGAGAAACAGACTGAAATTGAAGTTATTTACTGATAATCTTGCCCTGTGAGTCGGTGCGCTAAACTCGAAAACTGGATCTCATTCATGTACAAATCATTTAGACTGGTTTTGTGAACTTGATCAAAAGATTCAATGAAAATATTTGTCAAGATTTTCAATGAATAACAAACAAAAGTTTTCTCATCCAAAACTAATGTATGACCTCAGAAGACTCAGAATATACCGTATGAAACACAAGAACCACTTTTATGATGCTTTTGCATCCTGGAAAGCTTTAATCTCTTTTCATTACCCTGTTACACTAAAGAAAAAACAATGATACAGCTTTAAAATGATATGAGGGCGAGTAAAAATTTTTACTCGCCCTCATATCATTTCAGAAACTTTTAAAACACACACACACACACACACACATATATATATATATATATATATATATATATATATATATATATATATATATATATATATAAATAATAAAAAAATAAATAAATATATATATATATATATATATATATATATATATATATTAAAAATATATATATATATATATATAAATAAATAAATAAATAATAATAATAAAAAAAAATATATATATAAATATGTGTGTTTTAAAAGTTTCTGAAATCAGGTCCTGTTCCCATCTGATTGAATTAAATCCTTTTGATTGCGTGTTTGTACACAAATGGGTTTCAAAAAGAAAAAGAAAAATACTGTCACATGGCAATTTGTCTTGGCTCTTTGTGCTTCCTGCTGTTGAAATTGGCTTGAAATGGCTGGCTTTGGTTTTGATCCACATATTTACATGTGTTTGTGCTCCGGTTGTTTCAGTGTAATCAGGGACTGTGGCGTTACGTTAGCAAAGTCTCCTCCTGCTTCTTATTAGCTTTTTCTCCCCCCAAACCTGATCGTCTCCATTCAGAGGTAGATTGTTCAATAAGTGCTCTCTGATTTAACCTCTCTTTCCCTCGCCCTCAGGCCTCTCTATTGGACCTGAAGGAGCATGCCTCCTCCCTGGCCTCCTCTGGACTGAAGAAGGACTCCAAGCTGAAGAGTCTTGAAATTTCTCTTGAGCAGAAGAAAGAGGAATGCACCAAACTTGAGAATCAGCTCAAGAAGGTGAGGCAGACACTTGGAGGGAATTGAAGCATCACAGCTAGCAAATACAGCGGGTCTTGTCAGCTAAGCAGGCATGAGCGCGTAACAAGCCATTACGGTGACTGGCACGCCGTTATCACTGCTCTGACAACACTTAAAACAATGACATTGAGCTGAATGTTTGCTCAAGTGCGCTTTACCTGTGAGGTTTTTCTCTGTCGAGTGCTAGAGGGAAGATATTAGCTCTGTTTCAGACTCGCTGTCTACGGTCAGCAAAGGCCACTATCTTCAACGGCAGCATCACATATGAGTCAGAATATTGTACTTGACTGGTTTTAAACTTTTCAACAGAGCAATTATGTTAACCGTTACTCAAATGCAAGTATGAAAAGACACTCGATAAACATTCAAAGTTTATTGTTAGCATTTTGCTAAGCTAAGATGCACAGCACGTATACATACTGTGTGAATTAGTCAATGCTTTAAAGTTATGATTGAAATTAGTTTATTTATAGAGCATTCACATATTGAAAGTTTTCATTTACCTTAGAAAGTATTGCGACAAGGATTTATGTGATGCTCATTTTGATACCTAAAATGCTGCCTAGCTAGACAGCTCCCTTGATTTCAGAACAGACCTATTTATTGAATTTTATATCTTAGGACATCTGCACACTACAGAAATTTCTGATGAAGCACTTTGGCTTGTAGGAACCTAAGATTCGATTTAAGGTTGCAGAAAGTTTTTTTTTTTTTCTTCACACTTCTGGTCACATGATGCTATGCAAATTCTTGAAGCTTAAACTCTTAAACGTAAACCTCACTTCTGTGACTCAGGACTTGGAAATTGCTGTACATGTTCCTAATTGGGGCTGCACGATATTGTCAAAAACTGACTAAGCGATATTTTGTTTTTCTTTGATTTGTATAGCTTTAATTGGAATTTTATTGAATTGAATTTTAGAACGATCTGAGTAATTTTGTAGGGGAGTGCATCTGCATGAAAATTTTTTAAAATGCTGAAAAATTGCTTTTTTGTTTGAGTTTGAACTATCCTTTTAGAGTTAAACAATTTAGAAAAAAAAAAAACTACTTTAAAAAGAAATGTTCATTTCCACTGCCATCCCATTCAATATGACTATAAAAATATTTTTGTCATTATTATTAAATAAAGATATTAAACAATAGAAAGTACTGTTGTACTATAAAATAAGTATTGGATTTTAGTTTATAGTACATTGTAAAATTACAATAATATTTATGTCTTTAGCCCTATTCAGATGGGACTAGTTTTCATGGAGGATGTTAGAGAAATCTGTTTCACAGGCGTGCTTTGTGTTTTTTAATTCTGTCTTGATTTAAAAAATTCCAGGGCAAATGATCTACTGTTTTTCGGCCTCAGAGAAATCTAATCAGACGTGATAAGAATTGTAACTCAAACATCGTTTAGAAAACTAGTAATTTCTTAACGTCAAACCATCAAGCTTCTATTTTGGCAGTTTTTCAGCAAAATAAATATGCTCATTTACACATTTGCAGCCCATGATGGTGTTTTTCCAGTGTCTCAGAGTGGCTTGATTTACAGTAAATGAATCAAGCTGCTTCGAGATGCTAAAAAAACACTGTATAATATTTATTTCAATATATCGTGCAGCCCAACAATCTCAAGACTATTCTCTTTGTAGCTCATGCTTCCTCAAACCACCATAACTGATGTTTTGACACCACTTTAAACTCCAACCATGTCTGTGACTTCTCCTCATCGCCATTTTTTAATCCCCTCTAATTCTCTTCTGATCTTGCCTCCTTGTCAATTTCTCCTCCTCCTGTTTCAGATATTTAAACAGATCAGATATTTCTCACGTTTTTCCAAAAAAAAAATCATCATCACTCTGTGTATCACCCAATTCTGTTTCTTCCCCAACCCCTCTGTGTTTTTCTTTCTTTCTTTCTTTCTTTCTTTCTGAAAGTGCTCTGAGCTCATGTCAGGCCATCCCTTCAATCTTGTAAGTGCATCTTGGTGTGAAAAGCCTCCCTTAGCAGTGCCAGTGTGTCTCTCTGTTTGTGTAACTAATAAATGTGTGAGTGGAGCTTTGCTTGCATGAGCTTGAGGCTTATCTCAAGTTTAGTTTTGTGTGTATGTGAGATAGAGAGGATATGTTAGGGAGCTGGCGGAGTCTCTGAGTGTTCTGAGATTTGCTTGCATGAGATCTTTTCTTATCTAAAGCTTGAGAGTGATGGTCTTGTGTGGTTTGACATTGCTCCGCTGCAGAGCTTGGATTTAGTGCCGTGTTCGTAAGCTGATATGTGTCGCATTGAGCTGTGTCAGCATGGTTGTGCACGTGCCTCACAAATGTTACATTGCAAGTCCCTGATTCTTTGTAGGTATAGTTTTATTAAAAGGGTAGTTCAACTGAAAAATGAGCATTGTCACCATTTGCTTGCTGTTGTTGTTGTTCCAAACCAGTAAGATTTTTTTGGTTCCACATGGAACATGAACTATTAACAATTTTTGAGCATGTGATGATGATGATAATGATTATTATTACCATTATTATTATTATTACCAGTAGTTGTAGTAGTAGATGTAGTAGTAGTAGTGTTTTTACATCCTTAAGCAAAAAATGAAAATCTATTGCCACTTGGTGTAATTGACATCCTGGTGCTGCAAATATGTGTATGCTAATGCTTTAATGAGCTATTAAGGGAAAGAGTAGGAAAGCTTGTTTCCGCCTCTAAATAATAAAAATAAGCTACAATTACCTTTTTTTTATTATTATTGCGAGATTTAAAGTCAGAATTGGGAGTTATAATATCAGATTCTGACTTTTTTCTCACTATTGCAAGCTTTTATTGCGCAATTCTGACTTTTTTCTCAGAATTGTGAGATATAATCTCAATTGTGTCTTATAAAATCGCAATTCTGACTTTTTTCTCAGAATTGTGAGATATAATCTCAATTGTGTCTTATAAAATCGCAATTCTGACTTTTTTCTCAGAATTGTGAGATATAATCTCAATTGTGTCTTATAAAATCGTTTTTTTTAAGAAATTCTGAGTTTATAACTTATAACTTTAGGAAAAAGTCAGAATTTCAGGTTATAAAGTCAGAATTGTGTGATTTAAAAAGTTGCAATTCCCTGAAAAAGGTCATTCTTTTTTCACTCACAATTTTACTTTATAACAAGTTTATATCTCTGAATTCTGACTTTGTCACACAATTGTGTCTTTATATCTCGCCATTCTGAACTTTATATCACAAAATTACGAGTTTATATCTCACAATTCTGACTTTATAACTCTCAATTGAGTTTATATCTCAGTTCTGAGGGGGAAAAAAAGTCAGAATTGTGAGATATAAATTCGCAATTGCAAGGAAAAAAAGTCAGAATTATCTTTTTCAATTTTTATTTCATTGGTGGAAACAAACTTCTGTAGAAGAGTATTCAATTTTCAATGCATAAAAACTTTTTCAGTCAGTCTGTCCTTATTTCAGAAGTCTTGACGTACAGTGCATGAGTCATATGGACCACTTTTATGACGCTTTTAGTTTTTTTGTTGTTGTTATTTTTTGGAGTTTGACAGAAGGTAGATAAAAATTTGTTGGAAAAGAGCAGCGTGAACACTCTTCAAAATTTCTCCTTTTGAGTTTTACTGAAGAAGGTCATACAAGTTTGGAACAACATGACTGAGTAAATAATGACAGCTTAAATTATTCCGTTAAATATGCTGTAATGTTCATAGTCTGTATGCTTCTGTGCATGTAGGCAATTGTGGTTGTTAGTTTTTCAGACTGCAGTGATTTTGAGCTCTCGTATGAACCGATCACCTTCGTGCACATTCAGAGCTCATCGCGTGGCTCGATGAGAAGATCTGGGTCTCATCGTCCGTTCCAAGAGCAATGAAATCTCTGGCAGCGGGTGTGTGTCTGTGTTCGCACAGGGTCTCGTATAAAAGCTGTGCAAGTGAAAACCCGCTGACAGCTCGGTGGGCGTCTGCTGTGATTGGATGAGACAGAAAGGGGGCGGAGGACTCGACTGTCCCCGCGTGACCGCCAGAAGTGTACATGGATTAAGGTGTCAGCGAGGCTCAAGAAATGAGAACAGACATGCCACCAAGACATCCAACCGTCTACATTACACAAACCGGCCAAGAGTCCCCAATGCACTTCCTCAACTACTTCATATGGAGGCACATCAGAACTCTCTTTCATATCCCCTGCTGCGCACACATGCACATTTATATCATTCAACACCGAGATGTTTTCTCGCAAGAACATTTATAGGTCACGAAAGTCAGCATAAAAACCACAGCAAATGTGTGCTGTTTTCACACAGCCGCTCTGTTATTTTGCCCAGCCAAACAGGCACAGGCACAAACACATTATTAAACAACATTATTAACCCGCATTTCCCACAATCCCCTGTTTAGCATTGGGACACTGGCTGTTCCTTTGAATGATGGTGCCGTATGGATTGACCGCTCTGGCGTTCCAATACCAACACGCTGCACGGAGCTTACAAGCAGACACAGCATCCCTTACAGCCCACTAATAACTATACGAATGCTAGTTATTTCCTACCCAGTCTGTCTGTCTCGCTGTGACTTTTTTTTTTGTATGTTTTACAGAACGTCTGTTTTGTGTCCGTATTGTGAACGAGTTTGTGAGTGGTACTGAACACTAATGTTTTTCTTATGCGATCAGAGCAACAGTCATGCAGCACGTTCCAAGAAAACGTGTACTTTTATTTGACTGTTAGTTTTCGTAAATTAAATTAGCCTTGCACGAAAAGTAGAAACATTAAAAAAAACATCTATATTACTCTCATTTTTAGATATATCTGAAAAGTCTATTAAAAGCAATTAAAATCTTGCTGTAAAGCAGAGTTTTTGTCAAGTAAATAATCTATTTTCACATAATAATCTCTTTTTGGTGCTGACTGAATTTGTCAAACTTTACCATTCCCAGTTACTTTCAGAAGAAAATTATATATTTTTTCCTTCCATTTATGGAAAATATAAATCTGTCAATCACTGCAAAACAGCATTTGATCCCAAACTAGCTGCTTATTTTATTTCATTTTATTTTGTTTTTTTTTATTTTATTTTATAGTAAAATCATGCTGGGCATTTACCATGGTAATACCATGTTATTTGTATGCAGTACCCCAGTGAAACCATGGTGTCAAACATTTACCATGGTAATAATAGTGCTTTTTGGATGCTATACCATGGTAAAATATTTTAATTTTATTTATTTTATACCTTTCTAAAATTTATCACTAGATATCAGTATTTTTTTTATTTATTTTTTTTATTTAGTTTCAAAATAATAAGTCAGTTACTTCTTTTTTTGGTCTTAAACTGCATTTATACCCCAAATTTTAGTAACTGGGTTGGAAAAATTATAAACCTCCCTTTACAGAAAAATGAATAGAACATAAACCGCTCAAATTATATTCAATTATTTAGTTATATGTTTTTGTTACCATTTTCTGACAGATAAGCACCTCCTTTCACTGGCTGTTTGTTGAAAAAGAAAATAAATTATTACATCATTTAAATCATTTAATAGTTGCAGACCCTATTCATGGAACATGCCATGCACTCTCAGATTATTTTGCTCCGCCCTCTTTGACACTTTCTTGATGCTAATTGCACATTACATGTCTATATCGTGTTTTCGTATATACAAACTTTCATTTCTTTGCCAGACTTACCCTTTTACACACACATTTGTGTGCAGCCACCGGTCCATCCACACATGACAAGCTCTTGGCGGTCTGAGTGGAAACCTACTCAACCTCAGGCCGAGACTTTAATAAAGCTAATTAGCGGGGCCTAAACGTCACCTTCAAATATTATCCTCAATAAACCAGAACAGTCTTCTTTCACCCAGTGCCAGTCTAAAGAGACCTCAGAGGCCAGACACTTTGCTGTATTTTTTACCAGCACAACACCGTAAGAAATTACTCTATTTTGTTCCTTATTTATTTTATTTTATTGCCTGGTTGTTTTGTAGCCATATTCGGAATAGCTTCAAGCAATCTTTGAATGTCCTCTGCATTTAGGCTCGGTACAGACACACGCACTTACATGCATGTAGTCATGGTGTAAATGACACAGTGCTCCTGTGTCCTCACCTTGTAAAGCCTGCACTGTGTTTGTGTTTTCAGTTTTTTTTGCAGCAGGAAGACACCTGTGTCCTTTTAGAGGACTTTTATGAAAGTAGCATTACGGCTAACTCCTTTAATTGTCCGGGGAAATGAATTGATTTACTTTTCATTAGATGAGGCCCTTGACCCGGCACTTCAGACGGCCGTAATGTCACTAATTATGTTGATGACTTCAGCATGATTGTGTTTCCATGTGTCTGCACACACACATACACACACACACACACACTGTAATGAGGCTGTATCCTGTTGTGATGTCATGCAAGAGCTTACACGGAGCCTCCAGGTGGGATTTGGGTGTCACAGTACCCATGATAGTGTTTAGGCCATGCTTGGCTGCTGCTTGTCTCTACTCAGCTATGGAGAGTTGAAGTCAGGGGAGCCTCTAGACTTCTTGTCCATTCACAGTACAGACCCATGCAAAACCCAAAGCTTCTGAAAAGATACAGTGGAGGACATTTTTGAACTGGTTTGAGACTGTTTTTGGGCGTAAGGCCTATTTACACCAAATCCAATGTGGTTAAATAATAAAGTATCAAATATTTGCAAACAGTTTTTCACAGACTGTTTAATATTTAATTTAATTTAATATTATTTTTCATTTATTATTTTTATTGTTATTATTATTACTGATTAATATTATTTTAAATAAAAGTCCAGACTTTGATTGCTCCCTGAAACTCGCTTTTTCAGCTTTTTTATTTTATTTTATTTTATTTTATTTTTTTTTATATGATATTATATATTTTATTTTTGATTTTATTTTACTATATTTATTATCATATTAATTTATTATATTTTAAATTGTTATTTATAATATTATTGTTTTTATCATCTTAATTCATTAATTTATTTACATTTATGAATATATTATTTTAATTTATTTATATATTATTTTTAATAAATTTTAACTTTTGGTTGCCTCCTGAAACTCTGTCTTTGGTCCGTACAGGCTCAGTCCATTGCGGTTGAGGCTCAGGTAAATGCAGGACTATCGGAGCGCATTGCCACACTCGAGCAGGAGGTGGCGCGTTACAAGGAGGATGCTGGGAAGGCACAGTCCGAGGTGGACCGTCTCCTGGAAATCCTCAGAGAGATGGAGAATGAGAAGAACGACAAGGATCGCAAGATCAACGAGCTTGAGAGGTACACAAACACACAAGTTTATTCTTAATGCAGACATAACAGACTTATGTCGATTTTATATCCAGTTACTACTGTGTACTGTCTAATCCAAACCTTTTTTAATGTACACCTGCTTTATTTTCTTTATAAATGTTTTACATACTCAGGATGTCCCTAGAGGTGTGCAAAGGAAGATTTTGTCAGATTTTTGGGGGGATATTTTTGGATTCTCTACTTGTCACCCTCTTTCTTCATTTGTGTATGTTTTACCATGTTTGTTGTTATGCATGTGATCTTTCAGTTGCATGTTTGGTCTAGCTTGTGTTTAGCCCAATATTTTTGCTTAAATTTATTCTTTGATTTTTGCAACTTTCTCAATTTATTTTCCATTCTCCATTGGTCAATGAAGCCTACTTGCAATGACAAAGTAACAACACAAGCCTTTCTAGTATCGGTAGTACTGAGTGCAACAATTGTGAAATTTCCCTTGTATTGGGTATTGACAGCAAACATTTTGGTATTGTGAAAACCCTAGTATACACGTTCCTCTGCATATATTGCCATTAACAGATAGGTGACCAACCCAGTCCAAAATAGTGCGCTTAATGTGGATTTGTGGTCTTGTTGCCTTAGTTTGTGTCCGTGAAGTCCACGAGACCGTAGATCGTCCCATTTATCATTGTATAGTTCAATAGGGTACACATAAGTCGCCTTTTGCTTTTGAAGAAGACTTAAAGATCTGTGTTTTGGATGAGGATGAAGATGAGGATGTCTGTGTCATTCCATGTCACTTTTCTGTTAGATTTCACTCTCACCCACTCGGTCATCTCTTATTCTCTGTTTATTTTGGCGTTAGACCAGAATTTAATTGTGCTCATCCCAAAGCATTATGGGATGTTGGCATTGTCATTGAGATCCACTGCAGTCACAGACTGTAGATTTAGTTCTTATCCCCAACACGTTGCCCTGATCCCGAAGTATGTTCTGTGTCCATTAGGTGCTTAACGGTACACAAACATGAAGCACCTCGGTATTGAAGTCATGGTTCGGTACAGCAGGTGGCAGAGAACTAAAAATAAAATTAATTCTTTTTTCTTCTTTATTTATTAAACAGTGATTTATTGAATAAATTGTGTCTCTCTCTTTAAATAAATTCAATTATAATTGCCAATGCTGTAAACTATATACAGGTAGCCCTTTCTTGCAAATTACTATAATATTAAAGGTTACAATACAAACTATTAAATTCAGTTGCTATTCATGTTTTGATACAATAATCAACACTCAAAGTGTATTTCACATAAGGCAGGTTTTGCATTAAGTTCTAAATGTAATTATAAAATAATTACTTCAATACATTTTTGAAATATAATCATTTACACAGTTATGGTCAACTTGTTTTTATGGCAAATTTATTTAAACATACATTCAATGAGACATTACTAACAGGTAAAGTCAATATAATGAATATATAAGCTAATATAGTGCATATATTTAGTGAAATGCTCCCCTCTAGAGTTAATTTCTTTAGTGAACTAACATGGTGTGGACACTAAATGACTTGCCTGAGGTAACTTTAACGCTATTTGAAAGATTATTCTCGAGCTGTTTTTTCCACGGTTGAAGTACCGGTTACACACATATCTACATCATCTGTTGTTCTCCTGAGCTTTTGTCCTGTTGTGACAGAACAGCGTTGCATTATAGTGTGCGCCCCCTTCTGGATTGGAGTATGGATTGCCTGTGACTGACTGTATTCTTCGTCTGACTGTATGAACCGCCCTGTGACAACCATACCTTACAGTTCGGGACAAATAGATGTACCGTTACACCTAGTGTTCGTAGACATGGAGAATAAAATGAGTAAGCTACAAAGAGCTCCACAAATGATTGCTTTATGAATTGCACACCTTTAACTGCATGTCTGCTCGTCCTGCAGAGTTTTTCTAGATATGTTGCACTTTATGCTGATGTTTTTCTGGTGTAAACATCTGCGTTTTCGATCTGTGTAATTGGACTAATTAATGAGAGGCAAATATAGACCTTTTCACATCTTCACAGCTCTTATAAATAAATAAAAATGATGAATAATTGAAATGGGACTGGAGTGTAAACAGACAAGAATGCGAGGGAGAGTCTGGCTCGGCGGTAAAGAGTCGTGGAGGTCACGGATGTTGATGTTGTGCATTGACAGTCGTGTAAGTACTCCCTTTCACCCTCCATCAGGCCTTTTAAAGCTGCGGTCGGTGACCATTCCCAAGCACCAGCGCTATTTAGCCTGACAGGGACATTTATTTGCTCGCAGGCTCTCGCTGTTGAGTACTGGAAGTGTTTTTGGTGCATTTCTGTTGTTTTATAAATATTAATCTGACTTGCGTTGAATGTCTCACGCTTTTTTAACAGATCTGCGTTAGGAGAGGATTAGACTAAAACAAACTCCATATGCTTGGCTCAATGCATCATTCATGTCAACCGAGAGAAGATTTCTGAAATAAACACCAGCCGCAGCCGCTAACCGTGGCGCTCCGAGCTAATTACCGCTCAGAGTCGGGTTATGTTTTCGAAACACACCGGGGAGTTCGGTTCTCAAAAACCTCCCATTGTTCTTTCTGTGTCGTAGTTTTCCGGCACTCTTGAGTTTGACGCTTGATGTGGTTTTGACGGAGAGTTATTCAGACAGATCCTCTTTTGTTAGCGCCTGTGTCTTTAATCAAGATGCGAATGGCAGGTAGAAGCGGTGCGTTCTGTTCAGAGTGAGTCAGGATTACCTTTCTCACTCAGAGATGGAGAAGCCAAAGCTCCTCTTGTTGCAGATCAGTGGTGCGGAGGCAGGACTTGTTCGAAAATGCCTTCAAAGTCACAGAAAAATGGCAGAGGTTGAATTGGGGCATTGGGGTATTTATTTCATAGATTCGGCAGCAGTAAATTTGCCGGTAATTATGGAGGATTGTGAGGCTCACTGTTTGAGAGAGAGCTAAAATGGGAGGCTGAGTCTGAAGGGTTGTGGAGCAAAGAAATAGAGGTGAAACAAATGGGGGAAAAAGCATAACAGAAGCACTATTTGTAAGAATAATGATGCTGATTCTCATGTAATTAATTTTCCTTTACGTTTTGGAAAGTAAGCAGTGCATACTATGATAATATGATATGATATGACACGATATGATAAATAATATCAATTTACACATTAATTTTTTTTATTATGTTTTATTTTAATATCTAAACATACCCTCAGAACGTCAGAATCTTTCATAATAAAATGTTACTGATGATTTTTAAGTAATAAATAAATGTAATAATAAAATAATTGAATTATGATATATTAATAAATAAAAATACAAAAATGACAATGTATAGTGTATATATATATATATATATATATATACAGGTAGATGGATACATTATATTATATTATATTATAGTATATTATATTATTATTTTATATTATTATATTATATTATGTTATGTTATGTTATAGTCTAGCTTTATATAAAAAAAGGCATTGTACACTATGAATAATTTGCTTTGGATAAATATGTCTGCTAAATGGATTTATGTAAATGTAATTATATTATTATTTTTTTAAAGCTTCTTTTATATGTTTTGTCACATCATCTGGGGGCTTTTCTCTGCAAATTTTGATATCCAGTTAATTGTGAATTATTAGATTATATTCCATAATCATATAATCTTGACTTTAACACCCGCCAACCCACCAATTGCGGGAGTATTTCAGCTGTGCCGTGTAACGCAGTCACTCCTTCTATCCACTTTGACGGGTTGAATTTTATAAAAGAATATATTTTTCAATTGTAGTCTTTTAAAAAGACATCTGAAATAATAAACTAAGTGCAATGTAGTGTTGTTAAAAATATAGATTTTTCGATGCATATCAATACTGAAATATTGCTTCCAATTCTGATTTTCTCCCCTCACTCACTCGTTTCATTTGCTCCAGATAAATATTGTTGTTGTTACAGGGCTTGAATTTCGGCACGGGATTGCTTGTAATTTGCATAATTTTACTAAATCCCGCAGATTTTGTGCTCACACCCAAAGTACTAAATTGAGGGTTTTTTTCACTGCTTATTATGCTTAAACAGTCAAATACACATAAAATAATATCAAAATGCCGGTCTTGGTGAGTATTCACGTAAACACAGTAAGTTATGTTTTAAGTGAACGTAAATAGTTGAGAAAGAAAATGCATGTGTAACAGTTTAATGGATCCGTGCATCAGGTCTTAAAGTGACACCTGATATACCCGCTGCCAAATTATAATAAAGATATAATATTAAAAAAGAGATAAATATGAAAAATATCTACCAGGCAGTTTTCCCCATGTTATTAATGTCTAAATTGTGGCCAATTAAAATGCTAAGTGGCTAGTAACTTTGGAAAACCACTAGCCACAGTGCCTGGTGAGCAAAAAAGTTCATGTCAAGCCCTGCATAATAATAATGAATTTTCAATCAATTCACAGCCTTACCAAAGAAGCATCTGGTTTTCATTGACTTTATCTGACCTTTATATGTTTTCTTTAAATGGAGTAGCATGTGAGATTGCATGTCACATTGTCAGGTACTTTTTTTTTTAATGTATTTTTCCTTTCAATATGTGTGTATCAGAAGTCTACATGTGAAGGGTCATGCACTTTTAACTCTTTTGTCTTACCCAGCTTTCCATGTTAACCCAGCTCACTCTATGTGTATTTCTCTCTTTCTTCCTCTTTGTTTCTTTCACTGGAATGCTGTCTACATCCCAGTCTGGCTTCAAGGTCAGTATGCCTACTTTCCTCGCTTGCACTTCCTTTGTACTGCAAATCAACTTCTTTAGGTTGTAACACGCAAACTATATGCTGCTTTAATAGGGCCCGCTCTGTAAATCATTTTAAGGATGGTTCGAAGAATCTAGGACTTGTGTTTTTGAGGGGCCGGAGAAGGGGGAAAACTGTATCCGCTAGACAGGGGGAAAATAATTCAGTGGTTGATTGTGGTGTGGTGGTGCCCTTGGGCGATGCACTTAACCCCAATTTGCTCTTGTTGCCTCCATCACTCCCCTTGGACTTGCTTCTAAAGTTTCTATGGAAAAAACAGAAATTGTTCTGACCTGAATTGATTAAAGGTTCAAAAGAAGGAATGAGGAAACCTGGGAAATTCAAACAGGCACTACAAACAGAAGACCTTGTCTTATTAACGCATGCCAGCTTACCTGTGAGGTCTGCCGAGATGGAGTTCAGAAGAAGAGATGAACGACTCACCAGAGCTTCTGCTGATAGAAAGGATGTGGGAAAAGAACAAGGGAGAGCGCTTGCAGAACTTCTAATTGGAGCGTAAAGAATCTCCATCAGTCATTTTCTCCCGCGTGGTGTTGAAAAGCGTGCCTCTTCTGCCAGCGCGCCGTCAATACAGACCCGTCCCACTACAGCTGGGATCAGGGCGTTCGGCTTGTTTATCGTGGTTATTATTTGCATCTCTTTTTAGTTTGGTCTGGAACAGAGACTTGTCAAACAGTTTTATTTTTTCCGCTCTTGTTACTCCACTAGAAAACAAGCCGAATGTTACGGGAGCGCTTGACAGAACTGTCATTTTCTCTCTTTTTCTCTCTCTCCCATCCTTCTTCTCCTCTTCTTTGTTTTTTGGCTTTCTTGATTTATTCTCTGGAACTCATGAACACAACAAACAGGGCCGATTTGATATCTCCCCCAGATGAAGGGGTTCAGCGTAATGAAAAGGAATCCATGTCACTCTGAAATGAATTTTCCCCAGTGTTACGCATTTGCTGCTGAGCTCCAGGCCCTCTTGATTTAGTCTACAAATGCTTGACAATAAATGTGATGTGTCGCTCCCTGAAGTCTTTTTCATTGTTTCTGTCCTTCTCTAACTCATTCTGTTTTTCTGTATTTTTCCATTTCCTTTCTCTGTTTCTCTTGTTACCTGTATTTGTCTTTTTCTGTATTTTTGTCTCACTCTTTCTTCTCCTTTTGTCTGTATATCTGTATTTCTAATTTTCTCATTCTTTCTCTTTCTTTCCTTTTTAAGTACATATCGTTACATATGTATGTATGTATGTATGTATGTATATATATATATATATATATATATGTGTGTGTGTATGTATATATATATATGTATATATATGTGTGTATGTATATATGTATGTATATGTGTATATGTAAATTATTAGTTTTTTATACACATGATTGATTTGCTTACAATTATACAATTATTTATATAAAATTTATCGTTAATAATTTTTCCAATTAATTTAATTATTTTTTCATAATTGTTTTACTCGCATTATTAAATGTATTTGTTTTAGCATTATCGTTTTGTCTAATATAAATTATTTTTGGCATCATTTGTTTATTATATTACATATTAATATTTAAATATTTAATATATAAAAATATTTACTAAAATTAAAATTAATAAAATATTTATATTCATTTACAAATATGTAAACATAAATTAAAATAATTTTAATAAACTTAATTCATGTCATATTTTATAGGCATAATTATTTTATAATATTTTGTCATAATTTGTTATATTAAATACTATTAAACTATTATATTATTATTTAAAAATAGAATAATATAATATTACAAAATTTGCATAATATTATATAATATTTAAAAAACTTTGACGTGTTTTATAGGCATAATTATTTTGCACACAATATTAAAATGATTTTCATTAAACATCAACATAGTGTTTTATTTTATTAATTTATAATATATAACATTTAGTATCTATGCAATATATTATCCGTCTATGTAATGTATAGTGTTGTGTCATTCCTCCCTCTGTTTTCCCTCTCTCTTCCACTCCTCTGTTTTTGTAATTTAAGTCGCCGTTACTCATTCTGGAGAGGTAGAAGGCTGTATTTCTGGGTTCTGTCTCATTATTGCGGGAGGCTGTTCTGCTGCGCTGTGCTGTTGGTGTCGGTTCCTCCGGCAGGTGAAGGCCACAGTCCCGCACAGACAGGGAGGTCTGCTTCTCTGGGCCTGTCGACGAGTGCATACGATCCGGCCAGCTCGGGGGAACACCTCCGCCTGTCTGCTGTCTCTGTGTGCTTTCCAGTTAGCTTTGGCTGGCCTGGCCTCGGGGCCGACCGCATGATTAACTAGATTAGTCAAGGGCCGGAGGGAATCGTCCGCTCCACACAGGATGATACGTATGAGACACGGGGACACCCCATCGTGCACCTGGCCGCAAAACGTTCTCAGAAGCCAAAGTCTATTAGGTTCGAAAAGTTAGCGCTCGCCACAGACAGAACTGTGAAAATGAGCCCCGCTATCACACAGCGGCTCTTGCCAGCTCTCCTCCACCTGCTGCTAGAGAAATGGCCACAGCCTGCGAAGAACCCACATTTCCTGCCTTTTATTAGTCCTGAGCTCACGAACATATCCTGAACGCCAGGAAGGAGATATCCGGCCAATATAAAGACACAATTGACATTAAAGGATGACTTTGAGAGGGATGAGGGATGGAGTAAACACACACGCTCAAACAGTCTTTGATGGCGTTCCACTCCGTTCTCTGCTGGTCAAACAGGTCGTGGTTGTAATAAACAGAAAGATTTTTGTCCTTACTCAACCTTTCTGCTTTTTATCCCATCTTGGACTGTTAGTGTGGGCACACTTATGTGCAATTCTGTCAGCGCAATTGAAAAGAAAAAGAAAAATGACATCAAAAAGTGGGCCCAAAAGACTTGGATGAAAACGCGACGCGGTAACCATCTCCAGGCTTCTGTGTTGCGCAGCCCGCTCATAAACGCGCGCTGGCTCCGTAACATAAGACGTCTTTCTGTTTTCTACCCAGAATTCCTCTTAACGGCGTGATGGATTTATTTCTTCAACATCGATTTCCGTGTGCATTCATCTCGAAATCGCACCCAATTTTACCATTGGGTCTTGTTTTATGTTATTAAGTGTCAGGTGCGATTGAACTTTGGAATAACGTTTGCTTTAATGCCCGCCGGGCCTCATTTCTCCAGTTAAGTGACCACAGAACGTAATTGTTTAGAAATGTAGGTTCATATTATTTTGAGAAAGGAAATGTTGAAAGAGCAAACGTTTTATAAGAAGTCATTCTAAGCTCTCGCTCATGAGGTCTGGGTTGCTTTTTGTTTTTCTTGCTTGACCTCGCAGCGGTGGTCATTCAACAACGTTTCCTTTTGCATCGTCATGGCTTTGGGATGTCAGAAAGTTCATGTCCATCCCTAGGGCTTAATTTGGCTGAGTGAAAAGGACTTTATTTATTTTATTTTTTTGAGAGGTGTTTACTGGATGCAAGTTTCAAAGGCTTCATTATGCAGAAGTTTAGAACATCTTTATAGCCAAAAGTTAACAGACTTTCTGATGCTTTCTCACACGCTCCAGCCAATATCTTGAGAATTTCAAAGTGCTTTCAAGCCTGTGAACATTGCCTGAAGCTGTTTTGTGTATGAATTATTAATTTTAAGATCTAGATGAATTACTGTTTTTGATAATATTCCAGGGTTCGAGCTCTGAGAAGATAGGATTCATTAAAAAGCGTTAGGTTTGACTGGAGTGTAGAACTTTCTCCAAAGCACATGCTCCGTTTTCACCTGTGTCCAAGTGTTCGTGTTTGTTTTTTAAGGTTTTGATGGATAATTAGTGTGTTTTTCCTCTAGACAACCTCACAATTTTGCTGAAAGATTATTTTCTTTCTCTTTCTCCCCCTGTCATAGACCTGTTAACCTGTGTTTCATTTTTTCCACTCATTTTAATGTTGCTTCTCTCGTTGCCTGAAGCCACACTGGTACTTGAATGTAGAACAGTTTTCCTAGTATTGATGATACGCAACGTAAAGCTCAGTACAGAGTGGAGGAGGATGACAGGGGGTTACGCAGAGTTTTATTTAGAGGAAAGGAAAATGTTGGCATTGGGAAAAATGACCGAGAAGACACTCTCTTTGCCCTTGCACACGTGTGTAGTTGAGTTCAGTACACAGAGATGTTTCCATTCAGGCTTGTGTGTTAGCAAGAGAGTGAGACATTTTCTTCAAAGTCTCCTGTGTTTATTCTTGTTTTTTTGCACATCTGTTCAAAAGTTGGTGTCAGTAAGATTTTTTTAAAAATGTTTTAGACAATCTTGTATGCTCACCAAGGCAAAAATACAGTCATAATGTTATTACAATTTAAAAATCTGTTTTAATGTATTTTATAGGAGTGCACAATATATCGTCCACCATATTGGTATCGGCTGATATGTTCATTTTTAATGTTAGCATTATCGGCCTGATAAATAATGGATTACTTCCTTCAGCTGAGACACTTCAGATGTGCTCTGTTCACCATGATGGGTTTGAATCGCTTGAAATATGATTGGAATCGCTTCATAAAGGAAAATACAGTTAAGTGCAGCTCAAATCTGTCATATAGGCTACTTAAAATTATAATGACAACATTATAGCATATACAATTTTTTTTTGTTTTTGTAATCAGGCTCTCAAAATGATATAAAAATTTGGATTTAGATGCATCTGCCAATATAAAGAAAATATAAAGAATTATTGCTTATTGGTATCAGTCAAAATTTCCATATTGGTGCATCCCTAATATTTTAAAATGTCATTTATTCCTGTGTTGAAAATTTTCATCATTATTACTACAGTCTTCAGTGTCACATGAACCTTTAATATGCTGACTTGCTGTTTAAGAAACATTTATTAGCAATGTTGAGCTTCATTATTAGCTTTAATTATTATTATCAACAGGTGTGATGATACAATTTCTTTTGAGAAACATGGTATATTTTTCAGAATTGTTAGATTAATAGAAAGTTCAAAAGAGAAGCATTTGAAATAGAAATCTTGTGAAACATTATAAATATATTTACTGTCACTAATCAATTTATTGCATGTACTGGCCCCATACATTTGAGTAATAGTGTATATTAATTACATTTCAGTTACAGGTTTCAGATATTTCAAATAATGTGTATTCAGAATAAAACGGACAGTATTATTTTTCAGATTTTTAGAAATTAGAATATTGGTTTAATCTGATTTATAATGGTTAGGTTCAAGCATTCACATGATGCTTTCATAATCAGAATATTCTTAAGCAAATAAACAGTCATGTATGTTTGTATGTTTCTCTGTTATACTGATAGACATAAAGCAGAGCCATATTTTAGGTCCATTTAAGGAATCTTTGGAATGGATATTTGATTTAATCTGACAAGATGGGCTAGATTAGAGTGTCACCATCACTTATATCCATAGTGGAGCTCACTGGAAATATTGGCGTGCGTGCTGGTAATATCAACCTCACAAAGCCTTCCTTTCAGCAAGGTTTAAGAATCAATTTTGCTATATTCCTGCGACATCATGCTTTTATCACAGCATATCAAAAATACCAGAACGACTGGCGAATTACGTCTGAATTAGTTGTCGTCGTTTCTCTTTATTGTTGTAGAAGTGTTTCCTTCATGAACTCTGTGAAATGGGGTTACCTATCCCATCACATCAGAGTTCAAATGGAGACATATAAACATATAATCAAAACCCTGAATAAAGGGCTGGCGAGCAATGCATAAAAACAGTCAGCTGCTTATTGCAAGTGTAGTGGAGCCAAGCAGATGGCTTGGCCTCTTCTGGAAACACCAAATAGGAACATTCCAGTATATTTATGACCTGTTACACAAACTCCCTTGAGCACACACACAAAGTCTTTCTTTTGCTTTGTTATATGGTCATGTTATCTTCGAAATGGTCTTTTGACAGCACAGCACTTGCCTGATGTTTCCAGACTCAACACGAAATTTGTTTGTGGCGCTTTTATTACATTTTTTTAATAGCTATCAAATTAGCAGTGTTGGGGAAGCTACTTTGGAACTGCAACTTGCCGAAACGCTCATAAAATAGTTACACTACAGTCAAGCTACACTGAGTCATAGTAGTACTAGTTAACTATAAGTTGCTAACTAAATAATACTTCTGTAAGTAATAATTGTCAGATGGAACCATTTAATTCTGCAATTAGACCATTATCTGGCACAAAACACCAGAACTAACTAATAAAACTAGAAAACGTGTTTATGTAACCGAGCAGAAAACATTGTTTAAATAAATATTGGCGAATCATTTAAATGAATCAATGAATTGTTTGTTTAAATCAGTGAATTGTTTAAATAAATCAGTGAATCGTTTATTTAATCAGTGAATCGTTTATTTACACGAACCATGTGAATGAACTGATTCACTAAAATGAATCCGATTTCCCAACGCAACATTTGTGAGAAAGGACAGAGTTCACGCTGTTGTAGGGCACAGTGATGAAAATGTGATGAGAAATGCAGCGACGTAGCTGTTTGTCATGCTACACCACTGCTTATTGGGAAAGCTACATAGTTTTGAAAGCAGCTGTTGTGCTGTAATGAAAGTGTAGTCAAGTTAGTAGCAACTGCTTTTAGTTATATACTCCCTAACAGAGCAATCGAGTCAAGCGCCTATTGCGTTCTGTGTGTTTCGAGGCTCAAGGCCTCAATTCTGTTTGCATTTACTGAAATTGATGATTATAACAAATATTGCATGGAGCAGTGGATGTAATAGTAGTACGCTTTCCCTCTTTATCGCCTACGCTCTTGTCAACACGCCTCCCGATCCTGCATGGCTCCAAGCTACGGCCTCACATCCCAGAGACATGCATTCATGCACGATAAAGAGAGGAAAGGAAAACCTTGGGAACTTTCTGAAAAGATGGAAAGACACTCACACCGGTCGTTCCTTTACTAGTATGATGTCACCAGGCTAACTCTAACCCATACTTTTGTATGGCAGCTGCTAGCTGATGACTAGAGTTATGCTAGTTTCGGCAACAAGAGCCAGAAGACTGCGGCTTTCCTCTGGTACTTCAACACAGAGACTCCACTGTGTGCTCAGGACAGCTCATCCAGAAGAATGATCAGGTTCTAGTGCTGCAGCGGCTTGGCCCGATTTCTCCGAGCCTTGTTCGGCGTCACCTTGCTTCAGTGAACACGCTCTGAAAGCTCTCTTAATGTCTTTACGCTGCTCTTTACTCCAGAGTACCAGCCGAATGGGGATGCAGGCGTTGTGCACCTTAGTTCCGCTTTCCTGGCACACATAGACGTGGCTTGTCGTATTCCATAAGCCCTCATAATAACTCTTCAATTACCTTCCCGTATTGTGTGTCTTGGGCAATGCTCTGTGGTGTCAAGGGGGGCCGAGGGAGGTCTTTCCACAACGCTGTGTTATTACTCATTTAAAGACATTGGTGTTGGCATAGTCAGTGGTACATCTGTTCTGCAAGGCTTAGGCGTACGTTTTTTCCTCCTTTTTTTTTTGTTGATCAAGTCAAGATGGTGAACAGTAACCGATCCTGGCCACCACGCTGCCAATGTGCAATACTCCGATGCCGGCCATGTAAACAGGAAAACTCTGGCGCTCATTGGGACCGAATGACCGCAGGATTTAGGCCTGTTTGGTGCGACACTTCTCAGAAATGAAAACTTCTTGATTGCTTTTTTAATTTATTTATTCCTTCCTTTTTGGTACTGCATTGTGTTCCTGCGGGTTTCCATGCCTCAGCAAATGGAGGAGGGTGAAGGATAATGAGAAAAATCCCAGAGCTCAAACACAAACATACTGCCTTTCATTTGCAGCACAGCTTGATCTGTGGAGATCAGTCCTGCTCCCTTTTGTTTATAATAAGCTAGCTTTTGGCTCCTCTCTTTGACCCTTCTGTTTGTACTTGACTGTTTGTATGTGTGCAAAAGAAGAAAAAACTCTTTGAGGAGATTTTTGATGCTAATTGTAGCATTTTTATTTTTAATTTTATTTTTCTGAAAGGAATAATGCATATTCTATTCCACAGTAATCTTTATTGTATACTTCATACTGTTTTAAAAAATAGTGAAACATTGTGCATTATTTCCTAATGTGCACACTACACATTCTGCATATTCTTTTTTTTTTTTTTTTTCACAAATTTGATTTTGACCCGTTCCTAGTATATAAAGCTTATTATATATTACAATATAGCTACATTTTAGACTGAAATCACAATAAATATATAATAGGTATGTGATCTGATTTCATCAAGCATACAAAAGTACTTTTTTTGTCTTTATTAATCTATATATTTTTTTTATTTTATCATTTTTATTTTCAGAATGGAATGATATACTTTACAGTGATGTTCTACATACTATTTTTTTTTTTTAAAAAAGTTATGCATTATTTCATAATGTGCACATTTTATATGCATACTTTTTTTTGCAGCTTCAGTTGCTATTCTGAACATACGGTTTCCTGTATCCATCCACCTCTATGTCCATCTGTGCATGTCTGACTAAAATCTGTTGTTTTGTCACTGCAGGCAAATGAAAGACCAAAGCAAGAAGGTTGCCAACCTGAAGCACAAAGAGCAGGTGGAGAAGAGCAAGAATGCCCAGTTGATGGAAGAGGCTCGTAAGAGAGAGGATAACATCAACGAGAGTTCTCAACAAGTCAAGGTAAAGTACACATGATGTTTGTTATTCTGTTATTCGATTGGCTGAACGATATTCCAAGAGTTTGCACTGGGATGTTTCGGTGTTTGTTTCGCTAAGCTTGTCTGTTTGTGCGCTTGTGTGATGTTGCCTAATTGAAATGCAGGATGAATCCCTGTTCCCTATAATGAATTCTGACGAGAGCGGTGGCTGTTATAGTGTTAACATTGAAACTGAACCCGAAATGAGGCCTATCAACCTTTTAAGAGGGTTAAAGACCCCTCAAAAACGATGAGTTATTCACAATAGCTCAAACCTTTGTGCAGCGTTTAAAGGTTTTCCTTTTGTGGTGCCTAGAAATGTGTCTCTTCAGAGCGATCCGTCTTCTGATTATATAAGTTTGGATGTCAGCTCCAGTTCCTCATTTGAGAATGGCTAGGATTCTTCTCAGGTAAAGACCGATCTCATGTTTCCCTCATCCAAACCGCATTCACGCACATCCTGACCTCGTGTCCTGCTCTCATTGTGAGCATTGGATTTTGGAAAAAGAGAAAAGGAGAGAATAATTGAGCGATGAAATAGGACACAGTTGTTCAGTGCGACCGCAGGAACTATTTTTGAATTTATGGCTCCTCGATAATGAAGTAGAAGCGTCGGTATCTAGGTATCGCAGTGTTTAGTTTAGATTTACGAACACAAACTACCTCATCTAGGCTGATGTAACTTTCATCATATTGACTATTTTAGCCCCAGTTTGACAGGATGGTGGACTGTGGTGGTTGTTCCTGCCCTTCTGGAGTGAGGGTCTGGATAGAACGCCAGAATCAGCAATTATTGTCTGTGAGAATCTCAGCGCAAAAAGTCCCAGTTTTTATGGAGGGGCTGTTTTTCCTCTTTGCCGTAGACCTCTGGACAACAATGCCACAGCGGCCCTTCCTTTGTTGTGGTTTTCTGTGTTTTTCCTGGCCGTTGGTTTGTTCTTTCGATCATTCTCCATTTTCACATTTTCCTTGTTCTGTGTCATGTGTTCTTTGTTTTCATTCGAGTTCATATGCTTTATTTCTGACAGCAGGATTGATGTGCTATTGGACTTCGACCTGTGGTACCCGGCGACTGGAGCGTCAGTGTGTGCGTGTGCTCGAGTACGTGTTGCGGTCAAAGAGAGCTCATTTATGACTTCAGGGCCCCAGCTTCCTCCGTGGGGTCACATTGCCGCAAGCCCACATTGTGGCTTGCGCTCCCCCGTTCGAAGCACCCTGATGCGGCTGCATCACGGGCCTCTTCTGGAAGCAGCGACAGCTGCTTCCTTCAGCCAAGACCATCAACCGCCACCTTCCCCCACAGGAACATCACAATCCGGCTTTGAGGCCCTGAGACTCTAGATCAGGCGGACCTTGAGCTGATCTGCACACGCTATTGGACATTTCAGGCATGTTTTGAAGGGAAACCAATTGTTGTTGATGGTTCCGTATGGTTACGGTGGTCCTGCTCCAATCAGAGGTTAGCCCAGGACACCAGAGAAACCCTCTCTCTCAGCGCAGCTCTGACCCGGCACTAAAAATGGCCTTTTCAATCAATTAAGAAGGTTTCCATTGGATCCCTGAGGTGGGATGTGGGGTGGTCAGTCGTGGTTGAGCACCAGAGCTGCACAAGCATATTCAGAATAGCCACTATTGACTTTGGAGAAGGTTAGATGGTCAGAATGGAAGGACTTGTGCTTCTTTTTTCGAGTTTCCTGCTGGTAGCGTGGTGCTGCTTCCACATGATTTGATCCAATCAGTCCTCTAATTAGTGGTGCTTTCTTAGGCAAGTATCACTGTAACTATTCTGACCAACCCCTGGTCCTTAATATTAAACTTTGGTGTGTAACGCATGCTATTAAAATGAATCAGACTTCATACAGCTTGAAGGATGTGTGCTGTTACTTTTGTAGGCGAGTAGAATTGACTCCCGTACAACTAAAGTGATGGAATTTGAATTAAAAAATTTTTTTTTTTGAATTACTCACCGGTAACTAACCCAAACCCTGGACCTGTAAACAATTACCAAAAAAAAGTAACCACTCAGAACTCCCTAGCAATCACCATGCTCTGAATTTGTCATGCATTTTACACATCCAAGTTAGTGCACACACATTAAGAGTAGTGAGTAGTGAACTCACACACGCACACTGCACACACACCCGTAGCAGGTGGAGCGATTGGGGGTGTTGGGTGCCTTGCTCAAGGGTACACCAGTCATTTATTGCTGGTATTGACAATCAAACCGGCAACCTTCGGGTTATCAGGCTAACCATTAGGCAAATATCAAAATGTCAATGTGTTAATTAAGTTTAGCTGTTAGTTTCCATAGAATGATCAAATGGAACGCAGAGAATTGCAATGCAGAAGAAGGTCTTTGATCAACACCCCTCAAGTGCGTGACTTTAACCTCTTCTGAATCATCCCTATCCTTTTTCATTGATCTCTCTAGCCTGATAAAACAGGAGATGGGGTTTTATAGGCCTCCCATCTCCTTAGCGTTTCCGAGACATTTTCCGCCGGATACAGAGTTCCCAGACGTGCAATATGTACTGAATCAAGGCGTACCCCCCTCTCCGGCCGATCAAATATCATCAGCCTGAAGAAATCAAGACTTTCAGTGGGAAACAGAGAGAAGCAGGATGGAGAAAGACAGCAGGGGAGAAAAGATGACATTATAATGAAGCCCAGTAAATACCTGTTTTACTGCGTGGTTGAGTCTGTTCCCTTTTACTGCACCGTCTCACTGTGAGTGCAGCGCCAAGTGCTCTGACTCCCAGCATGCCCTGTGACCAGAAGGCCCCACTGTAGCCCGATCTCCACCTTGACCTTGGAAAAATTTAAAGGGAGATTTGGAAAGAAAATAGGAAGGTCAAAGAACGGAAATGTACATCCAGTCAACATGCTGCAGTTCAGAAAAGGTGAACAAATTCCACTACAGACTTTGTGCAATCATCAGAACAAGGTTTCCCCCGCAGGTGCAGTGTGTGTACTACTCCAGAGAAGCCATTATACTGACGCCGGAGCGCCACACATTACGAATAGCGGTACTAAGCCATAGGTCTTCTGTTTATAAGTCTCCCGGCCCTTTTTATGTTTGGCACATTGTGCTCTCATGTGGTTGTAAACATCAGCACTCAAATGCAGAGAGCTTAGAGTGACACCTTTAGTGTGCAGATTTTTATAACATTTGGCGAGTTAGGGATCAAGCTGCTAAGTGTTCTTACAAGCACCAGTGGTCTTTTGTTTTTGCACGCTTATGAAAGCCTGAATATATCTCTACTGTAGGTTGATATTATAAAACTATCGTAGCAGACAGTAGAAAATCCAGAAAAAACAGTCAACCTCATTATCAGCACACCCTCCTGACCTATTCTTAACAAACACATTTATATAAAGATTTATGTACCAGGGTACAGCTCTGCAATCATGCAGCTTCTCTTGGTCCCTCTCCTTTTTGTTCACATTTGCAGGTGAATGAAAAAATCTGACAGGTGATGGCGACACACTGGAGTTAATAAAGCCAAAGTGCTGCAGGCGAATCGCAGTTTTATGGTCCTTTTTAAACACGCAGATATAAAAGAGTCAAACAGGAGCCTTTTATGACTCGTTGGCCTGCCTATGCTGCTTTTATTGAGGGGGAACGTATTACTGTCCCTGGGGGGAGGCCTTTTTTCATCCTAAATGGCATTTTCTCAACCTGCCATAAGAGACTGGTCGCAATGCAACATCCAGGATCCATTAGAAAGCTATAGTTGGCAAATGGGATTTTGTTTTGGGCCTTTTTTTTTGCCTGTCAGGTGTTTTTGGTCACTTTAAAATGTGCTTTAAAAGGCTAAAACCCAGCAAAATATGCGTTTTTTTTTTTTTTTTTCCAGCAAGGACTGTTGTGTTTCTTACAAATAGCTTGTGCTTGACCTAACGATGAGTTGTGCGTGTAGAGGACCCATCTTGGGATTAGATGTTACATTACTGTCTCGGGCAAATTAGCGTTGGCAGCTGCAGGTTTAGGACTTTTTTGATTTTCTGAGGTCTTTGTGGAATGTTCTCGAATGTTCCAGTCTGTCTTCCAAAACCTCCAAAGACTGAAGAAAGATCGGGCTCTAGCGGTAACACTGAGCAGAGGTGAAACAAAACTGCGGTAAAATCTGCCCGACAAGGTCGTCATCACTAATGCGGTGGCGAGAGCCATTCTCAACACTCAGAGGGAAACGGAAAGAGAGAGGGGTAAAGCGAGGCTGAAATGGAGAAATGGAAATGGCGCAGGAAGAAAAGCAAGAGGCGCAGTGTACTTCACACATGAAAGCCTTGATTCTGCCACTCATCACCTCTCGAGCGCGAACAGGTCAGGAGGGAGCTAACAGACGCCAGTCTTGAGACTGACACTCCAAAGTGCAGACACAGACTAGTGAACGGCAGCTTTCTTGAGTTGTGGGATTCAAGAGCACCTTGTTTGGTTGTAGGGACGCAATGGGCTGCAACAGTTTGATGACCTTGTGTATGCTAGAGATGGTGTGTTAGCATGACTGCTCAAACAGTCGAAAAGAAGGACATGCATTTTTCTCTGTGGGCTTTGCAAAAAAATTTTGTCCTCAGAGCTGTTGTCTTCTGCTCAGGAAAACGCAGAGTTCCTGGCCTGCACCCGAAAGTATATGACAGCAGCCGTTGAATAATGAATAGTGTAAATCTCAGCTCTCAACATTACAGCTATAAGAAAGGAAATCCTGCCTTAAAATTAGAAGATCTTACTGCTTTTATTGGCAAGGACACCATCTGATCGTTTTGCTACGGAACGTTTATCCACATGAGATGGATGAGACAGAAAAACAGCCAGACTGGAGCTAAACAAACTAAATTTATTATTCTCCCATTTCTTGATGTATTGACATGCATTGCAAAAATGACTATGAATGAGTTTTTAATCAGTGTTTTTTGACTTAAAAAATACTTTTCTAGTAGCATTGATTTGTATCTTGAATATAACTGTATTTGGTCTTGTTTTTAACGTTTTTATAATAACAAGATTAAAAAGTTTACCTAGCTAACGGGGAATGTTCCTAGAACGTTCTGGCAAGGTTCTCTCAAAGTCATCTACAAATGTTTTTCCAGTAATGTTAGTAGAAGGTCTTTAATAATGTTCTTAAAACGTTAGATCAAAAGTATTATTTTTATATCGTTCATGGAAGTATTTTAGTTGGATGTTTTTCTAACTTTATTTAAATGCTGCCATTTGTTACAAAACATTCAAAAGTAACATTTCCATAATGATTACAAAGTTATAAAATGGACTGTTTCTTTAACATTCGCATAACCAAAACTGGTTATTAAAACGTTTAATGTTTTGAATGTTGAGAGAACATTCCGAAGTGACATTTTTTTTTTTTTTTGTTAGCTGGGTGTGCAGTAAAACAAAATACACTCATACTAAACATTCATTCTGAAATCAAGCTAAAATGTCTCATACAGTATTGCTTCTTAAGTAAAAATGTTTCAAAGATTTTTAGATATTTTAACTGGAAATTAGAAAGAAAAACTCTTTTTGCAGTGTGTGCTATTGCAACACAAGTTGGCAAATACTTTGGGGGATTTCACTCTCTCTCCCCATGCAAGTAGATGGGAGCTGAGCTTGCATGACTAGAAAACAACTGCCCGAGGGTGTTACCCATATCCAAAATGGCCGCCAAGTGAGCTGACTTGCTTAAAACAAGACTTTTCTTTCACAGAGCTGCACCATCTGATACCCATCAGCCCCATATGTAGGCCCTCCACCCCTTCAATCAGTACAGAGCCTTGTTGTTTACACCCATCTTTGTTCTGCTACATCTCAAGTCTTTCTCCTCCTCCTTATGCTAAGTGTTTAGCCTCAGGCTTTGTGGTATGTTCTTGCTCTCATTCTTGTTGTTTTTTTTTTTGGGTCCACTGTCATGTACATAAACTAGTCGCTTTGAAACTGCCCCAGTGGCTTCCCTGCTGAGGGCAGAATTTCCCCGCAGAGGTACTTTGATGATAATGACTTTATGCTTTGAGGAGCCTGTTTTATGACACTTTGTGCCCAGACAACCATCATCGTTCAATGCAGTGATCACAGGACTGTGAATTAAAGGTCAGCTTCCCACCACCACAGGCAGAGGGTGGAGAGACCTGAAGGTCTAACACACCTGGCCAATGTTTTTTCTCATGCTCATCTCTTTTTTTTTTTTTGTACTCCACATAATGGGTGTTTACACGTTTACTCGTTTTGAAGATCAAGCATGGGTTCATCTGTTTTCGTAAGTTGTCTGAGAAATAAAGCTAATATTCTTTATTATATTTCACAGTTATTTTAGTATTATTTGTATACTGTTTTAGTACTGTATTAATATTTTGAATTTGGGTAGAAGTTTACTAATTCTGCATTATCCAGTTCCAATGTTTTCCTTCAGAATTATACACTGCCCGGCCAAAAAGTCGCTGTTTGGATTTAAATTGGCAAATACTCTACGACTGGATCATTATTGCTGTGATTATTATGTTTCTAGCATGTTAAATGTTTGGCAACAGTTCTTCAAACCCTAATTGATGGACTGTGTAGCTTTTCATTTCTTTAACAACCATGTAGGAAGACGTATCATGGCCATAGTTCCGGAGGACAAAGTCAAGATCCATCAGGCTCAAATTGTGAAAGAATGGTTGAGAGGGAGCTTGAAGAATCATTTTCACACATGAATTGGCACCTCTGAGTCCAGACTTTAAATTCATTGAAAGTGTTTGGGATGTGCTGGAGAAGACTTTACAGAGTGCTCACCTCTTGCATTGTCAATACAAGATCTTGACCAAAACCAATGGAACTGGCATCACATCGTTTATATTCATCAAAAAGTGCATCAATTTTTGATCAAGATCTTATGTTGACAATGCAAGAGGTGAGCACTCTGTAAAGTCTCTTCCAGCCCATCCCAACGACTTTCAATGAATTTAACGTCTGGACTGTTTTTAAAAAAACATAATTTAACAAATAAATAACTTTTTTTAACAGCCCACTTTGTGTTTATTACAAATAAATTTAAATAATAAAAAAATGAACAAATGTAAATTAACAAAAAAATTGCATTGCATTTACAATCATGTGAAAACAGGGGGTGCTGCAGCACCCCTACTTCCCGTTCCTCTGCATGACTTACACATTGACACATCTTACCTCACTCTCCTTACATCAAGCTGTCATCTTGATGTAGAACATGCAGAAAGCGGTGTAAGATGGGGGAGAGAGAGAGATGTAGAACGACGGAGCTGGAAGATGCCGGAAAGGGCTCGCTTCAAAGAACCACATCACAGGAGGTTATAGAAGTGAAGTAAACAGTGTTCGTAGCTCTCAGATCTGCTGTAACCACAGCACCCAGAGGCTTGATATCCAGCTCTCTTGGGAGCGTTTCAAAGCCCTGTTTTGAGCTCGTCATGGAAGCTTAGATTTCTTTCTGCTTGTCACTCACTTTAATTCCCTCCTCTCTTGGCCTTCTTGTTATTGATTGCGTTCACAAATTAACAGCACTCAAGTTTATTGTGGCCCACTTTCAGCTACTTGCTTTCAAATTTTCTACCTCATACAATGATGCTGTTTTAAACAACGGTGAAGATCTACTGAACTCATTCACATTGGGTTTGTTGTGTCTCTCGACTCTCTAAAGAGTCAAAACCTAATACGGTTCAGTCTGGCAGAGCATCTCGCGTTCGTCCGCCTGTGCGGCAGCCTCAGCCTCCGTGCTTTCACAGAACTGTTTCAACTCAAACCAGATCCAGGATCGGGAGCGCGGGATCAGATGGTTGGGGTAGAGGGAATCAAATCCGCATGTTCTCATTTCTTTAATAGACTTCCAAGGTCTTTTTTTATTGGGCCTGTTTGTTGGCATATGTTGTTTGATGTTACGATGCTTTTGGCCGTCTTTTACGCTTTCCCCAGCCAGGAAGGATGGACACCTGCTGCTCCATTCCGGTTCTTTTTTAAACATTTGCAATTCTTCACTCTCGCACCTAGAACGGTACAGAAGAATCCTCCCGCTGGGAAAATGTATATCATCATCTTTAAGGGACATCTGCTACCAAACCCTCCACTTCAGCTGCGTCTTTTCTTAGACTTTTAGCTGAGGTCATCCTGCTGTTTTTGGGTTATTTAAATAATGCATTACTATGACCTAAACTCCTCACCCTAATGAACTGCTGAAACCGCTTGAGTCAGTTTCTTTCTGTGTGTCCTGGGATGCTGCTACGACACTGCAAACAGTCTCGATCTTTCCAAAAGGAAGCCACAGATGGGAACGGAACGACCTCGTGTTGAATCAGGACACCGCTGGTTGATTATTTGTGTGTGAGTGAGCATGTTCGACAGCTGCCCCATTCTGCTCCAACTGTGTGAGCTGAGCTTTTGTTCTTCAGGCTCGTCCTGCTCATCTCCTAATTGGTTGTGCGAGCCGCAGAGCGCTGGGCAGATTCCCCAGCGAACCCCACCCAAGCCCGGACGGTCCCTACGGTACAGCATGTGGCTTTGATTTGTGGCTTCCCTGAGGTGTCTCCTTCTATCATCTGTGTGGTTTTGGCACCAAAAGCATTACCGTAATGAGATATTGACCGAGGAAAAAGGATTACTGTCGCTTTAAATCAAACCAAAGTGATTGCGGTCTGCCTGCAAGAGGAAAGTGCAAGCTAAATATGGTCAAAATAAGATAGAAGAGAGCGCCTTTATACCACATGCTGAGATCCGTACCCCCGTCACCCTCCTCGTGTCCTGAACTTCCTGTAATTGCTGACCTTGGTTACAGAAAAATCCTGCCGATTCAACAGATGCATCTGGTTATCGACATTGCCTCTTGATGCAGGAATTTGTGGTGTGGGATTCCAGATGAGAATGATGAAAATGGTGTCTGGGATTGTATGCATCAAGCCTGTAATCTTGATATTGAAAGTTGTTGGATATAGTTGGAAGGAATTTCAGAGACAAAATGTTTCATCTTATAATGTCAAACTGTCTTGAACGAATGGAATGTGTTAATTATCCCCAATTATATCCCAGAGAATAAATGGAATTTAAAAAAAAAAGGAAAAACGTATATCCTGAATATAAATGGCTATGGATAAAATTGACTGTCAGATGCATAGAAATATAAAATAAATCAACAATAAAATATCAGGTTATAATCAATAAGAAAATCATTCAAAGTGAGTTTTGCATGTTACCATCTTTGCACATGGCCCAAACTTTGATTGTTCTTTAAAGATTTTCATACAAGAAATTTTAGATCTGTTGAATAAAAATTTTATGAATGAATTGATTCTGTTCCAATTTTACCTAATTATTCCTACATAATACATTGGTAAAAATGCCTTTTGTGTATGAATATATATATATATATATATATATATATGTATATATATATATATGTATATATGTATATATATATGTTGAATGTAAGGTGTTTTAGATAAAAGCATCTGCCAAATACATAAAAATTGTTTTTTAAAAAAACTTATTAGCATGTTTGCAAATGGCTTATAATATACAGTAATTTTTCTCTTTTTTTCATTGTCATTATAACTTCATGAAGTCATTATAACTTCCCCTTCAAGACTCTTTGGATTTTAATTGTTTGTTTTTTTTGTCCATTTTTGAAGATCTGTTAAATCAAAATGTTTTTAAACAAGTTAATTCTGTATCAATTATAGATGACTCAAATGTACATTTCTAAACTTTACACAGAGGGTTCAAATTACCAGGAAATGTATCACATGAAAGGCAGTTGCTTTAGATTTTAACAATGCATGCCAAAAAATGTCTGCCAAATGTAAAATTAAACATTTTAAATCACCGCCATGGTCAGTTTAGCATGCTAGCATCTTTGCAAACAGTTAAAAACCTATAGATTTTTCTCTCAGGATTGTCTGCAGCAGGGTGGCAGATGCATCTGGTTATCTGTGTACCTTCACATTGCCTCTTTTAGCAGGAATTTGTGGTGTGGGATTCCAGATGAAAATGTTCGCTGTGATCATCGGCGTCTGGGATTGTGTGCAACAGGCCTCTGTCTTCATATTGAAGGCTGATGCTTTTAGCTGGAAGGCAGTTTCTCAGCATGGAGGCCATTACCACTGTAGAGCTCCATTTGTATGAATGGCAGTTTGTGTGTATGTGTGTGTAGCGTCTGTTTGCTCGGTTGTGTACGTCAGAGCGCATGTTTGTAGAGGTCTGTACTAAGTGCCTCAGGCCTGCCAAACGAGTCAGGACTTTTGTAGCCGTTTTTGAAATGTGGGGGGAAAATGAAATGTGAATGTTCCTTGAAATGGAGCAGCGTAATGAACTCAAGACTGTTCCCATATTCAGCTCTGCTCTGGCGTTTCTCCACGTATCCCACAATGCCTATTCATTTGAGTCCCTAACCAATGCGTTCTTTCGCTCTATAGCACACTTTCAATCTGAATATTTCTCTGTTCATCATTTTCCCTCTGTTTTTCCAATTCCTGATACAATCAATCGCAGGCGCTCATGATAGCTAGGTTTTGTGTACATTTGCCCAAGCAGAGAGTAGACGCTTGAAGTAGTGTGATTTCACTCTTGTCTGGCGAGACATAGATCTGCACCGTGTCATCAAGGGAGCAGACTGTACATGACTCACGTCCTTGAGACGGACAGCTTGGTTTGCCCTCAGTTACCGCAGTCCTAGTATTCATAATGTTTCTACCTCACATGCAGTGAACTGACTGCAACTTGCTTTCACAGAACTACCTGCTGCTACACTTGTTAGTTATTAAGGGGTTAGTTCACCCAAAAATTAACATTCTGTCATTAATTACTCACCCTCATGTCATTCCAAACCCGTCAGACATTCGTTCATCTTCGGAACACAAATGAAGATTTCAGAGAGCTTTCTGTCACTCCATTGACAGCTGCACAACTACCACTTTCAATCCTCGGAAAGCAAGTATAGACATCATTAAAGTAATCCATGTGACTCCAGTGGTTTAACCTCAGTTTTGTGAAGCGATTCATAAAATCTTAGTCTCTGACATGCGTTGTGTTGTTGCTCTCGTGAACGCGTTGGAGATAAATATTTTGTAAATAATGGATTACTTTAATGATGTCTTTACTACCTTTCTTGGGCTTGAAAGTGGTAGTTGCGTAGCTGTCAATGGAAGGACAGAAATCTCTCAGATTTCATTAAAAATATCTTCATTTGTGTTCTGAAGATGAACAAAAGTCTTAGGGGATTGGAAAGACATGAGGGTGAGTAAATAATGACAGACTTCTCATTTTTGTGTAAACAATCCCTTTAAGGGTCAGTTTCAATTTACATGTATACTGTCTTTGAACAAAGGTCATCAAATAAAATTTCAGTCAGATTTTTTTTTTTTTTTAAATGTAATTATGTAATTATTTAAATGTAAATTTCAGTGAAAAGGCAGATACTTGACATTCTACAAAAAAATCAGTAAAAACCTTCATAGGCAAGTTTGTCAGTTGTACACATTTTTTTGTTGAATGTTAGCAAAATAATATACAATATTTTTTTCACCCCAGGATTCTCTGCGGCTGAAAGACGAACGCATCGAGGAGCTGGAGGAGGCCTTGCGTGAGAGCGTACAGATCACGGCCGAAAGAGAAATGGTGCTGGCTCAAGAGGAATCTGCTCGTGCAAATGCTGAGAAACAGGTGAGAAACAGATGAAGCCCAAGGGTCATTAATATGCCAGTACTCTCTCTTATATCTCTCTATATATTTATTTGGACTGCACACTTGTTATTTTTTTCCACATTCAAATAATTTTTTTTAATACCCTGTGCCTTTTCTTTTGAGTCCACATAGGCATATTAAGTAGAGAAGTTTTATTTTATTAAAATTTAAATTTTATTTCATTTTATTTTATTGTATTTTTTATTTTATTTTATGTTTTACAATCCATTACAACTTCAGCTCACGCTCCAGGAGATGTTTGACAACATTTTGGATAGTTATTTTACACCCTTCTGGCCAGTTGGCAACAAAATTAGGCCTGGAGCAGCCAGCCTTGGCAGTATTGAGACTTCAGCTATCATAGTCCGTAGCTTTTCAAGTGTGATAAACAGTCACGTTCATTGGTAACATTATTCAATTATGTTTCTAAAGAGCTCCTGTGTGCTATTACAATGAGGACTGTGATCGGTTACATGAAGCAAAATGTGTGCTGTAACTTGATGCTAGCCAAATCAAATGGCCATCTTTCCATTGTGGAAATGTCCACTTCCTCTTCCTCCCCAGTCAAACATCCTCTCCAGTGTTTACACAGAACTGTATGCACATCCACGCAAGACTAGCATCTCCCAGGCTGGGTTGTAATGGCTTTTGCTTGGCGAACATATCGCTCCTGCTAAAAAGCCTCCTTCACATGTCTCAGGAACCAGTAAAAAGCCGGCCTGTCACTCCACATCACCCTACCAGCACATAGAGCTGTGCCAACCGTCCAGATCCATGCCAGAGCTGTATTGCTGTGCCAGTGGTGAACATTCATGTGGCATGCATGGGTTACATGTTTGTGTCTACAGTCAGTCTTCATTTAGAGCATAAATAAGCTTTGTATGGCCTGCGTGAGGACTGCTAACTTTGGTCCGTTTCAGTTCAGCTACATAGAACATGCACACACGAGGAACATCTCGTGTGTCGACAGCGTATTCTTTCTTAGCATTTGTAAGCAGGAGTTCGAATGGATTTTGGAGGTAGAGGAGTGAAATATTTGGGCAAATATATCTCCTCTACCCGGGTTTGATTAAAGGAATAGTTCACCCAAAAATGAAAATTCTGTCATAAGACTTTGGGTTAATCTTCAAAACACAAATTAAGATATGTTTGATGAAACTTGAGAGATTTCTGTCCCTCCATTGAAAACCTAGGTAACCAAAAATGAGAGGATTCAAAAAGGTTGTAAAGGAGTAGTAAAATGAATCCATATGTATCAAGTAGTTTAATCCCCACCTTGTGAAGAGATGAACTGATTGAACTTTGGCTTTTATTCACGCATTTAAACACACAAAGATACGCCGACTCACATGTTTGAAAAAACCTCATTGGTTCTTGTGCATCACAGACGAAATAAAAGCCTAAATGAAATCTGTTCATTATATAAAGCTATTCAAAAGACTCAAATTGAACCACTCAATTTATATGGATCCATTTTACAATGCACTTTTGACCTTTTTGGATATTTTAAGTTTTGGTTACCTGGACTTTTAATGTCTCAAGTTTCATTAAAAATAATTTGTAATTTGTGTTTCGAAGATTAAGTCTTCTGGGTTGGATATGACTTGATGGTGAGTTGACAGAATTTTTTTCTTTCTTATTTTTGGGTGAACTGTCAATGAACTTGAATCTTTATTTTTGAGCAATTAAACTCTTTAATTGGAGACAGAATGTGTGTCCTGGACTGCATCATCCTGGAAATGGATTAATTTGACTAATAAACTGCCGGTAATTTGGTATTTTATGATTTGAAGATGCTGGTATGCCTTTCCCAGGTTTTTTTAAGGCATCAATGCGGATTGCACTACAGTCCAGCTGTCTTTGGAGCCCTGGAGATAGCATCAAACTCCTATAACCTTCTCCGAATGAGTCCTCCATGAACCGGACAACACAAGCAGCTAGTCAGGCTTTGAAACGGAGCACAAAGCAGCTGCCAAAATCTTGCTTCCCCTTTACCTGAATTCCCTGAACTTTTCCCTCTCCTTTCTCCTTCTCTGTCCATCTAACTAAATTCATTTTTAAACCCTTAATGGTTTGTTCTACCTTCTGTGGATCCTGGCGCCCTGCCGTTTCCTTCCTTTTCTTTCTATTTTCTAGAGATTTCGCATGGCTGGCTGAGCGTCATCCCAGTGCGCTTTGCAGTCTAAGGAACGTATCGTGGCCTAGAGTTTCTTCACCGCCGGGCGGACCTCCGCTCCAATCCCCCGGAGGTTAATTAGAGCCGGGGGCTGAGGCGGGAGCCAACGCTGCTGCTAAGCCTGGCCGGCCCCCTCATTTGGGCCCGCAGAGAAGAGGAAATGGGGACAGTACAAGTGCCACCCTCCGGAGCCAGTCTCCACGCTCATTACCGACGTCCCAGCCGCATCAAGTCTCGCTATATGCACTCAGGATATCGCCGTTAGAAGTTCCTCCCCACCCTGGCACCTGTTATATAAGAATGAACTCATATTCCGGGTTACATATTTTAGGAGTTATGAGCTACATGATTGGGGGAGAAAAATAGATGGCAGCTTGCCTCGCTGGCAATTGGCAGACATGTTTTTAAATGCGTAATTTGTGGTCCTGCATTAAACCATGCAAAATCTAATTAGCTTCACACACACGCACACGTTTTTCCTTGCACACACACACACAGTCTCTCCTGGGCTATTTAATTAACGTCCCCGCATTGCTTCACCACACCCTCTGTTGTGCCAATCATACCCAAGCGTCCCTCTTTAGCTCTGTGTTCAATTTCCTCCAATAGCTGTTCATCTCATTGTTCGCATTGTGCAGAGCACATGTTGGGCCGAGCACGGTGCCTGTACAAATTGCTGTCAGTATGTTGGTCTTAAATGTATGGGGACGGGGGCGACTGCTCTTTGTTACGCTGACATAAAAGCGAGCCTCTGGCCAAAAACGAGGCCGTTCTCTCTCGTTAAACCATATGTGTCCGTTGAGCTCCCTTTAACGGTCTGTGTGTACGTGTACTTGATTTGAGAGCATGGGAAAGCTACAAGTTGTTTGCTCCATTCATGCAACTAATGAAATTTGGAAATATGAATCCAAACATGTGTTTCTATGAGTTATCATATGTACCAAGTCTGAAAGACTTACGCAGGTCAGTGTGAATGTCTTCTGCTACGGTGCTACTATTTTTCAGGAATAGATGACCACAAATGAACATGGAATTCTGTCATTATTTACTCACTTTTATGTCATTCCAAACCCATATGCAATTTTGTTAACATTTACACTAAGGTTCAATTTGTTTAGATTATTGATGTATTAGTTATTATGAATGAATGAGAAACGGTCTTTTCAATTTTACAACATTTATTAATCTTTGTTAATATCAGGGCCATTATTAGAATTGGCCAATTTGATATTATCGATGCTGCTGTAATCCATTATGCACCGCTCTGTTTGTTGTTAGATTGAAAGAAGTTCAATTTTTAGGCTGGTCTGCATCAGACTGAATGAGCTGGCCAATCAAATCAAAGAAGGCGGGGCTCACTGTTCACAGAAGACAAGTGTATATATATGCAAATTGATTACTTAATAACTACCATAGACCTGGAACTTCTACTATTCTTGTTGCCATTACCATTAATCTTTTAATTATTTATTTCCTGGTCCCCCCAATGTTCAAGACATGGTTACGGCCTTGGATGATATTAATTTAAATATTAAATTTTAATATTTCTTTTCAACCCATTCATTCATGCCTTTGTTTATGCATTCATGCATGCTTTCTCATCTCCGAACAGGAGAGTTGTACATGCATGATATTTTCAATCAATTAAATTAAATTTAATCAATGCATATAAATACAAAGGAAAACAACAGCAATTTGAATAAACTGTCCCCCAATTACTAGTAAATGTATTGTATAAATACATTTTTGATATTTCAAGTTAAACAGACATGAATTAACAATGAACAATAGTATATTAATTAAAATTAAGCTATATTATTAAGTGCTATAAAATATAGCTGTTCCTTGTTAATTGATACCTAATGCATTGCTTTTAACGAATTGAACCTTCTTAGTGTTTATGCAATTTTTATAGTCTATACAGCTTGTGTGCAATAAGTCTTTTAAAGCCGTATGATTGCTTCATGTCGTTACCCCGCCATTGAAATCACGTTCCCCTGAAATGACGTCATTAACTGCGATGGGGTTGTTGCATGTCTTGTTGCATGTTTGATTTGAGAGCTGCAGCAGAGAAGAATGAATAATGGCATGAATCAACATTATTCTTTTGTCTTCCAAAGGAAGGTCATAAAGGTCAAAATGATTTTTCATTTTTGCGTGAAATATTCCTTCAAGTTTTTCCCCCTATTCTCTCTCTATCACCCGTCAGTGATGATATTTCAGGAGTGTGGGCTGCTGTATCAGAGGACCCGTGTCAAAACAAGGTTTTCTCAGTCTGTCCAGTTTAGCAGATGAGCCCGTCTTATTTTAGCCGATGCTTTCATGAGCGTTATTGTCCTGCCAAACCCCCTGTTGTAGCAACTGCTTTAATGAGTCATGTGCTAGTAAGGGCAAATGTGGCCGCCGAGAGAAAAAGGGGGGCGTTTTCTTCCTGCTCAGGGCCCTCGGTGTGTGCAGTGACACCAGTCACTCAGCCCCGGCATGGGATTTATGGCTGGGATGTACGAAAGCGACCAGCCGCTCATGCGGGGCCAGTGAAAACGTTTGCCCAAGACCACATGAAAACACACGTCCAGTCTCCAGACATGATTCAGCAGCGAAATGACATACTTCATAACCTTCCCTGGAGGCAGTGGACCAAAGAAAGCCTCAATCTCTCTGCTCATGTTGACCGGGGATGATGGGATGTCTCGAAACCGCCCTTCCTCTTTCACCACAAGCTTCCCCCTTTCCCCGGCTGGCCTGACACAATCCCGTATGGATCTCTTTTCCGCTCCGAACCTGTTCTCGCTCAGACGTTTCGCTGTTGTCATGCCGGATCCATGGTTACCATCCTCTTTCTCTTTCTCTAGCCCCTCTTCCTCTGCTTCCAATTTTCAGTTTGCGTGGTTTGTTTCAAACTGTTGTTCTGTATTGCTCTGTTCTGTCTCTGTTTCCTCTTTGACTTTTTCTATATTCCCTCTTTTTCTCTATTTCTTCTCCATCGCTCACTGCCTGTGCGAAGCGCTCTCATGACCTAATGCATGACTCCGGCCGCGCTGGCTTAAAGCGGCTCAAGGTATGGCTCGATTTAATGTTTTCTTTCTTTCAGAAGGAATGATTTGAGTTTTGTGCTTTTCATCAGTTTCGCTGCATCTCAGTGACCTTTTTTTCTCATTTAGATGGGGGTGTTCGATAAATGTGGCTTTTGGTCCTTATCCAAACCAAACTTTTCCAAATAGGAAGCTTAACCACTGACAGAGCACAATTTATTGACTGTTCCCTGAAGATGAGCTCTATCAGATCATTATTTTATGTGGAAGGCCTCTCTTATGCTTTCCCCCTGCTTTCTTTCCATTATATTGGGAAGTCATGCTCATTTGCGTCTGTCTATCAGGATAAGTTATGTTTTGATTTAACTTTTATATGGTGTGTCCAACACAAATCTGTTTCTGCAGTGGGAAGTTGAGTTTCCCCATTTCATGTAACTCTAAATACCTGTTATATAAACACGTGGTCAATAGTTATACTGATAGTCACGGCGTAGTTCACCCAAGAATCAAAGCTCTGTCTTAATTTACTGGACCTTGTGGAGCACAAAAGGAGTCATTTAGCAGAATGTCCAAGCTGCTCTTTCCTATACAACAGATGTGACTGTCAAGTTCCAAAAAACAACATAAAAGCATCATATAAGTGCTCACAAGTCATATGATGGCTTTGTGTGAAGAAAAAGACCAAAAGTCTATTCCAACCCTGAGGAATGATGACACAATTTTCATTTTTGGGTGAATTGTTTCTCAAAAAAGGTGTAAATAGGCTATTTAGACACATTAGCTCACTCTTCCCCTGAACCAATCAAGACACTCTGTGAAAATCTCAAACAGCCAGTCGGATTCACTGTCAGTTCTCACTCCATACTGCAGGGGGCAGCGTGACGGCAGAGCCACGGCAGACCGTGAGTTCTTCTAGCAGTCCAGGCCAAAAACAGACATGGAAATTAGTCAAAGAATAAATAGCTCTTACAGCTGCCTCTGCTCTTTCTCAAGTTTGTGTTCGAGCCATCGTCAGACACAGCCTGGATTTTTATGATAAAACTTTAGAGGGAAATAAAACTCCCTCCTCTGCTAATATTCCCAACCAGCTGAGATCCAGACACAAAGCTCAGCACCCAAAACACAGCGAGATCCAAAGACCAGCTTGTTGAAATTGGCTTTATGCTCACCGTTGAGGACGAGGCTGCTCTTTTGGCAGCCAGGGAGGAGAGAGTAGGAAGAGACGGATGAGGAGAAGGGGAGAGAGAGCAGGAGAAAAACAGCACGCTGCTGCATTAAGCACTTTTTATTAGTGTTATGTTTCTGCTCAGAGCATCTGGGTTAGTCTGGATATATCTCTCACAGGAGGTGATTAGAAGCTTCTGAGCTCGGCACGGGCTGAAGAGAAGGCACTGATCTAACGCCCACCGTGATCTCATCACCTCACGGTGCACATCAATAACAAACCAATATTAAGTCTTCCACTTTCAAATGTGGCTCTGTGATATTACCATGTTTCAAGAACATGGACCATTGTAATGCAGTACCTTGTTTTTTTTAGGTGACACACATATCTTTATTCTTTGAAGTACAATGCAAATGAAATGGGATGTCAATATTGTAATACCTCTTTTTGTAAGGGTGAGTTAAAATTAAGTGAAAGTGACGTGAAGGCCAAGTATGGTAACCCATACTTGGAATTTGTCCTCTGCATCTAGGTTAGTGCACACACATTAGGAGAAATGAGTAGGGAACTCACACACTGCAAACTGTGGACGCACACCCGGAGCGGCGGGCAGCCATTCACTGTGGCGCCTGGGGAGCGATCAAGGCACCTCAAACATTTCCTGCCAGTATTGGGAATCAAACCCGCAAGCATTGGGTTACCAAAGACTCTCTAACCATTACTATGATGGTACTCTGAAACATCTCGGAGTACCAGTAATTGATATTCGAGTAGAATAATTATTCAGTACCATGAGTTTGAACATAACATTCCCCAATTTTCTCCTTTTGCACCTTGTACGTGGTTAAATTGCCCCTCAACACCATTTCAGCCATTTAGAGCACTAAATTATTTTGAACAAGCAATGCTTTTCTTTGTCTGTTTATTTTCTTTCAGATTTCCTTTTGGTGCGCTGCATTTACCTATTTCTGTGTTTCTTTCTCTCTTGTTCTGCTCTCTCGTAGCGTAAAGAGGCAAGTATACTGTGCTCCATTCTTTGCTCGTGTCCATGTCCTCATCTGATGAGGCATCTGTTCCAGCCCCTCTGACCCTGCTTCAGTCTTTATTTTTCCTCTCTTTTCCTGTTCTTTTTATCACTCTTCTTCTTGATCACTGACAGATCCTCTTCCTTTCCCCAAGGCCTGTTTCTGACACCGGTTTTGAGCAGCTAGCCTTAAATTAAACAAAAAAGAAGAAAATCACTGTTATCAATTCCATAGACGGTACGTCACAACTGATGTGAGCAATTACTCCAAGTCGTAAAAACACTTGCAGAGGTTGAAGCCGGACTGTGAAGATCGGTTAAAGGAAGTGTATCTTGAGCTCTTTGATCTGTACTCCTCTTGCCTTACTGGTCCACGCTCCCAGTGTGAGAAAGGAAGTGGTGTTATCATCACCCAGTGAAGTGCTCAATTTTTCACACCCGAGGTGTCATAATTCACTGCAGCGTTTTTTTACGACTTGACTAACATCTGAGGTTAGTTTGTACTCCCTTGAGAAAACAAGCGCTGCATGCCACCTTGTTCTTTCTCACACACACACACACACACACACACACACACTCCATCCATTCCTCCATCAGAGAAGGCAACACCACAAGCAAGTCTTTGCTGAAAGCAGTGTTTCCATTGGTTTCAATATTTCTGCTTTTCTTTTAGAGAACTCTAGTGATTGGATTCCAGTTCTAGTTCTGATTCCACTAAATGGTTCTGGTTCTATAATTCCATTGTTTTAGAACTTTTTTAAAGCACTATGCAACTAAAATGGAACTGAATTTTAAAATTCTCTTAATATTGGTTAGGAAAAAAATATATTTATTATTAAAAACATACCAGATTTTTTTTTTTATAATTTATGATTTCAGTATACATTGACTTTATAATACTTAATATTTTTTTCACACACAGCATAAATGTGTGTCTATTTAGAAATGAAATATTCTGTCTTTATATTTTATGAAGCGGCTGCTTTGCAAGGGGATCACATATAGGGGGTTCTTGGCGTTAAAAAGATTGAAAACCAAAAAAGTCAAGCAATATTATTTTTAACTTTATTTGTTTGCTTATATTCTTTTATATTATTATTATTTTTTTTTTAATTTCATTTTTATTTATTTATTTAGGAACTGTAGATTCAACATCAGCAAAGCATTCAGAAAACACGGTGTATTAGTATGGTATTCCATCAACATCCATTGGAAGAAGGAGGTCACAGACCTGGACTTTTTTTTTTTAAAAATGGATCTGGTTCAGAGTAAGAACCAGTTCTATATTCCACACTGTAGAGTTCTAGGAACCATAGAACAAGTCTCTGATACCTTATGCAGGCTTTTTGTGTGTGCGATTTGGCTTTCCAACTAGTCTGCCAGGTCTTTAGTCAGACCTTTAAAATCTGTTAATTTTCTCCTAATGAATGACTTAACTCAATGGCTTTGCGAATTTAGCTCCAGGCAGCGCTTACTAAACACTTTTACAGTAAAACTGACCAAGCACACTGTAAGTTCATTTGAATCCATTCGTTCCAGATGATGTTTGGTCACCAAGGATGGATTCAGTTCGGATATCTCCCCTCCAGGCATGGTGACACCATATCGCCTCACACATCCTGGACTGATTAGTTAACCGCTCCACGGCCGCTGTGTGTGTGTGTGTGTGTGTGTGGTTGCACAACAGCGGGTGATTTCTTCGAGATTTTTGTGTGCTGTTGAATAAAAATGCCGCAAAGTTCTCACGGTTCCATCTTTGCCCCCCTCACCTCTCATTGGCTGCTCTGTTTTAACTGACAGATCTGTTGCCCCGCCCTCACCACAGGGTTGCCACTGGCAGTGAAACTGATGCTGCCATTGGTTAAATATTTCTTTCTGCTCATACGAGGGGGCCTGAGGCAGGCAGTCTTGATTCCCTCTCACTTTGTTTCCCGAGAGAGAATTTTGCTAGGTTTTTTTTTTTTTTGTATCTTGAAAAATCTGTCTTTTATGTCCACTCAGGCCCTCGCCAGTTTTACTCTTCTAAGATGTGACCTGTGTTCTGCGTTTGAGGTAAAAAAGTAAGTTTGCCTGATCTGTCTCCACATGAATAATGATTTCCTCTTCCTTATATTTTAATTTGACAAGCATTACATTTTAACATAAGCCATTCCGGTGAGCCCTCACTTACCTGATCCTGTCAGGTGGAATTTGCCGGTGTATTTCATGTGCCCAGGGGAGGCACCATCATCCTTGGGTTTTAGTCACAACCCATTTGTTGCTGCTCAGTATCAGCCCTGTGTGAGTTTGGTATGGTATGAGATGACGAACGAGAGCATAGGAGTGCAAGACTGGAAAGCAGACGGCAGTAAATTTGGCAGAGCGGGTTTTGGTAGCTTGTTCACTCGACTTGGCTCGGGTGTAGTACATTAGGCAGATGACTTATGATGACAGCTGGATTGAGCACTCTCACAGACCGTGCAGTACCTCCAGCCACAAGAGGGCAGCACTGCTGCAAGCACATGCTCACACATACACTTCTACTGTGTTTTCTTTCCCCCAAAGGAGATTATAAATCCTTGCTTTTGTGGTGTTTCTGCCTATTGCCCCCAAATACCCTCCTGGAAAACATCTCTAGTGCTCACAAAACAAAATATATTCATGGCTTGAGTGGTGTTGGTTGGTAGTACAATGAAACTGTCAGTGAATGTTTAAATAATGAGCAGGTCTCCTAAAATTAAAATATTGTCGTCGTTTACTCACCCTGACCTGAATTTAAGTAATTCCACAGCCATATCGCCCTGTCGCCCAAGGCTAGTTGCCCACTGGTTGCCCAGCCTGGTCAGTACCTGGATGGGAGACCTCCTGGAAGAAACTAGATTGCTGCTGGACGAGGTGTTAGTGAGGCCAGCAGAGGGTGCTCACCCTGAGGTCTCTGTGGTTCCCAATGCCCCAGTACAGGGATGGGGACACTATACTGGCACCGTCCTTCAGATGAGATGTTAAATCGAGGTCCTGGTTATCTGTGCTCATTAATAATCCCATTGCACTACAAGAATTAGGGGTGTAACCCCAGTGTCCTGGCCAAATTTTCTCCATTGGGCCTTATCATGGCCTCCTAACTGAGTTGGCTCTATCACTCTCTCTCCACGTGTAGCTGGAGTGTGGCTGCTGTTGCATCATCCAAGTGGATGCTGCACACTGGTGGTGGAATAGAGACCTCATGATATGATAGTAAAGTACTATATACATGCCTTATTCATTAATTAATTAATAATTCACAGAAAATCTCAACATCTGGCACTCCTTGACATGTTCATGACTGAATTATTGATGTCCAGTTTGTGAATGGATGACTCTTTTGGCCCTGTCCGATGATACGGTTTGGTTGATCGGATCACAAGTAGACGAAGGAGACAGCCTCCCGTTTACACCTCATGTTTTAATCCATCTCTTTTGTCTACTTTCAATCAGGTCTGTTCTGATTTCTTCGAGGGGAGGGTCTAGGGGGTGGATAAATGCATGGGTTTTTTCAGATCTTTTGATCGAATGAATGAAATAAGATCTCAGTTTACATATGGAGACAACAGATAAACTTACTTAAAGCAGTAGCTTTGAATTCTGCTCTGACAGCCGGAAGACCTTTCCGAACGCTGTGAGTGTGTTCAGGAATGGTGAGAGAACATTGTGGTTTGTACAAATTTCGTCTTAAAACCAAAGTTGGGTCTTTAAATCCATTGAATTTTTGGCTAGTGTGCTTCCCATAATGTTAACGTGTTAGTTCATTAGGCGGAGAGGGGGTCTTTTGTGGCTGTTCAAACACATTTGACCACATGAAAGCAATCCGGTTGAATGCGTTTTCAGCTACCTCTGGAAGTGGTCGAAAGTGGATAAGCTCAAAACATTTTAGACCCTGTTTACACCTGTATTTAGATCAGATCAACCGAAACGCATCTTAGTACCAGGTGTAAACAGGGCTTTTGAGTCAGTTCTTTTCAATGAATTGATTGATCCTGTTCACAAAACTGATCTGAATGATTGATTCATGAATCTGACTAATCTGGTTCTCAAGTTCAACTCACTGACTTTACTGCCCAATTTGTGAATGAATCACTCTTTTGAATTGGATCTTTTCAGTGAATTAGTTAACACTGTTGACAACTGATCTAAATGATTCATTCATGAAGCAGACTGATCTGATTCACGAGTTCAACTCACTGACTGAAGGACTAAATCACTCTTGAGTCAGATCTTTTCAGTGATTTAGTTCATCCTGTTGACAAACCTGATCTGAATGATTTTTTGACTTCATAGGACTTGGATTACAGTGCATGATCATATCAGCTACTTCATTTTGTGTCGTTTGTGAAGCTCGAAAAGGATTTTTAGTGAACTATTTTTGGATTTGATTCTACACAGCAATGTCTGTAGTATGGATGGAACAAAAGCTGATGAAACACGGAGCAGGGAAGGATGGATAAACATAGAGAACAGACGAAGGAGACTGCACAGATCGCCGCCCGAGGCCTACGAGAACAGAGATTTCAGAGTCCCGGGTTGAACCGCAAGCGGTCGAGGAGGCTGTGAGAACCGCTTTGAGCCAAGTCGCTAAACCTTGCCTTCCATGGAATACATAAACCTGCCACGCCATTTGATTTATCCTCCTCATTCACTCGCTCCTGTTACTCCGAGTTATAAACATCGTGTGGAAACGGAGGGAGAGGAGGAAAGAAAAATCACAGTCAGAAACGGAGAACATCCACCTTTTCAGAAACAAAACGGAGTGAAATAACTCTAGGGATGTGATGTATGACCAACCTCATCGCAAAGCTATGTAGTTAATGTATCTGGAGTTACACACTCGCACACATGGTCTTGTGGTCTTCACTTTTTCTTATTTTATCTCACCTGTTGCCTTTGACTCTATTATATGAATCTCTGTACTATTTTTGCATTGTTTTCCTCATGGTTTTAATCTGTTTTTTGACACTCATCCATTTTTCTGTGCACAAATTCATTTGTGTCCTCGTGTGCTTCACTCTTGGCCTGCTGTGTGTTCACTCAACATATTTGTTTGCATTCTGTCTTATCTGACGTTTCTGTGGGATTATGTTTTTGTCCTTCTGTTTGCTTGTTGTTGTGTTATTGTTCATCGGCTCAAACATGTTTATTTGTTTGCGTGGACAGATGGAGGAGCTGTTGGCTGCCATGGAAAAGGTGAAGCAAGAGTTGGAGTCCATGAAGGCCAAGCTGTCGTCCACCCAGCAGTCCTTGGCGGAGAAGGAAGCCCACCTGACCACGCTGAGGGCAGAGCGCAGAAAGCACCTGGAGGAGGTGCTGGAAATGAAGTAAGACCTTTACGCCTGTCCTTCACTGCTTATGGCATGATGCAGTGATTTGTTACTTTAGGACTCACTGTCATCTTAAGGAAGAACATTTCATCATTGCATGTTTTACAGGGATATATTATGATGTTTTTTTTTTTTTTGTAGATATATTCTGTCATGACCAGCTGTGCCCTAGTACAACCTTTTTCTTTTTCTTTTATTTTGAAAGAGGTTAGCCAATCATAAGAGAGGCCATTCACATAGGAATCATTAAAGTACAGTAGCAAATCTCATAATTTAAGTTCAACAAGATCACTGCTAGAAGGATTTTTTGTGATCTAGGACAGTGGTTTTCAAATTGGACCCCCAAATATGAGTTATCTTATCATATATACCATATATCTCATATATCATATAATTATCATCTTATCAATCATGCATCATATCATATCACACATCATATGTCATATCATATGCCCGATTATGAGATTTCTTATCATACATATTATTTCATATCATGATGTATATCATTTCATATCTCATCATATTGTATATCGTATCATGTCATAGCATAGCATCACTTCATATCATCATATATCATATTTCGTCATCATATCATCTTATCATATCATCATATATAACATCAATCACACATAATGTATCAAATAATATTTCATATGTATTTTATTTTTCAGAATGGAATAATGCACTGTTTCACAATAATGTGCATTGTATGCTCCAAATATTAGTTTTTTTTTATAAATAACAAATGCACAGTTTACATTCTTCATTTTCTTTTTCTCAATGCTTACGATTATTTTTACAATTTTGCACAATTTTTTTCTCTTAACTTTTCCTTTGATCCCCTGTTGCTCCCCTGATCCCAGGTATACAGGCATTATTTTTTCCTAATTCACTATGTCGGCCAGAGACCCGGAAGGCACCGTGTGCTCTTGGGAGGCTGAAAGGCTTTTTGAGTGCTTCTTTATTTCAGGCTTTTCCTCATCATCCACTGAGTTTCTACAGACTCATCTCTCCAATAGATCATGTCAGCAGAATGCAAGGACTCCCTCACTCTCCCTCTTTTCTCCCACAGCATTCGCCGAAGTTTCTCGTCTTTTCTCACTATCACTTAAAGGATTTTTTTGCAGCTCTTTTGCTTATCATTGCCTGTGGTGCTTTACTGTTTTGAGCACTTCCTGACTCTAGATAGGGATAACAGGAGTACTAGAGGAGGATATAGGAGGTTGAAGGTCTCCGTACCATTGCTGAATCAGGATTCAATAAAAGTGGTTCTTCAAAGATCCCTGCTAGAATTCTGAGCTTAGAGGAGGAGTTGCAGAAAAGAGGGCTCTCACTTTCTAACTGATGTGGCTCCGCTCAGATGGGTTTGGGGCTTAAAGATTAGACCTTAACTTCTGCCTTATAGAGTAGGAATATAGTATTAAATTTGATGCTCACAGTGCATTTAAGAAATATAAACATGATTCTAATTGATATTGTTCTTTGTTAGTTCAGGATATTTAATGTGTATTGATGAAACTGATTATAAAAAGTTGATCAATTGCAAATGTCCATATTTGCAGAGAAAAGCCTCCACTGAAGGTAATTCAAAATCACATTACTGTGTCAGATGAAACATTAAATGAAAAAAGTGGCTTCAGAAAGATTGTTTCTCCTTCACAGGCTGTGATAGTATTTTTATGCCTCTTTTAAACATCCTCTACTGTATATTGTCCTCACAGGGCTATTGTTTTAGATTTAATATCAAGCGAGTTCAAAATAATGATCGTGGTTGCGGAAAAATGAGTCAGAATGGGAGTTTCAAGGACTTTCTGTGTTTTCCAGATTGGCGTGTGATTTGATTGTCAGCCTTATTCTCAGAGACGCGGATGTGCGTGCATGCTTGAGTTATGCCTCCGATGGATTCTGGCAGTAAAAGAAGATAAGGAGAAGGCTGTGAAATGATGGGATTCTTTATCTAGGTGTAGTGTGTGTGAATTAATGCTCCGTACTGATTCCCATAAAGATCATTTTGCCCAGTAATATGAAAGAGAAGGAGACCAGGGCCCCATTGCTTCCAAATTTGGCTGTTAAAACCAGAATGTCAGCTCAACTGAGACAGGGAGCGTTGTGTATCTCACTACCGGCCTCTCACTAACCACACATTTGCAAAAAAGTCTCGTATTTGAGTGAAAATAAGGCTCTGATAGGGATGGAGGAGAGAGGGGTGGTCTTCGATCTGTTTTGGCGTTGAACGTAATGCGGTCGGGGCGGGAGAAAGTAGACTCATGCTGTTGAAGGGGCCCCGCCGGCTGGCAGCAGACAACCAACTGGACCACTCATTAAAATTTCGAAGGAAAAACACAAAATAGCAGACGCAGAGGTCACAGACTTTTTATTTATTTATTTCCTCGGGCTGAACTTCCGACCGCACAGTTTAAAGTCAGCAGTGTGGAGACATCGACCCTTTGGGTTGGTTCTCCATCCTCGCCTTCTAAAAAAAGGCAGAATTACCACTCTTTCTAAACTCTTTTTTTCCCTACGGGTTGTAAAGGACATTTGTTTAGTCAGTTGGATTTGTATGTGTTGTGTTCCTGCCTTTTTTTTCCAAAGTTTAATTTAAAGGAATAGTTCTCCCAAAAATGCAAATTGACATCATTCACTTACCTTTATATTGTTTCAAACCGTTGTGAGATGTTTAGAAGAATGTTCGCGCTGCTGTATTTCCACTTAAAGGACTAGTTCACCTCAGAATGAAAATTTCCTGATAATTTACTCACCCCCATGTCATCCAAGATGTTCATGTCTTTCTTTCTTCTTGAGGAAAACATTCCAGGATTTTTCTCCATATAGTGAACTTCACTGCGGTACAATGGGTTGAAGGTCCAAATTGCAGCTTCAAAGGGCTCTACATGATCCCAGGCGAGGATTAAGGGTCTTATCTAGTGAAACGATCGGTCATATTCTAAAAAAAAATTTTTTTAAAAAAATAACAAACTACAATTTGTACACTTGTATACCTACAAATTCTCCTCTTGTACTAGCTCTATGATGCGCTTTGCATTTTGTAATCGCGTTGGAAAGGTCACGCGTGACATAGGCGGAAGTACTGTGGTAAGAACTCCCATCTGATTTTCTCCTCCAACTTCAAAATCATCCAACATTTTCTTGTAAAGGGCATTTGACTTAGTCTTTGCACGTTCTCTTTGTAGACACTTAATTTCTTTTCAAACGCAGAAAGAAAGACATAAACATCTTGGATGACGTTGGGGTGAGTAAATTATCATGAAATTTTAATTCTAAACTGAACTAATCCTGTAATGAAAGCATATAGTGACCAGAGGCTTTCAGGCTCAAAAATGGATGATACAGCATTAAAAATTTGCTCATGCGAAAGTGCAAATGAGATTCAACAGTTGCAGTGGAGGGGAAGACTGTCAATGAATAATCGCCGTTGAATCTCATGTGCTCTTTCACATACTCGATTTGATGCATTGCACAAAAGCAGTGGCATCTGTTTGTATTGACAAACCTGGAATGCTGCACATCCACACACCGTATTTAAATATATGCAAGTGCAAAGTAGGGAATGTATCCTTCTTTGGATAAACTTTATGAAATGCTAATTAATTTACAGCTTACGCAACTCTTAGCTCATTATTCATGATGTTAAAGCTATTGTGAACCACTGAGGCAAATGAGTGAGGTCATTTTTCAGATAAAACTCACTGAATGCAACCAGCAGTGAGAAAAGACCATTATGAGGTCATTGCTCAATTAAAATCCAAATGGACTGTCAATGGGGTTCTTTGATAATGCATAGAGGTGGATTCAAGCTGTGTTGGCGCCTAGTTTTATGGACGTAACTGTTGTACGCAGTGTGGTACTTACATTCTGGCTTGTTTTGTGGAGTGAGCTGAGGATTTAGAGCGATGGGTTAAGGTGGTAATGAGATCTCCAGCACACCATCCCATCCTCATGTTTCCTCTCCATTTAGCACAGTTTAAATGCCCCCGTACCGCTGGATATGAGATGTGGTGATATCCCAGAGTTCTTCCATTTGATGTGGTTTCCTTCTCTTACTTCCACTCTTACTTCCACCAGCTCACGTTCTCAGCTCGGTAAAATGAAACCGCAAAGCAGACATCAGTCGTCTCCCTTTGAGCAAATGTTTAACTTTCTTTCTGCAGTTGTTTGGGAGTGCTGGACATTTTGGAGCGCCCGCCTGAGAGGTGGATGATGATAGAGGGGTTGATCTTGATCAAGAGGCCCTCCTCAGATATTCGTTCAAAGGCATTAAGCCACTTGTCCGTATTTTAGGACTTGAAAAGAGCTGTCACCACCTTTAAGGCTCTAAGTTTAGGTCTTGCTATGAAACGCCAGCTCTTGCTTAGTTTCGCACAATTAGAAGTTCTGGTCCACACAATTGGATCTGCCCACTGAGACGGGAATAAACCATCTATCTTTCTGTTTATCGTTCTATCATCTTCTCTGTATCATATTCTCATTTGTCGTTCCTCAAAATGTTCAAACTAGACCATTCTTGTTAAATTGCAATTGCATTTCTTTAAAATATTATAATTTATTACTTCCTTAAAACTGAATTCAAGTTCTTGTTTGATTCCTCAATTAAATTTTTGGAACTGAACAGGAATTTAAATGGTGAACTCTCAATTCTGAATTGTTAACAACAGTGTGAGTTTATCTGAAATACATTATGCTACAATAATAGACTGTGCAGAAGTTAAATAAGTGGCTTAAATTGAAATATTTCTATATTTTGCACAGACATACGGAGCCCCACACGACATGCAAGAAAAAAAAAAGTAAATTGTGCACAAGATTTAGTAAATTGAGGGAATGAATTGGTAAATCGAAAATCCTACTATTTTTTCCTACATCTCATGTGCGGGGCTCTGTACAAACATAACAGTAAAATAAGGCAGAATGTTCAAAAGATATTTTTTAATTGTGTGGTGATGTAAGTGTCTCGGGTGAAATACTAAATATCTTTTGAAGACCTCATGCTCCTAGCCTGGAAAACTTTAGCAAATCCAGTAATTATTTCAGCCTCAAAATCGCTGGTTTGTATCAACTTACCTTGTACTCTTAATCCCGGAAGTTGCATTTAGTTAGCCAATCAGATTAGAGCTTGCCAGAGTGAGAAAAGGCTATTCAGGTTTGTGTGCGGTCCCTGGACTCTTGCAAAATCTGCAATGGTTTGCCGCTTGCTCTTGCTGTAGTAGATCAATATCGCTTTAAAAAAAAATCCCAACAACTCCCCGCTCATGTCACGACTGGAACTGGATCTCCGGTGGGAGTCCAATTATAAGGTTTGAGTATAAGCACAGGTATGTGAGGAGTGAGTATTCGAAGGTGTTTAAATTGACACAGGGTGATGGCAAGGCTATCGGCTGTCCACAAAGTCTCTATTTGAAGGGTGGGTGAAGCTGCTAATTGCCCCTGTTAGCACTCTGGTTTCTTGGAGCGGAGTAGATGGGCCGGCTCATTACTGGGACGAATGCTTCAGAAAACAAACCTGTGGAGGTTCAACATGAAACCCAACCACAATTCGACCCAAAAATGCTTTATTATCTTCACACAAGTGATTCACAGCATGTTATGTGGCTCAAAGGGATTGTTGTTTGGTTCAGTTATACAGAACAAAGCAAACATGAGAGATGGGAAAAAACATTGGCACCTTACAGGGCTTGATTGGTATGCAGTATAAAACGGCGATTAGCGTCATCAAAAGAGGATTTCAAGGAAGTTCGTTTTTTCCCGCTGCCCTGTTTTTATTGTTTTAAGATGTCAATCGCCAAGTCCAAATGTTCTTTTCCTTTGTAGATTTGTAATCTGAATGCTACCATCTTGCAGTGAACGATGCTTTTGTTAAAACCCAAAATGCCAAGTTCAGTGGGTGGTATGATTTAGTCGCCATAATGGGTGTAATAACACAGCGGACTTAACTCTCCCAGGCAAGCCGATCTTGGCAGCCTTGATGTAACGTTCTTAGGGGTGCTGGGCAGGATTTGTCCACCGTATCTGGGTGGTAAGAGAGAGAGAGAATCTGACATGATCTCTTCTAAGAAGGCTAGAGCAGTCAGGGGCCATGAAGCCCTGGCCCGGAGATCTTAGCGAGCATGTGAATACGGATTATTACAGCATGGAGCCAATGAGGCTGGACGTGTGTGAGAGGCCAAGCGGGCCCTGCAGCGATTAGACTTTAAACAGCGTATAATGGCCCCTGCCCTTCCCGTCTCGACCCCGTCGCTCATGTACCCGAGAGTCATAATCCATCGAAATGTCGGGAAAGCGCAAAGACGCACGTAACGTCTCTGTAAATGTCAAGGGTGCTTAAAGATAACAGCGCACTGGCGTAACCGCTGTACGGTGAGACAGATCACATCCGACGTTGCTCGGCTCTCTGGGGTCCTCTGCTGGATCCATAATCATTACATCACATAAAAAGAGGCTTCATCTTTTGTTGTTAAACCAACAGTGATAGGACAGTTCTCTTGTCCTACAAGAATGAAAATTGCAACCTCTGCACCACCACTGCAGACTAGGCTTGCCTCAGTAGAAACCACTGCTAACCCTTAAAGATTTAAGTAAGATTCTGTCATGTAATCACTCTAATGTCATTCTAAACATGTTTGATTTTCTTTCTAATGTAGTGGGAAAATTATTTGCAGAATTGTGCCTGTTGCTCTTTCCTGTCCAGTTATAATAAATAGGGACTTGGGAAGGTGTTTAAGTTTCAAAAAGGCACAAAACTTGATTCCACTTCAGTTAGTGTGTAATGTTGCTGTTTGAGCAACAAACAGCATCTGCAAAGTTACGACGCTCAAAGTTCAATGCAAAGGGAGATATTTTCTTTTAAAGAAATCCCTTTTTAAGGACTACAGCAAACGGCTGGTAGGGACTACAACAAGCTTCTTCCTGGGTTGTTGACATCACAAACCCCAAAATTTACATAAACCTCGCCCCCGAGAATACGCAAAAAAGGGCGTGATGCCATCATTTTGCCATGCCATCATTTTACGCTGGACTGCTTCACAAACCAGGGTCAGTTCAACGCTGGATTTGCATAAAAGATTAACATAACGGCACATGATTGATTCAACTCCACAGCAACTACATAAATTTATCCATTTAAATTACTATTTACATTTAAAGGGACGGCTTTTTTTTGCACACACCCAAATAGGGGCAAATTTGACAAGCTATAATAAGTGATCTGTGGGATATTTTGAGCTGAAACATCAGACACATTTTGGGGACACCAGAGACTTGTATTAGATCTTGTAAAAGGCACATTATAGGTTCCCCTTTAATTAGTTGTAATTGGTTGCGATGCACCAGCTTTAATATTTGAAAGTGAAAATCAGATTTTGATGAATATTGAGACTTTTCAGTGAATCACCTTTAAAATTGCTCTTTATACTTGGAATATAGTAATATAAGTTGTACAGAGTACTTCAATTGTGCTTTTTGGAGCTTGTCAAAGTCAGTCCCCATTCATTTTAGTTCTATTGAAAAGACCATCTAGTACATTCTGCAAACCTTTTCCTTTTGTCTTCAACAGAAAAAAGGTCATAGAGGTTTGGAACAACATTAGGATGTTTAAACAATGACAGAGATAATTTTTGGCAATTCATACAACATAAAATTAGGTTATGTTCCAAGTAAGATCCAGGGTGAGTTTGAGGTCAGTTCATACAGTAGATACACTACATGTGTACTCGACAGTGTTGTAGACGGCTGCTCAGGAGGCTCTTGTGCCTCAAGTCAGCATTTGGTTTGGCAGGAATAAATCAAGTTGTTCTCTACAGGGAACTCTTGCTGTCTGACTGAGAACCAAGGCTGCACTTAAATCACCAACATCCTCGCGCTAACAGCCATCGCTGATTCTCCACCACCGTAGGGATTCTTAACATCATCTCAGTATTATGCCAGATCTTGGGGTGTGAATTTACACCTCTGTTCACAAATTGTTTATTTATTCCAGTTTTTTTTTCAGAGTAGCATGCAGACTGTTTTTTACGTGTACAATATTCTCAGAGGATAATCTGTAATGGATTAGCTATGGTTTATGTGAACTCGTACGTCAAAGCGTTTAAGGACTTTAACTCATCTAAGTGTTTGGCTTTTCCGTTCTAACCCTGTCGAGTTTCTAGCGCTCTCCCATAAATCATGCTCCTAAATTGAAAGGGTGAACTGGAAAACTTACAACGACAACTTTCAAGAAAAAAAAAATTGAGGATAAATGGAGAAAGTGACGCTACAGCATAGCCTCTGCTATCACCGAAAGGGAGGGGTGAAAAATGTATTTCTCAAATGCAAACGTTCGAATACTCCTCTGCCTCTGCTCCTCTCAGGCGGCTTGGAAATGCTCAAGGTCGGGACTCAGGGATGCATATCCATACGTCTTATCAGTGCTGTGTGAAGCGAGGAACTCGTGCTGGCAGCTCCTGTCCGCATATAAATCATATTGACCAGCTCAGCCGTACTCTGTAAATGGGCACTGGCTGAACCCATCCACAGTTATTCTGTTCTGTCCTAAATCACTGTCATCTAAAATCACCTCCATCGTAAAATGCAAATACTGTAAGTGCTCCTCCTAAAACTAGTATCTGCCAGCTATATACTATGACCTTATTTCAAGTATGAAATCCTGTTTTTCGTGTTTTTCAAATGTATATTTAAGCCCCACTTAACATCACATTAACAATGAACTTCTGTCTGTTTGTTCTATCGTTCTGTCATTCTATCTATCATTCTTTTCCCTCTATCTTTCTGTCTGTCGTTCTGTCTATCCTATCTGTCGTTCTGTCATTCTATCGTTCTGTTGTTGTATCTATTGTTTTGCCTGTCACTGTCGTTCTATCATTCTGTCTTTCATTCTGTCATTTTATCTATCGTTCTGTAATTCTAATGTTCTATCGTTCTGTCTTTCATTCTGTCATTTTATCTATCGTTCTGTAATTCTAATGTTCTATCGTTCTGTCTTTCATTCTGTCATTTTATCTATCGTTCTGTAATTCTAATGTTCTATCGTTCTGTCTTTCATTCTGTTGTTTTATCCTTGTGTCATTCTATCAATTGTTCTGTCGTTCTATGTATCGTTCTTTCATTCTGTCAGTCATTCGATCATTCTATTTAACTAAATTTTCAAATGTCATAACTAGCTACGGTATGTACTAATGAAAATTTGAGCTGAAAGCTCAAAAATGAAAGTTTGTCTTTAATTTTACTGTTTTCAGGGGGGGGGTTTTGTTGGGGTTTTTTTTTTTGTTTTTTTTCCGGAAAGTAAAATTTGCCATGTCCAAATTTTAGAAGCGTTCATCTCCTTTTTTTTTCTGTGGCAGGATACATAGTAGCAGCCTTAAGTAATGAATCAAATCTATTTTTAACCTGGAACATGCTCTGTTATAATTTTGGACATGTGCTGAGCTTCCCCTGCTGTTCGTTAGGAAACCGGATGCTCCGGCACGAGGTTCGCAGCTCCTGCACCTTGTTTTTTTTTTTGGTTTGTTTTTTCCAAATATGTTGTTAGTGCATAGTCAACCTTGTTATAGGTGGCGTGTTATTAAAGCAAGCCATGTCGATGTCCAAAAACTGATTTAAAAAATACTGATTTACACATCCACCATACATACTGTGGGCTCTGTTTTTCTGGCTTGCGTCTCCTGTCCACACACACCTGCTCCTGAGGCAGTTTGCTTTGGCACGGTGGTCCGCAGGCTGCTGCCCAGGGGGGGATGTTGCTCAAGGTGACAGGTTGGGACAGCATAATTAAACAGTCGGAAACAGGAGCGAAGAGACGCCAAGAAGAGCGAGGGAATGAAGGGAGGGGTGTTATGGAGCAAGGCAGCCTCGTGATGAAGGCAGGTGCTTGATAAGATGAAAGAGGGATGAAACTGAGGAGAGCAGCCAACTTCTGGGCAGAGAGGGAAACGGAGCGAACGCTGCCACCTCAGGCCAAACACAACACAGAGGAGTGGACGGCAGCCAAAGTACCTCCGTGCGCACCCTATGAATTTATGTCTGAACCACACGTTTCTCTCGCACGTTTGCTATCGTAGTAATGCTCATTTTCGTTCGGGTCTGTGGTCAGAGCCGTTTCTTTGCATTAATGTATTAGCTGTTGAGGCTATGGCTTTATCCACCCTTTTATACACATCCTGTCATTCTGCCGTACAGCAGATGGATGAACTGTGGAGTGAGTGGTTGTTTGGCACCCGAGTTCATACGTTATAGGTTCTCTGTGTCTTTCTTTCACTGTATATATTGGATAAGAATCGTGGATGGAACAGCAGAAGACATTCAGCATTCCCAGTCAACCTGTTTCTTTTTTTTTCCCCCTCCATGAACCCGCTTGAGTTCAAATCACCATACTATAACTGATTTAACAGATTAAACACTTAAAACTCTTTACAATAACTGTGCTTGTAGATATTTGACTGAATCATAATGAAAATGAAATGAATGTAACTCGGTGAAACTCCTGTATTGAATACTGTACTGTATTTTGATCCTCTTGAGAATTGAAGTAAATGCGAGTGGTGTTTATCTGTACAAAAGGTGCAACTATGATGATAAGGTGTTTTAGGTGGTTGCTAGGGTGTGCTGTACAGTTGCTAGGGGGCTTTAGTAGTTGTCAGGTTGTTGCTATTGTGTTGCCGTACATTTGCTAGGAGATTAGGCTGGTTGCTTCTAGGATGTTCCTGTGTGGTTGCCAGGGTGTTGCTATACGAGTCCATTTTATTTGTATAATAAGTAACACTTTAGGATGGGTAACAATTCTCACTTTTGACTAGTTGCTTATTAGCTTGCACATTGGCTGTTTATTAGTACTTATAAAGCACATATCAATGCCTTATTCTACATGACCGCAGGCAAAAGTCGTAGTTAATAGTGAATATGTGTTCCCCTTACCAAATTGTTACCATATAATGCTTTTCACAATGCAATGTTTCAAAGCAGACTTACAGAAAATCATAATGTTGATTTTTATAATACCTTACGGTCTTATTGTCCACATTTAGCAATTTGGAACCTGACAATGGGGTAGTTTACATTTGGCATTGATATAAACAGTTGAGATTTTCTGTAAATTATATACTGATAGATTTATATTTCTGTTGCTAGGGGTTTTTGGCTGGTTGCTAGGTGCTTTCTAGGGGTTTTGGTGTTTACCAAGGTCATGCTATGCATTGCTAGGGGTTTTGGGTGGTTGCTAGGGTGTTTCTAAGTGGTTGCTTACGTAACCAATTTAGAAGATTCTATCTCCAAGTCTCTATCATGCTCTAGTCTCTAGATACACCTCCTTCAGTTTAAGTTTGAGATTTTTTTACTGAAAATCATAAATGTTTGCTTAAAACTAAAATATACATTTGCTTTTAAAACAAGCTGCAAAATTTGGGGTATTATTAGTGTTTATTTTTGCAAACGTTCCTGGGCAAGTTATGATCCAGCGTTTAATACTTAGAGTTCAGGGTTTGTTCAAATCCCTTTGGCTTAGCAAGCACTGCTAATTAGAAAACAGTACAGGTTTATTCTAGGTTTATAACTAACAGGCTTCGTTTTCTCTTTAAAGGTCTCTAGGTCTTTTGTTGCCACGCACACAGCTGAGAAACGGCATGTTAACGGACCCTGGGCTGTTCTCAAGCCGAAGCCGAGCCATCACTGCCTGATACGTGCGTTTCTGCAGATCGACAGGCCTGTGAATTGAGACACACTTTGACTCAGGGCTTGAAATCACGGCGGGATTTTCAACAGAGCTGAATCCGCAGCACTCCCCGCTCCCCTGTGCTCGCCTTAAGCTGTGCACAGGAAAGAGAATGGAATACGTATCAGCCGTTTTATCATGTGAAGCGAGAGACAAGAGCCCTCTGGATTTCTCCGAAATGTCTGATTTACGAAAGGGAAAATTGATTTTACAAATGAGCGAGTGGTTTTCCTCTCCCGTCTCTCTCTCTCTCTCTCTCTCTGTTTCCATTTTGCTTGGTTAGCAACGGGTTCATTGTCCACGGCACGGCTGATGTGCGTGTTATTCTGTCCTTCGTTTACGATTATTGTGCTTGATCTGAATACAGCTAAATAAATCTCTCAGCAAGCTCATGTTAACAGACTCTGGTGGTGGCTTTTATAGGTTTCCTCAGATTTTCAACCCAAGGATCATTTTCCCTCCGCAGCAGCATCAATATTAGGCTGTTTTTGATGGAAAACTGGGAGCCCGCAGTGACCTCACATTAATCGAAGTGCAGCGGCGAATGAATCTCCATCTCGACTCGGGACTCATTGTCCTAATCGAGAGGGTAATGTATCAAAATGGAAAATGAATTAATCCTCTCTCGTGATGTGCCGGGCTCCTCGGGTTTCTTAACTCTGCAAGACGGAGACAGATGTTGCTCGCCTGAAAGAGGCCTGTTGTACCTGTGTAAAAGGATAGCCGCCAAGCGAGTCTCCTGCCGTTTCGTTGTGCGGTGTTGACATCAATACTGTTGTTATTTTGGAAGCAATTCCTTGTGAGTTACGAAAGCCTTGTGTATTCGATACTCAGGCGAGGAATGCTCTGCGGTGGCGGTCAACAGTAGCAGTTTTACTTTGTTTTCTATGCTAGGATTGTAGCCCTGTGATTCTCAGACTGTGGTACTGTATGTTCCCACATGGGACCCATCCCGAAGGGTCAAGGTTTGGCTGGTTAGCATGGTCCGGTTAGCTACTGCTGGTAAATGTCATTATTACACTGATTCTCAAAAGAACATTTCTGCATTGGCGGTCAATCAAAAGTAGGTGTGTATTTCAAAGTAAATATTTCATATATTAAGGACAACATTATATTATAGTACATCATGAGCTGTGTCTTTCACATCTCATAATGTCATGGGACTGTACAGTATTAGGTGGTACTTGGATTGATTTTTTGTTTTTTTTGGGGAAGATATAAGGCTACACCATACTTGTTAGCAATAGTTAGTATGAACTCAGAATTGATCCAATTTATATTCTTAAAACATGTTCCTAGTATCATTGTGAACAAATTGTCAGTGTTAATAATCGTTCATCAAAGTTTCCTTACACTCAAAAAAGAGGTTGCCATAGAAGAACCATTTTTAGTTCCCAAAAGATCTTTTCAGTGAATGGTTCTGTTCTTCTTCTTCCTTAATGTGTAGATTATGTTCATATTCTGAAGAACCTTTTTCCACTGTAAAGAACATTTTGTGGAATGGAAAGTTTCCATGGAAGGTTTTTGCCTTTTAGTATGCATACGTTAGCCTTACTGATCTATAAGCTAGTGTGCTCCAAAACTGCTACAAAATTCACATTTAGAATTTATAAGCGTTCAGAACTTAATCTCTCGCTTCTGCCAAAATGGATCAATGATTTTGATGACATCACTCTGCATTACAGCTTTCTGTCCAATCAAATATTCTCTAGAATCTAAAGCGTCCCGCCCCCAACATTATAAATAGAGGCTAAAGCTGTGGCTGAAATCGGTCACAATTACTATGTTGTGCAATAGGGGATAGGGAATTATAGGGAAAGAAAAGGGGAGGAGCTGTTTGATTTGTCTTGTTTTCCCGTTTCAGTGGAAATTGTCAACACTTGCGGATTTCAAGCCACTTCAGTGGGCCTTTAAAGGTTCTTCATGGAACCATAGATGCCAATAAACAACCTTTTATTTTAAAAAATTTGCTTTTTATCTTCAGTGGCTCTGTACTTATTTAATGTGAACTGTGACATTGCACAGGTGAATGTAGTACAAAGCTATATAATCAGGGCGTGAGAGATTTACACTCATGCATTTCATACAGGGAATGCAAAGGCTTTTCGAGTCATCTCAGAGAGTCCTGCACTCCGCTTATTTATTTATTCCCTGATGTCAGACCCCCATCCCAGCACACACCATCTTAAATCTGCTGCCTGCCATCTCAAGGTGAAAGGGATAAATTCACCTCCCCTACTCTGGGGGTCTGCTTCCATATACTCATCCCTAAAGAATCTTCTTTTTGCTTTATGGCTGCCTTTGTCCCGGATGCCAGTGAAGGGCAGCGATGAGTGGGCCATGCCAGTGGGGATTGTGTTGTCTTGTTGAGATTTGTTTTGTTGAATAATGTCCTGTGTTTTAGGGGACTTGGCACAACATTCAAGGGAGGAAACCTTTTGATACATCACAGGCTTCTCCACCATCTCAAGCCTTTATAACTTTTTAATACCTATTGTGCATAGTCTTTATAATGTCATGTGAGTCTTTTGTAAAACTATGTTGTGTCAGTTTTTTTTGCATGCTTGCAGAAGTTCCCGCTCGTGTTTCTTTGTCATTCACTTTCTGCGATCGGCACTTATCTTTCTCTTCATTTGATGCCTGCATGAATCATTCACTTGGGAGGCAGCTTTGTGCTGATTTGAGGGAAATCTGAGAAGAATAACATCACTTGAAACACACTGGCAGCATACATCACTACAGAACGCCCTTTACAAGACTACAGAAAGCAGAAAAAGTCAAGACGACTCCTCTCATCTGCATCTTCAGCAATTCTGATGCAGTTTAATAATTTCTGATTTCATTATCAAATCATTTGTCTGCGCCAGTTCATTGTCTTGGGAGGAAAAGTGTGGACTAGACAACTACGGACTTTTTATTGAATAATAATGGCTGTGAATGAGTTTAAACAAGTGATTGTTACTTTTTATATTAATATTTATTATTAATAAATATGTATTTTGTATTAATATTAAATGAACTACTATTCATTTCTTGCATTGTTTTTTTTAGTGGAGTTTTAAGAAGTTTTAATTCAGTTTTAGTTATTTTAGTACAGTAAGAAGAACAATAAGAATTTTTTTTATATGTAATATATATATTACATATATATATATTATAATTTTTTTCAGTCAGCATTTATTTTGTTTTGGTTGGTTAATCAACCTACCTTATTATGATTTTAGGTTTAGTTAACTATATAATAATCATGTAAGACGAAAAAAGTTTGTCCCAAATATACCTGAATTTTAATCTGGGCATACATTGGGACATTTTCAGCAGAGTTTCAGGTGTTTTATTAATTAATTTCTCATTTATTAGTTACTTTTTTTTAAAGCTGAAAATCCCTTGTTTTAGTGCAATGGAAAATTGACCATAGGCGGTCCTCCACTGCTGTCTGGGACAGTGTGCATAAATGTGTATACTGCAAATGCAATGTGATTTTGTGCATTTTTGACTAGTTTTAAACGTGTTTGAGTGATCAAATCAAAAATTGACCACTGTCCACTTGTGATTGGATCACTCAAGCATCTTAATACCAGGTGTGCACTGGCCCTCTGTGATGGAAATCGTTCTCAAGCAGACCAGGGGTTCGTTTCCCAAAAGTATTGTTAGCCAGCTATGGTTGCAAGTTCTGTTGAATTGTGTTGGTAATGACGAATCTTGCGACCATAGTTGGCTTCGGTCATGATCCTACTTCATTACTCTGTACTTTCATACAGTCGGGACAACTTGGCATCGCTGAGCTTCTTACTTCAAGGCAATTAAACGAGGAGCAGTTTGAGCCACTCATTTCTCTACATATTTAAATCCAAACCCAGCGCAGCTGCCCAGCCCAGCCAAGAGCAGAAGGCAGAGAACAGATCTGAAGCTAATTGGGCTAACAGCATTGGCTCCGTGTCAGTCCCTTCTGCCCTGCTGGCTAACAGGACTCCTGATAGCCGCCCTCCAGGGAGCACTTCACAGCTGCACTTCTTAAGAGCTCATTTCCCTAATAGCAGCCCCATTTTCCTCTCTTCCCTTATCTCTATATCGTTTCTTTTCATCTCTTGCTTTTATTCCCGTGCTTTTCTCTGGTGCTGCGCCATTGGCCGCCTTCGGCGGACCCTTTCGTCAGGTATGTGGTGTGGACCAGACCACATACATATGGCAGCGCTCAGGGAAAGTGAACGTCTGATTAAAAGAGTGAGCTTCAAATGCTTACTGTTATATGTGCCTTATTCCAGCATGTTTGTATTTGTATAATGAGGGGATCTCTAAGCCCACTTCAAACTCCTCATGAGTAATTACTGCCGTCGCAGCTTTGTTTGCGGAGAGAGTGTGGCATCTGTGCAGGATATGTTTGTTTTGGCCGGGGGCCATTTTGAAGCTCTTGTTAGTGTACGCATTAACAAATATCTTGTTTGTATCCGTGTGTGTTTTTGTGTTCGCTTGAGCTACAGTATATTTATGTATCTGCCTGGCTTGCTAATAGGAAAGCCATCTCGTCCCCAGGCTGTGATCATACGGAGGGCAGAGGGGTTGACTTCCACAGGGGGGCATCCTCCACCCCCTCCATCCCACATCAAAGCATCCCTGTCTGAGAGTCAAGGCCAATGAGCCCTCTTCCACTTTTTCCGCCCCGCATCTGTGTACAGAACCGCTGGGCTGAGAGAAGCGATTGACTTGTGAAGGACTTCATTAAGTCAGAGGAGACATTCCGAGTCCTTCATCCATCTGTTTTCCTCCTGCGTTCCCTCCCTCCATTTGTCTCTCTGTATTCCACATCCTCTTCCCCTTTTGGCTCCTTCCTCTCCGACTTAGCCATTAAGTTTATGCAAAGAACACGCATGCACTCCTCTAGATGGATGCGGGTGTCTATACAGTTTAACATGGAGAAACTCGGCAAATATTCCAACATATTATCCACCAGCTGCTTTAAGTACTAAAGTGCATCTCATCCTCATAGACTGCACCAGATTTAGCAGTACTTGCTGTGAGATGTTTCCTTACTTTTCCACAAAGGCATTTATAAGTTCTCGAAGACGTTTTGGGGGGCATGTGGTTACATGTGGCTTGGCACTGCAAGGACGATCAGCTGTCATTCCTGTCTCCCTGTAGCACTCACTGTCTTAGGTGTCTTACATTGTGGACATTGCCGTTTATTGCGCTGGCTAATGATAATGACTAATTAAAAAGTAAGTAAACATCTAACGCACTTTGTCACGTCAAAATCAAACTCGAAAAGACGTGAAAACATGATGACTGTGGGGTTTTTAGTGAGCAATCAGCTTGGTGAAATTAAAGATACAACTTTGTGTTTATCGAGCATGACTGATGATCTGAAGTAAACTATTAATATGAACAGCTGAGCATCAGTACACAAGTAAAATTGTTTAAATTTTTACTGCCTTTAGTTATTATGTTGGAATGAATGTAAAAATGCGTGAAACACTAATTTGATGGAATTAGTTTTAATGTTATGCTTTTTGTGCGCCAAAACAAAAATAACTACTTCTATAAGCAAATTCTCTAGCAATCATAAGCAAATTAGTTTTTAAAAGTTGTTGTACTATTATCACTATGGAGTACTTTTTAATTTATTTATTAAAAATAGCAATAAGCAATTCAGATTGGCTTGTTTATACATTTTTTGTTATTATTTTATATGTGCTTTTTTAATTCAATTATAAAAGAAAATATAAAGTCTTCATTACATTTTATGTTGATAACAATCTGATGAATTGGCTTTTCTTAGTTCACTGTTTCATATGCGCTATTTTAAATCAAATAAAATGATAAAAGAAAATAACAGAAAATTGAACATTTTATGTTAACAGTCTGGAATTGTGTTAAATGAGAAAAATGTATAGCAGAAGTATTTCCACTAGTGACCTTCGACCTTTGGATCCCTGTCTCTCTCTTCTGTCTTTTTATGATAGAACAGGCTTTGATCATGAGCTTGTCTGTCTCTCAAGCACAGGCAGGTTTGAAGGGGTTTTGCTCCTGCCGCACCATCCCTCTCTGGTTCACAGTCCCAGTCCTGGGAATACCTGTGAAGATTAGTGTCTGGCCTGGAAAAGGGCTCAGTCTATTTTAGTCCGGAGGGGGATGCAGGTGGGTGGCCGACTGTGAAAACCTCACTCATGTGATGCCCTTGTTCCCACCCTTGATAATTTTGTCTCACTCATTCCTTAATGTCTTATATTCATCTCTTTATCTTCCTTGTTCCCCTCCAATTGTATCCTTTTCTGTCTCTGCCATTTCCAGCTCAGTCTCTTTGTCTAGTTCCTCCATCCGTGAATGTCTTTTGTCTCTCCAAGCCTTTGTTCTCTCCTTCATCGGCAGTTGGCGAATTCCCCTCCGTTGCGCTCTCTTCGCGCCCCCCTTGCCGAGGCCTGAGCACTGTGTGAATCTGAGCACATGAATACTTAAAGATCCCATTTTCCGCTGCTTTTCTCTGAGGTATGATCGGCATGTGCGCGATCCAGCCGCTGATCCCCAACAATGTTAACACATGTCTGCAACAAAGAGGAGACACGTACCCCCTCCACCCTGCCAGACCTTTCATCTCCACACCATGCTATCTGATAAACCGACGGCCAGAACCCTCATTGGATCGGCGCAGGCCTCTCTGTGTGTGTGTGTGTGTGTGTGTGTGTGTGTGTGTGTGTGTATGCATGAAGAGCATCTCAAACCAATGGCTCTGTTTGACTCTGAGATGAATCAGATCACTCTCCTCCTTCCCTTATATCTCTCTCTCTCTCGCTCTTTCTCGCTCTTTCTTCAGCATACATCTTCAGGATTTTCTCGGTCTCCCTAGTGATAAGAGGCTGAATGTCCGTCATATCAAAATCAGCAGACTTTTCACCTGCTCATCTACTGGAGGATTTTGTGCCAAAACCTAGTGAGCTGCCAACTAAGAGAGCATCCTAAATGAATGGAACCTCATTAGTGACTGATATGTACTCCACATTGATGCACACCATAAATACTCACTATAGACTTGACTTGCCATTGATTTTAATAGTTTTGTTTCAGAATTTTGCTAAGCTAACGGCATGATACTCAAGTAGTGACTTAAATATTGGGTAAAAAAGTAACTTTTAGTAATTTTAATTTTATCAAAGTTTTAATACATTTTAGATATACATTTACAAATTTCTCAATTTTTCTGTCGTCTTGATAAAAAAAAAAAAGTCATAGTACTTGGAGCAATGCATTCTAGGAAGTTTAGGATTGTCCCAAATCAAGGAGGATGATGATTATTATTCTAAATCTATTATTATTATTAATATGGATGTTAATTATTATATCTATGTTGTTAAAAATAATGATAATAATAATAATAATAAACGTACGTATTTAAAAATGTCAACTTTTCTGTCGTCTTGATAATTTTTCACTGAGCTTGGAGCAATTCATTCTAGGACACTTAGAATTGGCCCAAAACAAGGATGATGAAATATGATGATAATATGATGATTATTCTATCACTCTGTCAGCTCTTTTCCCATCCATCCATCCATCTCTTGGTCGTTTGTTCATTCTATCTGTCATTTTTTTTTTTTTGTTTGTTCCATTCTAGTCTTCTAACCATTCATCCATCGCACATTTATAATATCTTAAATGCTTCATAATATCTGTGGCTAGGCAGCTCACTTGATTTTGAAACTGAGATACAGTTTGTGCTGCTTCAGAGATGAAAAGGTTTGCCTGGTTTCCATAAATGGATAAACAACTTGGACAATTTACTCACCAAAGGAAATGCAGTTGACTCTTTCCAGACTGTGGCATTGTTTGTGTTTTTGCTGTTCATTACGTGTGGATATTTGTAAAGAGTAACTAATGGGCTGTAGTTGTGCTGCAAACTCACTTGAGCATGTTGAACATGAACAACACCCCTAAACTCTCCTGACCAACATGAAGTGCTGCCGTCAACACGGGCCTGCACACTGCAGGCGATAAAGTGCCTGCCAAACAGGGCAGCCTCAAAATAACTACTCGCCTCTGTCTGGGCTTAACGTCACTCCACACATATAGTTATGTGCAGATCTGCCTTTTTCTGTGGTATTACTGACATCATTTATGTCTATGAGATCATTACAAAATGTCCTAGATCTTAAAGATTACAGGCGATTATTAGAAACGGAGCATTTTGACTGATAGGAATATTTAAGATCCATTTTGAGGGTGTGGATTGAGCCGGGTATGTTTGAAATAAAATGGGAATATTTTGTCGAAGAGTGATGCAGCAAAACTTTCTCTGGTGAAGCAGAAATGTCTTCTCTATTAAATTTAGTCGGTGAACATTTGTTATCTGACATGTATGTCTCTGTTTGTCGCGCTCTCACTTTTTCTCTCAGCCCTCCCTCTCCTGTTCAGGTTTTGGAGAAATTATGTAGACGCTGCAGCTCTCGCTGCCCTAAAATTACAATACTGTGTGATCTTTTGGGGAAATTGTGCATATAATATCAGAAAATTCAGAGCTCAGCATGTTTTCTCCGTTCCAAGATGCTGTAAAATGCTCGCTGGCTTTGTTTCTTCCTGATTTTACTCTTCCCGCTCTTTTAAAATCTGAAGTAAAGAGAACAGAGATCGAAATCGAGAAAATGGAGCCGTAAAAAAACGAGTCCCGCAGGACTCTTCAGTCAGCCATTCATTTAAATACCACGCTGTGTTTTTTAACTTTAATTGCTCTTGTATTGCCAATTTTTTTCAGCTATAATCTCTGCTTAACAAAACGGATTTCACAAAAAAGGCACAGGGAAAAAAAACGCTGCCTTTTCACTTGATTATACGTTCCCCTTGCCAAGCAATTATCGTCCTTAAATATCTATTCTTTAAAAAGGGAAGGAAAAAAGAAAGATTGACTTAAAGAGAGCAGCGACTGAAAAAATAGAAAAGCAAAGTAGAACTGACAGGCAATCATTTTGCAAAGAAATGATCCCAGCAAACGAAAAGAGCTCGTTTCCTGAGAGATATTCAATTATCAGACATTTGCAGGAAGGGTGCCTATGGGTCATTCCAGTTAAGCAGTTAAACATTTTCATGTCTCCATCATGTGTGTCTTAATATACTGGATAAAATATTAAACTCGCCATTTTTAAAGACCGAAATCATTTTAGTGAGTTTCTTTCATGTGCTGAATTTTTAATAATTTCACTACTCTAGTTTGAGCAGATTTGCACTGGCTGTTTCTGAAGATATATTCCAGGCAAATATAGATAGGTAGATATTGTGTTACAAATGTATGTGAGATGTATACATATATATGTATACATCTCACATATATATATATATATATATCTCTTGGATCTTGTGATATCACTGGATAACACATTCAGGATTCTGTTTGATGTGAAAAGATGTGTCGAAGGCTGCATGTAGGGTTGTGTTTCACACAGCAGTTCTCTAATTTGATTGGACAAGCAGCGTTCCATACCATCACTGCAATGATTCGCTGTTAATATCAGTCTGATTGAACGTGTGCAGGGTTCCTCTATCTTTGTGTCTTTCTCTCACTCTTTACAAAAAGTTGTGATTTTGTGACGAATTCTTCTGACCCCGAGACCACGTCTGGTCCCGTTAGTTCCTCTCCTCTCTCAGCTCTGACTCTGAATCATTTATATGGTGCCCTTGGATGTCTGACCCATTTCCTGACTCAACTCTGTACCCGCCATCTCAGCTTTTCAATCCCAGTGTCTGGAACTTTCGGGAACACTATCTCACTAAAAGCTTTCAGCAGGCGACGGATAATTCTTCAGATTCGCACTTTTAGTCTTAAGCTCTTACCCTCTGTGTGTGTCTGTTTACTTAGCTAAACTTTAAGTAGGTTAGCAAAATCTGCCCCCCAGGGACAGCGTGCGTGTGTGTGTGTGTGTGTGTATATATATCTCTATCCAGCGTAATGCCAGTTAATAGAAACATATTTCTTGTGTGGTGTTAATAAAGAGGTACGTGAGCCTGACTGAAGGGGCTGTGGAGGTATGTTAAACCCTCCTAAAAATATTTGAAGAGAGACATGTGTTTTAATTATCAAACAACCTAACTGATTATTTATTTGTGTGTGTGTGTGTGGGAGAGAGAATGATTGACAGGCCAGTCATGGCAGTGTGCTGCCTCAGCCTGAGGTTGTCCATATTTTTCGACAGGAAATGGTTCTCATGGTATCAGACTCTTGAATCTTGCTCGTTAAAATCTACCTCCTATTACTGAGAAAAAAAATCTCTCTCTCTCCTCAACCTTTCCCTCTTTCTCTCCACTGTTTTTGTTGAGAACTTTTGCCGGTTAGATTGACAGGAGAGCCACGGATACAGTGCGGGCCTCCTGTCACAAGTCACTCTGTAGCTGTCGCCATACCGGCATCTGTCAAAGGCTCTCAGCTCCTTCAGCAGATTAGCATCGCTGACACTGAGAGGGGGATATGGGGGTAAGAAATGGAGAGAAGGGGAAAAAAGAGAGCAGGGGAATGTGGAAAAGATTAGCTGGGATGGCTAGAGGGGGGAAAGGCTGATATGTGCGCCCTGTCTTGTCATCTGTTTCAGCTGGAGTGGAGTGAGGGAGTCTGAGCTGTCTTGTCTTTTCTTCGTCTCTCTCTCTCTCTCTCTCTCTCTCTCTCTCTCTCTCTCTCTCTCTCTCTCTCTCTCTCTCTCTCTCTCTCTCTCTCTCTCTCTCTCTCTCTCTCTCTCTCTCTCTCTCTCTCTCTCTCTCTCTCTCTCTCTCTCTCTCTCTCTCTCTCTCTCTCTCTCTCTCTCTCTCTCTCTCACTCTTTTGCCTGTGTGGTCCGCAGCCCAGAGTATTTTCCTCCCCGGCAGCTGCTCGCCCTCTTAAAGTTCCTCTGAGTGGCTCTAAAGATGAAGCTTGTGATAGCAAACATCAGCAGGAATAGAATGGAGAGACTTGCCTCTGCTCTGCTTTTGTTCTGCCTCAAGAAAAAAAGTTTGCCTCGGTACTTATGGGACTTTCTTGCTTTTAAGCGAACATCTTGAACGCTTCAGAGCGAGGCAAAAAAAAGCATGACTTTGAAACCTCACACGCCCAGGTGTGTCAAAGGCTCACTTTGAAAGCCGAATCGATCACTTTACCTTTGTTTCTCGGTCTTGCGCTCAAACTTTTTTTTTTTTCACCGCGTTTTTATTTTTAAACTTCAAAGCGAGACACAACCTTCTCCCTCCCTCTTTGCCCAACCCCCGGTGTTGCCCTGTGTTCGTTGGGCTCAGGGAGGCCCGGGAGCTGCGTCTGAAGTGTTGGTTAAAGATGAGATCCAGACCCTCACTCCCCACTGTAAATCGCTCCATGGCTGGTACACCCTGCTGGGGCCAGAAATATGGCCCTCAAGGGCCCTACTTTAGCACCAGATCCCCAAACCCTGCACTATTTGAGTCGTAAATGGAGCTTGTGTGTGTGGTTGTCTGTCTGTTTCTGCGTTTGTTTCTTAGTCCAGCTTGTTCCTTTGAAGTGATAATTAGAAATGTGTTTTGATCGATGTGATAATTATTTTGCATCTTATAATTGATAATGATGGCCAATATTTTTTTTGCCATATTTATATTATATTTAAAATTATGTCATCGATTTTTACATACAAACATAAAGAATCAAATTTTCTTTAATGCTTCTTTTTTTAATTTAGTTTGATTTATTTGATTTAACTATTCCTCAGCCTACAAAGAGCATTTGTTTTGAATTCATTGAATTTTTGATGTTAGAAACGGTAATGTTAGAGTAATGTGGAATTAGAATAGACACTGTTATCCCTGAACACCTGAAGAACTAACAAAAAGTAAGAGTAAAATGTGGGACTATCAAACAAAACTCGTGCCAGATCATTTTCTGTCCATCTGCCTGTCCGTCTGTCCAATTAAAAGAATAATAAAATGAATAATATTAGATTTTTAATGTTAAAAAAAAAAATTGTTACATACAGAACTACAATTTTACCTTTCCTCCGTTATACTATGATCCGTATGCTCACACACACTTTAAACATTAGCTTACAAATACAGCCGTGCTGTATCAAGCGTCTTGTATCTACTCCAGCGGTGGTCCTCACATTCACTCTTGTCCAATTTCAGCACTTAAGTCAAGCGAGCGCACGTTATTGACCCCTGAATGACAGTGTCACGGCGGCTGTCCCAGGGGGACGTCTGGTGACAGGAATGTGCTTAAGACTGTCTGAGGACGTCCTCCGCTTGACATTGATTGACGAGTCGCTGTTCTGCTTCATTCTGTGCCGACGCTTCAGCAGCACCTCTGAATCCTGTCGGCCTTTGTTTCTGTCTGTTTATCACTCGCTTTGTTCTTTTTCTTTTTCTCATGCAGTTAGCACACCAGTTAGGAAATGGTTCTTTTCTTCACATTTTTTCGTCCTTTCACTCATCTTCTCCGGAAACACAAAAAGCAGGTGTCTTTCTTTGATCAAAACATTAGAGTTCGGTATAAGTGGCAGATTATGCAGTGCCATGAGCAGCAGACTCAATGAAGCAGATGTGCTGTGAGACTTGTTTGTGTGTGTGTGTGTATAAGCAGAACTGCAGTCGTCTCAACAATAGGAGCTGACACCCAGGTGATTAGCAGGCATTATGGTTTGCTGGAGGGGTTGAGGTGGGAGATTTGAGGGGGGTTTGGGCTCTCATTAATCTCTGTCTGTCACGGGTGCCCCCACACCAACTACCCTCCACACCCAGCCTGTCCGTCACACTACGCCGTGGCCTCTTTCCATGTTTTTCTTTGGATAGTTAAAGAATTACATGCACACACACAAAGTGCACCACACCTATGAGAGGTCTGCGCCTATCACCCCGTCTCTGGGGACATATGAGTAATCATTGTTCATTTTCTGCCTGCGTTTCCTCTGTTGTCTTATCTGCAGCGCACATGACAGTTACTGGTGTGTATTTTTCCATCTCTTAAAGAGCATCGTGGAAAGATTTACATTGTGGTCGGTTATTTTGTCATTGTGGTGTTTGCATGCTTGTACTTGGCGATTTGAACAAAGCCCTAATGCTACGTATTAAACTTTGGCAAGTATTTCATCCTGTACTGTTCGTGGTACAACTGTGAATGATGCCTCAAATCATGCAGCATAATAAGGAGAGGTGTGCTGTTCATTTTCCAAGTGATTAGATTAATGATTTTTATTCTGGAAGACAATAAAATTGTCCAAATCCAATTTGTATTGCCCATTATGATGATGTTGTTTTTTTTTACATGTATTTTTATATATTTCCTTGTATATAATGTTTTACATAAATATCTAAACAGAAATTATATGATATTAATTATTTTATATTATATTTAATATATTATATTATATTATATTATATTATATTATATTATATTATAAATTTGTTTTCAAACGAAATATATCCCTTAAGTCCCTTAAAAGGCAATCCTTATTTAGTGGTCGTCTGTATCAAAATATTTGAAATGCAGTCAAACCAAAATTTATTCAGACACCTTCAACATTTCACACAATATCTCGGTTTATTCGTTGTTTAAAAAAATGGAAATAAAATATGACAAGAACTTTGTCAGGAAAAAAATAATCTTGATAATGTGAGATATCACTTAAGCAAAATTTTTGGTCCCAATTTTTTATCAATTTTACTGGTAGTCCAATTTATGAAGAATTTTGGGGTATAATATGTCACAGTTTAATTTGTTATCCTCACTTACATTAATGAACTATAGTGTCCTGCACCCACTAGTTTACATATATATATACATATATATATATATATATATATATGTACATATACATATACATATATATATGAGAGATTCAAATGTACTGTTGCTGTGAGATTACATTTCTTTTAAAGCCTGTTAAAACGAGTTAGAGAATGCTCTTTTTAAATTCTCCTCCTTATCCTTCACTCATTTACACACACACACTCATATACATGTAGCTGATTGTAAAAAGGCCTGTATAGATTTCCATGTAAAGCAGGTCCTGGTGGTTTTCTGGAGGGAAGGATCCAGACCGCTCCCTGCTGAGAGGTGAAACTTGACTCCCAATGCTACGTACCGTACGGCCTGCCCGTCTCGTACTCTGAGACCCCATCAGCACGGCATGCTGGGTAGGACACAGAGCAGCTAACATAGCTTGTCAGTGCTGGTGAGGGTAAAAGGCAGAGGCCCGAGATGGATGTAGGGAAAGAGGGAGCCTTTTTGTCTTCTTTTTCTTTTCTTTTTTTTCCTTCCCGGGGCAGACACAAAGTATGTTTTACACAGTGGCTTTTGCATCCACTAAATGTGAGTGTGTGTGCATGTCTGTGTGTATATTTGAGAGAGTGTGGAAGAGTGTGTTTTGTCAGCTCTTACAGGCACAGCTGGGACTTGTTAGGGGCCCAGGAAACTGAGGTTTGTGGAGCAGGAGGAATAGCAGAGCGAAGGGGGGCCGCCGGCCGTGACAGGCCCGCTCTGAACCTCCATCTAGCTCCTCCATACTGCGCAACTCTTTCTTAATGGATACGTACATGAGACCTCTGTGGTCAAAGTCACAACCCATTATCTGCCTCGCAGGTGAAGCCTCGTGTCTCCCGTGGTACTTATTTCTCCATTTGTAGATGAGGGTCAAGTATCTCTTCCCACTGTTTGCCCACAGACGTCACATAGCCTGTTAGGAAAGATTCCCCTCCTCACCCCAGCTGTCAGGTTGTATGTAAACACGCAAGCGGTAGGACTCATGGGACATTTTAGCCATCAGTCCCTCGTGACTGATGCTGTGCGGCCACATCTGGCTCGTTTGACGGACGTCTTGAGCGTGAGGTGGTGGAATAGCAAAGAGGACAGATTTTGTTGGTAATTTGAGGCCCACCTGACCTCTTCCTGCCCCCTTTAGCACTAAGAACGTCTCGGTGTGAATTGTCCGTCCATCATAATGCATTATAAATCAGATCACATAGTCTTGCATAAGGCCAAATCACATGCACGGCAGTCTGAGAGAGACGATCAGGACCCTGAGGGGATATCATGCACTAAAAAGTGCTGCTCGGGGACTTGATGGTGAAATCCGACAGATTGCCGCAAAACAAGCCAAGGTTTAATGCGATTCATTTCGTAAACGCCCAGCCGGTGTCATTCTTTTTCCTTCAGCATGTTTATAATATTGAATAATTTAAGGGTTTTTGTGTGCATGTGTGCTGCTCTGACATGCTTTAAATCCTTCTCTCCGAGCAGTCGAGAAACGCAGCCCGCCGCCGATTGCTCAGCGCTAACACAAGTGCAGTGGGACATGTTAAAACCTCGGCTTTCCAGAGTTAAGCCTTTCGACTGAAACCCGGCCCTAATTAAAGGAATAAAATAAACAGCAGAAAGGCAAATAATAACATCGTAAAGTGGTGTTATAAGAGCTGGCGCGGGCCGTGCTGGTGTTGTCCAGGTCCAACCTGTTAAAATGGGGGCAGGCGGTGGTGGGCGACCGCGCCAGGCGTTTATTAGCATCTGTAATGTGGTCGACCAGGCTGGTGCCAAGTGCTGTGTCTCCATCCTGTACCACCCCGATCGGGCATGGCAGCTTGTCTGCTTGCTAACATGGTATGATTGTGTACGTCTGCCTCCCAGAATGCTCTTGGCAGTGGACTGAACTTAAATCTCTTGTAAAGTGCGGGAAACGGGCCCCCACCCTCCCCCGTCTTCCATTCAGCTGCTAATGGTGAGTTCTGTTATTTTATTTATTTTATTTGTTTGTTTATTTTTTTTTTTTTTGGTGCCGTTAGTTCCCACAAGTTAAAGGGATAGTTTTATCATTTTTCAAAATTAGTTTGAAAAATGTCTGAATAGTTCCCACAAGTTAAAAGGCCAGTTTAAATGTCTGAAAATTAGTTGTTGTTTTTTTCTATATGTTCCCAGAAGTTAAATTGATAGCTTACTCTAAATTTATATTAAAAAAAATATTATATTTCAAAAATATCTGAGAATGAGGCTAGTTACTGCTATAAGTTTCCACAAGATAAAAGGATAGTTTAGTCCAATATGATAAAAAAATAATATTATAGTTCATGTAGTTTTTTTTATTATTATTATTTAAATATTTTAAATAAAAATAATAAAAAAAATTGGGCTATTGAGGATAGTTCTGGCATCTGAAAATGAGGCTAGTTTTTATACCATTTTTCTCTTTAGTTATAAAAGTTCCTGCAAGTTACTAGCTCCTGCGGCCGTCTGCCGGAAGCTAATTATGTTAGTCTTTAAAGTTTTAAATAGGGATTTTCTTACACAAACGAATCGCTTCACTTCAGAAGGCCTTTATTAACCCCCTGGAGCCATGTGGATATCTTTTATGATGGATGGATGCACTTTTTTGGACTTCAAAATCCTCTATTCACTGCCATTATAAAGCTTGGAAGAGCCAGGACTTTATTTAATATAACTCCGATTGTGATCATCTAAAAGAAGAAAGTTCTATATACCTAGGATGGCTTGAGGGTGAGTGAAGCTTGTGGTAATTTTCATTTTTGGTGAACTATCCCTTAATGTAGTTCTTAAGTCATGCAGGTTTGGATTGACGTTGGTGATGACAGAACTTTCATTCTCAGGTGAATTATCCCTTTAAGACACAATAAAGCAAAATGGAAAAATCTGAGCTGTAATTACATATTTCGATTTTTAGGCATTTTTATTACTTTTTGATTTAAGAAGTCGAATTAATGCGCAATGAATGAGTGCACGAGGGCGGTTTAGTGATAATATCCAACATTGCGTATTTCAAGGGTGCGTTTTAAGACACTTCAAAGGTTCAGGAGTGGCGTCAAAGCAGCTCCAGACACAGCAGGCTACTGTACCTTTGGAAAATTGGCCGAAATCAAACATTTTGACAAACAATGATCCTCACAGCGGTGATTTACGGAGCAGATATAGAAACTATTTGGAAGGCCGCCGCAGCACCTCAGCAGACGCCTTAGAAGTCTGTTGCTATCCGATTCGTATCGCTGAGAAAACACACGCCGGTGTTTGCCTTTGACTGCGAGCCATTAGAAGTATCAGAGCACCCATCATTGGGTCAGATAAAGGAAAGGCCTGGAAAGTGGGCTGTTATGATTTAGAGGGTGAGTTTTCCCCCTGTTGTAAAGCAGAATGCAGGCAGCTACAGGTTCTGTTTTAGGGGATCAAGGGGATTCAATTGCTGGTGTGATAAAGGGCTTTTAAGTGTTTTTTGAAGCTGCTCGGCTCAGAGGTGGCTTGGCCCCGTTTATCAGGGCTGCTGAGCGGAGCTGCCATGGGTCGCTCGGTCTGAGCGCGCTCCAAACCATCTGTTCAGCCTCACTCCGTGTCGCCACACGGGTGACATCATGACATGCGGTCTGGAGAACGGAAAAATTCCTCCTGTCCACCATCGGAGAGGCCGGACAGCTGTAGCCCCCTCAAAGAGGAGAGTGGGGAAAACAGAGGGTGGGGAAAGAAAACAAGTCAAAGAGGGAGAGAAAAGAAGCCGTCAGCGAAGGCCTGGCAGGTGTGGTGGTTTTGCTCTGTCATCACTGGCCTGACTGTTTGAACCTTCATGGCTGGATCTGAAGGGGATTACGACTGTGGCTCTGGGGTTAAGCTCTCTCGGCATTCTCACCAATGCCTGATTACACTGATGGTTTTCCTTGTCCTTTTCGTAATCAGCTATTCTCATCTTTCACTCCAGTATCATCCATCTCTTGTGATTTGGTTGCATGACAGAAATTTCGTCATATATGCAGTTTAAGGGATCTCCGAACAAATTTGACCACCAGGTCGTTCTGTAGAACAGAAAAAGGGTAACAAATGAAGATTTTGAACGTATTACCGTTCAAAACTTTGGGTCAGCAACATTTTTTATAATTTATTATTGTGATGGCCAAATCAGTAGATTTAAAGCACATGTTGGGGAAAGTTACTTTTAAAAGTAATCCATTACAATATTTTGTTACTCCCTGAACAAGTAACTAATTACATTACTTTTTTGAGTTACTTTTTCTCATCTGGGCTGGGCTTGCTTGTTTAAAATAACAAAAAAGTTCTATTTTTGGCAAATGTCAAGGCCCTTTCTCACCGAAAGTGAAATGAATAAGCTTAGTTTCTTAAAGTCTTACTAAACCTGAACTTTTGATTAAGTAATTAATAAAAATAAGTAATTAATTATAAAAATGTTTATAGAGGAAAAACAACAGCTTCTAAATTTGAAGCGGTTTAAGAGGAAACTACATGAGTGTGATCTTCAGTTTTGAACCTTTAGTTTAAAAAAGTGTCTTCAAATTATGCTACATGATATACAGTGTAATATGACGAGATACAGAAAGAGCTGTATGGAGTATGAGGTTTCAGAGATGATCAATATTTATTTTATCTTTCCATACAGAGGATAAAATGCATCTTGCGACTAAGTTTATTTAGTGTGCAGCGTGTATACATGTATAAAATACATAAAGGAATTTAAGTGCCTGTTTGTGACAGGCAGGTTAGTGAAGATGGGAGCAGGGTGGTCTTGGGCTGGGAGAGGCGAATTACACCCACAGATGCGTTAAACTCATCTGGGGCTCATTGAGAGTGAAGGATCTGAAAGACTGTCATCTCTAGTGAAATGACCAACGCAGATGCAGATGCAGTGCTGCGTGGACACAAAGAAGTGTCTGATGCCGGAAGAAATATCACATATTTCGTTTATACACACACTTTATCCATTTGACACCCGTGAAGTTCATCAGGACTTCAGGTAGTTTTTGTTTGTTTATGGAGCTGAGTTTGTCTTTTGGGTTGAGGATGGCCCAGTCTTGGTAGCTGTGGGTCTCGAGTTGTTTTATTGCATTCAGTGTGGTGTGGTGTGGTGTTGGTAATTGGGCTGTGGCCAGTGGGGGTTGAGGGTACTTCATTTTGGTCTGTGGTAGCCTCACTCTATACACCCCTCTTGTCTTTGTCGATCCAATAAATGGCCCCATTTATGAAACCACCTTTTCATCCATCCACCATATGACGTAACCAGACCCTTAAACTAGCTTCCCGCCAATGGGCTTTGGTCTGATAGGTCTTTTTTTATCTACGAGAACGGAAAAAACTTGCTCTGTCTGTGCTGCGGTACAACCGAGTTGAATGTGTGTGTGTGTTATAAAGATGACCACACACGATTCCATGGTTCCTGGGTTCCCCACAGGCGGAGTTGCCCTGCCAGGCCTGTTTGTGGAGAAACTTCTGGAACACGTCCTTCAGTCGGAGGCCTTGAATCTGTTAAAGACCACCCTCTCCCCAGACTTAGACCTGAGAAACAGACAGTGCAGTTTGTCTGCACCCAGCCATGTTTGAAGTAGGTGAGATTTACAGAGACTGACCTTGAGATGAACATTTCCTTCCTTGAACACCGACGCAGGCACACGCGCATGGAAACCCGGGACGCTGAGTGGCGAAATCTGTCGGCGATGCTCTGACAGCTCTGTTTTCTACAGTTTATGGCAGACAGGATGAGTTTAAAGATAGTGGAAGCCATAAAGAGTAACTTTACACTGACTGTAGTAAGTGTGTACTGTAAATACACTATCAGTCAGAAATTTTGGTTTGCCACAATTTTTTTTGAAAGTAATCTCTTATGCTCAGCAAGGTTGCATTTATTTGATTTAAAAAGCAGTAATATTGTGAAATTTTATTGTAGTTTAAAGTAACTTTTTTATTTTAATATATTTTAAAATGAAAATGTATTCCTTGTGATGGCAATTTTCAGCATCATTACTGATCCTATTATGCAAAATTCACTTTTATGAGCTGTTTGAACACCGATGTGTGAACACCCTCTGCAAACATATTGGGGAAAAATCATACATCTTGGTCCTTTGGTTTCAGGACTGCTTTTTACTCGTCTACCGATGGAAAGTCTTACAGGGTTCACAGGTCAGGCCCATCATGTCGTCATCCTCACATCTGAGCAGAAATCTCTCACCAAACTCGAAACAACAGAGAGGCTTCACTGCGCAATAATTCATAAGCGTTGTCATGGCCACATTAGTCACAATGAAAAACCATGAACTGTCCAGAAGCTGCAGAACATATCTGGGTAATCCACGCTTGCGTTTTAAAACCATCTACGTTGTAGACATGTCACGAGGGGGAACATGGAATATGTCTTTAAGCTGCGCTGCCTCGCCTGCTGCAGTGAGAGCTCGGCTTTAGGGCTGTATGTCACATTGACAGGCGTAATCCCTCGTTTGGTGTCCAGTGGTAAGCCTCCGTGTTCCTGTGTCTCTGCGTCCCTCGGCTCGGTCTCTTCTGCTTAGTCTGAGCGCATCTTTCTCCCCTGATTCCATCTGTTTTAATAATGGTTTCCGCAGGTGCCACTCCTTGACGAGCTTCATTTCCCAGAAAGCAAGTTCTGCCCTCCTCCCTCGTCTTCCTCCCTGGTTTTGTTTAGAGGCCCCAGCTGTGTTGCTTAACGCAACTTTCCCTGCGTTTCCCAGGTAACAGGGATTTTGAGTGGACTCCGGTGAGCCCGGGCGGTCTGCGGAGAGGTGCATTTTTCCGGTCACGCTCTGCGTAGCGTATCTGAAGTGGTCATGGCTTGACCGGCTTTTCCCATCTTCCACCACCTGCTCCGGCTGTCTGTCGAGTCCACCGCCGCATCACTGTGCGTGTCTATCTGTCTAACTACTCTAGTCTGGTTTTGTTTGTTAGACTCTCTTCCTGGCACAAGGATTTTGTGTATAAAGTTTGTGAGTGTAAATACAGGATGCTGTGAAGTAGAGTGTGTTTACTTCCCTCTATTCCACGTCCCACTCCTGTGGATCAAGGATGCACAGTATAGAAAGTGTTCCCATACATACACACACACACACATATATATATATAATATATATTATACATTATAACGTATATTATACGTTATTTTTTTACCGTGGTATTACCATGTTTTTGGGCATGTACTACAGTAATACAATGTTACTTTGTTATTTGGATGCAGTACCCCAGTGAAATCATGTTGTTTGACATTTACCATGGTAATAACATGCTATTTATAAATTTTTATTTATTTTGTACCATTATTTTTATACCGTTATGAAGTTATTTATATAACTAGATATCAGCATTTTAAATTTTATTTTAAATTTTTATTTCCATAATGGTTTCAATCAGCTGACTGGACAATCACATTACAAAATATTTCTCAATACAATTTTGAAAAATTCATACTTTTCTAGATATCAGTATCTACTTCGCCCATTTTATTTTAATTTAGTTTAGTATAATTAATTTAATTTTAGTTTATTTTTATTTCTATTAACATCATTAGTTTAATTATATTTCTTTTCATTTTATTTAAATTTATTTAATATCATTTTATTGTTATGCAAAATGAATCTTCAATAATTTGGTTAATTTTTAATTTTAAATGGTATTTCTGCTTAATTGTGTTTTCTTTGTCAACATTAGGAGTGCACTAACATATAGCTGGCCTCAAGGCTAACACACACAAACTCTAATTTTGATTGCATGGGATCTTTAAGAAAATGTTTATGGAATCTGAAATTTATAGACCATGATGGTAAATTCCATAAACTCGACATCAACCCTGCACAAAGTTCAGCAAGAGTTACGTTCTCCTCTTAGGGTTTGGAGATTACTTTACTCTCTCTCTCTCTCTCTCTTTCTCTCTATCTCTCGCTCTCCAGCTGATGTGATCCAGATGGCTGGGTGCTGTCAGTCCAGGCGTGTGTATGTTCCCCAGAGGAGGCTTGGAAGAGCGGTGTGTGTGTGTGTGTGTGTTTGGTTCAGGGATGTGCTGGCCACCCTTTCGGTGTGTTGCTATCAGCACAAATTAAGGTCGGCCCATCAGCCTTTAGAACAGCCGATAAGAGCCGGGGTGCTATGGAGGAGAAGGGGTCAACACATAGCACATGTCTCATTTTCACATCTTTTTTCTCTGTCTTCATTTATAGAAATCTTACGTGTCTTTTTTGGTATTTAATGATAACTATATATTTATTAGTTCAATAAGCCTGACAATATTTAGCTGTTTTGAGATCAATATCCATTGATAACACAATGAGGCAGGTTGAGTTATTTGTATGCGTTTTTATATATATATAATATGTTTTATTTCTTATTTTATTTTAGTACCCTTGTGAAACCACGTTGTATGACATTTACCATGGTAATAACATGCTATTTGGATGTTATACCATGGTAAAATATTTTTTATTTTAATTTTTATTTTAAACCATTATAAAATTATTCATCTCTAGATATCAACATTTTTATTTTATTTTATATTTTTATTTTGTTTTATTATTTTTTATAATTAAAGTTTTTTATTATTAAAAATAAATTGAGCATGTAATGCTTTAATTTTTGTAGAGTTATTTTGTTTTATTTTATAAGGTCAGACACTTGAATGAGTCATTATATTATTAACATTTTACCGAAATCGAGCTCAAATGAAGTTATAAGGTTTTTAACCAGCGAATTTCAGACATATATTTGGTCCATCTTGGTCCATTATGTTTTCATCAACTTACAGGTTATAAAGTTTACTGTATCCCACAGACGGGTGACAAACAGTAATGATTTTTATTAAGGTGAAAAATGGAGATACAAGGTTTCTCCCCGACCTGTGCAATCCACTTCCTAATCTTTTTTTTCCACCAGTGTGAAAGGAAATTTTCTCATTAACGTTCTCCAAAAAACCACTTATCAGTGATAAAGATGCTCATTTAAAAGAGCTTATATTATTACACTCCCCCTACTGACACACACAAGTTGTTCCCCAATAATCTTCACTCTAACTGCAGGCTTTTAAATTCACATTTGGTATCTAGAAAGCCCTTGTGCCAGATATGATTCAGCATGTGTTTCCAGGTGTCTTGCTTGTTCCAGTTTTGTCTGTCTTGTGGATCTGCTCGCAGTCACTCAAGTGCGGCTATTCTGTATAATACAAGATTAAATACAACTATTACTGTGTTCAGGAAGTTCAAAACCCATATTTTCAGATTGCTTACACACTGGAATTTATAGCTTTTGGTGAGTCAATATTAGCTTTAAAGGCGCAAGGCTGTAGATTTTTCTTTAATGTTTCATAGTGCCCATCCAGAGAGGATGTTCAGCACAGACGTCCTCTATAACTCTCCGCTTTAACCAGCGCTCCGGTACCAACTCCAAAAGCAGTGGATATATCTCTTTTTTTAGGCCAGTAAAAGCAGCCGCCGAAGGTCCTCCGTGCCCCGGGGTGGCAATAAACGGTGAACGGACACCATATTTCTCCCCACGTCTCCTCCATGACACACACACACACACACAAAATGCAGGGCTGACACCATTTTTCTCTCTCTCCCACATCACACACACACACACACATATATATCCCTGGAAAAAGGGCCTAGAAAAGCCGGGCTGTGGCTCCGAGCCAGGGAATGATGGAGAGTTAGGGTTATTTTTATTTTTTTAATGTGCTGGGGCTCCTCCAACACTCAGTTTGTTTAACGCGGCTGGCCTGTATTTTATTTTTATGTGCTAGATCAGGCAGTATCAGGTAGGACTTAGTACTGATGAATTCGGCTGATAACGTTCTCTGAACTCTTCCCTCCCTGCTAATGGTGTCCTCTAAATTCCTCTCCTTCAAATCAGCAACCCTCAAATATTGACGTGTTAAAGAAATGGACATTTATATTTCAGCTTAGATATTGCGTAGATATGATTATGTGAAATGGAAAAATGAGTTGTTTTTTTCCCCCAGTGATGATAAATGATATTTTTGCTCTAAAAGCAGCCCTGTGATTTTGGGTTTGGTCTTCTATCCATCCATCCATATATCTCTTCATCAATTCCCTATCTATCAATCTATTGAGATATCTCTACGTTCATCCATTTCTCTATCCATCCTTTCATATATGGTTTCTCTCCATCCATCCAGCTATCCATTCATATCCCTCCATTCGTCCAACCATCCATCTCTCATGGGGGACCTAGCGATGCTGTTATATCAATTATATTCTTTTCACAGACTTGCTCTGAGGTAAAATATCTCAATATTCATTAATCAATTCATCCAATTCATTCATTCATATATCTTTTCATCATTCTTTCATTATCCATCATTCATCCATCAATTCATATCTCTTCATCAATCCATCCATCCAATCATCCATATATCTCTTCGTCCATCCGTTCATGCATTCATCCATTCAATTCATTCATACCTACAGTATACACACATCTCTCTAGCCATCAGTTCATTTATCCCTCTGTCATCCATTCATATCTCTGTCCATCCATCCATCTCTGTTTGTCCATCTATTGATAGATCTTTGTACATCCGCCTTTGTATCCATCCATCCTTTCATTTACGGTTTCTCTCCATCCATCCATCCATCCATCCATCTTTCCATTCATATCCCTCCATTCGTCCAACCATCCATCTTTCATTGGGGACCTACTGATGCTGTGTTATATCAATTATATTCTTTTCACAGACTTGCTCTGAGGTAAAAATATAAGGTAAAATATCACAATATTTCAAAATATACATTTTTCCATCCATCTTTACAGTATTTTATCCAACCTTTGCTTCACATTTCTCCTCTTTTGTGTTTCCAAGAAGCTTATCTCTCTTCCAGAGTGGTCATGGTTGAGGCAAGCATTCAAAATTTCAAGCGCTGAAAGTAGCCCGACCTCAGATCTGCTTTCATTTAACATTCCTCCCTCATTTTGCCATCATTTACGTCGGGCTGTCGTCATACAGTAGGAATGGCAGTGATAAGTCATGTTTAGCACCCGCCACCCCGGTCATTCCTGGCGTTCTGTGCGGTGTTCCCCGCTCCGGTGGCTTAACCGGCACACTGCGTCCCCGTCACAAACAGGCATAAATCTCCCCACCCCCTTGGCTATTCATTATCTCTCCACTGGCGTACACACCCATAGAAACACCAAACCGATAGAGAACAGAGGGAGGTGGCATATTTTTAGGCTTGCTGGAGGACTTCTGAGAAGAAAGAGAGAAGCTTAAAAGAATGCGGAGTACAGAGAGAGGAAATTGAGTGTTGAGGGCGGCGATGAGATGCGTTGATTGATGGGCCACTTCCCCTCTCTCCGATTGGCTTTGTCGTGAGAGGAGGTGATTGGCCACTTGACCTCTTAGTGATCAATATGGACCCTTATCTCCCTCAGAACAAATGTGTGGGGGCCCATTGTGTCTCTGTGCTTCTGATAAGAGGCTTTGTCTTCTTTTAGCAAGGCAGAGCTCCTGTACGGTCTACTAACTCCATCTTAACCCACCAAATGAAAACAGAATATTTGGACCACTCCACATAGTCGGCAACTCCATGTACCACACAAATAAAGGTTTGTAGGAGATTTAAAGGACTAGATCACTTCAGAATTAACATTTACTGATAATTTGCTCACCCCCATGTCATCCAAGATGTTTCTTTCTTCGGTTGAAGAGAAATTAAGGTTTTTGAGGAAAACATTCCAGGATTTTTTTTCTTTATAGTGGACTTCACTGGGGTACGACGAGTTGAAGGTCCAAATTACAATTTCAATGCAACTTCAAAGGGCTCTACACGATCCCAGATGAGGAATAAGGGTCTTATCTAGTGAAACAATCGGCCACTTTCTAAAAAGAATAAAAATTATATACTTTTTAACTACAAATGTTCATTTTGCAATGCTCTGCAATGCATCATGTATTACATAATCACGTTGAAAAGGTCATAGGGGACGTAGGCAGAAGTCTCAAGCAAGTGTTTACAAAGCGAACATGCAAAGACTAAGTCAAGCACCCTTTACAAAAACAAAAGAGGTAAAACATTGTTGCCGGATGATTTTGAAGTTTGAGGTGAAATTGAGATGGAGATTTTCGCCATACCGCGTTACTTCTGCCTGCGTCACGAGTGACCTTTCCAACGTGACTACGTTATGCAGATCCTTGTTAAAAGATTAATCTGAAGGGGACAAGTGCATTGGGAAAATTTGAGACGCAGAAGAATTCAGTTTCGGTGTTCTCTTCTGCTTTAGACCACTACCTATCTTTCCCTCTTTTCCTGGGGTTGGGAAATGTGTGAGAAAAATGCATGTTATCATGACCTGAATATCGCGTGCGTGAATGTTTACATGGATGTGTGAGCATTCTCATCCATCATTTCAGACTCCTTATCCCCCATATCCCTGTGCACATCCTTCCACTTCCTGTTATTTGCCTCTCCTCATGCCGCCCTCCCTGGGTTTCTCTTTTCACCTCATCTTTCCCTTTGATTTTTATTTTTAGCCAGTGCCGTCTTCATGCATTTTGGCAGGGCAGATAGAGAAGGGCTCATCGGGACCAGGCAGGGAGGTTATGGAGCTGAAGGGGAAGTTCCTTTTTGCCCAAAGTAAACTGACTCACCTCAGGGGCAGCTGCTGCCTGTGGTCTGAACCTGACCATAATGAGCACAGCTAGTCAGGAGGTCAGTGTATTAAAAGGCCTCTCTGACAGGACATGTTAGTGCTCAGAAGCCTCCTGGAACATCACCAGCTTTCATTTTATTAGTTTGCGCCAGGACACGGTGGTTTTTTACAGACCTGGGTGGCCCGTGTATGTGTGTTTGTGGGATACATCACATCTCCATTGCTTTTGATGGTCAAAATGACAGAATTAAGAGTTGTATGGTAGCCCATGGGCATCACACCGAGTGTGTGTGTGTGTGTGTGTGTGTGTGTACTTCTGTCAGGTACATAGGCTTCTTTCTAGAGCTGTGATGTCACTCTGGATAGAATCAGGTCAGCCAGTTCCTCCAAGGAACCGAAGAGAACATAACGAAACAGACAGAAAGAAAAAAAGAAAGGGTTTGCCAGCGATTGAAAAACTGATAAGAGAAAAAGCTAATTTGCAGTAAGCCTGATGAATATAGCATGTTGCACCCTTTCAGCTAGAAGAGTAGAGAGGAGCTGTTACGAAACCAGTGTGCTGTATTTTAAGATTCCTGATGCAATTATGGTGGCCAAATTCTTGTTCCAAGCATCTTTCACAGAGAAGGCAGCTTAGTGGAGAATTAAACGCAATATAGTAGACAAAGTGACTGACTGTGCATGCCTTAATGGCTACAACTTCTGGTGTAGCGCAGTCTATAGAATACTTACATTTAAAATCCATTAATTAATGAAAATAATCTGGAAAGAAGCAACATGCTAACACAAAACTCCATGACTGTGTTCAAATCCACTTGAATGAAAATAAGTGATTGAATTCGGACACTTGAGTGTGGGGCTGCCACTTCTGGATCGCGCTGCTTGCTGTTTAATAATCATTTGAAACTTAACAAACTGGTAGCTCCAGTAGTAATGAAAAGATTTATCTTGAACTCTGTCATTGAAACTAGCATGTATAAACCTTAATTAAACAATTTAATAAGCAATTAAAAATAAATGTATGCCTGTATGATATTACGCTGCACCCACATTTAACCAGTGGTTTGGAAAATGAATGGATGATTCAGCTGCGGGTGCCATCTTCTAGAGAGATGCATTAATTTGGCGTACCCCTTACAGTGCATTGTGGGTATTCTCTAGCCATTGAGTCTACATGTGTTGTGCACGCATTTTGGGATTGAATGTGTGCACTTGATATTCGTCCACTGTGATTTCGGACACCACTTCAAACGGCTGTCCCCTCAATTAAGGTTATAGTGGCGATTTCAAACACAGCCCACTTGTATAGAGTTTCTACCTACATAGTGTTCTAAATCAATCTCTCATGAAGTTCTTTTTCAGTTAGCATGCTACCGTAGAAGGTAACCGACAGTTGGCAGCTCGCTAGATTTTGAAACGATTCCAAAGATTTTCTATGTATATAAGAAGTCATACAGAAAATGAGAGGCAAAGGGAAAGATGTATTTGACACACTTCACCATTGACACTCTAGCATACATGGCTAACGCTAACCCTAAGGCATTCTCCAGTCTGCTGCCTCTATTCTTCAGTACACTGGAGACTTGGACCATCCCATCTGCCGAAACAAGATGTTCACCCTCCCTCTATCGCTGTTACCACAGGTTTGACCTAACAGGGCTCACTCCCTGAAACAGCTGCTCTTGACTGGTGGCGGTTCGTGGAATTAATTATTTGTGGTGCATACTATCACTATTTCAACATTTATACACTACTGTTCTAAAGTTTGGGGTCAGTAGAATTTTTGAGGGGAGTAAAATGGAGCAATGGCTGTAATACAGATGTAATGCGGTCACAGGTGGATGTTTGCAGAGTAATTTACAACAGCTTTGAACGTGGCACAACCAATCATAATAAAGAACCAGAACTATCCATTTTATAAAGTGTATTTTTCAACAGGATGTATTTTACACCGCAGTCAGAAAGTGTTGTCCAAAGCTGTCTGAATACTAATTATGTGTTTTCTCCTCAAAACAGACAAGAGGCGCTGTTGGCAGCCATCAGTGAGAAGGACGCCAACATCGCTCTTCTAGAGCTGTCGTCCTCGAAGAAGAAGAAGACTCAAGATGAAGTGGCTTTGCTGAAGAGGGAGAAAGACCGATTGGTACATCAGCTGAAACAGCAGGTGAGAACAACCAACAGGCTGGACGTCTACATCCCAGACCGTGGCACGAGGCAAAACCATAGACTAAAATGAACACAGACCTCATTCCTCCTAGTTTCCTAGTAAAGTTCTTCAACCTCACCCACAGGAATTACATTGGTGTAGCTTAACCAGACATTCGTCAGCCTAAAAAAATAGTCCCACATCAAAGGAACAATTTCGACTTTATAGCTCAAGTAACAAACATTTTTGTTTCACTGACGAATTGTGTTTTAACCCAAATAGCAGCTTTACTTTTTTGCATTTTAAATCAAAATCTCTTTCCTACCAGGCTGTCGTGTTTTACTGCAGAAACACTTTGTATTTGTTTTTTTAAACTTAAAGGAGGCCTATAATGCTCCTTTCACAAGATGCAATATAAGTCTCAGAATGTGTCTGAAGTTTCAGCTCAAAATACCTTACGGATCATTTATCATAGCTTGTCAAATTTGCCTCTATTTGGGGGTGAGCAAAAACACGTTGTTTTTGTGTGTCCCTTTAAATGCAAATGAGCTGCTGCTCCCGACCCGCTTTCCAAAAGAGGGTGGAGCTTTAACAGCTTGCACTTCGACAACAACAAGAATCTCACGCAGCCAAAATGATGATTGTCAGTAACGTGTTCAGCCTTACATTGTTCAAACCGGAGTCGACTCTGCAAGAAGTTACAACTTATAGAATGAAACTGGACGTTTCTGAATGGTTAGTGGATACATTTATGTAGTTGTGGTGTTGATTCAACTTATCGACCAGCATGTGCTGTTATGTTAATCCTATGTGCAAATCCAGCGTTGAATTGACCCTCGTTTGTAACGCAGTCCAGCATAAAATGATGCACCCTTCCTCTTCCCTAAAGCAGCCCAACATTGCCTCATCCCCTTGTGTTCCTGGGGGCAGGTTTTATGTAAATTTTAGGGTTAGTGATGTCACTAACCCAGGAAGAAGCTTGTTGTAGTCCTTAAACAGCAAATTCTTTAAAAGAAAGAATCCCTTTGCATTGAACTTTGAGCATCGTAACTTTGCAGACATTAGCAACATTACACACTAACTGAAGTTAAAAAAAAGTGAAATCATTATGAAGGACCCCTTTAAGTGACTGGTCAAAATTATTGTGCGTCATAATTGAAAGCATGCCACAGATGCTGTCCATAGACGTTAAGTTGACAATAACCCGGAATATTCTCATAAGAGGGCCGTGATTGCACAGAAATATAAGATCACACAGGATATCCTGACGATGTGTTCATAGTATCACTAACCAGCTGACCTTGATGTCGTAGTCCTGCTTAGCAGTTCAAGGACGGGCTAAAGAACAAGTTCTGGAGGAATTAAACCAAGACACATTGGGAATGAGATCCCAGAGTATGGAGATGCAAACAGGCTACAGATGTCTGGAACAGACCCGTCAAGAAGGGCAATTTTAGGATTATTTGTCTCCTCCTCCAGGTTCCCACAAACCACCTGCAAATGCATGCACAGTATAGCTCAGACACACACAGACTAGTGGCCATGCATTCAGATGAGTCTCATACGACGTGCGCACCCATTTTGCATCCTCGTTTACAATACAAACCGGCCACATGCATGTATACAAAACCCGGAGGCCACAGAAAAACAAACAGAGCGGGAGGACCAACACACATCCGCACTTTAGCTCCATTCATGTTCACAGGCACACGGTGGAAAACACCCCTCCCTCACCGTTTCTCTGAATGACAGGCTATCAGCGCATTGCATAGCAGCAGCATTCCACAGGAAATGGGTGTCAGTAGTGCAGATAGCTGTGGGGCTCGGCTCTCACCCGCAGCCCTGAGATCAGGAGGGCAGCCCGCGTCCCCCTCCCGCTCACTGTCAATCACAGCGGGGGGGAATTTGGTTAAGAGCCGGTCAGAGGCCGGTTGCTCTCCTGACATACTGATGGTTCAGGTCAGTGATAAAGGTTACACACGGTGGTCCTAAATCAGGTCGTTTTGGGCAGTTTTACTTCAGGGTCAAAGTTAGGAGTGAACATAGGAAGGGTTAAGGAGCCTCAGTTCGCCTGTCCCTCGTCGACACGTTTTTTCCACTTTTGATTCACAGCAGAAAGAAACATTACAAGCAGCCATTTGGCATTAATTGTCATTTATAATCATTAAGATTGAGATTTCTGCTCTGCAGAAAATGGATAACAAGCCTGAAGGAGTTTGACGTGGCCCTGGGTAAGGGTGAGTGATGTCTACTGTTGCGGCCTCTGGATTAGGGTTTGGGATCAGGGTCGTAGGATTTGAGTGACAGGGAATGAGTGTGACATAGTGGTACATAAATGGAGTATTTTTCTTTTGTTTTTTTTTAAGAGACAGATGTGAGTTAAGATGCAGGACTGATTGTGGTTCTGAGGGAAAATTCCTGGTCATACTTGTCAAGTCTTGTCGGAAAAAAATAAGAGTAATGTCAAAAGTGTGGCCTTACACCATGTCATAACCAACTGCAGTATAACAGTGTCAAATGGTGCAGCAATATAATAATATAACAATATAAACTACTTCCACACGACTTGTCATAACCAGCCTTGGTTAGAGATTAAAAAAAAAAAAAATCTGCTTAGTTTTTAATATTGGGTATGCCAAAAATGCCTTTGGTGTGTCTCTACAGACTAGTACCCATTAACATTACCACTGTGCAGGTCAATTATTGTTCAAAAAAGTACTTAAATTACTTGATTAAGTATTTCATAGTGGATGGTACAGAAATGCTTGACATCGTAGCAGACTGTTCAAATTTTTAGATCGGTAAGATTTTTTAAATGTGTTTAATGTGTCTTTTCTGCTCACCAAGGCAAATATACATGTAAAACAGTAGCCTAATGTTTAATCTAATATTTTTAAATGTTTTTTACAATTTAAAAAACTGTTTTCTATTTCAATATATTATAAAATGTAATTTACTCCTGTGATGGTAAAGCTTAATTTTCAGCATCAGATATCATTCTAATATGCTTATATGCTGCTCAAACATTTTTTATTATTATTATTATTATTATTATTATTATTAATGTTGAAAACAGTTGTGTACATTTTTGTACAGGATTCTTGGATGAATAGAAAGTTTAAAAAAAAGGTATTTATCTGAAATGGTTTTGTAACATTATATAATATGTTCAAAAGTTTAGGATCAGTAACAATTTTTTTTTAAGAAATTAAAGAAATTAATACTTTTATTCAGCAAGGATACATTAAAATGATATTCTTCTCTCTCATGGATATTATACTATTTTTATCATCGTTGTTGTTGTTGAAAAAATAATACAAAAAACCTTTTTAAAATTGTCTGTGTGTAGATCTATACACTTCAGAATAATAATAGTTTGTATTAGTCATTCTCTGCTCTCCAACGTCAACAATGTGTCACACGTTTTTATTTTTGACATATTGCACTGGGCAGTCCCACCAGTCAAACTGTCCAAAATGATTATATATTAAATATGTTTCATATTATCTATTAAATATAATACTATGACTATGATGTCACTTCATCTAGCATTTTTCAGACAAATGACACATCGAGCCACACTTGGTTAGGATGAATTGAAATGCTGAAAGTGACAGTTTGTGTGCATTTTATTGAAGATACTTCATCCAATCACATGGCTTCTCAATTGTTTTATTTCACTAGAGCAGGTTTGGATGTACTCAGTGTGTGATAAATGGATCCCGTCATCTTGTTTAAATTATATTTTCTAGACGACGAGCAGATGGGGCCATTTGATGTCTAACAAAATGCTGCATAATCAACAGCCGTTACTGTGATCCAGAGATTTAAAGTGAAGGAAATGAACTAGTATGAGACCGCAAAAAATGGAAAGATGATAGAAACTGAGAAGGGAAGTTTTTAATAACAGAGAGAGGAGCGAGAGAAGACATCCCGTATCTGTTTTTGTTTTGGGATACATCGCTCTTCAAGATACATGCATTTCAGAAAGAAAATGAACTCTCTTTGTTCTTTTTCCTTTCCATTTTGTTCTTTTTCTTCTCTGGTCTCCGTCTGTGTCTGTCAGCCTGCGCGGTGATGACAGTGTAAAAATAGGACTGATGCCTGGTGAGTGTCTTTTGAAGCGCCGGTGTAGTGAAATGTTCTCTCCATCGCATCTCTTCCTCGTCCATAAATCACCACTGCGCCGTGACATCGCGCCCAGCTCTGATGTGCTGTCCAAGTTTTATTAGCAGACTCGAGAGAGTGGAACGGCGTGTCGTTGTGGAGCACAGGAATTTGTTTTTAAAAATTGTCCTGTGCAAATTTTCAGCCCGCAGATTAAACGGCAGAGTGGGAACTGCTCCCCGCTGCCATCACATGGTTCACTGATGTCACAATTAGCTGTGGAGGGAGAGCGGTTTATACTGCTGCTCTGGATAAGGAGAGATCAGAGCTGCAGTCAAAAGTTTAGACAGGCCTTCTCGTTCTTTACCTCACATGAAAAATTTACCTGCTGTTATGGGAAAACAGACCAGGATTATTGATGACTTTTTTTGGACCTTTAAGTTCACAAAAAACGAAATTTAGTTGTGTGTGTGTCTTTCCCAAAAGAATTCTTTCCAGACTTTTGAATGGTAGTGTATAATGTTATTTATTTCAGATTTTCTATTCACAAAAGAATCCTGAAAAATAATGTACACAAAATAATCAGAAATGTTTCTCGAGCATCAAAGCATCATATTAGATTGATTTCTGAAGGATCATGCGACTCTGAAGACTGGAGTAATGATGCTGAAAATTCAGCTTTGAATCATATGAATAAATTACATTTTATAATATATTAATATAGAAACCAGTTATTTTAAATTTTAATAATATTTCACAATAAAACTGTTTTTTTTAATCAAATAAATGCAGCCGTGGTGAGCATAAGAGACTACTTTTAAAAACATTTAAAAAATCTTACCGATCCTGAACTGTTGAATATGTCTCTCTCTCTCTCTCTCTCTATATATATATATATATATATATATATATATATATATATATATATATAAAATATAGCCATATTCGTCCATATTCATATATAGCTCCTATTTTGTGTATATAAGACAATGCATTTTGCAGTAATAAATGTTTAAAATGGTCGTATGCATTATCACATGATCTCATAACAGTGCATGAATACAGTACGTTGGATTCAGTTATCATATTGGAGATAAAAATGATGTAATCCAATTTTGTGTAAAAGTGTCTTGACAAAAAAGAGATTGCCGCCGATAATACTTTTTCGTTTTATTCCTCATTGTAGAAATCAAAGATCAAGTCAAGCATATCATATGTGTTGTATACTGAACATATATCAAATGGGTTAGTTCACTATACAGGACAGGATGTTTGAAATATTGCATGTTATTAGTACAATAACAGCAGCCGGCGTGGCAGGGCGACCAAAACCTCCAGCACAGGTCATCTGAGCGCCCTACACCCAGCCTCGCCTTTCTAAAAGCAGTGCTGGCTCTGAGCCGGCAGAAAACACTCCCACCTGCCCGAGGTGTCCAAAAAATATTTGATAAATAATAAAATTTATCTTCCTTGCCTCTGCACGGTCTGAAGAAGCTGCATTAATCCACTCCATTATCGTGGAGCATGATTCAGACCATTAATCATCTCGCTGCTCATATTTGAGATCTTTACGACACCTCGGCGGCTGCGAGAGTTTCTCCGTGTGCACAGTGAGCTCTCTGTGTTCTATGGAAAGGTGTGGAATGGTTAGTGTGGTCACCGCCTCCAAACCCAAGCCCTCCTCCATCATAATTCTCAGCCTCCTGATGGATCTCAGCAGAGACTTCCTGTCTTTTCCCCTGCTAACTGTATGTCAGCGGACATGCATGTGTGTGAGCTTGTATTTGGGGTTTCTTATATCAACGTGGGTGTTATGGACAGACTGGACTATGTTAGGTAGTCAGTAGTCGACAGCAATACTAGTAAATTGCATAATTCTTGATATCGGTTTTGGTGCCGAAGCAAAACGTAAAGTGCTTTTGAACACACTCCTGTAATTTAATCCTGTGTGGGGGTAGTCTTGTGGCAGCATGCTTTCCTTGTGCTACCTTAAAGAAAACACAACAACATCATGTATTTTTAGAAATAGAAGAATGGTTGGTTACACTTTATTTTAAGGTGTCAGTATTACAGTGTAATTATACATTTAAGTACTGTGTAATGACAATTAACTACATGTACTTACTATAGGGTTAGGGTTAGGATGAGGGTTTGGTTTAGGGTTAATTGCATGTAATTATGCATAATTTCTAGTTATTACTATAGCAAATACATGTAACACATGTAACAATGACACTGTAAAATAAGTGTTACCGAATGGTTTTTAAGGTAGTCAATGATCTTCAACTTCAGGAGTGCTTTTCCTGGGGTCACCCTTTACAGTAAAGACAAAGTTTGAAACAAATTTATTGGACAAATTGCTGTGTGGAATTGCACTTATCTCTTTTCCCGATGAGATATTTTTATAGAGAGTGGCAGTTACCATGATACCATGATATATTCGTATTTATACTTAACACATGTTATTTTTTTATGTTTTATGTTTCCCACACATATATATTATATATAATATTAGTAAGATTTTTAGTGTCACATGATCCTTCAACATTTATTATAATCAGTGTTAAAAACAGCTGTGGAATTTTTTTTAGGATTCTTTCATACATAGACAAATCAAAAGAACAGAATTTATTTTTAAAAACATTATATATATATATATATATATATATATATATATTATATATAATATTTTTTTTAAAATTGTGTGTGTGTATGTATGTATGTATATATATATATATATATATATATATATATATATATATATATATATATATATATTCTCAAGATTTTAACTAAGTGCACTTGATTCTCGTTTGTACACGTCGAGCATTTTATTCACAATTAAAAAAAAAAAAAACTTTTTAGTGTCGAGTTCTGAACTTCTAACGCTTTTCACATCCCTTCTTGTAGACACAGGTTAGGGTTTGAGTCACCAATGTTCTGTCATTGTAAGTCGCCCGTGTGTTGTGTGTGTGAGTTAGCGGCGACCCTGCTCTCCTCCTCTTTGGAGATGAGGATATCGAGTGTGTGTGTAATGAAGTGTGGCTGAGCTGACATGGTGCTTCTCACAGAGAGAGAGAGAGAGAGAGAGAGAGAGATGACGTTGATCAAGTGAATGTATATTTTAGTCCCTATTCGGAGATGGAAGATGTGCCAAAGTGTCCGACTCACCCGTTCCCTCCGTAGACCGCTTGAGCCCAGTCTGTCCGGGCGTCTGAGCGTGTCTATGCTAGAAAATAAAGACGTAGAGAGCGAAGTGATATTTATCCTGACAATTTCGGTAAGCTTCATTACTCTTTTGTGCTTTCCAAGGACTAGAGTTGCAGTTTTTGGTCTCTTGTTCGTTTGTAACCAATGTATCTCATGACTAACCCCATCCGCTTCTTAAGGAGATGACCCGGAGTGATTCAGACCAATTACAGTTTGCTGGTCCTCTGGGACAGTGTTAAAAAGTCTGGTTGCAGTTCTGTAACCGCAGATTGAGTGTTAGTGTTAGTTCCCACAAGTCCTGGAATGGCGTTGGTAATTCCATCCCCTCGCAAACTGCAGATTTGGGTCGATACGTCTTTCTCTCATTACCTGCTACAGTGCCTCCACGAGGCCTCGCCAGAGTCGCTGTCCTCGCATGGCTTCGGGCGACGGCGGGCATCGGGATGGGCCGAGATGCCAATCCAGTAAAGTGCTCTGGGCCTGCTGTCCTCAGCAGAGCCGTGGTTTTGGGCACCCCTCAGAGGACTAAAATCGTTTTGTCTTGCAGCTACCCACGAATAAACTTAAAATGCAAAAGCGGCAAATCGTTGGCCACTGTGCATGTGAAGCCAGCTCGAGGCTGCAGTCTGTGTTTGAAACGTACCTTTATTGGGTTCAAAACGCTGGTTTTTGCTGCAGAGGCTGAGCTCTAGGCGCCTCGTGTCCCTGCTGCGGACAAAGTGATCACAGAGCTTAAATTAGAGCATCCTGCAGCCAATAACAGGGAGGGAAAGGGGCAAGAAATCCAGAAAAAAGCACACAAACAACAATATCAACAAGCGTTCGATTCATTGCAGAATCTTGTTTGGCTGAAGGTCTCAGAGATCTCGTGCCGAGGGGGCCGTGCAAATGGAGGTCGTGGCTCACGGGCCCATCCACGCTGGATTTGTCTTGGATCTGATGCAACTCTCGCTGCTCGTTTAGGAAAAAAGAGTCGCTGTGTTTTCGGAACACGAGACCTCAAAACACAAGCCGCTAAATGGCTGTTTGAATAAGGCTTGTGGGTGTCCAGCTCGTCCAACGTGTGACGTTGTGGAGGAGAGGAAATGGAGATTTTCCACTGCATCTCCGATTGTGGAGAAAGTTTTACGATGTTGTTATTATTCGGTCAGACAAATGAACATTTTTTTATAACGTTCTGTGCCCCTTTGGCAAGCCGTGAAGACTCTCGGCAGCTTTATTATTACAGGGTTTTGCCTTAACATTGCTAATGGTAGTTGGTAACGCTTTGCTTTTCTACTGCACAGAAACTGCTGTTTCACTGGTTCCTGTTCCGTTCCTCTAATGAGGGTTGGAGACTGTTCTCTCTTTGCCTTTTTTCCCATTTCTGGCTCTTTTGTCCTGTTGGAATGACGACCTGGGATTGTTTTCCTCTTACCTCAGTTCCTAGCCGGTTACACATAATTGTTTTGATAAAATCTTGATCATTTCTAAAGCTTTACGCCTTGATTTTCTGGTGTGATTAGTGGTATTTGCTAAGCCAAGCATCATTATTACTATTGCTTGTTTACTAGTGATTTAAACAAACCCTAAGTATTAAAGTATTTTTCGTTTTTAAATGTCATTTTTGGGTAAACTAACCCAATTATGGTTACTAGGTCATGTTTGTGCTACAGACACGAATGATATCTCAACTCATGCAGCTTGTGAGAAGAGATGTGCTACTGCTTTTACTTTTCTTAGCAAACAGATTTTTTTTTTAAAAAAATAGCTTTGCATATCATTTGACAACAATGGTATCATAAACTTTGCCTTTTTAACTCAAGTAATGCAAAAAAAATTATTTTTTTCATGCTTTTTCAGTTAATTTGCAGTCGTGTTTTATAGTAAATGGCGCAATTGACTTCTGCCACCATATTAAGCATCCTGATTCACTTTCTGTCCTCCACAAGCACTCATTTTCTTCAAATATTTTGATATTCAAATATCCTATTTGTACATTTTCCGTACTACCCTTCCTTCTATGTACTGTATATGGCTTGAGAGAGAGAGAAAGTGCTGTTCTTGCCGTGGCTAACACCAGCTTTCTAATTCTAACTCCGCAAAGAAGTCTGTTTGCTTCCCTCTGGGCGCCCAGAACAGAGAGACCATTCTGTTTCCTCCCAATTCCCAGTTATCTGCTCTGTTCGATTTTAATCCCATGCCTCTAAAACTGGAAGCACTACAGCTCACAATCATGTAGAATCCTTTCTGTCATGCTTGTCCAAGGAGCTTATCTCAGCGACTGTTATTCATGCAGGGATCTGGGACTGTATTTTTGTGTTATCTTTGCTTTTGATGTCTTGGCCTCTTTAGCGACTTCTGAGACTTGGTAATTACTTTTAATGGTTTGAAAAAAGACCATGACAGAGCACTAAACTCTTTCTTCTTGACTATTTGTGACGTTCTTTTGGTCCTAAAACACATTATTCTGTTGTTCATTGTTCAGAGTGCTAAAGGGCAGCAACGTCGAAGTGCACAAAACCAAAGTAACGTTCAGTAGTTGACAGTGGAGACTTCATGTTAGCTCATTATCCTGTAAATATCTGTCCTTTTATTGGAATCTTCCTTTGTTTAAAATGAAGGATTATTTTGTTGTTGTATTTACACCTCCAATACACAATAGAAGTAAATGTGTTATTTGCATAAAAAATATATTATACATAATCGTTTCTCTACTAATTTTTTAATGTGAGTTATTTCTACCCGGTTTGTGGTGTTTGTTTGTAGAAGGGAAAAATTGTAAATGGAAATGGGAAGGTGGTTCCAGTTGTTTGGACAGGAAACTCATGGATAGGCCAATTTAGAGGTGACTTGGAGAACACAAGGGAGCTAAAACTCCTACTATTAACAGAGGGGCTTTAATAAAACATCACTTTTCCAGAGCTCATGTCGAATTCAACACACGGACACACTTTGGTTTACTTAAAAGTAAAAGATCATCATTCATGCCATATATATATATATGTGTATCTACTGTCGGTGAATCTCACATCTGTGTCATATTTCACCCCAAAATCAAAAGACAAAAATAAGGATATGGTATAGTATGCATGTATGTATGTATGATTTTTATTTATTTACCTTAATGCATATTTAGCTTCTTTTTTAGACAAGCTTCATATTCACTTGATCTTTCTATGGTGTTATCATGCATCTCGTCTGTCCTTTTCTGATTTACTCATGATCACTCCTAAGTTTATTTATAACTCTGTGTAATAAAAAGTTTAGGAATCATCCATGTTCAAAAGACGAAACATGATTTAAAGTACTAAACACTTGCCCCAATTATTACACAATCTTTTAAATATAGTCATTATGTAATTATTGTGATTGCATAATTTGACATGCATTAAATATGTGCAATTGAAAACCCTGGGCTCTCCGAATCAGAGTCTGCTGCTCTGCCCACTGAGCTGTCCGAGCTGTTTGTTGGTTTAAGCTACTGCTTTCGATTCCAAGGAAACCATGATGTGTGAAACTTTTGATTTTCTACTCAGAAGTAGCTGTAACATGGAGATGTCATATATCTGGCAATTCTACCTACGCTCCTCAGTTCTCTTCCAGCTTTTCCAAGCAGTGAGTCTGTGCTTATTCAGACAGGGTGTTTTGGCCTTTAGCCCCACAAGTATAATTGGGTAGCATTTCTTTTCAGCGTTTTTTGCGCTGTGAACACACAATATCGTGCATTTTTTATGTCTTAATGTTGCAAGGCAAGGAAAGGTGGGATGGAGGAAGTAGATTGAGGTCGTGAACTCAAGAGGCCACGGGGTGCAGTGGAGAGGTCAATTCACTCTGGAGGTGTAGGAAAGGCTCTCGTTATGTCATTTCACTTCCGTGACCCCAATTATGAGCTTGACAAAAAGGCCTTTGATATCTCACTGAATTCAGAGCGGTGACTGAGAATCGTGAGACAGCGCTTTTTCGGTTTTCAATTTTTCTTCCTTTTTTGGCAGCTCGTCAGCATTTTTGAGTCGCAATGGATGGGGGGTTGGGGTGGAAAGGGGTGAGAGAAATGATAATGGCGGAGAAGTAGAATAATTGTGAAAATGATTAGATTAAGTGAGCAAATGAGCTCCCCAGTTGGGACGGAAACCAAAGAATTGAGGTCAGCATTCCTGACAATTATCATAAGAGCAGAGAGAGAGAGAGAGAGAGAGAAAGTGAATGTGAGAGAGAAGGAGAGAAAAATCCAAACAAGCAATCAAGGTATGCAGGGAAAAAAAAGATGGAAATGCTAAGACGGATAAGGGAAGTAGAAAGAACAGGAAAGTGTGGCACTTAGAAGCATTCCAGCTTCGTGCTTTTAGATGTTTTGTTCTGGTGGCAGTAACTTGAGCAGTTTTGTAAACCGTGCAGCGTGCTCAAGCAACGGGGCTCAGTGCGCGCCCCCCATCCGCCCGGCTTTATCAAGTCCATATCACTGCCTGTAGCTGAAGGAATTTTGAGGAAAGTGAGGTCCTGAAACAAGGGGGAAAGCAGAGAAGCAGAGCCCCATGTGCTGGATTCCTGAACCCCCAACACACACACACACACACACACAAGTGTTCCCTAGCCATAAGCCACTCAGACAGGGATCTGGTTTCATGGTAAATTTTATTACACATGGATGTAAGGGGCTCCTACAATTAGGGAGGGCTTCTTAACGGGGTCTCGCTTATCCGAGTGCTTGTTAGCCTGCTAGCTTGAACATTTCGTTCTCCCATTTTATATTCCTTGCCAACCTCCCCTTTCTCCCTGTGCCCAGTCTCTTCCATTCCAATTCAACTCGATCCCACTTTATCCACCAACATCTTTTCTCTCCTCTCAGCCACCTTTTCTTTCTTCTTTGCTTTATGGCTCACATATGAGCTGTTAAGTTAGGAGTGTGCCTCCCTGTTCCGTAGCCATCTGGGATCGGCTTTTCAGAACCCCTCTGGCCCTTTGAGGAGATCCGGTTTCCACGAACGCTCACCCGCACCTCCCTCTTTCCTCACGTACATACACAAACACCTCCCTGTGGACCCCCTCGACATCTCTGAGATTCCTCCCTCCTTGCCTTCCATTGTCCATGTTTTTGAAGGAACGTCTGCGGATTGTGTGAAGAATGGATGTTCAGCCAAAGTAAATCCAGGAGGTTTAGTGGCTCCTACTAATGTAGGGTACATGATGTCATTGGCTAGATCATGGACAAGGGTCGAAGGGCACACATGGACATTTGTAGCAATTTGTCTCTTCTCTCTAGTTCTCCCCTCCGGAGCGAGTTTATCTCCTGGCGGAGGGCCTCTTCCGCTTGGAGAGTGGCAACTGTATAACACCCCTCACCTGTTTTCAAAACAAAGACGCAAGCTTGAGCATTTTTGAAAATCATCTCTGTGTTTTCATTCTCAGTGAATTAGAGTAGGTCAGCCTGAGGGGGAGGTGGAGGGAACTCTGCATAGTGATGTTTAAGTAACTCTGGCATGTTTTAGGAAAATTATGGCAGATTTGCAGTATTGCCTCATATATCATTTTATTAACCCTGGAAAGGTTCCTCAGTTTGACTGAATGAAAAATTATACATTTTCTTTCTTGCTTAACCCAAAAGTACCAAAAGTCTCAATACTTTCAAGCAGTTTTGTACCCTATTGACTTTCAGTGTATGGGCGAACATTCATCAAAGTATCATTTTTGCATTCAGCAGAAGTCCGTCAGTCATGCAGTCTTAGAATGCCATGCGGGTGAGTGAAGTGAGTGGGTTTAGGTGAACTGTTCTTTTACACTTGAGTCAGTCCCAATGTCAGAAACAGGATTGCACCCCAGTGCACATATGCACACACTTGTTCGATTGTACAGACCTATGAGCAAAGATTTCCCCAGTGCAGTTCAATAAACATTTTATGAGTCCCTGCTCCCCACTAAACTCGGTCGGTATCGAAAACCACTTCACTCGTGAGCCGGCAAATAAGCAAATACCTCCTCCCCTTTCTCTAGTTCTCTCTTTTGCTTTGCAAATGAGTTTCTCTCTCTCCAGTGGCCAGTCATCTGTAGGTGCTCTGTGGTCCCAAACCCTGAAATCTTACAGCTTTAAGGCAAACTGTTTGTTTTTACTGTTTTTTTTTTTTTCTACGCTTTTCTTTTTTCCGATTTTTCAGGAGAGGAAATGAGCGATGCATGTTCATGCTGGGAAAGCAGTGTAGGCCTAATGTAAGCAGAGTTAGCTGAATCATTTTTCTCTTTCTATCTTGATAACTTCTATGCTTGTATGTATGTCTGTACCAGGATTTACATGCTTCAAGCTGGAGAGCTTAAGCCTGACTTTCCGAATCCTCGCCCCGAATCCTTCGCACTAACCCGCTGAGCATGTGGAACAAATTGTCTCAAATGGGGTATTTTCCTCCTCGTGAGGTAGTGACAGTTGATCTAAAATGTTGCATTTTTTTCCAGGGGCTATAATGGCTTCCCCTCTCTGCGTCTCGGCCTCCGGCCTTCTCCTCCATGTAGACTGCCGCCTTCTGTGAAAAACTGAGAGGTTGTTGAGTACAGAGTGTCTGAGAGCTGCTCAGAGGTTGTTTGTTCAGCATTTTTATTTAACCTCTGACTAAGTGGCTTGTTAACAGGTATAGAACGAGTCGTGCCTACACGAGAAATCGAGGCAACCAGCATCGTGCCTTGCGGGTATAATGTTGATGTCTGTTTTCTGTGTGTTTCCAAACCTATATGAGCACAGAAGGTATTTTAAAGAATGCTTTAATCCATTTCATTAGTCTGTGGGGTCCAAAATGACATTGGACCCCTTAGACTTTAATTGTATGGACAAATAAAAAAAAAAAAGTAAAGTCATACAGGTTTGAAATGCATAAATGAAACAATTTTCATTTTGGGGTGAACTACCCCTTATAAGACACTAACTCTCACCTAGGCCACTTGGTTTGATATAATACTGACCCAGACGTTCACTCATGGCCGCTCTGTGGTCGGTTAACGTTATGTTTATTACTGTATAGAAGAGGAGGATGGGAGAGAAAAACTGGAGGTGCGGGAGGTTGAGGGAAGAGGGTGAGAAAACCAAACAGAAGGAGCCCAACCATCACATTCTGGTCAGGGAGCAGCTTGGAAACAAGCCGAAGAATCCGGAAGGGCAGGGTGTGGGTCTACTCTCATTCGAATCTAATGTCTTATTGACACATTTCATCGCTTATTCTCGTTGGCGTGTGGTGGTGGAGTCAGTTGTGATGGTCGGCTTGCCAAAAGTAATCATGTGCGTTTTTTTCTCATTCCTGCCATAGATGTCATTTCAAATGAGCTTTATCTAATGAAAACTGGGGTTGATGTCCGATAAGACTTTATCCCCAACTTAATTTGGCTTTAGTTCACCCAAAAAGGACATTTGTCATGTTTTACTTACCCTCGCATTTTTCATGTAAAACACCAGTGAAATTTTGAAAAATGTTTACGCTGCTCTTTTGCACACAATGGAAGCAATATTGTGACTAGTAGTCGTTCATTTAAGCCATTAGTCAACTAATCGCACATTTATATTAATTTAATTACTTAAATATATTCTGGGGTGGGGTAAATACTAAACTAAAATGAGCCTTTAATATTTATAGGCATAATATGCGCTCAAGCGCATGCATAAAGTATGAATGTGTCGGAAAAAATGGCGCCTCCACGTCTTGTAGTAAGCGTGCTAATACTTTAGCTTCCACAATCCACACTAACACTTATTTATATTAGCGCACATTTATCTGGGTTAACATTAGAGCGAGCAACCATGCAAAGTTGCTGCTACATGTTTCAAATGATGAGATTTGAGTTCGATAGTGATAGGCAAACGTTTGGATTTACTGCCTGGCGTACTGTAATTATCACAAAGAACCTGGCATTAACAACAACAAAAAAAGTTATTTTTTCTACGACTAAAATTTTTGTCGACTAAGCCTCTTCTTGTTTAGCCAACCATCATTGTGACCCTTCCTAACACATTGGCAACCACATAGCAATGTGTTATAAATCATATAACTGAATACCCTAGCAACTGCATAGCAAAGTTTTAAAAAACAGCTCTGAACTGGAGCTTTGTACCCGTCAACTTCCAAAAAAAGCATAATACACGTAGTTTAAAAGTGATCCAAACGACTTGCTTGCTAAATTCCAAGTGTTTTGAAGCCAAATGTATGATAGATTTGTGGGAGTAAGAGACTTAAAATCTTGCCGTCTGTCCCCAAATGTCATTCACATTTGCATATATTCGGTCATGAGAAGATGTCATGCCAAGTTTGATGAAGTTGATGGTTACATGTCTCGTAACCAAGTGTAATACTCCGAATTTGAATATACGGAAGTGCAAATGAAATTTCAAAGCTAGAGCAGAGGGCAAATGATGCCAGATTTCTTATTTTTGGTGAATCTTTTAATTGTTAAATTGTGAAGTAAAATAAAAAGAGGGAAGTACAAATTTTGAGGCATTTTTTTGTGGGCGTGGATATCTGTTGATGTTGCATGCAGGATTCAAACTCATACTGCCCACATGAGCAGCACAGCTCAATGTGCCAGAGCCTGTACGCTCAAGCCTCCAACAAATTAGTGCATTTCTAATCTAAGTGGAGAGCAGACATGGAAACCTTGGGGCGCTTGTTAAAACGTACTTGGTTTGAGCATGTGGAGGCTTGAATCTCTCCTGTATCAAGCAGGGAGGTGAGTATACGTACTGTAGGTGTTTATATTTGAGAGGAGCTGGTGTTTTGTTCTCTGTTCTCTACAACTCGGCTCTTCTCTCACTGTCTCTGTTATTGCTTTTTCACACCCTTCTCCTCTGGGTTTAAAAGATCTCCTCCGCTCGCTTTCTCCCTCCTCGCTCAAATCCATTCCAGCTGAAACTTGCGTGAATACTCTGTGATCCCTCTCTCGCTGTAGGGCTCGAAGTAATACTCTGTCTATCAAAACGAATATCAGAATCACTTCTTATAATGCTTGTAATTGAATTCATACAGATAAAATTTCCACTCTTAACAGCATGAGCTGAGATGGAGATTTGATAACTCAAGCCCCAAGACTACCAGGCTTAGAGTCAGGCCGGGCTCATTTCAAAATGATGGGGAAAAAGTATGTGTCTGTACGTGTGTGTTTTGGCAGTAGTTAACAATGAGCTGTATCTTTTACAGACGCAGAACCGCATGAAGTTAATGGCTGATAACTACGAGGATGACCACCTCAAGGCCTCCAATTCTGACCAGACCAATCACAAACCCTCTCCAGATCAGGTGAGCCAATCAGAGCGTTGATTTTTGAGTGCACCTTAGAGAACCACTTTCTTTCTTTATCCTTTACTACTTTAATGGGGTAAGTGTCACTTTTAGTATTGATCATACTTGGGGTTAGTGATTGAAACAAACACCCCAAGGCTAAGTGTTCAACTTCGGTGCAGAACTTGTCCCATGCCATTTGTACGAAGTATATGAATTATACCTAAAAATTGTGACATGTAATTGATTGGACCTACATTTCACATAATCATAAATCTATTAAGATATATGTTTAAACGATTTTTTCTATTTTTATTATGCATTAGGTCATTCAAGGCTTGTAAAGTCAAAATCTCTCTCTCGCTCTCTCTTTGTCTCTGATATCTGATTTCCCCCTAAAGGCCCTATACTGATTTATAAAAAGGCAATTATAACCGAACAAAAACAACAGGAAATTACATATATCATATTCAATAAGGCACAGCATCCTCAGCTCCAATTTGTGTATTATTTCATATTGGATCACCCAAAAAAAAGCTCACGTTTTCACGTTCATGAATGTACACACACACACACACACACACACATCCCTGTGTTTTTCTTGGAATAGTTCAGGCACACAGGATGATTCTGGAAGATTTAACTGGCTTTGTTCTTTGTTGCTTTTAAACGTTGAATTCCTTTGCCTTAAGCCTCTCTCCTCTGGATGGCTGTCCAACAGGAATTAGTTCATAAGGAGAGAAAGAGGAAAGAATTGACATGATAAAGGATGAATAGAGAGTGCAATTCAAAGAGAAAGGATGGCCCGTTGCATTCTTCAGTCCCAGCTCTCCCAGGAAGCACAAATCCTACTGGTTGTTATGACATGACTTGATGCGCTAAACGCAGTGTGTCATACCTGTCCGTGGACTCCTGGAGTAATCTAGTTCAAGTGCTACATCCTAATTCACATGCTGAAAGAAACCCATCAATCAACAACACTCCGCCCAGACCTCAACACATCACAACACAACCCTGATATTCCCAACCACTGTCGGAGACAACCAGAACTCCGTCTGCACACATATACACACTCAATCTCCCACGCGCTCACCGAAATCTGCTATAAAGCTATCCCAGGGTCTCTCCCCTATCACAAACCCTTTTCATTGTCTTCCCCAATTGCCAAGAAAACACTTAGCTCACATTTTCCTGTGATCTTCATTTCTCACTTACATATTTCCAACTCAAATAAGAACACCCTCACACATCAACACCTGAGCCCATTCCAAACCTCCCCGATCGCACTGTTATCACCTAAACATGCCGACTGCAGAGCTGGGACCGACAGGGACCTCAGACAGCCCTCATTGCAGGTATTTTCCACAGCCATTCAGGACAGACGGGGTAGAGGCCACGTGTGTTACTCATTTCGAACTCATACTGCTATGGTTTCAAGTCCTGTTGCAGCATAGCCTCCCTTTTTTTGGGCGAAACCAGTTACATTTAATGCTGTTTCACTTGGGTTCAATGGCTAACTAATCACCCTTAACCCCTTTGTTGAGAGATGGAGAAATTAATGGCAAAGTGGTGTCTCAATCTTATAGACGACATTCATTTCAACATGGAAAATAGTATAGACTCACTGAGTGTTTGACTAAGGGCATGCATTTTCAGTGCAATAAATGACCTGCTCTCACCCACTAATAACTTCTTTCTTTAATCCCATGCTGCCTTGGATTAAACCTGCACTCATTTTCCACCAATAGGACGATGAGGAGGGCATTTGGGCATAGCCAATCATGTGCCCTCTCCCAGCCATTTTGTTCAGAAGGGTGAGAAATGTATAAATGGGGAATGATGCTCTTCGTCTGTATTTCATCGTGTGTCTTTGAGTGTTTTTTTTTTTCTTCACTTTCCAGTTCATCCTTTCATTAATTTCCCTCTCTTATTGTTTTGTGATTTTCTTTCATTGTCTGGTTTTTGTCTTGCTCATTTTGATATGTATATTGATGATTATTTACCTCAAAAATGGTCAAATAGGACTTGCAGATCATACACAGAACAGGCTGTCAGAATGTATGTGTGTCAGTGATGGATGGATTTTTTTTTTTTTAAGCAATCTTTTTCAACTTAAAAATTAGACACAGGTCTGTTCTGATTTGGTCCTGGGCTTTATTTTTAAATGTATAATGTTTTATTGATTATTAAAATAATTATAAATTGATTTTTTTTGCACATTTTTCTTGGTGTTCAGGACCAAATCAGAACAAACCTGTGTTGTTTTTATGAATTTACATATCTATTGCATGTTAATTTTACAAATTATCAGGCCAGTGCAGTTAACGGTAATATAAAAACATTTAAATGTTAAGATTTTAAGGGCATTTTAGCTTTGAATGATATACAGTTTTGGTCCTATGACGGGTCACCACAAACCAGCTAAGAACGACTATCGAGCAGCTATTGAATTGGCATATCCTTTCCAGTCCCTTGTCGAACATTTATTCAGGATTTCAACGGAGACAGTTGAATTCTTCCCTCCACCTTTATTATTTTACACACACAGCCAAGGAACAAATCGACCCGTCTGCCTTTTGACTGCTGTGGTCTTTTCCTGTCTTTCCCCTCCAAAAAACAACAACATTCTCATATTTGCCTCCACAGTGACAGTTTTGATGGATGGTTTTGAGGAAACAGATAGACCGTAGAATACATATGAGCTGCACATGTTCAATCCATAGGACACATGCGCAACCGTTCGTGCTGTCCCATCAGAGCCGTTGCTCTATGCCCATGGTGATGCTAAATGCCATGTGGCGTTCTGACTGTAATTAATTTGCAGGTCGCTCCCGTCGATGGAGCCCGCAGATAACACATGTCCATTGCATGAACAGTCGCATGCGTTAAAGCGCATATACTGCGAGTGCAATTAGGCGTAGCAGAGCTGGAGAACAGAGTGGAATTGTGTGAGCTGTGAGCCGAGTGTCTCAGCAGTGTGAAGGGAGGTTTTTAATCCGAACAGCTGCCCACATACACTGTGTCCTATTTCAGGCAACTAATGGGCCCCTTTCGCTAATGTTTTTGCTTCGTTCGCAGTTCTTATTATATGAACCTCTAAGCCATTCGGCCCAGAACATTTTGAGGAAGAATTCCGATCGTCCACTACACCCACTGTGCCAAACCGTACATGTAACCGTAACATTAAAGTCACTCTTTGTGTATCATATGACCATGTAAAACTTGTAATGGCATTTAGCAGGGCAGATCAAGACCCTCAGGCCCCTGAATGTATTAAGGCTCACATAAAGGGCAGCCGTGTTCTCCGAACCATGTTCTCAGGGCAAGGTAGGGGGAACTGCAGTCGTACGTACAAGCGCATGATTAGAGGGTAATAATCTCAACATGACTCTGATCTCCTTCATGTTGAATTGTGGGTGGTCGAGGCCTATTTAATTGCTCGGCGTTTGGCACGATAACCTACCGCAACCCTGAAATCGCTGTCGGCTATGATGAAATGCAGTCTGTTTTAATCTGTGTGGTGCATCGCTAGGTGTATTTACAGATGCTCTCTGGCCCTTGACTCTGTTTTGTGTTGTTGTTCTTTAGGGGTTCACATTTTCTCCTGCGGCCGGCTGCTTTTTTTATTGATAATTGATGCATGTCTGCTTTTGTTGTCCTCTTCCATCATTCCAGTGGTATTGTGTGATGATGCGTGTGGTTTTTCCAGAGCTTTGTAGTTCTGGAAATTAACTCCCGAGAGTGAGGGAGCTCGAAACTTTCAGAACTCTTCCTGTTACGTGCGAACAGAATATTTGTTAGCTCTGCCTTCAGGTAAATGTCAAGATGGACTGAGCTTCAAATGTCAGAAGGACTGACCGAGCATCAAACCCTTTGGAGTAACTTGCCGTCTTATCTGTTTGTCGTCTTTTTCCTCTTGTCTGTTTGAATTGCTTTTGAAAAAGTTTGTTTCTCAGTTTTTAGCCCAGACATCCTCAGGAATTGGGGAAATTGTGATGTCCACCACAAACTTGACTGAATCATTTCATTTCCAGTGCAACTGGAAGGCCCAGACCCCGATGGGAGACGTCCTTGTTCGCGAGACAACCATCCTTCCAAAACAGGGTTTCCATCCTTCCAAAACAGGTCAATCCACCGCTTTTTTTTCCCCGGGGTACATCCGCCTCCTTTATTTTCACATCTCTCCCTCTTTATTTTGTCACAAAGGTCATTTTCAAAGTGACTCACGTACGATATGATGCCAGAGCGGGTGTTAGCATGAGGAGCAGAAAAGTAATGAAGACTCCATTGTTGTGTCACCTCTATTTGACGACCTTAGACATTACTAACCGTTTGGACGGTGCAATTCCATGGAAAACTGTGAAACAGAGTTTGGCAATCACTCGCATATTCCAGGGGTCAGTGGGTACCCGTCCCGCTGGAGCAACTAAGGTGTAACCTCTTCTGAACCCGTCCCATGAGCGCAACCACCCACCATTTGCCCACATTATTAAAACGGTCCCGCCCCTCAATGAGGGAACAGAGACCTCGTTGCCGACTTTTTTTTTTCTTTCGGCTCAAAAATGGCTCAGTGGTCAGAGGAGGAAAATTTCAACGGCTCTGTTTTAGTCATTAATATCAACCCAAAATGCATGTTTGCTTTCTTATTTGCCTTTTGTACTTGCATTGTTTATTCCAGCTTGACTTTTTTCTTTCTGTCAGTTCCAACTGACTCCAGTCCAAATATTTATAATTAGATTAAAATGGGAAACATGTGGCAGTGAGGGAAGTTGCAGGGGGTCGTTGTTGAAACCTTCCCACCTCCATATGATTTCAATATAAAACTGGCCTCTGGCTCCATGCGCCTGGTGCAGACAGGAGGGTAGACGGTGGTGGGGCCCTCGCTCAGTCTGGGGGACTTCGTTTGGCAGAGCGCAAAATTTTCTGCGGAGCCCCTGAACCATGCTGCCCTACTTCCTGTACCATGAAACTGAGATCTACATCCCTGGAACAGAAGAGAGTCACTGTACCCCAAATGGCTCAATCAGTCACTCTCCGAGTGGAATCGCTTCTCCGTTTGTCAGAGTAAGAGCATGCCATAGGAAATGAGGAAATAGGGTGTCATTGGAAACATACCCTAGCTCCTTACAAGGGGTCAGAGGTCGTTTGACGGATGGTCGTTGCTCACAGAGTCTCTGGCAAGGCCAGTAGAGAGAAATGACTCTTAGCCAATCAAGCGTGCGACAGATTTCAACCAGTTGGTCCCAGCAGCACGTATGCCGCGGGTTTTATCTGACCCCGTAATCGGAGCCTCTCGCTCAGCTTGATGAGAGACCGATGACTGCCCTTGAAGACGAGATGAATGGCTGCAGTTCTGCAGCGGCTACATTGGAGTCGGACAATCGGAAGAGAGTTGAGATGGCAGCATCTAAGTGTTGAGATGATGTCATGAAGGATGAACTCACCTATAAGAGCTTATATTGGAGTGTGTTGAATCTCTCCTCTGTCAAGGCTTTTGGCTGAACGTTCTCTGCTGGATCCTGAGAGAGATTCTGCTTAGCATCAACCGGATAGGCGATGACTTGCCCCGCCACCTCTATTTTTCATGGAGTATGTCAATATATGTATTTTCCTGGAAGGAATTTTGAGCTGGCTCGGTTGGAGATGGTATATGTTTGGGAAGATTAAGTTCACTAGTCATGTCAGAAGTTATCGCAACATGTTCCATTTCTCACGATTTCCAGCCCAGCTATAAATAGTCCTGCAATTTGAAATCTGTCTGCCTTGTGGTGCAACTTTTGCTCATTTTTGAAGATATGAAGGTGCCACTTTTGATGTACTCTCTCACCCTCTTGCCCTCATTCCTAATGTTCCCTCTCTTCTCTCTCTCTCTCTCACACACACACACACTCTCTCTCTCTCTCTCTCACACACTGTCTCTCTCTCAGGCATAACATTGCTTTTTTGGGGCAGTTTTGTTTGCCCAGTCTTGCTTCACTGCCTGACTGTCCTGCTTTTTAAGGCCTCAGCAAACCACACGTCTTGGCCTGGTCTCCCAGGATGCATCACTCAAGAAAAATACATTTTAATGGCGCATCCATGTTTCTGGTTTCCCTCTTGGAACTACGCAACCCAAGGACGTACTGGCCTGCTGGGTTCTGCTTGCCTGGTCTGTGTCAGAAGGTAAACTAGGAAAATAGACTAAAGATGTCAATCGAACCACAGCATTTCTAGTGAGTGCTGAATGATGAAAAAAACTTTTGTTTTCGCAGCACCATTACATTAGTTCTCCCCTCAGTCTTGAAATTGATTTTAGGCTGTCATTAATTGGTGAGTGCTGGCGATGATAAAAGTATGGATTTCTGTTGTTGACCTCAGAATTACCAAATGACTGTGAACAATCCTATCAAAACAAATAATCGGACAACTCCTCCCTCCTCAAACCCGCTGAACCCAGCATGGCCACAATTTCTGCGCAAGCTGCTGAAACAGTAAAGTTCGAGGCTCATTGTGGTGGGGATTATGTGGTTGGAACGTTTTGGCCCCCTGGTCCAGGGCGCCATTTCTGGATGTGTTAACGGGCGGACGTGGGAGCCCTACCCTGGGCGTTGCGCCCATCGGCTTCCCTCTCCAGGTTAGGAGGGGAAAGTGCTCGTAATATTACTTAGTAATGGTCCATGACCGTGAGCTGTGGAAAATCGTCAAGACTTTAGAGTGTCTTCTAACTGATAAAGCAATTGTCTGAGCATTTCCCACTCCAATGAAAGACTGAAAGGAAAGGTTATTGCAGGGAGATTGTTAACCATGCTCATCTGGAAAAACAATGCATCTGGAACTGGTGCTGCATTTGTTATGTGATATTTCCCTGGGATTCATCACTGGAAACGTGTTGATGTGTTCACTTCCAGATTGTTCTTGTTTTTACTAGGGGTGCTTAGACATGTTGCGTCCTAATCTCTGCCCGCTAAATGTTAGCTTCATACTGCTAATAAACTCCCTGCGGCATGTCAATAGGCCTTAATGCTTTCCAGAGCTGTGAATGGGGGGCCTGGAGCAGGTTGAGCCCTCTGGCCCCCCTGCGGACGCCGCTGGTCTGATTTAAGGCTGATAGGAAAGAGCTGGCTCAGATTCTGCACCCTGCCTAAGCTGTCCAACAACCACCTTAAATCTCTCAGTTCATTTAGCACTTAACCAGCCGTGGACGGAATGAGCGCTGGAGACCGGACGCGTGGAAACTGCATCGTTGCTCTGTCTCCTTGTATTTCTTCCTCCTTTTGCTGCTGCTGCTGCTTCTGCTGCTTCTTTGTCTCTTCCCCCACCTAACCTTTGGTTCAGTCTGTTTCCGTTTATGTAGCTCTCCAATTAAGCCTGAAATCAAGGGACTTAGAACTGCCTCTATTATCAGTCAATAAAAAAGGAAGCCTGCCATGTGTGGTTCGCACTTAAAAGAGGTGTTACAGGTGAACACACGACACTTATGTGTGGAGATATCTTACTAAACCAGGACACAAGTGCACATGTGAACCACACAAATACAAAAAGTGTAGAGATTCCACATTGTGGTTTCTTTTTTTTATTATTTCATGTTATAATCTAAGTAATTTAGTTTTTATGGACAGACTTTGTTTGTGTTTTATTTTTTTAGGGTTTTATATTTAAAGTACCACCTGGGCTTATGTGAGTGTGTCATTTTCTCTTTGAACCACTGAGCTGTTGACACACTTCCTCCACACTTAAATCATTCCTGTCTCTGAGGACTGATAGCAGAGGATTGTGTATTTCATACATTTCAGTCTGTTAGAGCCATCTCTACCAACTCTGCACCCTTGAACCCACCAAGAGCTCCATTCTCAGACTCTCGGTTTCCTCTGCCCTCTGCCTTTACATGCATAGCGGCGTAAGTCTTCTGGTGTTGAGTGCTACACAGGGGAAACCCTTTGACCTCAGGATGTGGTTCTCCTTAGATCTCTCCATCCACAGCTGTTCTCAAAACTCTTTTTGGTCTCTTGTGGAGCTCTGACAGTAAGACAAGAGAGCTTTCTTAAAAGTTAGGGCTGTTTTTGAACATGAGGCCACGGCGATCTCCCTTCAACAAAACTGCTGCAAGTAAATTATATACCTGGAGAGAGTTGTCTGTTAGCATCCCCGTTTGTCATAATGGCAGTTGCTCGGGTATCTAGGCAAAGGACGGAGAAGTTGGTCAAACAACAAAAAAATAACACAAATAGCAGAAAGCTTTTTAAGACCTCAGATGAAGGATGCCATTAAAGTAACAGACTCAAGTCAAAGGTCTTCCTTGCATCGTAAGGTTAAACTTAAAAGTGACACGTTTATAGTGTTGATTTAAATCTTCCGTTCATGATTTTCTGAGCTCCCTCTTGTTATGTTCAGATCTGGCTTTAAGTCATTAACTCGTCTGGTTTGCCCTCACAGTGGGGTAGATGTTCTGGAGCTTTGCTACATGTTCACCCCTTCCTCTGCTTTCTCTTCTACACACCCGGTTAATGATGCCCCTCAACCTCAGTTTGAAGAGGTCAGGACCTTCTTTCACCCCAACACCCCTCACCTTCGGGGTGACGACCCCCATGGCCACTCCTCCCACCTCTCGGAGTGAAACTACAACCCACACGACAGCTTTACTTCCCTTTTCCAGAGGCTAATTTCTTCTTGGCAGTTTCAAGTCTTTTTTGCTCATTATGGCTGTGGATATACACACGCGCACAAACACACAATGAATGGAATGCCGTCCCTAGACTGCAGCCTTCATGGTCTGTTTAAATGGCGCTATGACGGTGACACTGGGAGTTACTTGGTATAAAAATTCTCTCCGTCTTTCTCCAGAGTCAACAGTAACCTGCCCTGGCTTTTTGTCCTCCTTTCCCCCACCCTGTGCTATTAAAGACCTGCTTATTCTATTAGGCATTGACTGAGTGAGAGCTTTGGCATGTAAGTCAACAGTCATAAACCCCCCCACCGGTATAAATCTAATGGCATTTATATAAAAACCTGCGTAAATAGGTGACGAGGCACTAAGTTCATAAAAAGCTACAGCAACAGAGCCCTGACATGCATAAATCTTACATCTCTTAAAACACGAGTGCGGTTGTAATTTTGTACCATGTGAGAGAGAAAAAGACATTGTAGGACATTTTTGGTAATCAACTTCAGTCTAAGAAATATATGTGTGTGAGAGTGTGTGTGACATAATTTTTAATTTAATTTAATTTTTTGTTTTTTACTTAATACTTTACAACTAGTAAACTAGTGTTACTAATGTATTAAAGGCACAATATATATGATTTTTGGGTTAAAATAATAAAAAAAACTATAAAAATGTTATGTATTTTATTGAATTGTGTACTTGCATTATCCCAATGTTTCCAAGAATGTTTAAATCCAGAGAAATAAGCAGTTTTACCAGGACACGGACCACGTCCATGTATCATCTATCAATGACATCATACCCGCGTTACCTTCGATTTCCAGTTTTATTTTCTAGTAACCGTGGAAACACCAAAGACCCTTTATTTATATAGTAGAATATATTATGTGTTTTATTAGACACGTGAGCAACTGTTTGGATACATTCATAGACAGAAAACTAATCATGTTATATAGCTTAACACAGTAAGTCATGGTTATGTTTAAATCTCGTTTTCTTGATTTACCACGAATACCATATTTTACCTGATTATGCCTAAAAAGCCGCCGAGTGAACGCACAGAGTTGCATTATAACAAATTGCAACACACAAACATATGTAATATAATAAAACAGTGCTACGTTGCCCCACACACGCATGACCGGAAGAGGTGGAGGCGGTTGTCTTCAGCATAATAAAAGCTCAACTGCTGTCGAACCGTGTGTCGTGCTCGACTCTCGTTAGCAATCGCTCCATTGGCCTCGTTCCCCTCCATTGGTTTTCAGCCACATTCTGCTTCATACAGTAATGTTAATAAATCTTTATACAGTAGCTCATCCATGAATATGATTTCTACCTAAGTCCCTTCAGGTTCTTTTCCGCCGGCTGTAGACGTGAAGACAGCGCTTCCCATGATACCGCAAAATCAAGGCATCATCAAGCTACGGCTTTGTTTTTGATAAGTGACCTCTAACAGCGGGGAAAAAAAATACGTATTGTGCCTTTAAATACTAATAATTGATTGACACACACACACACATATGTATATGTGTATATGTATATATGTGTATATGTGTATATATATGTATATATGTGTGTGTGTGTGTGTGATGGAGGAAAATCAAAGGATTATTCTGTAATGCTTGAGCAAATGATGGAATTATAAGACCGTGTGTGTGTGTGTGTGTACGCAGGGGTCTACCGAGATATATTGAGAGTTGTGGATGGAGGTAGTGCGGTCAGTCGTTTATGAAATGACAGTATGGAAAGACAGACCAACTCACCTGCTCTTAATCTGCCATCCGGATCTGCTCTCTGCGCTCGGATTACATATGTTTCTGTCTGTGCTCTTTGGGGAGGTATGCGTGCATGTCTTCGCCCCCTTACCCTTCATTTGACAGTAATTATTCACTCATGTCAGTATTTTTTTGCATGCCGGGAGGTGATTTGTCTCTTTCTTGAAAAGCACTTTACGACGGCAGGCCCACCGGCCTTGTCAGTGTCTCGCAGGTTTGAAGCTTTGCAGTCCCTCCTTATCTTTATCCCCTTAACACTCATGGACGCGTAGCGCAGTGAGACTGAAAGAGGATAGCCCAATAAAACTCTCAGCCACGGGAAAGGATGTGCGCCAGGGCCCGGCTACTGTGAGAGAGGCCCGTGATCCGCAGATCCTCCCCCACCCGGATTGAGCTGTTCCGAGCTGGGCTTCGAGGCCGCGTCAGGGGCTTCCTGTGCCGCCGGGCCTCCGGAGTCTTTGAGGAAGGAGCCAGTGGCTCGTCTCTGATGGACCGCCTGACTGACAGCATTGATCCAGTCTCCTGCCTCTCAGTGTGGGTATCGAATGGCACCCGATGAGCTGATAGGTGATAAATGAGAGAGGGAGAATGTGAAGGAGGCCGGTCATTGTTGAGGGGTCTGACTTCTCTTTCCCCCTGGTCTTTTTGAGGAGGGGTTCTCGAGCTATGAGAGTGCCAGGTTGGAGTGGAAATGCAACACACCGCAGCATCTGGTGAAGACAGCTTCTTTTAGAGGACACATAATGAAAGAGAGCAGATGGACAGATTCCTCAGTGAACCTTTTGCGAAGTCTTTAGGCAGGAGCTGGAGTGTGAGGTTCAAGAAGGTGATGTTTGTAGCTGAGGTCATCAATTTTGTAAACGACAAGAGAACAGCCAAGGGTCTTTGTGGTCAGCACCCCTAATCTATTGGTATTTATGTCCTTGGAGGGTCAGTAGAGGGTCCTGACTTGATTGAGCTTTTTGTATGGGGACACACTGAGCAGTGTTCTTATTAGGAAGCAAAATGAACTACAGTATATATAACAGTGCAATTATTTTTGTTTTAATTTATAAGGATGTTTGTCTTACACAAACGCATCGATTTGCTTCAGAAGGCCTTTATTAACCCCCTGAAGACGTGTGGAGTATGTTTTATGATCGACGGATGCACATTTTTGGACTTCAAAAACTCATCCTCTAATCACTCCCATTATATTTTTAATATAACTCTTTCTGTGTTTGGCTGAAAGAAGAAAATCCTGTACACCTAGGATGGCTTGAGGGTGAGTAAATTATGGGGTAATATTCATTTTTGGGTGAACTAACCCTTTAGTAATGTGCAATACAATAATGTAATGGCTTTGATGATCTTAATTGGGGGTTTTCCAGCAAATACGAATATATGTGATTAAAATGCATTTGATTAATTAATCGAAATATGTGATTAATTAGGTTAAAAAATGAATTGGCAGACCCAAAAAACATTTAGGGGAAATTGAAGAGCTGTTAAAAAGCAAGACGTCATGCAAGGCGTGATGGGTAAACAGGGACCCACTTCCATCCATCGTGTGTGTCCAAAGCAAGACGAGACAAATGGCGCTTTGAGTGGAAAATTCCCCCGTTGTAAATCTGTCACCTGGGCATGATATTTGTTTCTGTTATTGTTGTATTATTTATGATCTCAGTCTACCACAGGACTTGAAAAAAAAAAAAAACAGCAACACGGCGCAAGCCAAACAGTTATGACAACAGCCAGTTGACAGAAAACATCACCAGCTATGACAAGACAGATGATAGTGCTACGCTAACTAGCATTGGGCTAACTGTGACCATCCATGAACCTACCATACACAATTCTTGACTATACCACTAACATGATCACAGATGACGAACCAGGACACTCAGGTGAGGTTTTCAGGACTGTTTATCAGCATTTTGTCACCGGAGAGGTGTTGACTCAGTCATTAAAACCAGAGGGTGACGGATAGCGCCGTGTTTGGACATTTGTCTGAGTCTCAGAACTGGAGTCCATTCATCCTTTCTCTAAGCAGATGGGAAGGAAGAGAGGGGAATAAATGTCAAATCCCATCATTGGTTGGGTATTTTTAAAGCTTATTAGCGCACAGCATGCTTTCAGTCAACCATGTTCGTAGCAAGTCTCTGTGTAATGGTGTGTGTGCACGTTTATGTGGCACCATCACTAAGGCCGGGTTTATTTTAACTCAGCTGTTTTTCTGAGCATATCCACCCGGCCGTTCTGTCACAGTGGTTTGGAGGGCTTCTATCAGACCGCCTTTTTAAGGCCTCGTCCCTCTTTCTGTGGCTGCCAGTCAATCCGGAGGCCCCATATTTCCTCCGGCAGCGGCGCTTGGCTGAGATACAAGACCTGACGGAGATGCGGAAGGAGGTATCGCCCCTTACAGCTGTTTCAGATCCGGCTCTGGTACAAAAGACTCCGCTATTGGTCTGCCGTGTGTCACGTAGATAAATGTAGACTTTTTTTGTCACAGCTGATTCAACAGATGAATTCAACAGATGAATTCCTGCCTTATTATTCATTCACCATGAGGCAGGGGCTTGGATTTTGGCACCCAAATGTGCTTTAGTAGGTTTTGGAGATGGGGCCGCGCTAGACCGTAGACTAACGAGAGCATGATGTAGGTCGCCGTGCGTCTGCTGCTCCGGTTCTATGCCGAGTCCCAGTTTGCGCTGTCTAATTGTTTCCAGAATTGGGGAGAACCGTCGGCCCATTTTAGGCATTCCTCCATTCCTTGACTTTCTCGTCCTCGCTCTCTCTCAACCTTGGTTTCATGGTCTTCCTCCATCTCGTTCTTTCACAGTCCACCCAAGAGAGCCTGCATTGCCCCCGGCAAGCCAACGAAAACACAATAACATTCTGCCCTGGAAAGATACAGATGGGGTTAATAAGAATTAATAAAGTGTGGGGACACAAATGTTCCTGCGAGCTCAGGCTGCTTTAGACCAAAGCAGGCTCTGTCCCTGTCTTTTCTTACATCTCTCTCATCACTCACTCTATCTTTTTAGCCTCTGTTTCCTCTCTCCGCTTCTTGACAATCAGGTAACTGTATTTGCTTTCTGCTATTGAGCAATGAGGAGTGTTCGCAGAGCTCCCTAAGCCCTACTATGTTCTCGGTCCTCTTTGTGAAGGTATTTATATGGGAACATATCAATAGATCTTCTGCTGTCCTGTGTTGGACTGTAGTATGTCAAAAACATTGCTCGCCTATCCCATCCCTGAATTTATTAGTCCGCCATTGCTGCCCAAAACCAGCTTATGTAACATCTTGATTCATATAATAGAATATAACCAGGAAAGGAAAAGGCCAGCCTTGGGTTGAGACTGGTCTGAGTCTGTTTTTCACTAACAGTATTGCCTGAAGTATTTTATTTCTTATAGTATCATTACTTATATTATTATTTATGAATTTCCTTTATATTGTCTTTATTGTAATAAAAACTCAATAGGGAGCTCACTATATTTTTTTAAATGCATTTTATTGTATAAACCCATCTAGTGAGCAATTATTTTACAATTTTACAGTAATGTTCAATGCATTAACTTTCATGAGCTAAAAATGAACAGTATTTATTAATCTAGGTTAATATAATTAAAAAAAATACATTATGTAATTTGTTCATTCATAATACATTAACTGATTTTAATTTATGTAACATAATATATATTTAATAACACAAAATTAACGCAATGTTATGTTAATATTATTATAGTTTTTTTATTATTATTATTTTTTTAGGCTTCCCCTTCATAGTTCCTATTAACTTAATTATACTGGATGTCATTATAATGTTATATTATAATTCAGGTAATTTTATTTTGTTTTATTCAGAGCACAGCAGTTATAGTTCATGGATCATACCTTTGCCGGGTTTGAATCCACAGCCTTTCAGTTCCAGTTTAGGCAGTGTCATGCAGAAGAAAGCACACGGCTATCGACACCTACTCGCACTCGCACACAAACCGCATGTTGCTATTTATCACATTTTTAGACTGATGTGAAAACAAATGTGATGGATCAATCATGCATTGCACCAGAATTCTTTGTTGAAGGCAGTGAGATACACACATGGCACAGAGACGTATGGTTTTTGGATTTTCTCCCACACAAGTGTATATATTATTTTGATGGATATGAAAAAGCCGTGTGAGTGTCTGCTGTGTGCATAGAGATGTTTTGTAAAGAGCGGGCATCTGTCGGCAGCGGTCCAGGTAACTGAGATTGTTTGTCTGTGTTCCTGGAATGGGAATGTTTCTCCTGACACATTTTTATTATACCACTGTTCTCACTGTGATTCATGTGTTTCAGCTGTGGTCTGTCATCCATAATCATCCGCAACCTTTCACTGAATATTGCTCTTTTTATTCCCCCCCCCCCTTTCCTTTTGAATACAATCATATGTGACAAAGCAAAATTTGAACTCTGTGTTCTGGCTTGCTAAACGTGTTGTTTGCGTGTCAATTTAGCATGCGTCTGCATACCCGCCTTTTTATCTCACTGGCTCGTGTCCAAATGTCTAATTCTTGAACGCTAGAGGAAAACTGAGATCGAAATGGCACTTTATCTCTAACCCATTTCCTCATTCCTGTTTTTGGACAGATTATCCCCCCACTCATAGACCTCAATCAGAACCGCAGTAAGCTGAAACTGTACATCGGCCACCTCACGGCCCTCTGCCACGAGAGAGACCCCCACATCCTGCAGGACCTGGCCCCGCCCTCCGCATACCACCACAGCCAACAGGACGCCTGGGAGGAGGAGCTCCAGAAGATGAGCCCTGAACAGGTAAGACTGGGTGACATCAACATGGGTAGACCTTTTCATTGAAATATATCACGTTTTATTGTATGTATCCATTAATTATTGTGACCTATCTAATGTTTCCTCTATTCACAGTTGTTTTCCTCATTATGAAAAGGTTAACACTTTGCAATAAGGTGCATTAATGCATTAACATGAATTAAAGGCGCAATATGTGTTATATATTTTGTTGACTTGTGTACTTACACTATCCCAAATGTTTCCAAGAATCCAAAGAAATAAGCAATTTTAACCCGGACACGGACCATGTCCGTGCATCACCTATCAATGACATCACACCCGCCTTACCTTCGTTTTACTTTATTTTATAGAAACGAAGGAAACACCAAAGATTCTTTAATATATTATGTGTTTTATTAGGCAGGAATTCCATCACAACGCTTTAGTTTAAGCAGTAAAAGTATGCTCGATGAGATATAAGTAGCATTTAACATTTTTTTTTAATAAAAGTTCACCGTTTTGAATTGAAAATACGCTATTTACATGATTCATGTAATTCATAACCGAATTTGACGAGCCAAAAATTTGGTTTTTTTTATGCATTAGGCAGTGAATATAAGAGTGAATATGTGCATATTTAAAAAAAAATATTATTTGCAAATAGTTTAAATTGATCACTTCATAACTACAATAGACCTGGAACTTTTGCTGTTCCTATTTCTTTCATGACTCCGTGTAGCACATAAAGTTTGTGTATTTATATGAGTATGTGCACTCAAGGTACCGTAAGGTTTCTCGGGTACTTGGATTTGTCACCCATTGATTATTGGAGCCATCTGGCCTGGCCCGCACGGCCCTTAGCTGACGCTAACATTCACTGTCTATAAATCTCCTATTGGCTTTGAGAATCAGTCCGGTTCTGTGTAAATGCCATTAGTCCTCTTTATAGAGTGGAATGTGTTCCTACAGAAAATAAATAGTCCAATATATTGTGTTTTATTAGCTTCATTTACTGTTACTTTAACAAAAGAAAACCAAAAAGCTACCCAAGGCTCACTTAAAATACGGGGGAGAGCCAAGAGTGGATGAAAGGGGGGTGGGGGGGTGAGAAAGACGTAAAAAAAAAAAAAAGAAGAGCAACTGGAATGGCGCGATAAAGAAAAGGAGTGTCAGCATTTGGAAGGCTAAAGAGTGAAGCGTTTGAGGAGGCAGTGGCTGGATTTAGTCTCTCCATGATGAACGATCCCCTCTCTGTAATAAATGTATGCGTGGATCCATTTTCTCTACTTCACTTTGAACCCATTGCCATACCTACCTTAACAGTAAATTGTCTGCAAACGGACACTGGGTTTAGTCCCTGCGTCGGTGTGTCCCAGTTCTGCATCCATCCCGATGCTTTTTGTAACATCAGAAAAATAAATTGTCTGGAAGTCTACATATACATTATACTCACTTTAAATCGGCCCCATTCCTCAAGAGGAGAGGAGAGTGATCTGCTGTGATGGTGCCAAGGCTCATACAATGCTCATGTGTTTCACTGCATGGGGAACTATCTGCTTGGCAGGTTTTTGGCTCGCTCTGACATTATTGAAATGCATTTTTTATGTGGGCTGCCTGATGACAAGCCTTTGGCCCGCGAACAAATAATGTTTAAGATTTTTAGTTTGCTGCAAGTAAACTTTGTTCCAAAAATTGGCACTTTCCAAGGGACTCCCCCCACAACTTGTTTAATATGAAGTAGGCGTCTGTACATTTATTTTCCTTTGAGAGAGACAGCTTTCATCAGACTATATGGACAGATTGAGAGGTTGCACGGCCTTTTCAAGCTGAGTGTTGCCACTGGTCAGTCGAGGCTACTGCGCTGTGTAAACATCAGGTCTGTTTTGTGGATTTCGAATTGAGTTCTTGCATGTGATGTGCTTAAAAGGGAGCAGAGACCTCCTTGGCCCTGTAATACCTGTTAGCATTCCGGTTCACCTCAATCGTGGTCTCAAGCCCTTCAATGGTGGCTGTCCTGAGAAGTGGCGTCTAAAGCAGCAGACACAGACTGTTAGCTGAACTGTTTTCGCTTGGTCTCGCCAAGCTGTTATTCCTCCTGGACCTTCTCTAAGGTCAACGATCTTGTGTTTATGTTGTCCAAACTATCAATGACAGTGTTTAGAAAGCACCGCTGTCATGGGGGGGGGGTGATAAGAACTCCTGGATTTCTGCGCCAGGTTTCTGGCTCAAATGGGTTCTCAGACAAGTGTGTCCTCTTTGGTGAGGTCACTTCTGTGAGAATGAGAAGCAAAGGAATCATGTAGGATTGTTCAAGAGCGTTCAGGTTTGTGCCAGGGTTGCAACACTTGGCAGCCTTGTTTTGGCTTGGCCAACATGGCGATTTCATGTCGGACACATTAAGGCAAAGATAATGAATATTTCAGGCTTCACCGGTTAGGCTTTACCTCTCAAACGTTTACACATATATCAGGATTTTTCCTCTCCAAATCCAACTGCTCGGAGATATTTAGCGTCTCGCGTCCATATGGTATCCACATGTACGGGATCCTGCTCATTCTTCAGTTACATGTCCTGCATGTAAGACACAATCCGCTTGAAGACACTTTTGGTTTTTCTCTGATGGTGGAATCGCTTGCAGATGGTGGATTGGACGAGTTGCCGGCATTCACAAGCCTGTTTGATTGATGTCTTCTTTGACCTCTCTTCTTTTCTTTGCATTGGGAGTGTAGCACATTACATTAGCGTTCTCTCCTCGCTGCATTTCGCCCATTTAGATCCCTTCAGCACGGAAGATGCCAGAACGGGCCCGTTTGGCCATGACAGGCTCAAATTGACGAGAAAAGTCTGGGCTCATTATTGGCTTATTTAGCGTGTTCTGTTCAGTCCATTATTGTTAGTAACGTCCACATGAATTTACTTGTGGTGTCTTTTGATGGCACGTATGCCTCGTTGGGAGGGGGCTCTTCGCAAATCATCATTCTTATAAACCAAGTTATTAGTAACTAATTGAACGGCCCTTTGTGGCACAGTCGCCACCGAGCCCGTAGAGGATTGAGGTTGGTGTCCACAATGCCCGGTCCTCTACTAATGACAAGCTTCTTGCATTCAAAATGTGCTTTAGTATTTACGAGGGGCCGCACACTGTTTGAGCCCTTGCCCTTTCTTTGAAGCTAAACATTGATCTTTTAATTAACAGTTTTTATGGGCTTCCTTTTTACTGGCCTGGCACTCTAAGCTGGCACAGAGCTGGGCAATGTTGGACTTTGGGGTTTCTACCCTGATTTCCTTTGTCTCTCTCGCAGTTTATAGCATATAAAGAGTGTTTCCTTTTTGTTTCTTTTCTTTTAAAGGGATGGCTCACTCAAAAAAATGAAATTTCTGTCGTCATTTAATGTTATGTAAATTTCTGTCGTCATTTAATGTAAAGTCAATGGGGTCCAATGTACTTTTGCACAAAAAGTCACTTCAAAATGTCCTCCTTTGTGTTTGTTTCCCAGCACTTCTTGGGCTCTTTTTTTAAAGCTCTTGTCCCTTCACTTTTAATGGCGACTTGCAGAGTTACTCAGTCAGGAAAATCGAAGATTGCACAACCAAGTTATACATAAGCCCACTAGACATCAGAATAGACTAATCAGGATGCAGACAATGCAAACACACAGGAGGATCATAATGCACTCAAGACCACATGCTTGTGAACTCACACTCGTATATTACTTGCACTGCGCCAGACCGCCCCATTAGGCCTTGCTGCCAGCTTGTCCTCTGTTGTGGTCAATGCTTCTTTTATTACTCGTCCTCCCTGCCTGCTTTTTTTTCCTCTGTTTATGGCGTAATGTTGTTTTATTTGGTTTGAGCTGTTCGCAGGATGTTACTGCATCTCTGTTTAAACGGCTGGAATGCAGGAAGGTGATTAAGCCGGTGCTGAAAGAACTACTCAGTCATACAACCCACAGAGCCAACAAAGACAATAGACTCACCAAAAACGCACCCCATTTAGATGAAGAATTGGTGTTTTCAGGAACAAAAACAAAATTATTGTGCATTGTACATCTAATTAGGCCTTTAGAGTGTAGCTGAAGGGTTATTGGGTCGTGAGTAATAATTGAGCCATTACAAAATGTACTGTGGTGGTACTATGGTACAGAATATCATTGGTTACCATATATATACCATATATAATATTTTTCAATACCTGGTTATGAATAATTCCTTGAGACAAGCAATCATCTGTGACACTGTCCACAGCTGTGAGACGCCCCACTCCTGCACTGCAGCTGTGTCTGTGATGAGCAGTCATTGTTTGATGAAAGTTACTGTCAGTTGTGTTCTGTGGCCAGTTTCACCTCCTCTCTCATAACGTTTGAGTCTTCTGTTTACTTTAGAGACTGCTGATCTTAGATCAGTATGTAAAGTTTACAATCTTGGAGAGAAGCGGAGTGCTCGACCGCCCTTGGCCAAAGTCATCTGGCTGTGATCTGGCAGCACAAAGCCAGCTGTATAAATAGGGGAGAGTCTTGCGTTTTACGGGTCACTCTGAATAAAACATGAACTAGAGAAGATTGATTATTAATGACCTCAGGCCTGGAACAGAAATAATCTGTTAGGCCTTGAGTCCTCCATTCTTTTCCTCCTCTCTCGTTCTCGGCGCACCTTCATCTGTCTTTCGCTCACTTCTCCTCTCTGTTTCCTTTCCGATTGGCACTCCGATAGATGTTTATTTTAGCCATCTGTTTTCAGACGTTCCCCTTCGAATAGATCAAGAGTTCAATGAGGATTCATGCAGATTTTGTGATGATTCACAGGCTCACACCTGTCAGAGCTGGCATCAGATCTCTGTGTGGGCTCCAGTGGCGGTCCGTGAGGGAGTTTTCCAGGGAGGCTGATATTTAAATCAAACCAGTAATAGATTGTGGTAGGTTTTGATAATCATTTTGCCTTTCTGGACTATGACTAACGTTCCATCCTCTGCTGCTTCGTTATAGCACATTTTTATATGGCCCTTTATTTTTATTTTTTTTTGTGAGATCCTTCAATAATTTGGACTTTGTCAGTATTTTGGCTCAGTTTGATCATCTTTCTTCACCTGTTGCATATAAAAGTGAAACACTAAAACTAATTAGCTGGAAAGGTTGCCTATGATACAGAAGAAAGCAATTTAATTTCTTCTGTTTTGCCTTTTTTGGTCACATTTGGAAACTTTCCAAATTATTCTGTGTCCCATTCTGATTGTTCAGTTTACTAATCGGCACTCGTGCAGTGATTTTTCTGGATTTAAAAAGGATAGAAAAACAAAATGAATGTATTTCTTTTACAAGACATGCATCACAGCACAAACAAAGACAAAAGAATTCTGTGCAGATTTATTTTGTGGTCTGTGTGGATATGATCCGCTCTATCGTGTCTCTGGACCGGAGCAGACTGTGTGCTCACTGTGATGGTTCGCGTGACACTAACGTGAAACCAAGCTTCATTCATTCATATTTACACTGCTTGAATCGTTCCCTATCCCCTATATAGTGCAATTTGTGCAATTCATCATATAGAAAATAGTAATTGTGCGATCAAGTGACAGATTTTAGCCACCGCTTTAGCGTCTATTTATAATGTTGGGGGCGGGACGCTTTAGACTCTAGAGAACATTTGATTGGACAGAAAATCTTATGAGAAGCTGTAGTCAAAATCATTGATCCACATTGTGAGACTGTTAGTTTTGAATGCTTATATCTTCTAAATGAAAATTTGTCATTGTTTTGGCGCACACTAGCTTATATATCTTTAATATAGGCCATTTCTTGAAAATAATTACTGGCTTGTTGCTATCAACCAGAACTTTAGTTCCTACATTCATTTGAATACATATTTGAGGAGACTTCGCCTCCCGTGCCTCCTCTGACGGACCGCCACCGGTGGGCTCTTCGGGAAGGACTGTTGGTTAAAAACAGGTCTTGGATCAGCCCCCTGATGTGCCGTGTTGGCGACTGCAGTGCGTCTGTGCCCAGTGGGGCGGGCTGCAGGCTGACAGGGCCATGAATCCAGGGCTGCGTAAGTGCAGTGTAATTTAAACGGGCAGGAAATGGGGGTAAACATAGTGGAACAAGCCCACAACCCGCACAGCCACGATTAATGAAAACACATGGAGCCGGCGCATATGTCTGCTGTAAGTGGGCCTTTATATTACGAGCGTCTCTGTCTCTTTTTCGTTTACTCAGATCATTGTTCAAGGAAGGCCGTGTATCAGTAATAGCAGTAGTCATCTATAAGTCACAAAGGTGTGTGGGTGCAGACAGTGTAACGTAATTGAAATGTCTGAACAGCAGTTGTATGAATGAACACTCCTTAAAGCAAACACATCACAGATACTGGAGGTGAGACACAGAGGCGTCGTAGACTGACCACTTATTGATTTTTGATCTGTTGATTGCTAAGGCAAGCATCACTAGTTGTATTGTTCATACTAAACCTAAATCCCCTAGACTTACATTTGAAGGGTTGTGTCTAGAGACCAGATTTTTCAGGCTTGGAGAACCACATAGGAAGGTACTAAAAATCACTCTGAATATTTAAGCAGCCCCATAGCAACGCCCTGACAACCACCTACAACATAATGATGGAGGGTCTTTAGAGTCACTTTTAGACTCATTCTGCTGTTTAGACTCTAATCTGAACTGAAGTCTTGAGCACGTCCTGTTGCTTTGGTTTCTTTTGTCTTGCGTTTTCTAAATCCCACTCTCAAACACTGTTTTTTTAATACATGGTTTCAACGAGTGCTAATCCTGAGGGGGTGCTGACCGACTAAACCAACAAAACTTCTCAACCGACCCCTAAACATCCAGAGCGAGGGAAAGCACGGCCCCGTCTTCAAAGCAATGTGAGATGAGCCCTCTGTGCCCCGCGCTTGTCTGTTCCAGAGCTCGCTTCTCCTTTATTTTCCCACCCAGCGAATATGTATGAAAGCACCTCAGACTTCAGGGCTGGAACGAGGGTACGTCTCGCAACACATTTGACTCGGGGCGAGAGGAAGAATAATATATGAAATAAATACCCCCAAATGATGAAACCATAAGCGCGATTGAGCCTTCTCAGCTGGAAGCCGCCAAGGCAAACAGCGAAATGCTTCAGCAGGTTTATTGTGATTTTCGCGCCCTGACGAATTGGGTTTTTGCGTTCCCGAGCTCGTTGCTGGCTTGGGTTACAGCGACAGAGCCGCAACTGCATAAACTACACCCGCTGACGTGCCATAGAACCGAACATTCAGTCGTAGCTATGTTCAGATTTTAATTTATATGTTTGTATATGTTTATTTGTTCTGCTGTCCTTTGAAAGTAATGAAAACCGGGGCTTCAGTCTAAACACGAAATATTTCTGAGGTTTGTCACTCTATCGGCCAGCTGATGAATCAGCCTGCCAAGAGGGAAGCTGTCAGTCTGTGGCGTTGCTTTTCTGATGGCTTTATTTGCGTGTTCACATGCGACAAAACCCACACAATTTGTAGTCATGGCATCTGTTTCAGATTGAACTTTGGCTTGGAAAAAGATACCCTGATGTATCCGACTCCTTCCTCTTTTTGCTCGCCAGTAGGCAGCCATATTACGAGTCTTACAGCTCATTCAGGGCCTATCAGATTAATAAAAGCCGTTAAGAATTGAGAAGGGTTTTATGAAACTCCATGTTTTAAAGTGGGTTATTTTCCACAAATATTTAATACCCTGTAGGGCTCTTTTAAAGGCTGAGTGCTTCCATGCATTGAGATGGCTTGTTTAGGGTGGGGCCTGTTTCATTAAGATCCGTTGCCATAGAAAACCGATTGTTGCGTTGACGTTGCTGTTTTTTGTCTCCTACAGTGGTAAAAATTTCACATAGCTCGGTCTCCTGTGTGCTAGCAAACGAGGATTCACAACAGTCTAGCCATGATCGTTAGGAGCAGCTAGGAAAGTTTCGGAGCCTGTGGAGGAATGTGGTTGTAATTTATCCCTATGCATCCTGAAGGCCCTGCGGCAGTTTGGGCTGAGTCATTGGAGGGGAAAAAAAACAAAAACGAAAATTATCTAAGCAGCGCAAAAATCAAAACTGGGGCTTTCATCAACTTGTGGTGGGTGTTACACTGAAGTTATTTCAATCTGGGTTTTGATCGTGATTGCGTCCCTGACTTGACCACATACTTCGTAATATGTGCCCCCCTCCGCTGAAGTCCTTCAGCCTCATTCAGTATTGCGGGCAGGGGTGCGACTTCTGTGTCCGCATCCCCCCCCGAAACTCAATTACACTTGACTGATGGGGTGCACAGATCCGGCCGCAGATGAGGCGGAGGGCGGTTCTAATCAGATGTGGTCGCTATACAGTCGCTTTTTATAAATAGCCACGCCCGTTACATTCTGATTGGCTCAAATCGGCAGTATGCATAACAGCACTGGGGCTAGTCGAGTTGAGCGCTTAGTTCAGAAATTGGGGGTGAAAATGAGGGAGAAATGATAGATAAAATGCTGTATTAATCCACTGTAAGTACAGTAGGAGGATAAGCAAGAGAAAGACAAACAGAGAAAGGGCGAGAGAGATCCCAGTTTAAGTGGCTCTTATAAAGCCGCAGAGGCTTCCTGCTCTAACGAGGAGGAAGTGGGGAAAGAGCTCGTCATGAGCTGAACACGATCCAAAGAGACCATTTTTAGAGATATGTTTGTGTGTCTGCTAAGAAACAGGACGAGCCAAGGGAAGGATAAGGCTAGAGTTAAGAGAGCATGGAGAATAGTGGGGTTTAGTCTAACAAAGATGAAGCAGATTTCAAAGATAAGAGCTTGTAGCGTAGCCACCCAACCATAGCAGTCAGGATGGAGCGTAAATCCTCTTCTTAAAACTCTCCATTAAGAGTTTGCTTTCAGAGACCTGTATCTGCAGTGGGAAGAAGGACAAAGGTAGACGGTTTTATGCTTTTGCAGTTTTTTTGCATACTGACAAAGACTAGTTAGTCAGGTAGAGACTGTTTGACTGATAAAGCAAGTTTTTTTTACATGTCATTCTCATGTCAGCTTTCTCTGAAGTTTTGAAAAAGTTAACATCTGAACCCTGGTGCGCATCAAACAAGCAGACAGAGACCCTGTGAAAAGGTGGGTCTTGATTCGCTTCCAAATGAACTCTGGTGCAGTTCGACTGAAAAATGAACGCAGCATGAACCAAAGACGAGCCAAAAACGAAACGAACCAAAAAAAGGACATTTAGTCACAAGATGCAGACCTAAAAAGGACAGAATGCCTGTGTCATAGGACCTAAGTAGCCTATTACAGTTCAGTACAGGCGTCGGAAATGCCGCCCCATTTGCAGCAGTTCTTCGTTTGTGTGCAACACTGGAATTCCTGATGGGTTTTTTTTTCATGCTTTAGTGCAGAGGGTCACTGTTCTGTAGACAACCCCAATTAAACACACCTGAAGCAGCTAATAAATGTCTAATTAGGAATATTAGAAACTTCCAGGTGGGTGTGTTAAGGCAAGTTGGAGCTAAACTCTGCAAGACAGTGGCCCTCCAGGACTGAATTTGGAGACCCCTACTTTAGTGGATTGGACAGTGGAGATTGACAGGGAAGTGTTGAGTGGAGAGAGGGGCAAAACACCTCAAGTTAGGATTCGAACCAGGGTCATACCATATGTCAGTGCGTTAACCACTAGGCTATCAGCGCCGAATCCTGATGCTGTTTTGCACATACAACAAGGGTGTTTAGCACAGCACACAGCATTGTTTTGACAATCAGATTAGAGCAATACGTGCAGTATGCGTTGTCAACGGGCGGCGTGCCATCTGAGGCCAAGACTACAGTTCAGCTAGCTCATTCCTGCATGTTGTTGGAAAATAAGTGGTGTGGAAGAGAATAAAAACCTCCATCCAGGAGTTGAGATGGCAGAGGTAATGGCACACTAGAACCAACAAAAGAACACCAGAGGGGAACATTTGAAGCTTGGCCTGGAGAGAAGAACCTTCAAGAAAAGAGCTTTGAGTGACTTCATCTTACTTTACAAGAAGAGAAAGGTGGCCCAAAGGTTTTTGGGGGGGATTTTCTTAAAAATGAGGAGCGGATTGCTGCCCCCCTGCTTCTCAAAAATTATGAGGACCTTTTAATACGGTCCCGTGATAAAAGAACGCCGTTTCCTGCTAAAGGAGTCATTGTTTTCTCTCAAAATACTGTAGCCGTGTCACATTTAGGGGGAAAGGCTAATGGCGTTTTTTCTTTATGCAGATTTATTGAAGAAAGCCTTGATTGCTTTAGCAGAAGGCCAATTCAAGGTCAATTCCCCCAACCCCTGATCCCCCTTTACTTCACACTCTCTCTTTCTCTTTGATTGGAGCTTGTTTCGAGCGTTAGCCAAGTCCTGGGAGCCTCCTGTTTGCCATCTTTGCCTCAGCGTTGAGACCTGACTAATTAATATTCCCACAAAATAGGAGGATCTGGAGGAGTACATGTTTGGGAGATGAGGCTGTGTCATCCAGGGTGATGTGGAGAGCGGATTTGCTTGAAGGGTTCAGCCGTTTGATCTCCATGTGCCACTCCAGGCGTAAATGTGCAGCGCAGCATTTGTTGATACACATCCTCTCTGAGTCACCGTCAGTGCTGTCATCACAGTCCAGACTCTACTGTCATTGTCTGACTGTGATGGTCCACTGCTGTGTTTGTTCTTCTCTCATTAATGTAGCTGTTATTTATGAAGACAGGCAGAGGAGGCTGACCATGCACACACAATAACACCTGATAATAATCTGCAATGATAACACACAATAATGCACTCTTCTCTCGCCTGTTCGCTCATATCCTTCTCTCATCTTCTCATTCCCCCCCCCCCCCTTACGTTTTCAGGTCAAGGCTGGCGTGGGGATAGATAATGAGATTTTTCCTTTTATGCAGTTACTTTATCTGTTATCTTTATAGCTCTGTTTTTGGACATTTCTGCTAAGTACACAGTCATAAAATAGTATGCTTTTGTCACACAGGGGAGCTTCTTTTCTTCCTGTGTCTGTGTTGCACCTAAAGTTTGTTCAGGTATTAATTGAATATCTGATACTTTAAGATCTTACATAGAAATTCAGTGTATGATTTGCACAGACTTCTTTAGCTTCAGATTATGGTTTCATCCAGTTGGAGCTGAATTTAGAATAAAAGTTATTTTCATTTCTTGCGCTTCTCTTAGTAACGAGGCGCATGTTTCTCTGTCAGTTTGTTGTTACAGATGCTGTGAAAGTAGTATTTGAACCTTTAGGGTACGATGCTCAGTTTTTCTTTAATGTAAGTAAATGTATGATGCCATAATGTTTTAAAATAAATTCAGATTGTGAAAGGAATAGATCCAATGACTTACTCACCCTCAAGCCATCCTAGGTGTATAGGACTTTATTCTTTCATATGAACACAATTGGAGTTATTAAAAATATCCTGGCTCTTCCAAGCTTTATAATGGTAGTGAATGGTGCTCCTAATTTTGAAGTCCAAAAAAGTGCATTCATCCATCGTAAAGGTAATCCAACTTTCTGAAACGATGGGGTTTTGTAAGAAAAATATCCATATTTAAAACTTTATGAACTGAAATATCTAGACGGCCTATGCAAATCGAAAAACTAACCATGAGCAATACATTAGTTACTCTATTTGTTAATGTTAGTTAATAAAAAACAGCAGTTCATTGTTAGTTCACAGTACATTAATTAATGTTAACACATACATTTGATTTTAATAATAAATTAGTAAATGTTGAAATTAACATTAGCAAAGATTAATAAATTCTGTAGAAGGTGGGGTTAATTTAGTTCATGTTAACTAATGTAGTTAACTAATGTTAACTAATGAACCTGACTGTAAAGTGTTACCAAAAAAATCTGCTATTATTATTGTTGTTACTGATTAAAAAACAGTGCCGTGATTCACTCTTGAAACATGGTGTGCATGTATTTATTTAATTAACCTTTTTGATTTGATAATCACCATAACATGATTTCAATTTTAATTTTGATTAATCATACAGCCATACTAGACATAATCTACAGACTTAAAAAAAAATCTGTAAAAAAGGATTGTTGAGTGTGCTGCACCGCTTGGTTGCTGAAAGCACGAATTTGCCAAAATATTTAATAAATGACCACGTATGGGATGTGTAAAATTTTGTGAATGACAGGTGTTCCCAGCTTGAGCTTTCTGTATGAGTAACGTAATGATGTTAACGTTGATTGCCAGCACCCTAAAAGCAGCATTGTCTCTACTGACCTCAGCTTGTCCGCTCAATTCTTCTAGCCCAGCTGCAAGCAGGCCGAACGTGTGGCAGCATTAGCCGCCCCATGGCCAGTCCTTCCCTCTCCTCCACTCCAGTTCTCCACTGTCTACGCTTAATGGGGCTTACAGCAGCGGCGCTCTGCCAAGCTGCGCCCTCACGCAGGCCCATACATCAGCCCCCGATGAGGCTCATTAACCCTCCTCTCATGACTCAATACACTCCTCCTCTCTCCCTCGTTCGTCTCCATCACGTCTTCACTTTTCTCCTGGCCAACGTGTCAGACTCCAGTATCCCAGGAGTGTCGTCACAGGTGACGAGATCATGAGAAGTTAAATCGGTCCAGGGCAGCTCTTGCCTAAACCCCACCCCTGACGCTGGATGATTTCAATGCTCTATTACGATGTGATATTTTTAAATATACTGTTTTTTGAGGAATGTGCTCACTTTTTATGAACTTGTACAGTAGTGGTAGACTGATATATTGGCCACGTCGATTAATCTGTCAATATTTGATCATTCTGTGCGTTTTAAAGCTGCAGTCTGTAAGTTTTGCCTCTTCGTCGCCATCTCTGTTTAAAACCTGAAATTGCAGTTATTTGCAGTTTTAAACACTGGCTAGTTATGTACTTGCTCAAATTGGATTTTGCATCATTTTTAACCGAAGTTTCAGACTGCAGCTTTAAGTAAATATTGTGCAATCATTAGTAGCGCATATATCTGCATTATATTGAACATCGGATTGATATAGATATTTGTTGATCACTAATCATAACTTTGGTCATTATTTATGTGTTTCTGATATATATATCTTTGTCTTGTCTCCTTTTGTAGAGAAATTGGACCTCTCAGCTATCCCATTTTCTTCTTGCATAGCGTTTTGTGGCATAAATCCCACTGTTTTGCATTATTATGCCTACTTAATTCCTGGCCAGGTCTGAAATCCAGGATTTGACCAGCCCCCTTGCTCACTCCTGGCTCAGAGGCCCTGAGATGGAAAGACTTTTGCTGGCATATCCGTCACCTCCCATTTCAAACCCTCTCGGAGTCTAAAAGCGCCTAGCGTAGCATTAGCACTAGCTGTGTGGCTTGTGAAGGGCGGGACTTCTCTTCCCAGTGTGTTTGCCCTACAGTTGTGAAAACACCCGTCTGACGGATCGCTCCGCCTGCCCCCGGTGACCCACCGTGGCATGTTTTGATTCATTAATTATGAAATAGTTGCACGATCCAAACCTACACAAAAACACACATGAAAGGGAAACATATTTTATGATGTATGAATATTACTTCCAGTTATTGTTACAGATGTCTTTATCATTAACCTTGTTAAAGTTGGCGTTCATAGGCCAGGAGAGCCAAAGAAAATACTTTTGTGGGTTTTTGTGAAATATTCCACTTTCTATGGGCTTTGGTTCAGTGGCTCATGTTCAAATCCGAAAAGCAATTTAAAAGCAGTACAGAGCCACGAAACACTGATTGTCCAGATAGGGCCAAACAGAGGCCACGGACGGGGACCCGGGACAGTCTGGGTTCAGTGGGCTCTCAATCAGAAACAGAAGCTGGTACACTGCTTAAGCTTTTCCAGAAAAAAAAAAACATTAAACTTGTATAAGATATGATGTAATTGCAGAGAACATATATTGAATTACGTTTATTTTTACAATACTTTACATACCTCACCCCTTGCCTGTTTGTTTATTAAAGGGGACATATCTGACTTTTCTCATATGAAGTTTTAACTTGTTCCTGAGTCTCTCCATCAGTGTTCGACACTGTTACTGACAATCCTCATTTTGGCTGCGTGAGATTCTCCAGTTTTGTTGTTGTTGATTTTCCGAAGCGTGAACTGTTAAAACTCCGCCCTCTTCTGGAGAGCAGACTCGAAGTAGCAGCTCATTTGCATTTAAAGGGACACACACAAAAAGGCACATTTTTGCTCACAACCAAATAGTGGCAAATTTGACAAGCTATAATAAATGATCTGTGGGGTATTTTGAGCTGAAACTTCAGACACACCAGGGACTTATTACATCTTAGGGGCATAATAGGTCCCCTTTAAATATTTTGGTTTATTAATTATGTTTTCCACTTCCAGGAAATGTATAGTACACTTCCATTTAGCACACATTACCTTATTTAAATCCATTGCACAGACTTCCGCAGATTTTTCACTAAAATCAGCACAGAAATGCGGAAAAGGTTTGCAGATTCCCTTGGCCTGCCAATGCGATCAAAAAATAAACACAACAGTTACATTCTCGATTATCAAACAATGATTATCTTAGTATCCTATGCAAGTTTATTTTGTTATGCAATTTTGCTTCTCAAGTTCTTATTTTTAAAGACCTTTAAATATTTTTACTGGAAAACAAGACAAAAATAGTGATTATGGTAATTGATAATCCACGCACATGCTTCAGCTCTCTTTATTAATCTTTTCCTACTCTCTTTGTCTCACACTGTTTGAATAATTAGTCCTCTTGATGAGAGTATATTTTTGTCTTTTTAAATCATTTAAAAGAAAATAAACAGTCTGCTGGCCGCATTAGCATCTGTTTCCTGTGTGCCGCAGTTGTGTGTGTGTTTTAGTTAGTTAAGAGGCACCTGCTTCTGCCGTGGCATATTTCCTGGCGTGCTTGGCACTGCCAGCGCTAAGGAATCCCCCTTCCCTCCTCTCATTTCTCCACATCCCTTTGCCAAACCTCTACGGAAATCATTTGGAAAAAGGATTTGAGTATTAAAGATAACCACACCTGTGATTATCATTAGACAGAGGTGCTGTAAAATGTTAAATCCCTCTCTTTAGTTTAAGTTTCTTTTAATGAGCGGAAAATTAAACCTTTCGGGCAAATTCCAAGTGTTGAATTTTATATAATGATTTAAAAAGAAGTGCTTGGTGAGGTGATTTGTTTTCAGTAGTGTTTTAAGGGCTAGACGAGAGAGACAGAAAAGGACCCTTTTACAAGGGGCAAGTGGGGGAGAGGCGAGGGCTCTCGATCCTCATGAGCTCACATGTCTGCTGTCTGCGTCATCACCCCACAGCTTTCTCATTTATCAGTCTTTGTCAGTTTAATTCATTGGACTCCTTTCTCTTTGGGCTATTAAATAGTTCTCTGGACGCTGGTTACCTTTGAGTTTTTAAAACTGGAGGAGAGTGGACCCAGTGTGCATCACTGTCAGTCTTGCTGTAGTCTTGCGTAGCCAGATCTTCAGACTGACTCGATCGCAGCTTTCATTGGCCAAGGACCGCCCAGGAGGACATTTGACTCGCATGTAAAGCAACCAATCACAGTTCGTACAACTGAGGCTGAGACTAGCCATGCTGTATTATATTAAACAATAATAGTGTTATTATTTTGTGAAGATTAAGGGCTGTTAGGTAAAATCACTAACACACGTGAAAGTAAAACTGCAGAACGAGGAATATTATAGTATTTATTTTGTTGATTATTTTAGAAATTGGAGTCTAAAATTAACATTTGCCAAAATAGACTTTGAGTAAATGAAACATTTTATGTTTCCAGTTGAATTGTAAGAATGATGATCCGGTGCATCTTTTTACAATTTATAGTCCATGGAAAATCTACCATTACCAAGTTCAACCCTCATATTGTTTATTTTTTATTTATTTGTTTATTTTGAAATGTTGATTTGAAGTGTCAGTTTTTGCATTAATTTTGGGGGAATGCTTTGCATTCTTGATATTTTAGATTGGCACCCCTTCATTGCTCTGCACTTTGTTTTCTGCATCATGGCTGATTTGTAGATTGCACACACAAAACATGCTCTGTATTTTCATATTTTTGCCTATTTCCCATTCATTTCCTATGGCAGTCATTTTTGTTTGTGTGAACAACACAAGTGTGACTATTTCTTTACAATCATTTTCTACCATTCCAATGAAATTTTATCTGCCTAAAATGACAAAATAACACCAGAGGATTCACTTAAATTACAAATGCAATGATTGAGGATGATAGATATATCAGTTGTTATATTAATAATAATTTTTTCCCCCTGTGGTTTCTCAGCTGGAATCTGAGCTGGAGCAGTGTGAACGAGAGAGCGCCGAACTGCAGGAATACGCCAACTCCGTCCTGCAGCAGATCGCCGATCACTGCCCGGACATCCTGGAACAGGTGGTCAACGCTCTGGAGGAGTCGTGCTGACTGGACCACACCGCACCGCACCACGGAGCCCAGTCCTGCATCCTCCCCTCTTCCTGCTTCTCCCTTTCTTCTGCTGTTTCACAGGATGCCAGAACACAAACTCTCTCACCCTCACCCACATGCACAATTCAAAGGACAGACACATACGGGAGAGACTGACGGCTCACAAGTCAAGTGCACGCTTGGATTGGCTTTGGGGTGTGGGAATGGTGGGCTTTCCTTCTGCCATCCCCTACCACCACATTCATCCTCTCTGCACCTTCAGAATCCTGTTTACACTCACACAAACACGGGAAAGGGGGAAATGAGCATCAGAGAAGCTCAGTATTATAAGACATGTTAACTTATTTAGTTGTCTGTCTCTGAAAGCCGTCCTGCAGGAGGTGGAGTTCTCTCTGCGAGGGGCAGGAAATAATCTCCTTATCTTGATATACACGATTGCCACAGCTCTTAAAAGCTGGAGGATTTTTAAACCATTTTGAAGAAATTTAGACCCCCTTCCCCTTTCTCCCAGTCCCTCTTTTTTTTATTTTTTTTTTTTTTTTTTTTTTTTTTACAGATGCTGTGTTACTGACGTTAAATTATGGGTCATTCACGCAGGGCAAAACTCCTGCACTTTCAAACCATCTGGTTTCACTCAAAACTTGGTTAATGCTCCAGTTGTGCCAGCAGACAGTCCGTGCGGACTTAAACATACTTTTACTATCGTAGTCAGTAGCAGGTTTAGATTACCGCAGCCCCCACCATCTGGGAATTCACTATTGACTTGGTTACTGGCCGATTTTCTCCCAAAGTCTCGTTCATAAAAGTTATGAAACGGACAATATGGGTAATGTTATCCCGTATGCACCTGTCACCAGCTAAAGAAACCACAGCCCTGGTTTGTGTCTGTTAAAGGTGAGAGGAAGAAAATTATTTGCCTTGGAAGTTGTAGGTTTATTGCTGCTAACATTTGTCTTTGCATGTGGCAGGTTTGGTTTGGTTATGTTTTTCTTTTCTTTTTTCCCCCCGTGGCCGGCTCTCTGATGCCGAGGGCGGTAAAACAGAGGGTGTATTGCCGACGCAGATGTTGTGGACGCAGAAGTGCCTCATCATCAGAGAGCAGCTGCCACACATCACTGGAATAGGAAAATAGGCACCTATCACTCATTCTGTACTCCGAAAACTATGTGGTCTCACACTGGGATGAAGACTAGCAGTAGTTTCTCAGTTTGCTCGCTTTTCCAAAGCTTCTTTTTTTGATGGAGACTGTCAAATAAGAGTAGTTGTTTAGGAAACCTCTTCTTTATTCCACTCTCTCTTTTTTTTTTTTTAAACACATGCAATGTTTTTTGCGGTTGCTTTGTGATCACCCCATCTTAGATAACATCAAGCTTTGATCCCAAGCATCTCACATGTACCATCATGCTCCTCTCTCCTGCTCTATCATCCTCAGTCCCGGGCGTCTCTGTTAGCACAGCCGGCAGGTGTATCCTTTTTCACTTTATGGTTATATGGGTCTATATCCGTTGGCATTGGGTGTCCGTCTCTGGACCGGCCACAGGAGTGATAAGACACAACCTCGCTCAACTCGCGATAAACGTGGTTGCCTCATCGTGCGGATCGGCCGTTGCTTTAAAGTCCAGAGTCAACTTCCCCTGTGGATGACACTGGGCGTAACGTGCCCTCTGCTCCTCGCTCTCTATATCTCCTCATCCCTCCCTCATTCATGCCTGTGTGTAGTTTATGGCTCTGACCTGCTGTGCCGTGTTAGTCATACTCCTCTCCGCACGATAAGCTCGACAGACAAGACAAACAGCACATGATCACAGAGAATATAATCATCTCTCTCCCACACTCTCCCATATCACCACATTACCTCTGCTCATGCCCATACTCACTAGAAAAAAAGCCACATGATGTTGGGCCAAACGTTTGCTTTACCCAGGTTTGATTGACCTCTGAGTCATTCTGTGAGTCACCTATAACTAGTACACATTCATGTCTGTTTGTCTCTTTAAGTGATTTAGGTTAAAAGAAGAGTAGCTGGGTGAAAACACATTTAGGTAACATTTTACCCCAAAATCATTTTGCAACCACATTTTCCCTTTAAATTATCAGCCATTTGTATTGTTCATTATTATTATTATTATAATTTACATCATTCTCAATGGTGTTTCTCAAAGTACGGAATTACACTTAAAAAAATCCTCCAAAAATCTTAAATATTAATTAAAGGATTAGTTCGCTTCAGAATTAAAATTTCCTGATAATTTACTCACCCCCATGTCATCGAACATGTTTATGTCTTTCTTTCTTCAGTCGAAAAGAAAGTATGGCTTTTTAGGAAAATATTCTTGGATTTTTCTCCATATAGTGGACTTCAACAGGGTTCAACAGGTTTAAGGTACAAATTGCAGTTTCAGTGCAGCTTCAAAGGGCTCTACATGATCCCAGACGAGGAATAAGGGTCTTGTTTAGCAAAACGATCTGTCATTTTCTGAAAAAAAAAAAAAAAAAAAAATATATATATATATATATATATATATCAATATATCAAGACAAATGCTTGTCTTGCACTACCATCCATGACTTCATGCATTATGTAGTCACGTTGGAAAGGTCACTCGTGACGTAGGCAGAAGTACAGTACATTTTCTCCTCCAAATTCAAAATCGTCTAACGTTGTTTTACCTTTTTTTTTTTTGTAAAGGCTGATTGACTTAGTCTTTGCAAGTTCACTTTGTAAACACTGGATCAGTACTTCCACCTATGTCACATGTGAACTTTCCAATGTGATTACGTAATGTGTGGAGCATCACAGAGTTGGTGCAAGACGGGTGTTTGCGGATAAAAAGTACATAGTTGTTTTTTTTCTTTTTAGAAAATGGCCAATCGTTTCAATAGATAAGACCCTTATTCCTCGTCTGGGATCGTGTAGAGCCAATTGAAGCTGCACTGAAACTGTAATTTGGACCTTCAACCTGTTGAACCCTGTTGAAATCCACTATATGGAGAAAACTCTTTAAAACTTTCATTTCTTTTTCAACTGAAGGAAGAAAGACAAACATCTTAAATTACATGGGATTGAGTAAATTATCAGGAAATTTTAATTCTGAAGTGAATCCTTTAAATGAATATTAAATGCTTTATTTCAATATTTCAGCATAAATTAAAACCAGTAAAACAATTACTTTTTGTTTTACATTTACAATTACATTTTACAATTTTGTCACATCACAGTAATGAAAAATGGTGAAAATTTGCTTGAAACAATTTGTTTTCTTATTGCAATATATAATTTTCTATTTCTATGTCCTTGACGTGTTTCGTGAGATTCACCACTTCAACCACTTTAACATCATATTCCCACGCTTTCGTGGTCAATGCCAAGAAAACGCCCGTTCGCGTGCCATTCTCACCCTTGGCACAGTAGATCTTATTGCAGTCATATACGCTGAATCTCCATAAAGTATTTTATGGTTTTATGCTCTTAATTACCGCTGATGGACTTCCTTATGAGGACATAAATGTGACGAGCAGCTCTGTCAGGCTTTTAAAATCAAACAGCTGATTGATGACGCCCGTCCTGTTTTTCATCTCTGTCGCTTTCTTTCCGTCTGCTATCTCATTCACGCACAAACACAGTTTTGGCCGTCACCCGTGGGTCTCTGAAAAATGGGGCTCAGTTATCTGCACCGTGGCTGAATCTCCCCGCTTAGACTAAACACAGACCCTTCACGCACACACTCACTATCACTGAGACCCTCTTTCGATTTATGTGCTTCAGTACAGGAGCTGGCCTCTTACCGCCGCTCTCCCTGCCTCCGCTCAGCTTAGAGCACTCCGGAGAATTCACTAAGAAAACAAAAAGAAGGAACGCTGTGATAACCGGGAGCAGATCAGAGAAAGAATGACCCTGCGCTTTTGCAGAGGGTGTTATTGTGTGTTGAGTGAGTGTCTCTCTGGAGCTCTGGTATTTGTGTGATTGCTGGTTTCACACAGAAGAGTATGGAAATTCCCTGCAGGCTTTGGATTGCTCCGTACGTTCGGAGGCTCCCCCGTCTCAGTGATTCCTCCCTGTGTATTTGAAAAATTAAAGAGATCTACACCAGCGTTCTCTGCACTATAGCTAATTACCAGTTCAGAAGCACTTTATATGAAGCCTGTATATGTCACAATATTTAGAACGCTAATGCATTCACAATGCCTTATAACACTGCGTAATCTTTTCAGAAAAAATCTATATTATAATACTTGCTTTATAATGTTTACACCTTTAACAACTGTAATGCATTATGAAACAGAACACATGAAATTTGGTACTTATAATGCTTTTTATTTTAAAGGTGTAGCCATTAGATAAGTATTATAGAGTATTAAAACTATTTGTAACTATTCATAAGCACATTAAACTAATAAGTTGTGTTATAAGTCATTATGAATGTATTAAAAATGCACTATATAAACACTTTTTGATCTCAATGTTAGAAAGTGGCATGATTCAGTTCACGATTATAGCACTATATACCTGAATTCACTCTACACTAAAAAACGCTGGCTTAAAAACATTGGGTTGAAAATGGACAAACTAAGCGATTGGGTTGTTTTAACTCAGCTGCTGGGTTAAATGTTTGCCCATCCTGCTGGGTAGTTTTTATTTAACTCAACTATTGTTTAAAAATGACTGTGTTGCTCGTTTAAAATGAACCCAAAGTATGTTGGAAATTAAATTGCTTATTTTTTGAGTATCATTGCTGCCACTAGTAATTGTCTGATTTTTAATTTTCAACCAATTTTGGGTTCATTTTAAGCCAGCCATATAATAATTTTTAAACAATGGTTGGGTTAAATAAACCGGTCACTGGTTTGGTCCATTTTCAACCCAATTTGGGTTGTTTTTAACCCAGCTTGTACTTAATCACCCTATATTACCCTATACAGGCTTCATAGAAGGGTGTTATATTTATCTGGTGATTTTTGTGATGGTGAATAGCTATTTATAGCAAATGCTTCACTATTTTTTTTTTGCACATGACTCCCATTTCTTTATAGCGGAGCAGCTCATAGGATGTGGTCAGCTGACTTTCCATACCGTTTGGTTTTTTACATCTACCTGGCTTGAAACTGCGTTCAGCCACGAGTGTGAATGAGCATGAGGTGTTGCTTCATGTTCTCATATGAACATTTTTCATCCTCATTAAACTCACCGAGGCATGTCTGTGGAGGGTGAGAGAGAAAGAGCAAGCGTGGGACGGCCTGTAAGCGCTCGACTTTTAACGCATTTATTTTCCAGTCGCACATTTTGCCGTCTAGATTTTTATTCTACCCTATTTTGTCCTATAACATGAGACATTTAAGTAGACAGTGTCTACTTAAGTACTACTTTAAAACAAGAACTACATCATGCTCAATGTCCCATAATTCTTAGCGTTAAGCAGTAGTGCTGCCATCCTGGCCGCCTCAGTTTTGTCATACAGATGCTATTATACTGTTTTATTTGTTACTAAAGACAAAGACCTTGACACAACTGTGAGAACATGTCTCATACAGAAATCTATATTTATATAAGTTGATGGTTGGACTTAGACATACTGTAGTACAATTTGCACAAGCGTCTGGGGAAGAGAATATATATCCGTCTGAACAAAATGGCTGTCTGCCTTTAAAAAAAAAAAAACAAGAAAAAAGAAAACTAGAAACACTAACATTTGTCTTGAAACGAAAATTAAAGAAGAAGCCTTCTAAGTGTCAAATCAAAGCTGTTAACAAAGATTTTCGAAATTGTTACCATGTGTTTGATGATGTACTGTTGCTATCTTCTCCGCATCTCCTTTGATTTTGATTCCAACTCATCTTACAGCTGTTGTTTTGTTCCCGTTGGGATTGTTTGTTTTTGTTCTGCAGTCCTTGATAGTGTGCGTGATTGCAATGTTGAAAACTGCAGCGTGTTTTATATTACAAAACATGTATGTCTGTTCTCGGGGGCTGGAGAAACATCCGTGACCGTGTTTCGAGTGGACTGAGAAGATGCCAAGACCTTTGCTTGAGAACTGTGGTCCTAATAGCACTCTGGGTTGCTGGAGAATCCGTGTTATGTTAGGTTAGCATCATTTATGCGTTTTCAGGAGATAAGCAGCATGTTCTGTTGACCGTTTTGGTCAGACGATCAGCGTCACTCCACACGAAGCCTCATTTGTTGTTCGTAGTAATTTATTGCACGCGTAAACACACTCAATTTTTTATGGCCTCCTAAGTAGATTGCCTATTAAATTGTTTACTTATTAACTCATCTTGAATTGTCATTATTTACCCAAACGGTCCGTCAACACGTCCACATTTTTCATGCATTACTTCCCTCCACTTAGTTTGATGGACTGAGACTGTTTAAAGCATGAAACCACATAAAACATCCACTGAAGGATTTGGCAAGTTTATGTCTGACTTTCCGTTCTCCATCTGAGCGAATTCGGTGCCAAACGAAGCTAGTCAGCTGTAGAAAGTGCCACAAATAATAACTTGCCTGTCGTTCATCAGCAACCAAAGCCAGGTCACGTGACCTTTTACTGTTTATATCATGTTTGCTTTATTTTTAAACCTTTAAACCTTAATTGACACAATAAGAGGTCAAACCCAAACCAACTCCAGCTAGATGAAGCACCAGAACAGACGCCTTTATGAAGTGTAAAATCGACTATAATGGAGTTGAATGAACAAGGACCTAATCTTCATTTCAACTCAGACCTGTGGGTAACATAGTCATTTTCTAGACTGTTACAAAAGTTCTGTGTGCCTGAATAAGAGAAAACGTCGAGCTTGAAGTTGGCACTTAATGTGGTACCTTCTTTTTTCCTCTGGATGTTGTCCTAAGAGAGTGTCAGACCTCAATATCACCCCATTCAAATCATGTTCTCTTGGCTCCAGCAACCCTGCCTTCTGTCACAGTAAGGGTCTGTCTTTTCTAATGATTCATGCTCTTTTTCTACGCAGTACACAGAAACACTGTCAAGGAGGATTCTCGCCCTTTCCCCTTTTAATTTAATGAAGAAAAATAAATGGAAAAATGTCAACTTTAACCCAAAGCTGGTCATCTTTCATGTCTTTTGGTATTTTCACATTCACAAATACAAATACTGCCTTATGTCTGTGTGAAAAGATGAAAAGATTTCTGTAAAAAGAAAATGAAAAATAACAAAAAGGCGTATTGTATTCAGCTTTTGCCTTTGTATGTATATAAACTCTATCATTAAGTCCTTTATTGTGTTTTGGTGTTTTCTGTCAATTACGGTGTTTGTATTATTCTTCTCTGTTCCAAACTTAGTAAGCTGCCTACCTAGACTGCATCATATAGGTGCACTTACAAGGCCAAGACTGATTCAGAAAGGAACATTTACACTAGGTTAAAGTTGGGATAAAAAGGGACAAACCCAGCGATTGGTTTAAATGTTTGACTCAACCTGCTGGGTAGTTTTTATTTAACTCAACTATATTGCTCGCTTAAAATGAACCTAAAATTTAAAAATCAGGCAAAATTGAACACGTGAGCCATGTGTTTTACGCTTATCCGAGTGGTGTGTCAATAACCTTAGCGACATCCAAATGGCAAAAACTCAAGTTTAGTGGGACATTTAGGACTCCAAGTGAGTCATATTATGACGTTCAAAACAGAGATGCTGTTTTAGATGGCAGCTGCCTGTGTAGACGGTAAACGGCAGGGTAGCTCACCAGGCTTTGGATCAGAGCTGATGTGTTCAATAATTACTCAATGAGTCAACACATAAGACTCGTATCTGTGTACCTGCTGCATTGATGCAGTGGCATCCCCAGTGTTCAGCCGGAGACTCCCTTCCTCTTCTGTGCGTCTCTCCAGACAGAAAGAAACTCGTTTGATACCGATGCCTCAAGCCACAAAAAAGGAACACAGATGGCCCGTTGAGATGTCTTGGTTTCCTCCTCCAGCTTTTTGCACAGACCCCCCAAGGACTGGATTTATTGGAGATTACACATCACCACTTAGGCCACCCAGCAGAGTTCCTGTTCGAGTTTACACTCCTCATTTTACGATATACAACTTGCATGCAGTATATATCAAGTAGCGACCAGAGCATCCAGAGTGGGAAAGATCCAGTCGCTTTAGGGAAACTCATTGGCTGAACACGCAATGAGAAGAATATGACCACCATTTAAATGTGCAAATTTCAAGGGAATTTCCCCCTGGGAAGGCCTTACTTATGCGCTGGTCCAGAAATCACAGGAGCTGCATCCGGATTCATACTTTCAGAGTGTGCTGTTCCGTGAAGAATTAACTCAACTGTCAATGAAGTACGAGGTATGCAGGTGTGTAGTGTAAATGCATTTCCAGACCGGCTACATCCATAATGGAACTGTGTTCGCATACTGCATAGTCGGGAAGTAAGCAAATTCTGACCAGGGTTGAGCTGTTCGGTATTGAATTTAGTGAGCCTTTTAAATTACAATTCAGTTCCATATTTTGAGTTGATTTTGAGTTAAGAAAGCAAACAGGATCCAGAATTGCTATTTGAATTGAATATAAAGAAGAAATGAACAAAAAGTTAAATGTTTGAAGGTCTATTGGATGGGCGGATACATGGATTGGTTGATTGATCCCACTTCAACTTCCTATGTGTGACCAATTTATATTCACACTCATGAATTAAAAGCAATCCAGTTGTAAATTTTGCCCAACCCTGGGTCTGATCCTCTGATGCAGTGAGTCCGTGCGCCTCAGGAATGAGGGAGTTCTGCCCTTCCTCAGTCTGGAATCATCACGCTGCTACTCCTGGATAAGCAGACCAGCCAATGATTGGCAACCATCTCTATCCCATAAAGCCCTATATCCAAACAAGAGTGGCCTGTAGAGCTCTCTTTCTGTTTAAAGTGCATGTATATATAGAAATACTTCTGCATATGTTTTTACAGAGAGGCACAGAGGATAAGAGGTCCGTGTGTGGGTGTGGAAACGATGTGGTTTCAGCCGTAGCGGCCAAAGGCACACTGATTGCAAAAAGCAAGGGGAGAGAGTGAAAAAAGAACAGTAAGCGCCTAAAATAAACGCTGTGTCTATAGGATAGAGAAGCATGGAAAAACTTATTTTTTCACATCACTTGAAGGACATAAAGAAAACAAGACCCGTCACTTACATGAATGCGGTGCATTGTCTGGGTTTTGTGGTGAGTTGCACTCAACAATTTGTCCGTACTGCTTGGAAATGGCATTATCATAAGCAAAGTTTGCTTTAGCACACATAGATATACGCTAAGTACGTGACAGCGCATAGGGGAAGGCTATGAGAATGATATGTGAGAACTGGAGTGCTATTTAACTAACTGCCACAATGCACAATTTTGCTACACGGTGGTCTTAATTTCTCTATGGTAATCTGGTCCCTGGTTTTGATTCATCTCCCTCCCTTAAAGGATTAGTTCACTTCAGAATTCAAATTTCCTGATAATTTACTCACCCTCATGTCATCCAAGATGTTTATGTCTTTCTTTCTTAAGAGAAATTAAGGTTTCTGAGGAAAACATTCCAGGATGTTTCTCCATATAGTGGACTTCAACAGGGTTCAACGGGTAGAAGGTCCAAATTAAAGTTTCAGTGCAGCTTCAAATGGCTCTACATGATCCCAGATGAGGAATAAGGGTCTTATCTAACAAAACAATGTCATTTTCTTAAAATAAAATATATATATATATATATACTTTTTAACCGCAAATGCCCATCTTGCACTAGCTCTGTGATGCGCCACACATTACGTAATCATGTTGGAAAGTTCACACGTGACGTAGGCGGAAGTACTGATTCAGTGTCTACAAAGCGAACGTGATTAAGTCAAACGCCTTACGAAAATAGGTAAAACAACGATGTCGGACGATTTTGAAGTTTGAGAAAATTTGTTTTTCGTCCTACCGCGGTACTTCCGCCTACATCACACGTGACCTTTCCAACGTGATTACATAATGCGTGCCGCATCACAGAGCTACTGCAAAATCAGCATTTGTGGTAAAAAAGTATTTAAATTTTTTTTTTTTTGTTTAAGTGACCAATTGTTTTGCTAGATAAGACTCTTATTCCTCGTCTGGGATCATGTAGAGCCATTTGAAGCTGCATTGAACTTGCAAAAACTTCAACCCGTTGATAGCTGTTGAAGTCCACTTGAAGGAGAAAAATCCTGGAATACTTTCCTTAACTTTTTAATTGAAGAAAGAAAGATATAAACGTTTTGGATGACATGGGGGGGGGGTTGAGTAAATTATCAGGAAATTTTAATTCTGAAGTGAACTAATCCTTTAAAACAATTATGCTTTTTTTGAAAAAAACATAAGCATCAGCACACTTCTCTCCTTCAAACGCTCGATTTGAGGTGTCATTCATGACGCTGCTGGATGAGTTACAGCCTAAAGTTTCATACTTAAGGTTGGCAGTTTGCTGAAATCCCTAACCTTTAGTTTGAGCAATACTTACAGTGATACTTGCCTTAGCAAGCAGAACTAATGATAGATTGAACAGAACGCAGAGAGTTTGCTGCTTTCTGCTGACGCTGGTCTTTTTCGGAAAACATGTCAACAAATTACAGACGGACAGATCTGCGCCGGGATTTTACCTGTCCTGTAAATCAGTGTCTAGTAGTGATCTCGCTGATATTAACACGCTCGTTGAGAGCTAAACAACTAATTACAAGGCCATTATTAAGTGCACACGCACACATGTACAGTGCAGTACAAAGAACCAGACATGTAAGAGCCATTACAAGCTCTGACAGGTCTCTAGAGGATGATCTTACCTGGAGCTTCAAAAACAGCCGTTGATGAAACAGCAGCTCAAAAGAATGTCTGTCTGTCCTGATCGAACTGTTGAGAAACAGAACAATGTCAAGACGCACTGAAATGACTTTATTTCAGGGAATAAGACTCATTTTATATATATAGGTAAAGAATGGAGCAATTCTGAGAAGAGGTTTGGAACCAAGTCAGAGCCTGAGGACTGGAGCTGGGTTTGATTATGTACAGGAGTTTGTGGGTCCTGGGATGTTTGTCAGTTAAAAGCTGCATCACGTTTTTAGCTCGTCTCTATCGTGGCCATTTTGACATGCTTACACTTTGCTTACATTTGATCTGCCGTGGCAGACGTGAGGGAGAGGGTTCAAAGGCCTCGCATTCCCATGACAGCCGCAGTGTCAGTCAGCTCACCGTTTCCACGGAGAGACGGGTTCCTTAACCCCGACGAAATGAAACTTTAGAAGGTCCCTTATAATACCTTCATCCCTCAATGTTGTTACAACAATTGGGATGGGAAAAGGGCTCAGCAGATTGAGATGTTATCGATACTTTTGTCAGACTCTTTCACACTCATTGCCAGCAGAAAGCTCCAGATGTCAGAGGTGGGCACGCAGCGGTAGATCAGGCCCATATGTGCGCCGTGACTCAGGAGTCGAGCGCCGCAGAATGTGTGTTCTGGAGAAATGGAGTCGGGTCTGACCCCTCCACGCTCGTTAAAGCAATATCTTCACATGTGGAAACCCGATACGGCTCTACTGCGTGTTTGTCCTCCATTGTCATCTACTGTTCGTTCAGTCGCTCCATATGTGAGCGGGACTGTGGCTGCACCCCACCAGAGCTCCGAGCCAAAAGTATGATTGTCCTATTTATGCATTTGTAGAGCCGGAGCATGAAAACGATCAGATTCAAATTACAGCGCACTGTTATTCAAAACGATACTTTATTGCTGTTTTATAAACGTTGCTTATTATTGTGTAATGCTTATATGCGCATTATTTTATTTTATACATTATGGGTTGACGTAAAATGTGACACAAATTTTACCGTTCTAAAATTATTTAACCTCAATCTTGTTGACTTTAAAGAACTTTTTAAAAAAGAATTAGTGTTAAGATTCTAGTTAAAAACACCATTATCCACTGCCCGGCCAAAACAAAAGTCAGTAATTTTATCCCTTAACTCCTCTTTGATCACCAAAATGACATGTTTTTTTCATTGAAAAAAAAAATTTTCTTCATGCCTTAAAATAGCTTGAATGTAACTTGGCTTATCTACTATATACCATTCTATGAATATGCAAATAAGCCCCCCCCACTCATACCACACTCAAAAAAATAACCGTAAAAAAACCAAACAGATTTACACAGTTAAATACCGTTTTCCGTTGAAACAGTAATATGCGGTAAAAAACAATGCATTAATGGTAATACTATTTGGCATTTTCAAGAAAGTAACCTATGTAACTAAGTAACTTTAATTACATAGCTAAGTAACTTTCTCGAAAATGACAAATATTTCCCAGAATGCATTGTTTTATGGTATGTTACTGTTTCAGTGGAAAACAGTATTACTGTGTAAGTTTTTCATTTTTCTACAGTTAGATGATCACACGTTGATGTGATAGTTTGTGACGTCAGAAACGTCTGCGAATTTTTTCAAACCGCATTTTAGAGACTGGCTTTGATTCACTGCCGTTTTAAAGAGAGTATTTTAAAAATACTCAGCAATGGTGTTAACTGATGAATTTGCACATAGTGTGTCTTAAAGCACACCACATATAAACAACATTAAAAACTTGATTTTCACCACAGTGGGACTTTAAGAGTCTACGACTGGATCATTATTGCCGTGATTATTATGTTTCTAGCATGTTAAATGTTTGGCAACAGTTCTTCAAACCCTAATTGATGGTGTGTGTTGCTTCTCATTACTTCACAACATTTATTTCCATCAAGAGGTGCATCATTTTTTTTAATGACAATGCAAGAGGTGAGCACTCTGTAAAGTCTCTTCCAGCACATCCCAAACACTTTCAATGAATCTATCTCTTTGTCATGTGTGAAAATGATTCTTCAAGCTCCCTCTCAACCATTCTTTCACAATTTGAGCCTGATGGATCTTGACTTTGTCATCCTGGCCATGATACGTCTTCCATGGTTGTTAAAGAAATGAAAAGCTACACACTCCATCAACTAGGGTTAAAAGAACTGTTACCAAACATATAACATGCATAGACTCTTTAAGTGTTTGCCTTTTATTTATTTTTTCTGGCTGGGCGTTTACATTTACTGCATTTATGTATATATGTAAATATATGTATGAAATATTGTTTAACTAAAAAAAAACAAAAAAACACTGTGACATGTAATCTACCAATTTGTATCGTTTTATAGAAAGTAAAACATTGTAGATTTAATGTTTCAGAACTCATGAAAAGTTTTGATTGGGTTTCCAAAGTATACCCAGGCGTGCCACAGTAAAGCTCATCTCTCCTATAAAAACTAATTACGACAAGTTTATTGTCTGACTAATAGGAGCAGCGGTTGGGACAGTATTCCAAGTGTTCGTCAAATAGCAACGCGCTGTTGGAGGACTGTGGTTTCTCTCCCTCCCCTGTTTCGAAGCTGGAGAGATGGGGAGGGCAGGCCCATGAGTAGGCAACGCGCAAACTAGTCAAAACTCACTCTTTCACCCCCCTGCCTGCGGACTGAAGCAGTCGCAAGAGTTTCTTCGTCGTCTGCTTTTAGTGCTGGGTTTGGGGTTAAGAGCCCGAACAGCCTCTGGAAAGAAAAGAGGGGGAAAGTTTGAAAAGTTTCCTGCGCAAAAGGAGGATTTAATGCTGAACTGAAGTTTTAAGCGTAAAAAGTTGTGAATGCATGAGCTCTGTGAGGTGGACTGAATGACTCCAGACTGCTTTTGTCTGCTAATTTCTCTAATAAGGAGGAAAAGGCTTTTGTCGCTCCTGTTGCGCGCCGCACGCGCAGCGCGTTCGTTTGCGCTCTTGTCAAACTTTCAAATGTTTAATTGACACCTGTTGCGTGACGTCGTGATGCACTGTAGCCCGGTAAGTGTCTCAAAACTTTGAAAAGATTAAATCGAGTCATTTTCGCGGACCTTTTTTTTTTTTCTTCCCCCTCTCTTGCAATGGACAGCGCCGTGTTTTGGAGTATGTTCTTCGTTTTGTAAGTGAATGAAAGAGAGAAAAATTGATAAATTGATCGGAGCTGGAAATGTTTCATAGTTTTCAGAAGTAACTCCTACTTTGTAAGCGCTTCAAAAGAACATAACGGAGAGCAGAAGACCGACTTCAGCTGTCAAAACTTTTGGAGACCTACACTGAACGGATAGAACGAGATCTGCGAACAAGTAAGCTCTAGTTACTATCAAACCGAAAAGTTGTATATTGTTTGGAAATGATGTTTGTTGAAGTTGCCCTGAGCGTTTGGTTATTTCAGAACATGCCTTGAGAAAAGTTTGTGCCGGCCAGCGAATCTTCCAGGCTTCATGTACTCTATTCATCTCAAAGTTCCTGCAAAAATCTGCTTTTGCCCAAGGCATGATAGAGAGCGCGGGTGAGCACCATCAGTTTGAGCAATTAGAAATGAGCTGTAGGGGTGAAACACTGTCACACATGCCCAGCACCTTCCTGAGCTCACGGGACAAGTTGTAGGACTCTTTGTTTAAATATAACAGGTTTACTGGACACCGATTTTGGGGGTAAAAAAAAAGTATTTTCTCGTCTCGTCTTTGAATTGATTGATGAACATTAAACGACAAAATTAGTATTAGCTATCTGATTCAGCAAGATGTGCATTTTTTTTTAAATAGTTAAAATATTGAGCAGAGGAAGGTTTTAACACTCTCAAATGATTGCACATATATGGGACCGTGTTTAGGCCTGCGTTTGACAGTCTCACACAGTTATGTTTATGTTTGTTTTGTATTTTTATTATTATTATTATTATTATTATTATTATTATTTGCAGTTTTACCTGCAAAATAAATCTTTCCTGTTTATGCTTGGAGCAGAAATCATTTTTTTTAGTATTTTTTTGAGCACGTAAATTACAACAATACATTCCTGCACAAACTGTGCATGTTTTCTATTAGTGTTGCAACCCATGCGCACTCTTTATACTTGGCCTTTAATTTACGTAAATTGTAGATTTGTAAAGTACGCAAATATATGACGTAGAAATATGGAAAGAGTATATAAAAGTTGGAGACACAGATTTAAAAAAAAAAAATAAATTCCAGTTAATTTTATGGGATACTGAAATAATGCGAATCACTTTAGTCTCAATGGATGTGTGGCACATCTTTCGAATCGAGGTCAAATGTTTGAAATGATTTTATCTGAATCGATTTCATGAAACGTGTTGAAGCTGAACAAATGATTGACAGTTGCTGACTTTTGGTGCCGCTTTTAAATAAGCCATCTGCAGTTCGTCACTTAAAAAGAGTTCTCGTGCGTTTGAAAAGCGCCAGGTACAATTCTGTCTATTCTTTTATGCTGTTGTTACATGTGTTTTCAAACGTTTCAGTAACCACAGAAATTAGATTACAATTAGTTACAGAGCGCCAAGTGTGTACGGTCGCGAGCGGAAGTCGTGTTCACCCTGAGGAGTAACCATAGCAACAGTATAAACTGCTCGAGAGCTTACCGTTAAGATCAGTTCTGGATAGCGACGAAATCCTTATTTATCGCTATATTTTTACAAGTGAAGGGATAGTTTATCCAAAATTGAAAATTCTGTCATCATTTAACGTTACTCACCTTCAAGCTCATCCAAACCTGAATTTATTACTTTCTTCTGTTAAACGCAAAAGAAGACATTTTGAAGAATGTCGGAAATCAAACCGTTGATGGACCCCACTAATAGACCTGTAGTACTTTTTTTTCCCCCGGAAGTCATACAGGTTTGGAACAACTTGAGGGTGAGTAAATGATGACAGAATTTTCATTTTTGGGTGCACTGTCCCTTTAAGAAATATATAACGAAATAATTAGTTTTGTGTGAAATGTCTGTAAGATGGTTTGCTAACTGAGAATGGGTTGTTGCGAGATGAACCTCGACAGAATATACATGTAATAATTTGAATAATCGATGAAAAGACATTTGCAAAAAATATCTTTATTACGTTTTCATTGAAATGTTTTGCCGTCAAACTCATCCGCATTGTTTGAAGACTATAAATCAATAACTATCTGTAAAATTAAAAAAAACAACAACAATAACAGTTGTTGGCAAAAGTATTTCACCATAAAAATTGCTTTTACAACAATACTTTACATTTTCAACCGTAATTATTTTAGTGTCATGGGAGATAAGGAGAGGTCATGGACTCCAAACTGTAAAATTATATCACTTAAGTCTTAATGTGTTGGAAAATATAAATGTGTTCATTTTCTGAGCTATTTTTAAGTGTTCACAAACACTATGCAAAATGTTCTGCGCTTCTGTTTTGTTTAATTATTATGGATATTTCCTGTGTTGCCCTTTCCACAGTATTTGAATTTCTGTGTGTTTGTGTAATGTAAAGCTACCTTTTCGGTGCCTCTGGAACGATAAGATGATTCTTGTCTGCTCGGCCAAAATAGTTTCTAACCGCAAAAATATAAACAGGTGTCGTTTAACCAAACACGTGAAGATTTAGATGTACTCTGAGGCTCTCTTTTATCAGCTCCAACTGAAGAACAGACAGTGGGAAGCAATATCTCCTGTTGTGTGTATAAACGCTGGCTGCGGGTTTCATTCCCCCGTATGTCGGCCGTATAATTCATGTATTTGTGTTTTACCTTTTCTCCCTGCCAGAGACTGAGTTTGAGCAGGTTTAATTGACACGCAGGCCTTGTGTTAAACGCATTGCCCAGATGTGCTGTATTTAAGTCCTTATCGATACTCGAAACTTATTACACTTATTTCCTCCAGCCGGAGTGTTTAACTGTGAGGTTAATTTGCCGTTTTGTGACTAGCGTTCCTGTTAAGATCGTAATACTCTCTCCTTTTGGGCTGGACAAGAGCAAGAGGGCATCCGCGTTGTATTTGATTATTCCTATTTGTTCTGATTTGAATCAGCATGAATCTGAAAATGTGTTATCCACGGTGTGGTAAATATCTAGAGGATGTGTACGGAAGTGCGTTTGTTGTGGTTTTCCTTTCGTGAATTAGTTTTAGAAAAGAGTTTGCGGCCGTTTTCTTTGATCGCACAGCCTGAAGCCTCGTTTTTGAAGGGAAAGCGGTCGGATATCTGATCAGGAGCTTGATGTTTAGCTTTCAGATGTTTGTAGCCTCGTTCCTACCTCAACCCAGGGTTTTCCCCTTTTATATGCGTCTATCTGTTTTTCTGTGGTATTTGGAATGTGACAGCGGGGCTGGGTTGATTAAGACATTGATTCATTTAATGAAATGTTTGAGTTCTGGGGTGGAATGAGAAGCTGCAGACACCAGTCGTGTTTCTGTGGCCAAAGCTCTGGGAAACCTCTCAAAAGCTGATTCAGAGAGATAAAACCGTCAACAGCCCACCTGCACAAGCCAACCTGCCTCTCTTGCCTGAGCACGCGCTTCACACACACACACACACACACACACACATATACATCCCACATCATCCGCAGCACACACACTCTTTGGCTCTGTTTTGGTCTGTTTTTCTCTTTCTCCGATCACTTACCTTTCTTTCTCTCGCTCGCATACACTCAAACCTTCATGCAATCTAACATCCGTCCTTTCCTTGAACATATGTAGGAATCAAGTGCGATCTGTGAGGTTGTTCTTGATCACCGTGAACTAGGTGCTTTTAAAAGTGTGGTAATACTCCCCACCAGGCCCTGCGGTCTTTCTTTTAAGTGCAAATATTCCCACCCCCTGCACACAAGCACTTGTGCTGGCCTCTGACTCTATCATGTAAGCTTTTCTGCGAGTGATTCGGGGACTGATAAAAGTGGAGAAGTGATGTGTCCGGGGTTGATGTGTGCTTGTGACCCTTTCATCCACATGCTAAGAAAAAGATGGTGCGGTATTCGGTAATATGCGACCCACGAGATCAAACGCTGTGGCGGAGCTTGTCATTTTTGGATAAAAATAGTCTAAAGCCTATTAGTTTTCACATGACACGTCATAGGAACACCCAAAACAAGGCTTTCCTCCATTTTTACCAGGTTTTTGCGAAGTGCTAATATAGGAAGACTGTGATATTAAAAGCCCAAATTCAGTGTGATGCATGTGTACATGCAAGCAGATGAACCCAGAATATAAACACAACGGGTACACTGTAAAAAATTATTTTCATGATTTATCAACAACATTCAAAAATTTTTATTTCAGTGAACTCAAATTTTTAAGGCAACGTGGAGGTAACTTACTTTTTAAAGTTATACCAACATTTTTTTTTCCAAAGAAAATGCTTAACCGTTTAGCGTGTTGCCTTCGTATTCTGGGCTCATCCGCTCACCTGTTAATTAGTTTGCATCTTCATTAAGGTTTATACTGAATTAACTCTTTTGTTTTAGTACATTAAGGGACTTTAAGTGTTTTTACCTCAAACGTTTTAGGACGTCACGCTGTTTTTAGTAGTTGAAATAGCAGCAGGTGTTGCATATGAATCTGGAAACATCTGAAATTTTCTTCTTTTGAGATGGAAAAAGGACAGGTCTGTAATTCAGTTCTATCTGTGTTTTCTTTTATATATACACTATATACATTTTATAATACTATGTTACTATAAAATGTTTATATATATATATATAATAATCACACACACACACTCACACACACTCTAAAAATACAGGGTTAAAAATATCCCAAGTTAGGTTAAATATGGACAAATATGGGTTAAATGTTTGACCAACCTGCTAGGCAGCTTTATTTAACCCAACTAATTTTTAAAAATGACTATATAACTGGCTTAAAATGAACCCAAAATTGACCCATAATCACTAGAGGCAACAGTAATAATCAAAATGTAAACATTTATTAATAAGCAATTTAATGCATCGTTATTTAAATATTATTAATTAAACTTATAAACAAATGTTCATTTATTAAACATATTAATAAATGTTAATTTCCAAACTATTTTGGGTTCATTTTAAGTGATCAATATAGTAATTTTTAAACAATAGTTGAGTTCAATAAAACTACCCACAGGTTGGTCAAACATTCAACCCAACCGCTGGGTTTGTCTATTTTTAACCCAACTTCAATTATTTTTAACCCTGCATTTTTAGTGCGTGTATGTATGTGTTTAATTTTATTTTTTTTCTGTGCTAAATTTGGGGGAAAATCTGTGAAATTCATTTAAACATGATAAAATGTCTTGAATGGAGAAAGTCGAACAACATTCTCATCTCAAGCATAGCTGAATCATAAATTAGACAAAACATTTAATAAGCAACTACACAAAGGCCGTGTAGAATGCCAGAAGCTAATGGGCCTGACTTTAGGTCACACGTCATGTGAAGATGAGGTTATGGGATCATCGCTTTCCCACTATCCCAGACTTATAATGCAACGTAAACTAAAATCTTGACTTGCTGAGCAACTCTTTAACAGTTCTGCATTGCACTGCACTTATTTTTTTCGCCAGAGATTATGGGCTTCTGACTGGAGATGTTTTCTAGCTTGTAATCAGAGGTAGTGTTATTTGTTCAGATCCAACTCCAGGTGTGCACTCTTTAAAACATGCCTCGATTTCAACACCGCCAAGAGAACAGCAGGCTACGTTCATTGATTAGAGTCATCCAGACTGTGAAATGCTCACGTTTGGCCTCCTGCCTTTCTCCGTTTGAAGGGCACGGCGAATCGACATCATGTCTAAGTGAGAACGGGCTTGTCTGTCTGGGTGTTTACCTTCATCACCTGTGCCGTGCGTTTTGACGTGCGTCAGCATCTATCGCTCACACACACATGCGTATTGACGTACTGTCCAGACACAGAGACAATGATCAGCAGGAGTGCTGCGTGCATCTCAAACACATCATGAGTAATGCTGAAATTAGAGTGCCACGTTTGTTTATGCGGACTTAGCATGACGTCTATCAAACGCAAAAGAAGCTGTCGTAAGCAGTGTCGTGTTTATAACACAGAAACTCTATCGCCCCCTTGAGTCCACTGTGTTTGCATTCATGCTTGTTTGCTAGTTATGGTTTCTACCTACTTTTTATGCTTGAAATCTTGCTGCAACCACAATGCACGGGTAAAACAGTGGCTGAGGATGTTACCGGTAGAATAATTCATGCATGGTGTTTCTCCCCACCAGGATGTATTGTCAGTGCACCATGGCATCGACCCAGTGTAAACACAGCTGTATGTGACTCTTCTGGCCAGCTGTTAATTTGTGAGTGTGTGTGTTCACCTCTGAGTGTTAAGAGAAGATTCCCCGTCGGCAGAATTCAGGGATATTCCCGCACATTAATCAGCTATGCAAAAGACTCTTGTGTCTGAGATTTACAGAGTTGTTCAGGAGAGAGAATAGATTTTACAGCTATAGACTCTGCCGTTGTGAGTGTGTGAGAGTGTTTTTAACCACTTTTAGGCCTGTGGAGTCCTGCTCAAGATTCAAAGTGTTGTAACAGATAAAAGCCATGCATGTGAATCTCTCCCCCTCGCTGTTAGATAATGATGTGCAAAATTGGCTGTCTTGATGGCGAGTCTTTGAGTGTGGCCTGGGCAGCAGGAAGGGTTTGAAGCGCAGCAGGGTTTCTGGGAGTTGTTGAAGGGTGCAAGAATAGATGATGTGCCTCTTTCTCCCGGTTTTATGCCCTAATTGAGCTTTGCTATGTCCCAGAGTCTGGCTCCACTGTGTTTACAGTCTCCTCTGTAATCTGGATATTAGCAAACTACGTGTTTGCATGTTTGTGTGTGTGTTTGTGTATTCACATGTACATATTTACAAGAGATGTGCACGAGAGTGCTTGGAAGCGTCAGCAGTCGTGCTTTTTTTCCACCCGTAATATATTTGTCTTGCTTTCCGGTAAAAATTCAAACATTCTTAAATCAAGAAATAATTGCTTCAGATGCTAAATTGCGTAAGATATGAAGTCTTGTTTTCTGAGAAATGTTTCTGAATTGAGGTTAATGCTTAAAACAAGGAAAAAATTAGAGTTAAGAAATTACATTTTGGAGCGTAGCAACTATAATGGGTCCAAAATACCATTTTTTTTTTTTTTTGGTATTTTGGATGGTAGCTTATCAAAGAGGACCTATTTTGCTTTTTTACTTGTTCAGTTTTCTTTAGTGTGAAATGTTGCTGTTTGAGCATGAAAAAGGTCCGCAAAGTTGCAAAGTCGCTTCAGCGGGAGTTATTCTCTGTATCAGTGTCACTGTTTCTGAACTCCCTGAAACGCCTCCATTGTAGTCTTGAGTTTTTTTTCCGAAAACAAACACGCCACAATATTAAGGCGTACACAAAAAAATAAGGGGCAAAGCCTGGTTGAACTGCGTTAGTAGTGTGTTGAAACTCGTGGTTATGGTAAGGGGTGTGACATTTTCAACAAAAGCTAGAAGCGGTTGACCAATCAAAACACTCTGGTCCAGCCGACCAATCAGAGCACATTGCACTTTTCTGAAGGAGGAGCTTCATAGAGACAGGAACTAAACAGAGTGTTACTGACAGACTGGGAAGAGAGGTGCTGCAAAAACAGAGAATATTCGAAAAATTTGTTTTTTTAACAATGCTTCAATGAACAATGTCATGTTTTTTGCTAGTTTCAGCCCGACGCAATCATTTTCACGCCGAGCGCCCATGTTGTTTAAATAGCAAATGTACTCATAAGACCCTAAAAACTAAATCAAGACTTTGCAAATGGGCATAATACAGGAGCTGGGAAAATCTAGCCCTTGAGATCCACTTTCCTGTATAGTTTTGCTCCAACTCCGATCAAACTCACCTGCCTGCAGCTTTCTAGTAATACTGAAGACCTTGATTAGCTTGTTCAGGTGTGTTTATTTAGGGTTGAAGCTAAATTCTGCTGAAAAGTGGATCTCGAGGGCTGGAGTTGCCCAGCCTTGGCATAAATAGGTCCTCTTTAAACACAACTAGACAGAGCACAACAGAATGGAACATGGTTATAATAGTTTAATAATAATGCCGTTTTTTTTAAAAAGAAAAGAAAGAAAACACTTTGCTTCAAGACACTGGAAAATTATACAATGCAATGGATAATTTCACCCATCTGCAGGCTGAGCTCTTTTGATCTTCCCCTGGTGCAGGACAGGTTAAGCTAGTTAAGGAGTCTGGTAATGATACCAGCACACTGGAGAACGCCATCGACAATATGCTGGTCTTCTAAGCATGGATCAGTCTGTCTACCTGTCTATACTAGTCTTGCGTTCAGCATGCTAGCTCACAACTGGAAAGATTTCCATTCAAGTATTGCCATGAGATCTGTAATGCAGTTTGCATTGGCAGAGTTTCAATGAGCTTTACCTCATTAATGCATTGTGTAAGTCGCTCTTTTTACACTTAACTCATTCTTTTCCCTTGATTTAGGGGAAAACTAGAACATATTAGATATTGAATAATGTGGTTTACTGTTGCACATAACTGCCTGAAGTGTTTATTGTAGATCTAAACCAAAAAGTCCATGCACTATGACTTCAGGCTGCATTTCATCATAACCGATTGTTTCTGCGAATACTGATTCAGGTCTATATGCATTCAAGAATGTTGCTGTAGAGTATTATTATGCATTTGACTTTTTTTCCTTTAGCGATGTGTTGCAATCGGAGGGTCTGAAAGGGGCAGCACTAAAGAGCTGCCGGGGGATTTAGGTGGGAGCGGGCGGTTCTGCTCTGCACATTTGAACACATTGAGTGAGGAATAGGGTTTAAGGAGTGAGCTAAGGAGATTGCGAGGGCACTAGCAGAGCGCCGGTAATAGACTGGTATAATAGCTGTGTAAATCCTGCTTGAGCCTACACACACACACACTCTCTCTCTCTCTCTCACATATGGCCACGCTTTCTCTAAAACACTCTCATTTTCTCCTCTCACATGTTTTCTTGTTCTTGCACCAATTGAAACACAATTTCCCCACAGTTTAGCTCCACACACATACACTCGCTAGACGAGAGACTGACCTCGCTGCCCCGGCCCTCACAGCAGCCTTAATTGGTGTCATTAAGAGCTCTGAAAGCCGGGAGATAATTGGCCGGGCCCACTTGAGCAAACAGGACTTCAATGGAGTCATTTAACAGCGTGATAGGGTGAGGGTCTGGGGAGTCCTGGGAAGAGGGCTGACAGCGAGAGAGGGGGAAATGGGGTGTTTGGGTTAAAAAAGGGTTTCTCTTAAACAAGATTTTCGGGGGCAAATGGTGGGAGTTCACCTAATCTAGCGCTGTGACCTAGTAACACTGAAACACAATGTCCTGTTATTGTTCCAAATTTGCCTGCCTGAGATGTGTCTCTAGTTCGTTTTTTACAGTCTGAGGCATTACAGATGTTAAGATTAGTGCACCTTGTTAGTGGTGTTTGTTAAAGCACTCATCACTGTTCACGCTTAGTGTTTGTTTGTGCTAAAGATGTGAATGCTACCTGAAAACATGCAGCTTGCTGAAGAGAGGGATGCTATTACTTTGAATTTAAGTGATCGAATTTGCTTTTTTAATTAATTAATTTATTTATTTATTTTGCCTGGTTTGGTCCAGTGTTATTTTAGTGTCATTGCTGTAATAGTTTAGTTTTTATTAATATTTAGAATTAGGTTTTATTTCTTTGAATTTTTGCTAAAGTTTTTTTTTTTTTTTTTAACCCGTTAAGCCTTGAAAATGTGCCTTTTAACCACAATCGGAGGATGTTTCATGAAAACTTGACATAAATGCGTCTTCGTATATTATTTATATATGGGTCTTGTGGGGATTCGTGTACAAAAACTTGGTCAAGATTAGTAAAAGCCCAAATAATGCTTGTTGTATTCTACTCTGTGAGACCTTTCAAATGTCATGACACATGACTATCTGAGCTTTATGATGTTTTTGACACATTTCAGTAGATAGTATAAAAAGTATTTCATATATTATGAAAACATTTTGTTTTATATTTATCAGCAAATAACTATTCAGGAGTTCTTCAAATTGCCTACGTAAAGTTCAGACTCTAACCTTTCAAATCTATTTTGTGTTGATCAATGCAGTAGTTTTGAAAAATATGATTATTATTTTTTTTTGTGGCTAGGTGGCGCCCGCAGGCGGTGCAGTCTAGTTTAGAGGGACTACTCAGAGTTGATCAAAATGGTTAGGTGCATTAAAAATCTGAGTTTCTAAGTTTTAAAATAATACCACCAGCAAAGGTTAAGTCATTTTTATTTGTTATAGTAATTTTAGTACTTAAACTTAAAGGTGCAATAAGCGATTTCTGAGAAACATATATGATATTTGAAATCACAAAAACAAACACACCCCTACCCAAAAGGATCACACTTCTATCTTGATAGCTCCGCCCCCAAATCCACAAACACTACAGAGCACAGGCACCTCTCCCTCATGAGTGGACACGCCCCTCACTGCTGATTGGCTACATGTCTGTTTGTCTGAAACCACTTACTGCACCTTTAATATATTTGACCATAAATGGTTTTTAGTATTGTAGTTTTAAATAATGATAGAAAGTCTTTTCACTTAATGAATATACTTTCAACTGTGAAGTGTTTAGTGGTGGTTTTAAAGCCTAAAATTGCAGGGGTATTTTTACTTTATTTCCAGTCGTTTAAATGTGACGTAATTGCGAACTCTGTTCCTCATTGTTGCTATTCCAAGTGTAAATAAAGGGTGAATGAAATGGGTGTCTCAGACTAAACATGCAATAGAACTTGTGGTTTTGTTTGCTAAAATTCAGAACCAGGCCCTGAATGGCCTTTATAAAGTGAAAGGAGGCCAGCATGTGCCCTTGTCCTTGGTTCTGTGGAGTCGTGGTGGGCTCTGTGGGGGCATCGGGATGTTTGGAGGGATTCAAAACAGCAGCAGGTCTTTTGTTGAATTTGTTGAGGTTTCCCACTCCACTGCCACAACATTATGGCTTTTATTAGAATCCCCTCAAATGTTCGCAGCCAGATTCACACACTTGGGAAGTTCATGTCTTGTGCAACAAAAAAAACAAAACAAATGCACCTTCTGTCAACTTCCCTTTTTAGTCTACAATGTGCTAATGTGTTGTTTTCCTCCATCTCATGCTTTTCCCCCTCAAAGCATTTTTCTTTTTCTTGCCATTTTCTGCTTTCTAACAACATCCTTAATAACTCTTTCACTTTTTCAAGCCTAAAGCCCTTGCCTTAGGCACATTTCACGACTGATTTCACCTCATTGTGAGCTAGTTTACAGAAACACGGCGACTTCAACACGTTCAAATGCACGAACAGAATCGGGGCTAACATTAATCCGGTGAGCAGCATTTGGGAGCAATTTGGCATTTTGCATCATCGCTTTCTCTCAGCTCTTACCACCTCTCCTCTGCCACCAATTCCACTCTTTTGGTCGGATGATGAAAAGATGGATTCTAACCCTGCCATTAATGAGGATTAGCGGGGCAGGGAATGTTTGTCAGAGAGCCAAGCAGATCAAAGATGCTGCTCAGCGGACCATGAACTCCTCCAAACCCGTGATACCAAGAGTATGTGGTCGTTTACACGAGCAAAACAAACAACCAAGCAGCAACACCCCTGGACAAAGCGTTGGGTGTCATAGCTCGTCTCTAACGCTAGCGAGGCACATCTTTACCGTCTGACCCCAAATGACACAGCGGGGGCCCGCTCTGTGTGTCCCGGGCCGGACGGCTGTGTTGATCTATTGTAAATCACGCCTCTTTCAGCCGGCCAACCCAAACACGGCCCCGGTGAATGGGACTCGTTGGACTGCTGGTGTGGTCCTCCGTTTATTTGCCTCCACATCCACGGAGGCTCTTTTAAAGAGCCATTTAGAGCGTGCAGAGACCTCGAGACGACATTTAAAGCAGACATGGCGGAAGAGACGCTGGACAGGAGGCTCAACAGGTGCTGCGTTGTGAATCTGTGTGTATTCGAGCGTGTTGGTCTGAATGTTAACCGTGAGTTAAGGCTCCCTCGATGGTGTTTTGCATTCCAGCAGTGTCATTGTTATTTCATGGCAAACATATATGATGTTTAGATAGATGATGAAATTGACTTGCAGTCTGTAAGTCAGGAAAAGTCATTATTATTCATGGCCGATATGACCAGTATTAGTTGTTGCTGATGACAGATGTAATGACACACACACACACACATATCACTGTAAAAAAAGAATTGTTGCTTTAACTTAAAAAAGTAAGTTCATTGAAATTAAAACTTTGAGTAAATAGAATGAAGTTGATTGGTTTAATCAACAGAAACTCAAAATATTACGTTGTCTGAACCACATTAATTACTGAAGTTGATTTGACAAAAGAAAAAATGTGATAAATCTTGAAAATATTTTTTTTACAGTGTAAAGACAGAGTAGAACTATTATTTTTAAAATGTAAAAATGGTAATATTTCAATTTAAGTTTTTTGTTCGATATATTTTAACATGTAATTTTAATCCTGTGATGCTCAGCATCATTACTCCAGTCTTCAGTGTCACATGACCTTCAGAAATCATTCTAATATGCTGATTTGCTGCTCAAGAAACATTTCTTATTATTTTCAATGTTGAAAACAGTTGTGCTCTTTAATGTTTTTGGAAACCGTGATATGTTGTTTTTCAGGATTCTTTGAAGAATAGAAACTTCACATGAACAACATTTATTTGAAATATAACTTATTTTAAAACGGTATAATTGTATTTGTCACGTTTAGTTTGATGCGTCCTTGCTGAATAAAAGGGAAAAAAATCACACTGACCTCAAAGTTTTGAGCTGTAATGTGTGTACATATATTTATAAACATAAACAATTAATGCAACATTATTTAATAACTACACAAAAAATTTCATTATTCATTGTCAAGGCTGTCAGTAGGCCACATTATTTGACCAAAACCAATAATCTCAAAATGACCGAACATAACTGGTGATTTGGAGTGGACAGTCAAGAGTTTTATTAGTGATGGGACAGTGGAGAACTGGACAGATTGGATGATGGGAGAGACAGACAGATGGTTAGCAATTTTGAAAGCCTGTTGGTGTAGGCAGACAGCCGGGCACACAGATAGACGGGCTGAGCCGTGATGTGAGGGGTGAAGCCTGTGGGAGCGCAGAAAGTGTAAGTGCCCTGCAGGCTTTTCTGCCAGCGTGACGGCTTTCGGCTGCAGCTCTATGCCCTGAGGTCCTCTTGTTCGGCTGTGAGATGGAGCGGCGTGTGTGTGTGTTAGAGAGAGAGAGAGAGAGTTGTGTGCAGTGCATGCCAGTTATAGCCTGGTGTTTGTCAGAACCGTGATTGCAGCGAATATTTGTGTGTGTGAGAGAGAGGGAGAGAAAGTTGGTGAAGTTTTAAGTGCATTTGCCATTGTTTATGTGACACTGCAGTTTGTGTCTGCATGTGTGTGTTTGTGGAAACTTTGCAGCTTTTCACTGTTCAAGAGTGAGAAGAGGAGTGAAGGGAGGGATAGAGAGGAAGACAGACACAAGTCATATCTGGTGGGAAATATCGCCCCTCTATGGCAGCTTGGTGTCACTGCGCCCCTGCTTGTGGGAAAATGGATGGAGAAATTGATTCCTTAAAGCTGGAATGCATGAGAAACAGCACAGAGTGAATGTGTGTAACACAACTCGCTCTTTTTTTTCTGTCTCTTTGCTCGAGCCAAGATGTCAGACAAAAGATGAAATTATTAAGAAGATGAAAAGCAGTATTGATCTGAGGGTTTTTCCTCTTTGTCACCTTGTCCCATAGATCTTTGCACAGATCACTCTCTGTATCATTGTTTACGTGAAGGATGGAGGGACGATGGAAATGAGTGGAGGAAGTGTAAGCTCTTTTATTGATCCCAAGCGTGAAGGGCTTTAACACCCAGAGAGGCGTCTGCCGCCGCATGGCTCATGACTTGAAAGCAAAATCCTTCAGATTTATCATTTCTACACATTCTGCGTGTGTTAACTCCTTCTGTCTTAAATAAAATCTAATGTAGAGATGTATTGCTGGTGCCTGAAAAAGCCCAGAACACATGTACTTGTGTTCTGTGTCCATGAATGTTTAAGATGTTGCAATTTATTTATTCATTTCTTTTCAAGGTTTTACAGATTTAAAGATTAAATTGTGATTTCAGTGTTTGGGAGATTTTCTGTTACACAGATCCTGGGTCAGACGTAATAACCCAGTGTTTGGGAGATTTTCTGTTACACAGATCCTGGGTCAGACGTAATAACCCAGTGTTTGGGTAGTTTTTCTGTTACACAGATCCTGGGTCAGACGTAATAACCCAGTGTTTGGGTAGTTTTCTGCTACACAGATCCTGGGTTAGACGTAATAACCCAGTGTTTGGGTAGTTTTTCAGTTACACAGATCCTGGGTCAGACGTAATAACCCAGTGTTTGGGTAGTTTTTCTGTTACACAGATCCTGGGTCAGACGTAATAACCCAGTGTTTGTGTAGATACTGTTTTTTTTCTGTTACACAGATCCTGGGTCAGGCGTAATAACCCAGTGTTTGGGTAGTTTTTCTGTTACACAGATCCTGGGTCAGACGACATAACCCAGTGTTTGGGTAGTTTTTCTGTTACACAGATCCTGGGTCAGACGTAATAACCCAGTTTTTGGGTAGTTTTTCAGTTACACAGATCCTGGGTCAGACGTAATAACTCAGTGTTTGGGTAGTTTTTCAGTTACACAGATCCTGGGTCAGACGTAATAACTCAGTGTTTGGGTACATACTGTTTTTTTTCTGTTACACAGATCCTGGGTCAGACATAATAACCCAGTGTTTGGGTAGTTTTTCTGTTACACAGATCCTGGGTCAGACGTAATGGGTTGAGTTTTTTTATCACGGCCTTTTTGCTACCTTTTGAGGAGAGAGCAGGTTTGTGTATGTTTTATTTTATCTAAAATTTCATTATTGTTCTCTATATCGTTTAATATTATGCAACATACAGGGAGTGACGTGAGTCATCTAAACGTGTGTTGTGTCAGTCTTTTCGCATGATGGAAACGCCTGAAGCCTTGCATGAAATTTTATGATTTTATTCAAAAAGATACAGATTATAAATACTTAGGATGTTAAAATATTCTCAGAACTGTGCACCGATTATGGACAGGCTATGGAGTCAGTCACAGCATATTTCGGCTATGAGTGAAACGCAGAGCGGCGGTCTGAAGTTAGCAGTTCCCTGCTGACCGCGAGCCATCTCCGGCACGAGATCCAACAGAGTCTGGTCCATTACACTTCTGAATGTTTCATTTTTATTTCTAATATTTGTTAAACGGGATTAAATTTAGGCAATATGTATTAAAAATATTTACAATATGCTATTCTATAAAAAAAGATCGAAAATTAAGGAATTATCATGCAAACCAGTGGTTGAGTGGTTTAAAAAAGTTTAGAGGATTTAAGAAAGCTAGTATTATAGTAAAAATGAATCAATCTGCTGGGTTGAATAAACAATAAAATGAACCTAACATGTGTTCTGTCCTTACCCAGCCCTTGGGTTGAAAACCCATATTGGGTTGTTTTTAGAGTGCAGACTGATGGTTGCATGGCCTCATGCTGATTTGACAAGTCTGTTGCTGGTTTTAGAGGGGGTTTGGGCATTTGTCAGATTGGGAAACCAGCTGACCAGACTGGCTAGACCAGCCTGAACCATATAAGACCACCAAACATTAGGCTAGTTTCAGCTTTTTTTCAGCAAAGTGAGCAGTTCTTTGCTTTGCGTCTGGTTGAGTTCTGTTTTTCCCTCAAATAATTTCTGTCCTCCATCAGTTATCGCCATCATCTCTTCCACTCTTCCTCTCACCCCATTCATGCATCTGGAGGATAGAGATGCTGCTGCCGGAGCGTTTCGCGCACACCCTACATCAGGGTGATAACTCACTGTCAAGGGAATTGATTTTGGGATCTCTCAGGACGGAGAGCCTTGAATTGTTTCTGATTGTCGTTACTGTCAAGACAGATACCTTGAGCAAGATTAATTCCTCTGTCGTCGTCTTTTCTGTCTTCAGAGGTTATAAAATGATCTCATGCTGGCAGATGCTCTGGTATGAAGACAATGGCTTGTGCTTAAGGGTCGTATATGCAGCTGCAGACAGAGGGCGCTCTCTCCTTTAGAGAAAACATGGGAAAGCTTTGGGGAAGACAGATACAGAGGCAAAGATCTGTCCGCAAAGGAAACAGAGGGAAGGCACGCACCAAAGGAATGCGGCGAGAGAGTTATCTTGAAATCTTTTCGGATTTTGTGCAGAAAGCGGGTCGAGGGAGACAGCAAGACATGGAGACACTATTATAAACAACAGACAGAAAGTGAGGGAGACATTAAGGTCAGGTGACACTCAGTACAGCAGCACTCTTGCTATCGTATATGACATAAATGTCACCATCAGCCAATCAGGCATGTTTTTCCCCCATTGCCAATATTGGTCTGTCACTCTCCTGAGCTTCTCTTTCATTGCTGTAATTTATAGCATGTTTGAGAGGCAGATTGTGTCTGTGGCATGGCTGGATCATGCACGGAAAGCTCAGGCAGCATGTGTGCATGGGGATTTTTGCAGTTTAGTTAATAGTACATATCATATCTGGATTTCACACCAGCGCTCCCCAGGGATCCGGCTACACTCGCTGCAATTAGACTGACAGTGGGCAGGCAGGGCTCTCAGCAGAGCCTCTGAGGAGCACTAATCAGCCCTGAGAGCACACTGCGGGGTGGAGGGGGTCAGACCTGAAGAAGGACAGATAGAGTGCTTTAAACCAACTCAAGCTGTCCTGACAGCGGATGAAGATACCTCGAGACAGAGAATCCAGTTGTTATTAGAATGGGGCTTTCTGCTGCATTTCATATACACACACAGTATAATTGGCTATATATATTATAACGTATAAACAACATATAGTCCAAGCCATTTTATATAATATACTGTATGTAGGCCAGGCTGTCATACAAAGAAATTATGAACACATGCAAAACAAAATGAAAGTTCAAGGAAAAAAGTAAAGTAAAATAAAACCTGTAGCTGTGATTTGCCATTTTTTGGTCAAATCATTTTGTCACATAAACACCTTAACCAGGTTTAGTATCCCTCATATTTAAAATATTCTAAAAATATATATGTGTTCCTTATATTTGGATGATTTAAACATGTAGGCTCATTGAAAACAAATACCGGATTTCAGTTTTAGCCACTACTGTGTGTATATATGTTTATATTTATATTATATATTTAATTTGAATAATCTCCTTTATTGATATTAATATTTGTGATTAATAATATATTTGTAAAAAATATTTAAAATATTACAAATATTATGTATACACTATAAAAAAATAACATTTTTTCTTTTGTCAAATAAATTTCAATAATTAATATGGTTCAGATAACATAATATTTTGAGTTTCTGTTGATTAAACCAATCGTCTTTATTGTATTAACTCACATTTGTTTAATTTCAATGAACTCAAAATTATAAGGCAACCAGGTAACTTACTTTAAGTTAAACCAACAATGTATTTTTTTTACAGTGTAGTAAATGTTTTAAATGTAAATTAAATGATAAATATATAAATTAAATTATATATGTATAATATAAATATAAATGTGTATATACAGTAGGCAAATTTATTTTAATTTCAGTGTTTTCATTTTTTATTGCTAGTTTTCTTATTATTTTGCTGAAATAATTGTCCACAATATGGACAATTGGACATCTTTTAGCAAACTCTGGGTATTGTGAATCTAAATGCATAATTTTCTTCTTTCTAAATTTCTTCTTTTTTTGTTGTTGTATAGTATTATAATTTAAGATAATATTTAAACTACTATTTAATATCATTTGATTGGTAAACAGCATAATAAACAGTCACACAGTCATTATCACAAAATAAATGGGTTTAATCTAATATTTTCCCTTATATATCTGTTCACTCGAATGAACTAAACGCAGGAAGGACTGAATTCAAACCGATAGCTCTGGGAATTCAAATTATGTAAGTGGCCATCGAAAGGGATTTCAGCCAAGCTCAGGAACGGCCAAAGAGGATTCAAAGCATCTCAGAAACATTGGAGAGAGAATCCAGGGATGAAAGAATTGAAAGGATTTGGGAAATATTAGGTCTCTTCTCTTTTTTTTTTAGCTGCAATGATTATTTGGTAGAGCAGTTATGTACATTGACCATGGGGATTTGTGGCAGCAAGCCTGCGTCATACATGTTTTCTGTTAAAAGCATGTATAATGCATGAGAGCTGATAAACTCCTGTAGTGCTATAGACACTGTTTGTGGTCTCTCTCTCCTGTGTACTGGTAGCTGTGCATTTGAGAGGCAGTCAGAAAAATGCATCGCTTCAGCATTTCCTGTGTCCGTCATGGCCCATGTCCGTCCTTCAGTACCACGCGGCTCAAAACACACGCAGCCCTCCAGGCTCTCTCTCTGTATGACTTCCCTTTCCCGTTTACCTCTCCACACTCAACATTCCTGTACGCACCACTGTGATCAATCAGTATCTGTGCCCAGCTGTCTGCTCTCTAGTTCTGCATGGCTACAGACGACACTCGTGTTCTTGGTTCGGGCCCAAACACCAATTTGGGCCGTTCCATTAGTAGCCTGTGAAGGGGGTTGTTCTCTGCGTGTGGGCATTTACCAGATGCTGCTGCCGCTGTGAGAGACGATCATCAATCTGGGTTCAGCTGGCAATAGATTTCCCCCCATTGCGGCCCACATTTGCTCCCCCCTGGTGGATCGCTCAATAACTTTCGAACGATTAAAATTTCAGAAATAATAATGAAATCATGCACTTTGCTTCCTTCTGTTTTCAAGTCCTCACTATTGTTTGTTTTGGATAGCCGAATCACTCAGGATATATACCCTGAATGTACATCAATTGGTAATATTCGCCATCATTGTATTTGTTGGAATATGTATATATCCAATAGCGTTCAAAAGTTTAGGACCAGTAAGTCTTTTTTTATTCTTTTATTCAGCACGGATACATTAAATTGATCAAACAATGTCACAAAAGTAACATGCAAAAGTTACTTTTTCAAATAAATGCTGTTCGTTTAACTGTCTATTCATAAAGAGTCCTGAAAGTTTCCTCAAAAATAGTAAGCAATACAACCATTTTCAACTGTGATAATACTAAAGAAATGTTGAGCAGCAAATCAATATATTAGAATGATTTCTGAAGGATCATGTGACACTGAAGACTGGAGTAATTCAGCTTTGATCACAGGAATAAATTACATTTTAAAATATATTACAGTAGAAAATAGTTATTTTAAATGGTATATCAATCATTTTTACTGTATTTTTGATCAAATAAATGCAGCCTTGGTGAGCTGAAGACTTCTTACAAAAACTTTTGAACGGTAGTGGCACAGTGGCAACTAAAAGAGCTAAAATGAAAAGATTGTCAAAGTAGTGTTTAAATTATTTGTCTCAGATTCGATGTTCAGTTATGCGGAGAAGGATTCTGGACCAATGAGATTTCAGTGTGGGAGGGGCTATCCTGTGTGATAGAAAAGAAAAGCTACTAAATATGTTTCTGTCACTATTGTAACTGCTTTGGTCAAAAATATATCATCACCTGTGTCATGCTTAGTTAGGACACTGTTGGAAGATTGCGTTATAGTTTATTAATCCCTTCCTGGAACTCAATACCATAACAAAACATTAATCACTACTAAATCTCCCACTTAACGTTAATCTTGCACACAAAACATTATATAACACTTAATTTTAGCATTTACTCTCCCTTTTGAGTGCCATGGGTAAAGCATGCTGGGAAATAGAAATCCCATCCAGTTTCAGTTAAACTTAAGTTTGTCTAAATTAAAAGAAATAAGTTTATAAAACTCAAAACAATGAAACAGTTCAGATTACTCCAAGTATATCAGTTCTGTGAACTTGAAAGAAAAAGAAAGTGCTAACTTTAATTTAATCCTTCTCAAACCAATTAATTATTTTGAGCATTAGGGTTTGCAATGTGTGCACCTTCAAAGTTGCTTTGGTCTGCCAATGCATAAAAATAAATTTATTGTTGTACATATGGCATTAAAAACATTGCTTACCATTATAGTACAGTGGCAATCTCTTCCCTTTCTTTCTGTCTGTCTCTCTCTATCTGTCGGCCTTCAAACTGTCTCTTGCCCACCTAAGCGGTGCAGTATCGCCCGCCGTGAGGTTGAGGGAGGGTGTGAGCGAGCGAGCGAGCCGACTCTGGGTGGCTGCCAGGTCTAGATCTGTGGAGGCTGGAGCAGAGGGGAGGGCAGGTGGAGAGGAGCCAGCCTCCCCAAGCAAGAGAGGTCAGAACTGGGCAGCCTTCTCCCGGGAGCTGCGGGAGAGAGAGCCGAGCCTGTGTGGAGGAGGAAGAGGCAGGCAGTGGAGCGCAACGCTGCAGAGAAGAGTTGCAAACATCCTGACACTCAACACACACAGAAAGAGAGAGAGAAAGTACTTGAAATAGCAGTGGTGGTGCTGTATAAAATATTTTGAAACATTCAAAAATTTGGGATTGTGTAATGGCGATAAGACCTTGAGAATGTACTGAAGCTAGTGTAAGTGTGTGTGTTAGAGACAGAGAGCCTGAAGGTCTGTGAAAGGGGGCTGCTGAGTGCAGTTGCTACTGGAACAGGCCGTCCACACTCTAATCTCACTCTGCTGGAGGGCGAGAAGACAGGAATGTGGTGAGAACGATGCAAAGGAAGTAGAGAGGATGAGAAAGACAGTCGGCACATAGAATCATGCACATGAGAATGATCTAAACCTGATCAGCCCGGCTCATTAATATTCATGAGGTTGCTTTGAATTCACCTGGTGTTAAAAACAACCCATGTTGAGTTGAAAATGGAACCAGCAATTGGGTTAAATGTTTGACCCAACCTGCTGGATAGTTTTGTTTAACTCAGCTATTGTTTAAAAATTACTGTATTGCTTGCTTAAAATGATCCCAAAGTATGTTGGAAATTAACATTTATTAATATGTTTAATAAATCACCATTTATTAATAAGTTAATAACTAAACAATAAACATTTATTAAAATGCTTATTATTAAATGTTCAGCTTTTGATTATTGTTGCTTCTAGTAATTATGTGTCTGATTTTTAATTCAGGTTCATTTTAAGCTAGCTATATAGTAATTTTTAAACAATGGTTGGGTTAAATAAAACTACACAGCACTTTGGGCAAACATTTAACCCAACCGCTGAGTTTGTCCAGATATATGCAAATATTCCAATGAGGTCATCACTATTGAATGCTGAAAATTCTTTTAATGTCATTTTTTTTCAAACTCTTTTAAGTCTTAGAAGTGTAAAGTTTATAAGCCAAAATAGAACATGCATCAAGGAAATGGCAGACGGAATGAAAGAAATTTAGGATCATATTTCCACATCTCACATCTCTCCACAATTTTGAAACTTATAGGCTTCCTCACAGTCCTTGAGTGTTGTCATGTGTCTCTGTATCTTCAAGAGGGAATTTAATCTGAGACTTCTATAATTCTGCTGTCACGTAACTGTGCTCGATATCTGCATGTGGTCTTTCTGTGCGTGAACAAACAGACGGCCAGGAGGCAGTTGGACATAAACGCATCTGTTGTCTGTCGTCAGGCAGAACTCTGCAGCGTCTCTCCTTCTGCTTCAGTAGTCACTTTCATTTAGCTTTTTATGTAATTTGTTGCGTTAGACTTAGACATCACCAACAGGAAAGGAAATGTCTCTATAGTGCTGGTCATTTGTTTTTGGGTGCTTTGTCAGGCTCAGATACAGATTGAAGCCAGAAACATGTTTACTGAAAGCCAAATAGCTATTTAGGCATTGATTTAGTAAATTTGCATTCTTTCTGGCTCCAGTCTGATATATAACTCACACTTCTCAATTCAAATGATTCCCGACAGATAAAATCAAGTTCCACCCTACACCCTTTTTCTTGCTGAATGTCTTATTTCACTCTGAAATACATCACATTAAAGGCTTAGTTCTCCCAAAAATTATCCCATGATTTACTCATCCTCAAGCCTAGGTGTATATCTTCTTTCAGGCGAACACAATCGGAGATATATTTAAAAATATCTTTGCTCCTCCAAGCTTTATTGTGATTGTGAATAGGGTCCCACATTTTGAAGCTAAAAAAAATGCATCCATCCATAATAAAAGTAATCCAAACAGCTCCAGGAGGTTAATAAAGGCCTTCTGAAGTAAAGCGATACTTCTGGCTTGCGAGTTTTTGGGGTTTTTTTGGCTTCAAATTTTGGTTGGCGAGATCAGCTGTTATAGATTTAGAAAATGCTATTTTTGTAAAATCACACATTTAATGCTGTATACAGTCATTTTCATTTGCATTTAACCATCTCTTGTAGATGGATGCCTTGCTTTACGATTCACAGGTTTTTGAGGCTTTCGAGGCGGACAGAGCGCTTGTCCGTCAGCATGAGTCTCACTTCCGGAAGAGGGTTGAGCTCAACCTCGCCCTGACCATGGACAACCAGCCCGGAAGATTCAGTGTTTTTCTTCAGTCGGCCGACAGATTGTATGTGAGCCAGCAGGGAGAGGCTAAATGACCTTGTGGTGCTTTTTTCCCATCTCTGCTCTACCCATTGAGAGACACGTCGAGTTTTCTGTGTCAGAGACCAGCTTTGACACTTGAGCTTTTTGATGATGCTTTTTACGTTTGACATTGTTAATTCTTAAGAAAGCAAGTCATGTTTCTTTGTGCGGAGCTGGTAGAGGGAGGGAGGGAGAGTGCTGGGATCTCATCTGGAGGTGTGAGCTTAGAGGAGTGCTCATGATGAAGTGTGGGAGAGAGTGATGAATGTGTGTCAGAATTAAGAGTGCCTCGGGGAGCTGGGCGGATCAGACCGGCCGTGGCCTTGGGCTCTCTCTCTCTTTCTTTCTTTCTCTTTCTCTCTCTCTCTCTCTTTCTCTCTTTCTCTCTCTCTCTCTCTCTCTCTCTCTCTCTCTCTCTCTCTTTCTCTCTCTCTCTCTTTCTCTCTCTCTCTCTCTCTCTCTTTCTCTCTCTCTCTCTTTCTCTCTCTCTCTCTCTTTCTCTCTCGTAGCTAATCTGTTCAGAGAGAGAAAGAGAAGGACAGATGCTCCAAGCAAAATGCTTTATTTTCCATTTATTAGGCCTTGTCACTTTTGCTTTGAGTTGTTTTCCTTTTTCTCAAACACTCACAAACTCTTTTCTATCGACAGTGGCCTTAAAAAGTATCTAGACACACGTGAAGTGTCTGAATGTCCTTGCATTTAATGAAGTATCTCAACAAGTAGCATTTATTTTAAAGAAAGATGGCTCATTTTAAAACAACGAATGGTTGACCAAAGTGCTGTTCATAATTGCAGAAAATACACAAAAACATTGCGGTAAAATTTAACCCAGCGTACATTTTTTCAAATAATTATGATTTAAGCATAGATTTAACAACGGACAAAGATGGTGCTGTTTGGATGGCGACAGGGAGATTGTTCCAAATTGTTGCCCCGGCAATAGCAAAAGCTCGGTCACCCTCGGTTAGTTCACCGTAAAATGTAAATTAAGGCATCCTTTAGGCCGTGTGTCCACCAAAGCATTTTTAGCCTGGTGAAAACAGCTGGCTATGAGTGCTTGAGAGCGTTTCGGCAGCGTTTTTTCAGTTGAGACGCGTTGCTTGCTAATATCCACGGGAGTTTTTACTAGTATCTCATTTCACAGATAGTTTCTGTACCGTTTCTAAAAATGTCAATACAATGTAAAGTATTTGCTCGTTCGCTTGTTATAAATGATTTTGTTTCGTTATTATGCTTGTTGTTGTCATCTGTTGACGCTGTACAATTAGAATGTGGTTGGTCGGTGTTGTATTTGTCCCGCCCCTCCTCCACTGTGATTGGATGGCAAAGTGACAATGATGAACGTTGCGTTTTACCAAATTGTGATGACTAGACGACTGGGTCAGAGCATCTCCAGTTGAACATTCTTCAACTCTTGGTGACCTGTAAAAAAATGCAGAGCATTCAGCGCTACAGCGTGAAATAGACGCTCAGTGCCTCGTTACGCTGCATTCACACAGGGCGTCGACGTCAACGCTTGATGAAGGGCGTGTCTGAAGCTTGGTGCTGACGAGGCAGCCAATCAGATTACTTTTTGGTATATATTAATGAAAAAATGTGTGTGCTGTGTTGGCCGTTGGTCTTCTGTGCACGATGTGTGCGTTTGTGAGACTATTAGTGCCGCAGTTCACTCCAACTCGCCCATGAAAAAGCACATACATTGAGAAATCAAGATTATGAAAAATGCAACATGAAATACAATCCATGTACTTTCTTCTCTGAGGTGAATATATCCGTAGTGTTCGTCGTAACAAGAAGTTATCGCGTTCACGTCTGTCAGCTGTCATTCTGAATGTCTTCCACTGATATATATATATATATATATATATATATATATGAATATCATGTATATAGATCAGTGCTGTCATCTGACAGCCAGAGCTCCGGTCTGGAGATATTCAGCTCTGTGAAGAGAGCAAGTAGATACTTTTTGGGGGGATTTCTAGGCATTGGATTTCATGTCACGTTTTTATTAAACTTGATTTCTCTCAACTTTGTGTGTTTTTTCTGGACGTATTTCAACAGTGTTAGTAAATGTTGAAATTAATGAATTCATGCATTGTCATATCTTCATAGTTAATGTGATAAATCTGTGGTACGGATATTAAAAAAAAATGTGTAAAAATTCTGCTAATGCATCTTTTTGGCGTATAAAATTGTACCTTCAGTGATTTTTTTTTTTAATAGAGGGAATCATTTATTTATATATATATATATATATATATATATATATGTATGTATATATATGTATGTATATATATGTATATATATATATATATATATATATATATATATATATATGTATATATATATATATATATATATATGTATATATATATATATATATATATATATATATATATATATATATATATATATATGTATATATATGTGTACTAATATTCTAATATATTATTTCAATGACACCAACTGTGTTAAAGAGAAGTGACATACATCCACTAAAAATCACCTTGACATCAGTTTGTTAAAAATCATTGCAAAAATTTCTCAGGAAAGTTAGTTCCTAGTAAAACACATGGGACTTTTTTTTTATTTGCAGATGCCATTTTCTTGGGTATTTTTTCATCTAATGCAATGACAGTCAGACAATTCTAAATGCTCTTATGTGTCAAAATACTTTTTAGGCCTACTGTACCTGACAGTCTGCTCTTTAGTCATCCATCATTCCATTTTTTCACTCACCTATTCTCTCTTTTTTTAAAGACTCTCTGGAAGCAAAGAGAGTCAGTGTCTCTGGTGTTTGTCAGATAAAAGTGTGTGTGTGTGTGTGTGTGTGTGGAGCTGCCCTGCTGTCTGTGTCCAACACACTTTAGGGAATCTTGGGTTTGTTCTTGCAGGGACGACACACACTGTTACTGAGTTTGCAGCGTGTTCCGTCAGAAAAAGGTGTTCTGATCGGACATAGTCTGCTCAGTGGGAAATAACAGCATGAGAGGAAAGCAATGAACGAGTGTGTGTGAAAGATGGAGCGAGAGAGAGAGAGGGAGAGGAGGAGGAGGAGAAGAGAGAAAAAACAGAAGCAGTGGGTGTTTGGAGAAAAGTCACCTTGACGGCTCTATTTAAAAAGAAGCGTTCGGAGGACCTTGGGTATTGAGCAGTTTTAGTCTAATTGTTTTTCACAGAAAGAGCTCGGCTGGAAAAACACAAGGGAGGGCTTACGTGAGAGAGAGGGAAAAAGAGAATCACACAGTTTTGTTCATGTCCTGCATTTTTCCTCAGCAGCGTGGCTGTAGGAACGGACTGAGACATCGAAGAACACACAGCTAAAGGTCAAAGACTTTGAAAATACGGTCACCTACCAAAGACACACCAAGTACAATTACATGCAGTTTAAAAGTTCAAATTCAGTTAGACTAAATTAGTCATTTGCCTTTTTAAAATGTCATACAAATTCTTTAGTCCAGTGGTTCACAACCTTTTTTTAATCAAAGGCACCCCACTATAGGATATGAACACCGATCAGGTATAACATTATGACCACCTTCCTAAAAACCAACACAGGTCCCCCTTTTGCTGCCAAAAAGCCCTGACCCATCGAGGCATGGACTACACTAGACCGCTGACGGTGTGCGCATTATCCTGCTGAAAGAGCCATAGCCACCAGGGAATACCGTTTCCATGAAAGGATGTACATTGTCTGCAACAATGCTTAGGTAGGTGGTATGTGTCAAAGTGACATCCACATGGATGGCAGGACTCAAGGTTTCCCAGCAAAACATTTCCCAAAGTATCACACTGCCTCCGCCGGCTTGCCATCTTCCCATAGTGCATCCTGGTGTCACGTGTTCTCCAGTTAAGTGACACACACGCTCAGGGAGGCCATCCACGCGAAAACGTGATTCATCAGGCCAGGCCACCTTCTTCCATTGCTTCGTGGTCCAGTTCTGATGCTCCCGTGCCCACTGTTGGGGCTTTCGGCGGTGGACAGGGGTCATCATGAATACCCTGACTGGTCTGCAGCGATGAAGCTCCACACGCAGCAAACTGATGCACTGTGAATCTGACACCTTTCTATCAGAACCAGCATTAACTTCTTGAGCAGTTTGAGCTTCAGTAGCTCGTCTGCTGGATCGAACCACACAAGCCAGCCTTCGCTCCTCACGTGCATCAATGAGCCTGTCACCGGATCACCACTGTTCCACCCTTGGACCACTTTTGACTGATACTGACCACTGCGGGAACACCCACAAGAGCTGCAGTTTTGGAGAAGTTCAGACCCAGTCCCATCACAATTTGTCCCGTGTCAAACTCGCTCAAATCCTTACTCTTGCCCATTTTTCCTGCTTCTAACACATCAACTTTGAGGACAAAATGTTCACTTGCTTCCTAATATATCCCACCCACTAACAGGTGCCGTGATGAAGAGCTAATCGGTGTTCTTCACTTCACCTGTCAGTGTCATAATGTTATGCCTGATCACTGAATATTCCTGAATGTCACATGAACAAACAGGAAAACAGGTCTCATCGCATCTGCTTGTTGGAGAAAGTGTTACTGATGGCAGTATCTGGGGACTTTTGAGGTAACCATCTAACTTTTTTTTAAAACGCTGTGTCACGCACGAGATGTTTAGACAGAATCACAGACTGTCCGTCTGGAAAAGCAATGCAGTAACATGCAAGAATGTGTTCTGTCTGACTGCCCCCTTAATGTGTGTCTTGTGTTTTGCAAACCTAAATCAAGTAGGTGAACATGATCTGAGATATTGTACAGGTCACATGTCTCAGGTCATGTTGACACCTGGTATTAACATCCATCTTGGGTGATCTGATCACACGTGGTCAGCCAAGACATTGCTGTTTACACCTAGTAGCGACATGCTTCTCAAATGCCTCCTGTGACCGTGTGTGATCAGATTTCAAAAGCAGGGTCTGTAATTTTGTGGCTACATCACGTATTATGTCAGCGTTTTTCCTGCATGTTATTTAAGCACAACAACACGGAAAAAAGCACTGAAAAGTCACCACACTGTTTCCTTCAGTATAGTTCCAGCATACAAACACTACATTTTCACTGCAATGTTATTTAAATTGAGTGCTGGTATTAACTGAAGATATTTTTTTTTTTGCAAAAAAGCTGGGTTGAAATTGGACAAACCCACCAATTGGGTTGTTTTAACCCAGCGGTTGGGTTAAATATTTGCCCAATCTGCTGGGTAGTTTTATTTATCTCAACTATTTAAAAAAAATACTGTATTACTTGCTTGAAACGAACCCAAAGTATGTTGGAAATGAACATTTATTAACGTGTTTATTTTGATGCAGTGATATCGTGTATTAAGTGGGTCCATCACTGTTGTCTGTGATACATCAGGATGCATTAGCATTTACAGCTGTTATGGTTTGTTGGACCATGTTGGACCCTGTTTACACATTTGAATGTTTTATATCCGTTCATTCGTGCCAAGCCAGACCGCTTTCCCTTATCTGCCCTGGGCATCCATCATAAAGCCCCAGCATGTCGCTCCAGTGTCCAGAGCGGATCTGTTCTGTTTTACCACAAGCTTTTCCCATATGCTTCAAGCCACGGGGGGCTGATGACAGTGCGTAGGCTGCGGAGACAGACAAGTGTCCTGCCTGCCCCAGCCTCCCCTTAAAGCGTGAAATCGGCAGACTCCACGGAGGCTGTGACATTGGTCATGGAGGGATTGCTGGGAATGAGGACGTGTGTGCAGCAGCCGTGCGGGGTCAGATGGACAACAGGTGCCATGTGACCCACAATCCTGCGTTACTTTACTTCAGATGTTTCTCTCCGTGTAGTTTTAAAGGAGGGAGATTGGCGTCACCCTTCCGGCCCCTGGAGCTGGCCCTGAGCCGTGGCTCATTAGCACCTGGTTCTCCCCTGACCTGGAGCTCCTTCGGCAGGGAACCAGCAGCCTGATCCCCTAGTGGCCTAAAGTGCTAAACACGCATTTCTATCTTTCCAATAACACTGCAGAAATACATGTCAGCTGTAATGGATTTTGATTTATTTTGCATGATCAAAGAGATTGGGATCATTTAAAAGGATAGTTCACCATAAATTGAAAATTTTGTCATCATTTACTCACCCTCATGTTGTTCCAAACCTGTATGAGTTTCTTTCTTTGCTGAACACAAAAGAAGATATTTAGCCAACATTCTTTAAAATATCATCTTCTGTGTTCAACAGAAGAAAGAAACTCATACAGGTTTGGAACAACTTGAGGGTGTGTAAATGATGACAGAATTATATTTTTTGGATGAACTATCCCTTTAAGTTCTTTCATTACTCATTGTTTAAACTGTTTAAGTTGGATTTTAAGGGCTGAGAACAGAACTACAAGTGTGAACAGATCCTAAAATTGAAATTAAATACTAATATTCACTAAAAAATCACATTATTTGTGTCGCTTTTCATTTAGAGCAAACAAGCAGAGCACAGATATTCACACTCAACTAATGAAGCAAACTTTTCCCAAGACAAGAGCGCTTATGTTAAGAATCGAGACTGAATATGCAGCGACATGTTGAGCCGCCTCTCAGTTCTTGTTTTTATTCCTGCAACATATTCTGTGGTGACTTCAACTCAGGTCACGGCACGCTGAGCTCTCACAGCGTCTCGGAGAGAAAGTTTAGCACAGGGCGTGTGGAGAGGACCGCTCTGGAACATGAGTGTGCCAGCAAGCGTGACTGAGACTGACAGCTTGATTTATGGCGTGGCTATAAGTAGCCACGACGTCGGCTGCCTTCAGCGGGGTGGAGTCCCTGCAGACACCTAACGCTGGCTCCTTGTGCCACTGAAGCACAACCCCCTGACAAAATACTGTGTATGTGTGTGTGTGTGCTTAAGGCGGATGAGCAACAGTCCCCAGCCAAGATGCCAAATCTGCATGTTTATCTGATCTTGTGCCAGCCGCTAATCAATTAAATCCCTGCTGTCCCCGAGGGAAGAGTGGAGAGAAGAAAATGATTCCTCAGGCTTCCCTGAGTGAAAGAGATAGAGCGATAGATGGATAGATAGATGGATGGATAGATGGATAGATAGATGGATGGATAGATGGATAGATAGATAGATGGAGAGATAGATGGATGGATGGATGGATGGATAGATAGATGGATGAATGGATAGATAGATGGATGGATGGATAGATAGATGGATGGATAGATAGATGGATAGATGGATAGATAGATGGATGATAGATAGATGGATAGATAGATGGATGGATGGATGGATAGATGGATGGATAGATGGATGGATAGATAAATGGATGGATAGATGGATAGATAGATGGATGGATAGATAGATGGATAGATAGATGGATAGATAGATAGATGGATGGAAAGAAATAAAGAAAGAGAAAGAAAGAAAGAGAGAAAGAAAGAAAAGGTAAGTTTGATGAAATGTGCACAGTTAAAGGGTTAGTCCACACAAAAATTGTATGGAGAATGTTTTGATTCCCATTGACTTCCATTGTTTGTTGTTTTGTTTGTTTTTTTGTCCGTAAAATTGAAGTCAATGGGAAATGGAACTTGGTTCCCAATATTCTTCAAAATATCTTCTTTTTTTGTTGTTGTTGTTCCACAAAAGAAGAAATGTCATACAGGTTTGAAACAACATGAGGGTGATTAAATGATGCAAAATTTTCATTTTTGGGTGTATTTTCCCTTTAAATATCCAATGTGGATACGGATGAATTGTATATAAATCTCTAGTATCGGCCGATAACCAATATAGTACAGATATTTTGTACATCCCAAGTTAGAAGTTTGCTTAATTTATCAGCATGATTGTTCAAAATTTGTCCTTAAAAAGAAAGCACAACGGCAACTAGACTGTAACCTGTATAATACTGTACACCATGTTATTCTTACTGCAATTCACTTCTGATGTCACAAAGAATGACGAAGGCGATTTTGAAAGGCAACTTTATTTTATTACAACTTCATAGTTGTAACAACTAACTATGGCATTTTGGCGAATACTATAGCAAACAGCAGTGCACAAACCATTTTTCACAACCTGATGAACAGAGTTGTATCACACAGACCGGAGCGAGAGCATTTCCTCTCAGACGTATTGTCCAGTTCTGTGGGAGGCTTGTGTGACCCGTGTGGCAGCCGTCTCATTGGCTCATGGTTGTCATGGGGATGTGCCTTGGCGGAGGTGCTCGTGGATGGAGGGATTTTTTTTTTTTTTTGCTTTGAGCAGGTGCTCAGCATCTTCCTTAAGCTCTGAAAGGAACTGCACATCCCTCATTAGACATTCAGAATCTAATTATACCTATCTACGTCCTCATCAAGCCAGCTATCTTTTCCTCATAAAATCTCCAGAATCATCTACATCCCCACTGTCACATCAACAAAAAAGAGGTGTAAAGAGGGGGGACATGATGGTGGCAGTCTTTGATCTGATAGAAGGCCCCTGCAGGGATAGAAGCCTGGGCTGGTGCCAGAACCCCTCTTGGCTGACAGTCTCCTCTGCTGGTTGGCAGCTTGAAGGCTTTGGTGATTAATTCTGCTGGGAGGATGAAAGCGGCTCTAGCCAGCGGCTCCCTGCCTCAGAAGGCCATGGACATGGTCTGAGCCCAGGCAGGCCCAGCGCGGACCAGACCAGCCGTGCCTTTCCCCGTCTGGCCAGCTGCCCGCCTGCCTGCCTGCTGCCTCAGGACCAACCGCGGCAGGTGATGGACCAGGGAGAGTGATGGAGAGGGATAAAGGAGCAGTAGAGGGAAGGGGGAGGGTGGAAGATACTCTGATCCATATTGAACAAGCTTTTCTTTTTGTTTCTCCACCCTTTTCTCTCTCTCTCTTTCTCTCACACACAGTTTTATTAGCCAGCATCTTTTATGTTGTGCCGCTATGCCATGATAATCCCCTGAGACGGTGCAGCACCCTGTTTCAAACAGGATGTAAGGCACCGCTGACAGCCACACTGCACCAGTGCAGCGAGCCCTGGAGAGAAAGAGAGAGAGCGGACTTGTGACAGATGCAGAGGTGTAAAAAGAAACGCAAAAGATGAAATACCTTGCCATTTTATCTGTACCGGTCCACTAACCCTGCACTCTTTTCTAATATCCTCACCTGGGTACACTCCAAAAAATAATGCGTTGGCTCAAAAAAATATAAAAAATGCAACAGTTTGCATCAATTTTTTCAACTTTGAGAGAATTTACATTCAACCAACAAGCTACATCAAGTACACTTTAGCATAAACACACATTTTTAAGTTGATTACTCAAAAACATTAAGTCGCTTCAACCACCAGAGTTGTAGCCCGAACCAATTCATCTATTTCAGTTCAAATCAACAGCTATCATAGCACATGCTAACATAACTTATTCATATTGTATATTTAATGAACAAAAGATATTACTTTCCACTGGCATTGCTTATATAGTGTTTACCTCTATGAATCTACTCTTCAGCACAACGGTAACCACAAAAACTTCAACATTACAAAAACTCTTTTAAATGTCAAACATAACAGCATTAAACAAATAAATTAATATCAACATTTATTCTCCTTATCAAGTCCTATGCAAAGCATGCAGAGAACTAGAAATCCACTACCTGATTTCCAAAGTTATCAAGACAATTTCATTAAGTTATACAACTACAAAAAATATGCATATATTTGAGTTTAAATTACAGAAGATATTAAGATAATGTAATGATCAGCATTATGATGTCAACAGAACTCTACAAAATAATATTTGTATTTTAATTTATTTTTAACTTGCAAAATGCATTTATTTAACTTTAAGTTCTTGCTTAAAGGGATAGTTCACCATTTTCTCCCCCTCAAGTTGTTCCAAACCTCTATAAATGTCTTTGTTCTGCTATACACAAAGAAAGATATTTGGAAGAATGTTTGAAACCAAGCAGATCTCGCCATATATTTTTTTCTCCTACAATAGCAGTCGTTGGGGGGCGAGATCTGCTTGGTTACAAACATTCTTCCAAATATCGTCCTTTATGTACAGCAGAACAAAGACATTTATACAGGTTTGGAACAGTAAATGATGACAGAATTTTCAGTTTTGGGTGAACTATCCCTTTAAATTGGAACGTAAAGTCCACACTAGTGGCTAAATAAATACTAGTGTGTAACTAACTCTGTTCTAGACTAAGTTGTAACTTATGCACAGCTGGTACAACCGGCCCCTGGAGCTATAGTGTGGTTGGTTGTCTGGACTCATTACCGCCCCGCCCTTTGTGTATTGCGGATGAATACTCCGCCTTCACAGGAAAGGCCAAAAACAAGACAGAACAGCTGGGGTAGTTGTATGCATGTGTGCAGATTTCAGCTGTGCTTGCAATAAAATGCTAAGAAACACGTGTGCGCTTGTTCGTTTGTGTGCAACCTTAATTTAAACAGACTTGGGGAAGGTTTTTGAAAATGTAGTTATCTACACACCGTTCAAATGCTCAGGGTCTGTAAGATTTGTCCAAAAATGAAAAATCTGTCATTAATTGCTCAAACTCGGGTCATTCTAAACCTGCAAGACCTTCGTTCATCTTCAGAACACAAATTAAGATATTTATGATGAAATCTGAGAGTTTTTTTTTTATTTATTTATCCCCCATAGATAGCAATTTAACCACCACTGTCAAAGTCCTAAAAGGGTACTAAAGACATTAAGATAGAGATATGAGAATGAAACAAAACAAAAATAACTTTATTCAACAATATCTTCTCTTCTGTGTCGTTCTCACGCGTCGTTTATGTTCAGCTCTTCCAGGTTCTACATCAGAACGCCGACTCATTATTGGCCGACGCTGATAGATTTACATCACAGAATTGAAAATATAGTGATAAACAACAGCATTTAACTGAATAGTTCACTATAAAAATGTAGTAACTATTTAACTACTGTCGCACTGCTCTCCAGCTCTGTATTCAAGCACAGGATTCAATCGTAGGATCCATAGACAAAAATTAGACCAGGCTCGGTTTAATCCATTTAGCTAATCATTAGATCTAACTTTACAACAAGGCCATTTTCACAAGTCCGTCCCTCGAATTTCTTGCATGTGATGGTGCTTTACAACATTACATAACTCTTTATGCACAATTATGGAACGTTCTGAGGGTAACTTGTTTGTGTGTTTCTACTGTACCATAAACACACACACACACACACGTTGTGTTTTCATGTTTTATGGGGACATTCCATAGGCGTAATGGTTTTTATACTGTACAAACTGTATATTCTGTCCCCCTACATTACCTCTACCCTAAACCTACCCATCACAGAAGATGTTCTGCTATTTTAGATTTTCAAAAAAGATAATTCTGTATGATTTATAAGCTTGTTTCCTCCTGGGGATCAAAAAAATGTCCCCACAAGATCAAAATTTACTAGTATTACTATACCTGTGGGGACATTTGGTCCCCATAACGTAGGGAATACCCACACACACACACACACACACTGCAGGTAAAGGCAGCGTCTAGTGCCCTGCAGTGGAATTTTAAAGGGTCTTTTACAACCTCTGACCTTTGACCCAGTATCAGTACTTCAGATTGCACATGAGAGGAAGACTTGTAATCTCTATCATTGCATACCAATGTATTCTTTTTAATCTTGTGTATATTTCTAGGATAGAGAATTCTTCCGTTTGTGCTGTCTGCTCATTATACACAGATTTCAATGAAACGTGTAACCCACTGCTGATTATTAATCTTCTTACTAGCAGGTTATCACTGGAAAACCATTATGAACAGACGCTCATTTTGGATGTTTTTAATTTTTATTCAGAATTTCCGGTTTTAAGACAATTAATAAGTAGTCTGCATGTTTCATAATCAACTAGCCAGTTCTATGAAGCCTTGTCTAATTAGACTGATTAAGTCACCAAACTGATGAGACAATGAGTTTTGTGGGGATGAATTTAGCAAGTTTTCAGTTTCAGGAGGTAACACTTTATTTTACAGTGTCCTTGTTGCATATGTTACATTTACTTACTGTAGTAATAACAGTAAATTGTTATTATTATAATTATAGTGGAGTATCGAAATACTTTAATTTTTGTTTTTTTGCTTTAATATTCTTTATATTCATTTATCATTTAATTTTGAAGAGAATCTGTAAGTTAAATATTGCATCGACTCTGACTGCAGCCTTTTGGTTCACATTACAGTTCAGTGCTATGGTTGTATATGTGTTTATGAGTGTTAGGTCCACCTGGACTATGTCACTATGTATTTATGGGGTGGTGGGTCAGACAGAGTGACTGTATACCACCTTTCCTCTGTCTGTGTGTGTGTGTGTGTAATACAGGCCTGAGGCGCACAGGCTAGATGTGGCTCTTGTTAAGGCCCAGTGAGCAGCCAGGGCAGCGCAGCCTCGCAGCTGGTCTCGAGGCCTGGAGACGGAGTCGAGCGTGTGTTACTCTCCCACCCTTCCCGAGGAATATCCCTCACTCTGCAAAGAGGAAATACCAGATTAAAGCTACATTACTCCGAGACCGGTTTTCATGCGAGCCGCCCGCCTTCGTCTGTTCCTGGCGTTTTCTTTTCCACACTCTCTCCATCTTCAGTTTCCATTGTGTCTTTTTGTCCCAAAAGACACCCCCTTGTTTTCTCTTTTGGCCTTTTCCTGCCCTCGTTCTCTCCTTCTGTTTTTTTTCCCCTCACCCTGTGTATGATTCTCTCTCTCCGACTCTTTTTTCTCTCACACATACCCTCTCCTGGGTGTAACATTGTTGGCAGTCTGTGAGAGAGGCAGCAGCCAGGGCTGTAAGCATATCCTGTGGGAGATCAGTTTTCAGCTGTGTGTTTGCGTATGTGTGTGTGTATGTATGCATGCCACCGTTGTGCTTTCTCTCTCTCTCTCTCTCTCTCTCTTTGTGGGGCGGTGGGGAGTTTTTTTCACCTGCTCTAGGAACAGACTCCCAGGTCTTAGAGAGGGCTTTACAGTGGGCGTGGAGAATGCTGCTAATGTTTCTATGCGCAGCCTGGCTTTAGCCATCTACTCTCAATGTCCTGCCTGTGCTGAGTCCATACGGCCCGCACACACACACACACACACACACACACACAGCCACGGGGGCCTGTCAATGATTAATAGCTTCTCCCTGAGTGGCATCTTGGGAGGCCCTGAGAGAGAAAGAGGCAAAACAAGAGCTCTGTATTCCCCTCGGCTCTCCTCTCTTCCTTTTCTGAGAGAGCATTCACGCTCAATCCACTCCAAAAAGATAGATTTAAAAGATGAGGACATTATTTGTGTGTATGATCAGGAGAAATTGCAACAAATTTCATGCACTTGAATTCAAAGGGGTCCAAAAGCAGAAGAGCACATTATATGGGGTTTAAAGTCTAAATTAATGTTTAAATTAAATTTTAACGCTAAAAATGTTTTAAATATTATCTAAACATTAAATTATTTTTTTTAAATATTCTTTATAGTATTATTATTTAAATATTATATCAACACATTAACACGTTTAATGTCATTTAAAATATTTTCTTTTTAATTTTTATGCTTTTAAATAATATTCTAAAATCTAAATAGATGCACTTTTTCATTTTTGGTTAACTTTATAATGTTTTTTTATCTTATTTTATTTTATCATTTTTAACTGTTATGCTCTTAAATATTATTTGTAAGGAAAAATAATGGAAAAAGACGCACTTTCACTAGTCGTTTGGATTCTATTGTTTGCTTCCTCCGTCTGGTCGTACAGCAGTTGCAGTCGGAACCAAAGTCAAGAGTCTTATTTTCAAAGTCAGGTCATAATGAACTCGACGACTCTGACATTTTCTGTATTTCATCAGGTCCAAAGCGCTGCGTAATGCAGTCGGAAACATGAAAGAGTCTTTCATGCTTTTATGCAAGTTTTATCAAGGCTGAAGGACCGGGGCTTTTCAAGTCACCCAGGATGAGACCTTATGCAAAAATAAGTTAATAATGATTAGAATAGTGTAATTCCTGTCTCAATATGGTGTAAAGTGACTCTGTGAATATCCTTGATGATGTGTCAACAGCACATGGATTACATCAGGATTGTACAGGCAGTGAGCCAATTTGATTATGGTGATATTATAATGAGTGGTGAAGTGTAATGAATGTCCTTTACATTGAGAGTTCTTTTCATTTGCTGAGTGGGTGAAAACCAACATGTATCACAGTAAATAATTGCCCACCAGTGGGAAAAAACAGAGTTTATGGTTATGTAGTAAATTTGTCTCCTTAAAGGGATAGTTCACCCAAAAATGAAATTTCTGTCATCATTTACTCGCCCTCAAGTTGTTCCAAACATGTATCCATTTCTTTGTTCTGCGTAACACAAAGGAAGATATTTGGAGGAAAATTTGTAACCAAGCAGATCTCGCCCCCCCATTGACTGCCATAGTAGTAGGGGGTAATAGTACGGTTAGTCAATGGGGGTTGAGATCTGCATGATTACAAATATTTTTCTTTTGTGTTCAGCAGAACAAAGAAATGTATGGTTTGGAACAACTTGAGAGTGAGTAAATGATGCCAGAATTTTCATTTTTGAACTATCCCTTTAAATTCCTTGGGGGAGAAAAAGTGTTTTCGACAAACATATAGAGTTTGAAAAACAGTATGAGCTGATTGCTCATTAAAAAACCCCACAGTCATCATGTTTTCAGGCCATTTCAGCTTTGATTTTGACACAACATAAAGAGGTGATATATAAGTGGCTTAGTTGTTTACTTAACTTTTAATTAGTCCTGCCATTAATGGCATAAATTTATTCATTCAGACAGATTCGCAAACACGCACAAAAACAAGAGGCGGAATTTATCACATGAACCAATCATAGCGCAATTGCCTCCTTTGGAATGACTTTCCCCCATTCATTCTCAACTACCCCGCACTGCACGTTTTAGGGGGTCAGTTAAAACTCAATAGGCTCAGCGGAGGCAAGAAAGACCCGGCCTCCTGCTGTAACTTTACCCGCTGGTGTCACTGTTGAATAGTACTTTGGAAAAACAAGTGATTTATGCACTATTTAATGTCACATTTTGCAATATTTGTTGTTTTATTTTTGTAATATGGATTATTTTATCATCCATTTTTTTTGAGGAGGCACTGCCTCCCTTGCCTCCTCGGAGGAAACGCCTCTGGTCAGTTCTGTTCAATGCAGACTTTGAGCACTTTGTACTGAGATTTTATTGATTTAAAAAAATATTTTTAGAAGCATGGCATCCAGCACAGATTTTTATTGTGGGTTATATTGTTATGGCATTAGTAAACAGAGCTGAGCTGAGGGGTCTGCAGTCAAAGGTGAGGCTAAGAGAAGACCAGAGGCTCCGGGATTGAGAGAGTTCAGCCGAGTATCTATCTGTAAGTGCAGGCCGAGAGGAGGCTGTGGTAGTGGGAGGGAGGGAGAGAGAGGGAAGGGTGGAGGAGTGGGGCCACGAGGTGAAAGCCGAGCTGGAATTTGTGCGGTATGCAGAGAATGATGGGATTTTTCCTGCTGGGCGGCTGAGAGCTGCTGCACTGCTGTGCATTGACCAGCACACACACGCACACACACACAAAGAACTGAAAGCTCTATCACCATCACACTCTCTACCTCACACAAACTCTCTCAATGTCTCGCCCCTCCCTCCCTCTTGTTCTCTCACACACACACACACACACACGCACACACGCACACACACACGCACACTGTATTTCTTCAACTATAGGCAATTTTGGCCTTTTAGACTTTTAGAAAATAAAACATGCTTTTCACACTTTCATTTGTTTACTTAATTTGTGGTCATTTTTTCTCTAACATTTGTATATTTTTATGGCCAAAACTCAAAATATGCATTATTTATGTGGTGATAATTACATTTTCAAGACAAAGTGGTCAGCTCCTTTGTCTTTCCAGAGCTATTTTATGTTTCCTAAATATACGCAGCTAAACAAAAAAAAAATTACACTTTACCAAGGATGTCTCCTTGGTAACCAACTTACCTTTGGAAAAAAAACTTTATCAGAGGCAAAATTTGTGGTTGTCATCGTTAAAAGAAGAAGAAGAAGAAGAAGAAAAGAAATGGATTTTCTATTTTAGTCTTTGTTTAGGTTATCATAGATTTTATCACACAGTTTAAGATTGAAAATCTGGGTGTGAGGCAAGGGTTAAACGAATCAATACACGCTTAAAAATTCATCTGAAAAATACCAAAAAGAAATAAAAGAAATGATTGTAAAAAGTTTCCATGAATGTGAACTCCATATAACAAAAAGAAAAAGCTCAAATCTGTTGCAATAAAAATCAACCGAGACCTATATGTGCTTGTAATTGAAGAAACTCCCACACACTCTCAAAAGAAGAGTTTATATCTCTGACAATCTGGTCTTTTTTTTTTTTTTTGTATTCCTGTCTGTATTATCATTCTCCTCACTTTTTCTCTCTCTCCCTTTCAGCGATCATACTATCTAAGATTCATGCTTTTTTCTTCTCTAAGACAATACTCACACTCTTGTCCTTTGTTCTCCTCTCAGTATCTATCGGTTTGTTCTCTTTCCTCCTTCACAATTCCTCTTCCCCCGGCTCTCTCCCTCTCTTTGACGGTCTCTCTCGCTGGCTCCACCCCCTCACTCTCTCTCTCTCTCTCTCCTTTGAGCCACCTCCTCTGCTCCGGCTGCTGGCACGCCTCCAGTGCCTGACAGTCACAAGATTGTTATTTCATTTATTTAGTCTTTTTTCCCCTTATATTTTCTCTCCGTTGTGTCTCTCTAAATATGTGCCATTGTTCAAAATGACCTTATCGGTCCTGAGCTGTTCTTGGAGAGCCTGTTTCATTTTACTCATACAAAGTTGGAGAATTTAATTGTCTACAATGGGGATCACGAGGTTTGTATTTTCCTTCTAGTTTTTGTTGGCACAGTTATCATAAAAATGTTGAAAATTGGAATGTTGCTTTTTCACTCATGGACAAAGGAAAAGATGCCAAATTATTTGTGCAGAGCTTTTTAAAAGCTGAAATAAATAATGTCCGCAGTCATTTACCCTGTTCAAAATCAACCTCATTTTATATTATGCCACTTTGATTTTCTTTTGGGGGTCTTTCATGTTCAAAAAACATCATTTTTCACTTATTTGACATTGTTGCAGCACCTCTCTTCCCAGTCTGTCAGTAACGCTCTGTTTAGTTCCTGTCTTTATAAACCTCCTCCTTGCTAAAAGCAGAATGTGCTCTGATTGGTCAGCTGGATCAGTGTGTTGTGATTGGTCAAGAGTGTGCTTGGGAAATGTCACGTCCCTTACTATAACCTCAAGTTTCAACACACTACTAACTAACTCAACCAGGCCTCACCCCTGTATTTTTGGATATGCCTTGGGCGGGAGTTATTAAATTAGGAATATTGTGACATGTTCGTTCCCGGAAGAAAACTCAAGACTACGATGGAGGCGTTTCAGGGAGTTCAGTGCACTGATATAGAGAATAACTCCCGTTGGAGTGACTTCGTGTTTTGTAACTTTGCAGACTTTTTCATGCTCAAACAGCAACATTACGAACTAAACAAAGTTGAAAATATTAAAAAAGCATAACAGGTCCTCACAGACGTGGCATCTTTAAAGTCTCTGCAAACGGCAGTTAACTTATTAATATTGTCTTCTGAGATACTTTTGGTAAATAAAAGGCATCTTCAGATATATCCTTTCCAGAACGGATGCTATTTAAGATGACTTTACATAACTATTTTATATAGATGTATATTTTATTAATTTATTCATATTAACCATTAAAAATAGGTTAGTCTAGTAAAAACACTTCATTATACCTAATATTTATGCATTATAGAGCATTTCTGTAACATACACAATTGTAGCCTAGTGTTCCAGATCAGTTAGGGTGCTGTCTATGTAGGCAGTGATGCAGTTCACTAGGTTTTGAAACAGAGCCATTGTGTTTGCAGGCTTGAAATGAGATACAACAACTGTACCAGCATTGTTTACTATATTTTCTCTTGTTCTCCCTCTTTTTCCTTCCCCTGGTTTTTCTGACAGGTCATATTTTAGGGTTTGAGAGCCGTTTTTTCATTCTTTTGTCTGAGGCAACTTTTGAGAAATTCCTGACTTGACTCCCCCCCCCCACCTCACCTCCTTGAATGAGAAACTGTCAGTTTAATTGGCTGTGATCTCGTATGCAAAGCTGCTTTCACTTATTGCACTCAGGTCTTATCCTTTAAATATGGATAAGATGATTTGAACGGGGAAAAAGCACAGGGTCCTCTGCCGTCTGTATGCTTTGAATTAAAGCCAGACACACTGGGGTTTGTCACATATTATTTTTTCTCAAACCGTGATATATATATTTTTCCTCCTTCTGGTGCAGGAGATTTCCACTTATTAAAAATTCTGCTCTGTCTGAAAGTCCCTGTCCGTCTCTCCAAAAGTCTGTAAAGCATATCAGCGGGCAGAATATTGCAGGAGTCGGAAATGGGGAGCAGTGAAGTGGCAAGGCCTTTTTCAGAATCACTTAACGCTCATAAACAAAACACATCTGCAACAAAATCTGCAATCATGTCAGCTCTAATCCTGAGAGACAAATCCGTTTTAGAGAGACAAGGAACAAGGTACAAAGAAAATGGGATGGCAGGAGAGACTCCACTGCATTTATTGAGAAACTCTTTGTGTATTAGTTCATACATGAAATTTTATTCACAACCCATTTTATTTCCATAATTTGACATGTTTCCAGTGAGGTTATTGTTAAAAACTCAAAAACTATTAAAAATCATTTTCATTAATTGAAATAAAGTTGAAATAAAATAAAAGATAAATAGCAGATGAATGCTTAAACTTAAAAGTTTAATGGAACTTAACGATATTACACTGACTGAAATAGTAACAACAAGTAATAAAATTACTAAAACTGAAATAAATAGCATTTTATTTCATATACTTTATTGGAGTTGGTGGCACTTTAATATTTTAAGTTATAGCACCACCAACAGGCGCAGTCCCACCACTTTTTCACTTTTTGTCCTCAGAATGTGTCCATCAATAAGTGTGTCAAATTTGAATGAAAATATCTAATTTCATTTAGGTGTTATAGACATATATATAGGTGCATGACTTTAATTTTATTATTTTTATTTTTTGCCACTTACTATCTCAATTTTGGCATTAGGGCTTTAATGTTTAGCCAACGACATATGTTTTATGAATTTCGTACGGTGGTTCCATCTCAATCGGACTAACGGTTTTGAAAATAGTTGCGCAAGTTGTTTTAACACTTAATGGCAATGTTGCTCAAATCATAAGGGGAAACCTAGCATGTTATGTATTGTTGGACTCGGCAAGGATTCATGAATCTAAAGAGATGACTCCCATGAAAATAAGTCAATCACATCAAAAGTTATGAGCATATGAATATTCTCAGGTTCCTTCAGGGCGTCGTCCTGATGACCCATACTGAGTTTCGCAATGATATGCCAATGCATTCAAACAATACAGCATTTTGCTACAAAATGCAAAATGGCCAACATCCAAAATGGCCGACATGGTAAAATTGGATATAATTCGAATCTAACAAGACCATTTTTGATATCTCCGGACCAAAAGGTGACGCTGTGCCGAAACGCAGCATGTTGCCTCAGATCATGCTTGTGATGACATGTACCAAGTTTGATCTGAATACGCTAAAACGTTTTAGAGATATAGCCTCACGTCCAATTTGGTGTGCTCTTCTTCAGATATGTTTGCGCGTTATTCAAGAATGGTTGGGTTTATTAAAAAGCTTTTAATAACTTTTTGCCACCATAGTCTGAAGATGATTTTATTTTCTTTTTCATGAGTTCAGAAAATTAGATATTTTGGCGGGAAAAGTTTCATGACATTATAGTGTGCAATCGAATCGTATTGAGCCAAGGAATCAGAGGAAATTTGTTTCTAATCCTTATGGTTCAAAAGTTATAAGCGTGAACTTTGAAAGTGAAACTTTTGACAAGTGGTGCCGCCATAGTTTGATATAGAGACACAAAATGTGCTGTAGTTAATGTTGCCAAATTTCATAAATTCCCGTAAGTGGTTTTATGGGCTCCCATAGACTTGAGCGGAAGAAGAAACGCAGAAAAAGAATAATAAGAATGCCAACGGATCCCTTCTGTGCTTGGCCCCTAAAAACATCAAATAAAAGACAAAAACAAACTGATGAAAACTGAAATATATATATAAAAAAGTTAAAATATTTTCATATAATAGCATATATAAATAATACTAAAATTGTTATAAGACATGAAATCAAATGTAAGGTGGAACTTAATGGCAAAAAAGCGTTCTGATTTCCTGTTTTTAAGCTGTCAGATGTATGTTGAAGTATTGTACATGGAGCTTTAGAGCGACTCAACTATGGTAGGGAGAGAAGTCAAGGCAGCGAGTTGTCGAGAGGTCAGTGTGTGAATTCCCCGCCTGGCCTGGGTTTAATTGAAGTCTTGTGTCATCGCTGTAGTAACACGAGCAGGTGGATGTTGCTGAAATGTATTAACATTGGTTCCCTAATAGGGTCAGTCCAGAGCAACCTTTTTTCTCTCCTTGTTTCCTCTAGAGTCCTTCTCTGTCTTCATCTCCAAATTCATCCAAACACACTTCCAGATTCGTAAATATGGCTGTGTGCATTTTTGGAAATTTGTGTTGTTTTCTATTTAGCTACTCCAATGTGGAGATGTCTTGTGCAGCAAAACAAGAAGATTATACAGAAAATTATTGGCTGTGTACATCCTCCCTTCTCGCCTTCCCATGTAATGCCATGGAGTATGTAACAACATTAATCATATCTATCTAAAATCAGGGGCTCTGATACACTCTCCGATAGAAATGCAATGCAGGGCCTGGAATGGGCTGATAAACATCAGCACAAGACTGAGTTTCCAATTCCTGCCTCAGAATAGACCCTGGGCTGAAATGAGAGGGAGGAAGAGGGAGATTGAAATGTGGGGGGAGAGAGAGGCAGCACTCTCCGGCCCCGTGTCTGTCGGAGTGAATGAACCATGTGACAGGACATGTCGCGTTGAGTGACAAAGCAAAAAAAGAGACTGAGAGAAGTGGCAGCACAAAAGTAAAACACTATCCACAGTTTCCCAGCATCCAGCCTCAGCACAGAGAGAGAGAGAAAGAGAGCGAGAAACAGGAAGGGGGGAGGAAGAACAGATGGAAAAAGTTGCAGATGCACAGCAAACAGGACGTTAGCATGGCATACATGTGGGTTTTATGAGTAGATATATGTTGGTACTTGTGTTTCATGAAAGTGTGTGAGTGAGAAAAGTAAAAAGCAGTCATCATTTACTCTCCCACATGCTGTTTCAAACGTGTGTGACTTTCTAGAACACACAAAAAAAGTTGTTTTTTTCCATACTATGAAAATGAATGGGGATTCAAATACACAGTTAAATTGAAGTCGTTATTCACTGATAATGTTCAAATCTGCCTCACACTGAAAACTCATTCGTGGTATATTCAATGTCATTTTGTGCCGTGTTTGATTGTCTTTCTTGACCCATTGTATTTTGGTCATGTGCATCTGCAGGACAGGACATTAGAGAGGATTATTTTCAGTGAAGAACAAGATTTTAGTCTTTTCCTCAAACAAACCTAGTGTATAAAGAAGACATACACTCTATGTATAAAGAACCGGTAACACCTACAATAAGGTTCATTATTTAAGCATTAGTTAATGTATTAACTAACACGAACTACCTATGAGCAATACATTAGTTACTGTATTTGTTAATCTTTGTCAATGTTAGTTAATAAAAATCCAGCTGTTCATTGTTTGTTCATGTTAGTTCACAGTGCATTAACTAATGTTAACAAATACAACCCTTGATTTTAAAAATGTATTAGTAAATGTTGAAATTAACATTTACAAAGATTAATAAATGCTGAAGAAGTGTAGTTCATTAGTTCATGAATTGTAAAGTGTTACCAAAGAACCATCCATGCAACCTTTCCAGTGGAAAAAGGTTAAGATTATTCAAACGATCTTCACGCAAAGTACAAAAATGGTTCTTATAAGAACTGATCACTGAAAAATTAGGGGCTTTGACAACAGAGGAACATTTTATAGTTCCTAAACCTATTGGCGGAAGTACCCGTTTTTTGTTGTGTTCGCACTACAGGAACTGGGAAGGATTTTAGTTGTAGGAACGCCTTTTGTGAGGGACTGAATTAGCTCCTCCTTCAGAGTAGTAACCCAGCACAATAGGAACTACCAGGGACGTAAGAGTACGTTGACTGAACACATGCCGTACGAAACACCGGCACCTGCCATTTTTGAAAAGCTGTGAAAACACACAGTTTACATACATACTCCCCGAACATGGAAAACGGCAATAAGACATAAACACAGAAAGCTAATGATTATCAGCCTTGATGATAGGCCTATGTAGAGTTGCAAGTTGTCTTTTTGTGCTTTCAGTCACATAACTTATTGGCCTACAACTTAAAATGCACTGACACGGATGAGAACTGAGCTGGACGATGACATCCCTGTTTTCTTCAGAACAGCTTCATAGATGAAATGAACTAATTTAATAATTGATGATCTTTACAATGGAACTGAATAAACCCTGAACAATGACACTGTTTTCTTTTACTGTCAAAACAGTTTCAACTCTGAAAGCATCATTGAATCGTTTTCCTGTTATCAATATAAAGCTGCTTTGAAACAAACTATATTGTATAAAGCGCTTTATTAAGGTAATTAAGGTAACTTGAAGTCTACATTCCATCTCTGTTATAAGAAACCCGCGACACACAAGAAAAACACAGCTCCGATTGATCACGACGTCCTCCATCCTCCAGTTGTTGACGTTGCTGAACGCTGCGCTGTCCATAACCAGGAAAATGGCTCTATTGGGGAAAATTTAGTTCTCGAATACTGCCCTGGTGACTAATTCCTATAACTAAGATCTTATAACTACCAGGTTTGAGAGCCCCTATTCTTTGGGGAACCCAAAATGGTTCTGCAAGCAATAATAAATTTTTTTTTTTAAAAAACTCTTTTGCTTTTTGCCCTTTTCAGCACTCGAAAGCATCTTTGCCCATTTGCTTTTATTGTTTCTTGATGCTCCTTTGCATGCAATCTTCTAAATTTCTCCTTTTGTTGGGTTGTAAAAATGACAGAATTCACATTTTTTGGTGAACTACCCCTTTAAATATGTAAAAGCAAGTGCAAGAATCACAAGAGGAAGAATGTTGGAGGTTACAGTGTTAGAACAGTCTAGATGTCAGTATAAGGTTGAAGATTTGGTGAGATAGAGAGAGAGAGAGACGGTGGATTCAGAACAAGGGAAGAGAGAGAGAAGGGGGAGAATGAATGCTCTGCATACCGCATGGTGATAACGTCAGACACTTTATAAATTTCCCCGGCTGAGCCGGACCACTGCCTCGAGGCAGACACAAGCTGAGCTTCTCCATGTCACACTCAGAGCCTCTAAATCCCAGAGAGAGAGAGAGAGAGAGCATTGCATTTACAGTGGGCTGAGAGAAAAGTGATGGACGGCTGCTACAGAGTAAGAAGGTTTCATCAGGAAAAAGGAAGGACAAATGAGATGGAAAAATGGGCTGTGTTGCCCGATATGTTTGGTTTCATGTCGCCCACAGCTTTTTAGCAATGCAATCATCTTGTAAAGCATTTATTTTAGGAACAGAAGTACTGCTTCTGATCTCTTTTCTAATTTAAGACCCTCATAACGATCATCTTGAAAGAGTAATTTTGGTACTTCATATGGCGAGTGTCTTCAGCTGTGAGAAAAGACGCACCTTCAGTCAAAAAGCTATAGTAGTCAGCTGTAATAGTGCAAAGGGAAAATTCTGACATCATTTGAACTGTCTCTTTAAGATCAAAACCATTAGAAAACTATTTGTATTTCTGTGCATACCCACCTTTAACTGCTCCAGCCACTTCCTGTCAGCAATCCAATCTATATGTTCTTTTGAAAAGCTGAAACAATGGTTGCTGCCTTTTTGCTGACGCTACAGTTTAAAGTTATTCTATGTGCTAGTTGGCCCTGTGGGTGTGGGTGCGTTAATAAGCAGCTAACTGCTAAAACAGAATCTTAATATGACTCACTCATGTATATTGCATCCTGTTTTTAGTTATACTTTTACCACCACTTGAAGTTTGCTGTCCATTTTAGTTTTACTGCTGTTCTTGTGCTCAGGCTCTGGAAATTATCACGAAATTAGATAAACAGACTGTAGCTTGTTTTCAGAGACGTCCAGGAATCGCCTCATTTTCTCTGGAATATGAACGAGGATAACTGAATGAAGAGTTCAATCAGGCAGTATGAAGCTGTAAGTGTTCCTTTTCCCCCTGCACTCTCCTGTGTTTTCTGCTCTTGAGCCGATATTGAGAGGTGGACTCGAGAGCCCGGCACTAAACTTGATCAAACCGGTCTATTTGTCTTTAAAGCTCCCGAGACATGCTTCACTTCCTGTTGTGTAACACTGCCTTTTCTACATCTCTGACAGAGCAACGCAATACCCGGGGCCGAGAGAGAGAAAAAAGAGGCACAATTCTGTTGATGCTCAACACATTCCACTTCGAACATGTGGCTATTTACACTCTTCCAGAATATTCCTTGCCGTTTTACAAACATTAAATTTGGTCAGGCATTGCAATAAATGGTAGTATCGAGATTTTGAAAGATAGAGTTGACTCAGAAATGAAAATTGTCACTTAAAGGCACAATAAGTAATTTCTCGCCACTAGAGGTCACCTATTCAAAATATAGGTGATGACGCCGAGATTGAGCGCGGGAATCATTGGAGATGTCGTACTCACCTTATAGACAGTGGAAAAGAATCTTGATGGGGAAGAAATTATGTTCATAGATGAGATTATTAACGTTACTGTAGTATGAAGAAGAGCAGGGCCGAATGCTGTGGGAGTAGAACGACTGCGGCTTGAGAGCAGTGGAACTTTTATCATGTCGCAGACGACCGCGTCAGCTTCTTCCGGGCATGCGTATGTGGGGTAATGCAGCGTGGTTTATCATATTATATACATTTGAGTGTTGAAAGTTGTAATAGTGATACTCTGCGTCCGCTCGAGGGCTACTATGAGACACTTGTTGCACACTACAGTAAGCTAGATTAATATAAAAATATCATATTAATAAATGCTGGATGGCTTGTTGCTAAATGCACTGAAATTCATTCTAAAACATTGTATGATGGAAAAAATGCTGTATTACTGTTACTTTAATAAAACTGCATCTGATTTCACTATGTTAGCCACTTGACAAAAAAGTGTTTTTCTCTGAGGCATGGTAAAACTCGCGGAAAATCAAGAAAACGAGATTCAAACAATAAGACTAAACGTGTTGAGCTATATAACGGTGATTAGTTTTCTGTCTATAAATGTATCCAAACAGTTGTTCCCTTGTCTAATAAAACAGTATATTAAAGCATCTTTGGTGTCTCCATGTTTCCCACGGAAATTGAAGGTAACGCAGGTATGATGTCAATGATACGTGACGCACGGACATGTTCTGTGTCCTGGTTAAAGTTGCTTATTTCTCTGGATTTAAACATTTTTGAAAACATCCGGGATAGTACACAAGTCAACAAAATATATAACACTGTTCTAGTGGTTTTTGGATATTTTGATCGAAAAGTCTTACAATATTGTGCCTTTAATAACCCTCAATTTTCAGTTCATAATAATTTTAATCATATGGCTTCAGAAGAACGATCATGACAGAATTTTCATTTTTGCAATGAGAGGTCTTTTAAAATTTCTATCTTTCAAATAAAGATCCCATTCATTCTTTTAAATGCCACAGTGAAGTTTGTTTCTGTCATTCACTTAATGCATGTCATCAATCTGCGGTATGGCGGTAAAGTCAAGTTTCTTGTAATGCTACAGTGCCATGTTGGATCTACTAAATTTATCTAATCCAGATTTTCTGCTCTTGTTGGCAGCACGAGGATACATCTTTATTCCATTTTAACCAATAACTTTCATCCAACAAAAAAAAAAATATACATCTGGCAAGCTACATATTCCACTGGATTTATAAACCCATCGGACCTACAGTGCTTTTTGTATATGCAGCATTTGAAAAAGTGTCTACCTTACCAAAACATTATGGATGAACCTCTTAGATAATTCCAAATGCCACAGTGGTTTTAAAAATATATCCTCTTGTGGAGAGCAGCTCAGCCGGCGGTGTGGGGTCTCGACGGATGTGACGGGCAGAGGCTGCTGTATTTCTGTGAAGAGGTTTTAGCTACAGTAGTGTGCGTCCCCCCCGTCATCCATCTCTCATCCACTTTCTTCCTTTTAGCACTCTCCCTCTCTCTCTCTTTCCATCGCTTCCCTCTTTGAGTGGATTCAGAGCACCTCACACAACACTCACGCCCTCTCTACCACCCACACTCTGAGTAACAACAAATCTCCTCCTGTGCAGTCGGCCTGTAGCCCGGACACACACGCATGTACTCGTCTATCAGCTTTTACCTTTTAAATTATAGAGCCAAGCCAAAGAAAATCATAGAGGCTAAGAAATAAAACCTTTTCTTGTGTCTTACCCAATTTCGTATGTTCGCAAGCATCTCTTCCCTTTTACCTTCCTGTTTCCCAAGCATCTCTTCCCGTTTTGCCTTCTTCTCTATCTCATGCTGTGCAGTGAACAGGTTTTTGTCATCTTAGCTTTTACTAGACCTGAAACTTTGAGGGATGGTAGTACTCCCTCAGTCTACAGCGTCGCCCCAATCGGCCTGATGGTGGAGCTACAGCGACCAACAAAAAACAAAATAAAAACTTTTTTCTTTTTTTTTTTGTCCGTTTGTCACAGACACAAGTACCGTATCCGCAGGTCAAGACGACGCATCTCTGATTTAATTTCCGGTGTGAAATTTGCCATCTTGGATTTTGCAAATTAGTCCTAGGTTTTCCCTCCGATCGGAACCAAGCCAGTGCAGATATATTCTATGGAGTGTGAATATCAATAATTATAGAAAACATGCTGGAATTTCGACTCACTGTTTCTATGGAGCATCAAAATGTTCAAAATGGGCGGAGCCACTTTTACAAAAATGGCTGTAACTAGTGAACGATTTGAGATATTTTCACCAAACTTGGTACACATATGTATGGGCTCAATTTGAGGGCACAGTAAAATAAATCTGGTGATTGGTCTCTTGTAGGCACTATAAAATGAAAAAACATGAAAACAACTCTTACTATACAACCATAAGTCCAAATGGACTTGAAAATACTGATCAGCACATATCACTTATACATTTCACAGCAGCTATTCAGTCAGAATTTATATTCTTGCGTGTCAAAAGGTGCGCCTGACAGTTTGAGGTCAAGGATTAACACTAAAATGGGCGGTTTAGACGCAACAAAGCTTCCAATAACTGGTTGTCTTTTTTTCCCCCCATATCGTTTTTTTGTTGTGTGGTGTGGTTTTCAGTCTGGCACTCAAGTTTCTTTCATGCACAGACCTCCTGCCTCCAGAGTGCTGCTGGAGAGCTGCATTTCACTGCATATGAAAGCAGATACGATCCAGAACATGTGGACCTGTCACCTAATACAATCAGAACAAAGGGGAAAACTGGTGCAACACAAGCCTGAGTCCCATTTTGTTCAGAGAAAAGAATAGAAATACCAAGAAAGAGAAAAATAGAGTCTAAGATTGTGAGTTAATGCATGTGTGTGTATGTCTGAGAGGACAGAGCCTCCAAACACTCCCTAACAAGACATGTACAAATCAGCCAAGTCAGACATAGTTTTCCTTCATTTTCCTAAATTTTGCCTAAAATTTGGACAGCGTCTGTGGATTTTGCACCTATTCTATAAGGGTCATTTTTTTGCTAATTTCTTTCCATCTCTGCATGTGTGTGAAGGGTGGGGCGAGGATGACAGATTGGGTCTCCTGGCTCCGACCCCTCTGTACTCACACTTCCAGCAAGGTCACATGACACCAGTCAAACTCTGTCACAACCTCACTGGGGGAGAGCTGGCAACAACAAACCAGAGCAAACCTAGACGCTACACACACACAAGAATCTTCTTCAAAAAAGCATTTGATGTACAGTATGTGTAGTAAAACAGCTTGTAAAAATGCCATATGGCCATCATCCAGCCCACAGTGTGAAGACCGCTGTGGATAAATTGTAATGACAGGTATGACTAAAACCTGACAGCCATGTGAGAAAGTTAGCCATCATACGCACTTTCACTACCAAGTTAATTCTGCTCTTTTCAAACCCAAATCTCTCTGTGAGCCGTGAGTCACAAACTTTCACATCGCTAAGGGACTCGGTAGCCACAGAAAAAAACTGTTTAACCACCAACACATGACTCTACAGTTGTGTTTTACAGTACTGTTTCAAAATTGCAAATTAAATGAGAATAAATTAAAATTGCATGTTCAATACCAATTAAGCCCAAACAATAGTTTTTATAGTTTAAGGCTGTTCCTCCTTAACTTAAAAAATCTGGTTTACATTGAGGCACTTACAAAGGAAGTAAATGAGGCCAATACAGAAATGTTAAAATACTGTTTCAATAACAAATCATTATCAAATGACAAACAATATGCAAGTAAACTATTTTGGTGTTGCTGGAAAAATCACATTACTTACTAAGTCATGTCAAATTTTAAAACTTCATTGACATTACAATGCAATGCCACAAAACATAAAACAACTGTAAAATTTATTTAAACTACTTTACAGCTCAAATGACACAACTTTTATAGTCCGTGTCTTTAACTACTATACTGACATTTAAATTAAAAATTTTCTACAGTGCACTTATTGTGTACGTGTTTTTAAATTGTACTTGTATATAAAAAATGGTAACTTTATTTTACAGTGTCCTTGTTACACCTTACATGTAGTTACTGTAGAAATAACAATAAATTATGCATAATTATATGCAACTAACCCTATAACAAACCCTAACCCAAAAGTAATTATATGTGGTTAATTATTATTATACTTAAATGCATAATTGCACTGTAACACAGACACCTTAAAATAAAGTGTAACCAAAAAATACCTCCAAGTAATTACCGTTGTAATTAATTTTTATAATTACACTGTTGACCTTTCCCTTACCCCCTAACCCACCCTTAAACCTACCCATACCACCAAAACTGTCCCTTAACTAACCCATACCCCACCTCAATAGCATAAAAAGTGTTTTGCAATACAATACAACATAAAAAATAATTGTTAGGTACATAAATAAATACACCTAATATAAAGTGTGACCCACATTTTAAATGCAAATGCTTCTATAAAATTATATATTTTAAAGAAAACGAAGGACGAGCCAAAATGCTACTGCGCTAAACTTGCTCTGAACTCAGAACATTCCTTATAAAGTGAGTAAAACCGTTTTCTGCTGCTTATATCATACAGAGAGAAACTTCAATTTGAAGAATTTTATCCTGTGCAGAATAAAGCAACACACTGTTCTCTTCGCACACATCTGGCCCTATTCAGTTGTTCTGAACAGATAAACAGCAATGCCACAGAGATGCACAACTGAAGCAGCTCTCGTGTGCCATGTTTGCTAGACGGTGCCGGTCTCCTGAACTCAGACAGGGTTCTTGCACCGCACACTTTTTTTTTTTTACAGAGCAAAGTCAAACAGTGACTCACAAATTCCTGTCCATTTTCCAGAGATGTGGCAGGCACAGCTTTCAACCACCTTTCCTCTAACCCTGACTGCAACCAAATCAGATTTCCGTTGTGATTTTGAAATGAAACGATAAGTGACTTTCATCACATGATCTGTGCTTGATTTATACTGTCTGAGCAAATCACATGGGCCTTCTAAAATGCCTGGAACTTTAGACAAGAGCAACCCTTCCACCCCCACCTTTCTGGAACCTTCTGAAACTTCAAAGCATCTCACTGTAAACCCAGAAACACCTTCAATCACAAGCGCTGAGAGAGCTATACAGGTTGCTGCTGATGTTCCAAGTGCTTTGTTAAAATTCCCAGCACTAAAAATGGACTGGATTTTTTATTTTTTTTAACTGTGACATGTGTGATTATCTCTGCTATGCTGCCTCGGTTCAGCAAAATAGTGTAGTTTTTATACCTATGTGAGCGTCATATCAGCAGTGTTGGGGTAACGCATTACAAGTAACCTAAGTTATGTAATCAGATTACTTTAAGTAACTACTACAATAATGCATTACTTTTTCAATTTACAACAACATATCCAAGTTACTTTTTCAAATAAGTAACACAAGTTACTTTTCACATTTAGCCTGACAGTTCTCATGTCCCCATGTTGAGTAAAATAGGGTAAGTGCCGAGGCCTTGTGTGCGAACATGATGGTTTTTGTAGTTCTAGACTAAAATGTTACGCATTTACTCATCTCACTTGCACGATAACATTCAGTATTCCACAAAATGAATAAAAACAGTGAAATGAACTCTTAGAGTTTTACGCAAACCTGTAATAAATATATTAAATTACACAAATATACTTTATGTATTCAATCTCACTTCATTAACCAGTTGCTGCTGACCGTCAATGAGCCAATTCAACCATACTAATGAGCAAAAATGACTTTAGATTAGATTTATAAATAAGAAAGGGCCTTAACATTTGCCAAAATATAACTTTTTTGTTGTTGGTAAACAAACAAGCAAGCCCAGGTGACAAAAAGGAACGCATTACTTTTCATAAAAAGTAACTAATAAAGCAATTGGTTACTTTTTTAGGGAGTAACGCAATATTGTAATGCATTACTTTTAAAAGTAACTTTACCCAACACTGCAAATCAGAATGTCTGACAAATATTTCCAGTTGTAAAAATGCAAGAAAAAAAAAAAATGTAGCTCCAGGGAAAGAAAAAAAAAAATCTATGAACTCAGCAAAGTTAGTAAAAGAGATGGCGGTAGCCTTCAGAAGAGCTTAAATTTTCTCTCGCTCTCTCATCAAGCGCCCCCGTTTAAATCCTCCACCCCTCCGGACGGTGGAGGGGAGCAAAGACTAAAGCTTAAATGCTTTGAATGATGGTGAGGAATGTTTAAAAGTGTCTGTTTGAGGAAAGGGGGTGGGCTGAGGTTTTTTTTTTCTTAGGGGGGAGGAAGACTCCCGTGGGACAAACCCCGTCTCTCAGATCTGGTATGCGTGACTGAGCAAGGAGAAGAAAAATCCTAAACCTGGCTTCTTAACTTAGGGAAACAATGGCAACTGTTGAGAATAAGATTTATAATATTTTGGTGGGTGAAAACTATACAGTCACTAAATTGATATCAGATGCTTTTACGATATATTATTGGACTGGATGACCTCAATTGTAAAAAAGGCAGCATTGCAGTTTTAACACCCTCACTAGCACAATTAAGGGAAGCATCCATTTTGTTGCGCTTCATAAATAATGTAACAAACATGCATGCGCTTAATACACAAACATCACTTCCATCGCCCTCTAAAATGCTAATTTCTCAAATCCACTACATTGGCAATGAACCAAATAAACCCCTAACCCTATTATAGCAAAATTATCTGTGATGATACTGCCTAAACATTGACATCTAGCATCAAAACCACACTGAATGCATGAATTATACCAAACTCATAACGAAATTCCAAGTGGCTCTTTTATTTATATAAATATCAACTTTAATGTTTTTACTGTAAGAATATAAAACATTTTAATTTGGGATTCTTTTTACAAATACATTTACAGTACATTAGAACACAGTAGCTTCTCAGCAGGACTCAATACATGTTGCAGGTCGATACATCATGGTACATATATAGGCCTGACATGCATTTTGCGTGTTACCCTCGTTGCGACCATGTCTTTTATATGTAAAGTTGAATATTAATAAAACAGACAGATTGTTTTATAACACCACGTGCCCCGTTTCAGCCCTGTGAAGAGGCAAACAAGGTGTCAGCGATTGCAAACAGGGTTTTTTTTCTTTTTCAGGGACAAAATTCACTTCAATTTGAAGTACAACGCTCTGAATAACAGCCATTAATTAATATCTGCTTACATAAGCATAAATACATCAGCAGAGGCAACCTCTTATTCAAAGCAGGAATTAAAGGCTTTCAGGCCTGTAAAATTGAGCAAAAACTAAAAGCGTTTGGAAATATAAAAGCTTTAGTGTACAAACCCAGTCTTTGCATAAGGTCAGTTGACATATGTCCATTAACTTTATTCTTTATTCATCATGGAGATTTTAGTAGATCATTCGTGTCAATGATGGGAAATTTTAATTTTAGGTCATGTGACTGGTGGTAACCATTTTTAATCTACTTAATTTTAAATGGTGTGCGATAAATATATTTTTAAAATAAGTACAAAGACTGCTGTAGTCTCTCTCTCTCAAAAAAAAAAAAAAATCATGTTCACTGAAAAACTGAAGAATTAAAATCTATTTTAAGGTGAACTGTCAAATCAACAGGACACTTGGAAAAACTGCTTGGATGTTTTTGAAAGAAAGGAAATAAAAAGGTAGTCTGAATCCATCCTTTCTTTCAGTCTTTTTGCTTTCCTTAAGCCAAAGACGAGATAAAGGGGGAGGGAGTTGTTTTTTTAGGCACAAATTCTCATTCTTGTTAAGAATAACAATATTATACATCTAACGAGGTAGCCAAAATATCGCGATACTTGGGGACGAGGAGGTTTAATATTGCGATTTGTTAAGAAAAACAACTTTGTGTGTGTTAATAGCAATGACATGTATCACATTCAGCGTTTTAAGCCTCTTTTTATGTACTTTGCTCTATTGAAATCCACCCATCCCCCTTCCGCCCTCCTTCCCTCCCTCCTTCCCTCCCTCCAGAAACCCCACAAGTTTCACCTCACTTTCTCACTTTCAGTCATCTGCCAAAGGCCCAGGTTCAAAACTTTAAGGCAGGGGAGCTGCGTGATCCTCTCCAGTCCCCTCTTAGTGATTTTCGTACATCCATATAGATCGATGCCGGTCAGCTGCGTCAAGTGGTCCGCGATCAGCTCCAGTCCTTTGTCTGTAATCCGCACGCACTGACCGATGTTCAGCGTCCTCAGCTCGTGCATTTGGCGCACCATCCTGTTGATGCCATCGTCACTGATGTGGCACGAGCACAGCGACAGCGACTTGAGCTGGTACAGGCCCTGCGCGATATAAGCCAGGCTCTGGTCGCCTATCTTGTCGCAAAACGACACGTCGAGTCCGGAGAGCCTCAGCGTGCCCATGGCGAGGTGCATGATGCCCGTGTCGCTGATGTTGTCGCACGAGCGGAGATTAAGGCTCCACAGGCTCGTCATGTGAGAGAGGTGGATCATGCCAGCGTCCGAGATGCCCCCGCAGAAACTCAGGTTGAGCACTTTGAGCTTAGTCAGACCTTTAGAAATATGCTTGAGGGACAAGTCCGTCAACTTCTGGCAGTCCTGCAAGGTCAGGTATTCCAGGCTGAGGCAGCCCTCCGCCGCGCTCCGGGTCATACCGGCCAAGTGCCCGATGCCCACGTCGGACACATGCCGGCAGCTCCTCAGATTAAGACTTTTGAGTCTGTGCAAACCCCACGCAATGAGCAACAAGCCCGTGTTCGTGATATTACTGCAGCCGCCCAGTTCCAACACCTCCAAGTTTTTCAGATACTGCGCTATTCTGCCCAAACTGGAATCCGTGATCTGTTTGCAAAGGCTCAGATTGAGCACCCTCAGGGAAGGGATCTCCTGCACGAACGCGTGCCCCAGGCCGTTGTCCGTTAAGTTGTAGCAGCCGCTTAGATTCAAGCTCTCGATGTTGGGCATCCCCTGGATCACGTAGCTGAGGCTGCGCCGCAGGCTGAGGATCTGCACGCGCCGGATGCCTCGCGCCTGGAGGCTGGGGAACAGGGACGGGTTCGCCCGCCTCAGATGCAGCTTGGCTTCCACCCCCCTCCACACAGACTTGTGGTAGGACGCATCCCTCCACGCCGTGCACACTTGGGCCACCCTGCCTTTGTCCCTCACGTCCAAGTAGCTGAAAATCATGGCTAAAATCTCCGGGAAGAGACACGAGATGTGCGTCTCCATCTTCCACGCGCGCTCAAGAAAACAAACGGCGGCAAACCCCCACCAACGGTCACCGTCGCGTCTCACAGTCCCCTCAGAGGAGAAAAAAAGGCTTTTAGAAAGCTCCTCAAGCTTTTCTTTTTACATTTAACTGGGTAAATCGACAACTCTCCGTCCCGAGTGATCCTTTCAGTGGCGTAGGAAGGATTCAAATGCAAAAATGCCTCCCAAAAGACGCTTGATCCGATTCAGACCGACAGCGAACGGGCGGTCAGACAGCGCTACTGCCCGTTTGGCGCTTTGATAATAGTCTTCGCTCGACCCGGGGATCCAGACGGTCGTACATTTTCAAAAGATGTCTAAAACTGCCACAAACCTCGGGAGAAAACAAATTCAGTCCGCTATCAGATAAAAGAGTGAGGTTTCGTTTCGCGTTTCTGCTCCGCTCGCACTCATTGCCAAGCCGAGGGGCTTCCTGCTGCCTTTGTCTGATCTTTTCAAACTGACTTGGCAGGGCCGCCAGCACGGAGCGGCTGCGGGGGAGGCGAGCATATTTAAACCTGATAAAACAGCGCGAATTGTTTAGGAACAGTCTGAAACTTATAAAGCAGCACCACATGTGTGTGAAGTTATTGTCCCAGTCCGTGCTCTGTTTTCCTCTAAACTGTTTTGAAAGAAATTCGTGTTGTGTGTGTTTATCGCCCCCCCTTTTAAAACCAAAGTGGTTTAACCCAACTCAGCTGGAACAGTAAGAATAGTTCCCCTGGAAACCAACTTCTTACAATTCAGTTCACTTTACACTTAACCCTTCAGCTTCCGTGTCAGATGATGAAGTTATTTCAATTTCACTTATTATTACAGTAAAGTTACTTATTAAAGTGACATTTTTCTCTCAGAGTGCAAATAACACAGGTTTTTTTGTGTGTGTGTGTGCTTGTGTTTATAACAAAACAAAGGGCTTGTTGTGAAATGTTGAATTATATTTAATATACTCAAGTTAAATGTAAATAAAAATATTTTTTTGTATTCATGGCATATCTTAATTCTTTAAAAATTGTTATTCAAAAGTACATGCTTTGAAAAGTTCTTTAGTCCTGCAGATTAATATCAAGGTTTTTAATCTTTTATAATATAATAGATAATACAGTCATGCTGACGCTCTCTTCTTGTAAAAGAAACATTTGGCATCATAACCCGGACAAAAAGGCACGCAATGCTACACTCTATGGATCTGGCAGTAACAGTCTTTTTGCCCCGTCAGTCTTACGTAAGGTAGTTTTTATTCCACCTTTTGCATATTTCCCCGTCTTTGGGCCTCAGGCCCCCCTCTGTGGGCTCTTTGGCATTGTTAGCCGATATGACGGGAGCATTTGCAGAAGGTACTGGAGTGTAGCAGAAAGAAGGAAGAAAAGCAGCACACACACGTTTGTGTTTACAAAAGAAAATGCAGCACAGCACAACTGACAGCACAAGTCCAACCCTCCCCACTCCGGCTCTCTGTCTGTCTCGAACCTTCTCTCTAGCTCAACACATGTCTCTCTCTCTCTCTCTCTCTCTCTCTCTCTCTCTCTCTTCAATAAATGTCACTTTTTTTCTCCCCCCTCCTTCCACTCTCACTGGTTCAGGTTATAATTGTGTGAAGCACAAAACTCTATCCAACATTATTTCTGAAGCAGCTCAGTCCTGTAACTTCAAATGAAATCAAAATGGTTCCTGTTTGCTTTCTTAAAGGAATAGTTCACCCAAAAATGATAATGATAATCCCATAATTTACTCACCCTCAAGCCATCCTTGAGGTATATGACTTCCTTCTTTCAACTGAACACAATCAGAGTTATATTAAATAACATCCTGCCTCTTCCCAGCTTTGTAATGGAATTGAATAGTGCCTGAGTTTTCAAAGCTCCAAAAAGTGTATCCATTCATCATAAAAGTAATCCGTATGACTCCAGGGGGTTAATAAATGGCTTCTGAAGCGAAGCAATTGTTTTTTTGTAAGAAAAATATCCATATTTAAAACTTTATAAACTATAATCACTGGCTTCTGGCAAGGGCCGTATGTGTGATCACGAGAGAGCCAAGTTCTGGAGCAAGGGTGACCTCTGACCCGACGTGTGATGTAGGACGTATGGCGTAGCGTAAGCTTAATAGATTGCGAAAACCAAATAACGCGTGTGCTGCCATTGCCGGAAGTCAGTGATTTATAGTTATAAAGTTGGATATATTTCTTACAAAAAAAATCTGAAGGTATTTATTAACCCCCTGGATTACTTTTATGATGAACGGATGTGCTTTTTGGAGCTTCGAAACCTATTCAATGCCATTAAAAAGCTGGGAAGAGCCAGGATATTATTGAATACAACTCCAATTGTGCTCAGCTGAAAGAAGAAAGTCATATACACCTAGGGTGGCTTGAGGGCGAGTAAATTATGGGATAGCTTTAATTCACATTCCTGGCCTTTTTATCGTATTATTTATAGGGGAATGTTAGTTTAAGAGAAAAAAAGTCTTCAGAATCTTTAATAAAAAAATCTCACGGTTTTCGGCTCACCAATCTCTCACCCACTTAACCAGTAAGTCTTTTTCTAATTGAATATTCTCTTCAACTCCGATTACTGGAAGAAAAACACGCTGCGGACGCCATTTCATGTTGACGTCAAGTTGAATTCATGTGCTCTCTCTGACAGACAGGTCCTGGGCTTGTATGGTGGACAGATGAAGGGCTCTAAATGCGAGCTGTGCCCCGATGCCCAGCATGTAAGGGGGCGAGAGGTCTGTGACAGCGGCCCCTCTCCCTGGCTCCTCCAGCCGGCCTCACCGCCAGAGAGGAGGGCCGCTCCAGAACTGCACTGCTGTGAGTCAGAGACTCTCAAAGCAGGCCTGCAGAGCCAAAAGCAGGACTCAAGCTGCTCCTGGAAATAAGCAGAGAGAGAGAGAGAGAGAGAGAGAGAGAGGGAGGAGGCGACGAGTGCGAAAGGAAAGGGAGGGGTTTGATTTAGAAAGCAGGCGAAAGCTAACAATTAAAAAACACGCACTTGCCACAAAGCGACGGTGCTATTAATTTAACAGTTTATGATCATGCAGGCTAAATTGAACCAAGTGAAAGCAAAATAGTCTGAGAAAACAGGAAGCATATAAAGATGATGCGATCTTGTGGAGGAAAAAAAAAAACCCCAAAAGAAACAAAAGATTCCAGCGAAGGAAAGTGAAAATGAAGCTGAGAAGACAGTGAGAACTGGAAGGACAAGTGTTACATGCAAATGTGAAGGTGTTATAGGACCTTGCAAGAAAAAAAAAGATCTGTCATGTGATTTGATGTGCTGATTCAGGGGAGGGAGATAATTGGATAATTGCATGCCACAGAACTGCACTGATAACTGCGCTTGGGGCAACCGTTTCCTAGGAGACGTAGGCATGTGTCAACATGCTGTTGAAAGCTGACACCTCATGAATAGATTTTAGGCTACTTTGTAGTTTCTCCCTCTCTTTCTCGGCATCGTGTATGACTCCAATCTGCTTTTTTGTTTTGCAAGCGGTGGCAGTTTGAGGAGAGATTTTGGCGGCTGTAACTTGCACAAACGTTCGCATACATCCAGCTAGCTGAATGGGCTTTTCATGAAATCAGACAACAGTTTCTTCTACGGCAGGGGAAGCCACGTTACTCTATTCAAATCAGGTCGAATCTCCCTAGGAGCTGCACCCCCGTTGGGGTACTACAGGGGAAACACCAGGAAGCCGATGCTCTCGGTGCCTGTGTAAAGAACAGGCGATGATGTAATACTCTCCCTGCATAATGTATTGTAATGTTAAAACTGCTACTGATATAAAATGAGCAAATCCCTTTCTATTCCCATAACATTTCATTTCATTGCTCTGGATGTGTCATATTCATGCACTTTTCCTTTATAGACAGTCTGAGTTGTTTGCTTTCTGCTGCAAGGTTTGTCTTTCAGAGAGTGAATCTTTGATGCCGGTGCTACAGAAATACAGTAATAAGTATTGCGCATTATTCATAAATATAAAACTGTATTGGTTTTATACACGCATGTCAAAAAGTATGACTCATGAGACGGCTAATGTAAGTGCTTCTGCATTCTTTTCTAATTTGATAATACTACAATTTTAATTACAGAAATTTTTACAACATTTTTCAATAAAAAAAAATAATTTATAACAAATTAATTTCAGTGACTTATATTCAGTGAATATATATAATCTAAAATAACAAAATCAACAATAGTATATTTAATATCTAAATATGATTTATATTATATATTATTATATATAATATTACATTATAAAATAATACAGAAATTTAATAAGAAATATTTAAAAATAATATGTATATAAATAAATACAAATATATATATATATATATATATATATATATATATATATATATATTCGATCAAAGGAATAAATTACATTATTCCTAAAACACATTACAATAAAAAAGGTTTTTCAATTGTATTAATATTTCACAATATTATTGCACACAATGTTTTTACTGTATTTTAGATCAAATAAATGCATTTTCATTCAAAAACATTAAAAAAAAAATTATTATTCCAAACTTTTGAATAATATTTTGGTAGTTTACAAACTTCGGTGGAGTATACATGCATGTTATTTTTTATCATAATTATTTTATTTATTATTACATTTTTGTTTGGTTTTATTCCTCGTCTCAGACTTTTGGCCTGACTTTATTTTTCAAGTTTCACCCTCTTTCCCCACCTTTTCTGTCTCATCTTCTGTTTTTTCATGTCTTTCCTTTTCTTCCTCTCTCTCTTTCCCTCTGTATGCCTGGAGCCCACAGCCAGGTGAGGCCCCTCCAGAGAGTAATTACAACCTGAAACAGAGATCGGAGCCCTGCGGCGCTCACCATCAAAGCAGTCGTAGGGAACAGCCCGGGCTAATGTGGTGAAGAGGAGAGACACTGACAGGGCAGAAAACAGTGGGTTCAAAACACACTCTCTCAAACTCAACCTCCCTCTCATAGCATGACCGACAATAACAGGCCGTTTGGCTGCACAATGGTCACGTTGCTCACCAAAGACCTTCGGGAGGCAAAATAGAGAGACGGAGAGAGAGAGAGAGCAGAACAGACAGAACGATGACTGAATTAGTCTGCTGCGTGTCCGGGCCTGGAGAGAGGGAGGAACTAGGAACGCATTGAAAAGTGTTCTTCAAACAACTGTGTGACTCAAGGGCAGAACATACACACATCAGCCACCCAGATAGCAAAGCCCTCAGCATCAGGGGCTTTTGAGACCCAGTGCTAAGAGATGTCATAGGTCCCGCACCCACAAGGAGAGGTTACTGTTAATGCAAGTTTCAGTGGTGAGGTCATAAGCTATGAGTGTTAAGAGGCTGTTTTATCAACAAAGACTGTTTCCAGCCTTCGGGAAGTCTGTGAAAATGTTCTTTGCGAAAGTATTTAGGCCCAAAAACCAACCAGGTTATTTTGACTGAACTGCGGATCATACATAAGCCCAGTTTTTCATGCAATAGCTTATATTTTACAGTGTAATACTTATACTTTGCTGTTCTTCTAATCACTGAAACTTTTAATGCTGCATTGTTTTATTAAAATACCGTTAAAGGTGCAGTAAGGGAATACTGAGAAACGTGGAAGCTCTTTATTTATTACTTTTCTTTGGGTTGTTTTAACCCAGCAGTGGGGTTAAATGTTTGCCTAACCTGCTGGATAGCATATTTTAAATCAACTTAAAAATGCTGCTTAAAATGAACCCAAATATGTTGGAAATTAACATTTATTAACATGTTTAATAAATGATTAAAAAATAAATATTAAATTGCTCAAATAAATGTTCACGTTTTGATTATTATTGTTGCCTCTATAATTGTGTAATTTTCATTTCCAACCTATTTTGGGTTCATTTTCAGCCATATAGTAATTTCAAACAATAGTTGGGTTAAATAAAACTGCCCAGCCCATTAGGCAAACATTTAACCCAACCACTGGGTTTAAAGCAACCTATTCACCAACAATTTTCAACCCAACTTGGGTTGTTTTTAACTCAGCATTTTTAGAGTGTAAGAACTAACCCTAAACGTACTTTCTTAGGCAAGTACACTGTAGTGTACTCGTAAGTGTACGTACTATAAAATAAAGTGCGACCAGAAATGCCGTTGAAAGTGAATTGGACCGAGCACCAAAACACACTTGTAGCGCGTGTACACTCATGGGGGGGGAGGGGCCTGTTTTGTATAGCCTGTTTATGAATTTGGGGGCGGAGCTATCAAGATAGGGATGATCGTTTTGGGAAGGGGTATGTTTGTTCTCTTGATTTCAAATATCAACAGCATTTCTCAGAAATCGCTTACTGCACCTTTAATAAGAACACTAGAAATGCTGTTTGCAAACGTATTTCGTTCAGATACAGTTGTTTAATAAATAAAGTAACTTTCATCTTTTCTGGATGAAATCCCCACAGTCAAGGCATCCTTATTCAGCTTGTAAACCTGAAGGACAGCTGTGAAAATCAAGGCAAATAAGCGTTCCAAAGAAGTTAAAGTAAAGCAAATGCATATAAGGAAATAGTACAAAACAATATTGCAGCCCCAGCGGCCTACTGTTGGTTTAATTATCGAGAATTAATCCTATCTCAAAATATTTGCACAAACACAAATCTGACGAGTTGAGATGTTTAAACCATTACTGAAAAAGAACCTTGTGAAAGCAAGTTAGGGCTGGCCAAAGAACATAATTGTGACCCAGTTGCGTTGTAGGAAAAGTTTGTCTTGTTAGATAAGACCAAGATGAAACTTTTAAGCTAAAATCTGAAGTAATATGTATAGTGCAAATCTAACACTGCCCACACTGCAAAAAACATCACATTTACTGTGAAGTATGCTGGTGATAGCATCACACTGTAGGGCTGTTTTTCATCAGCAGACACTGGGCATCTTGTTAAAATAGAAGAATGGATTGTGGGGGAAAGAATAAAGGGAAATTCTGCAGAAGAGTCTGTTTCAATCTCCAAAAAGACTAGAATCATTCTAAACAGCAAGCCATATTAGCACTGGAAAAGCTCAAGAACAAAAATGGTGATTGGTTCGGTCTATTTATATTTTAAATTACGGTGCTACTATGTCATCAACTAACCTAATAAACCTGAATAATTCTTATAGAAAAGCCAATATATATTTGCCCCTAAAGACTTTTTTTTTTAAAGGTGGTTCTACAAAATAAAATAAGGAGATTTCTTAAATAAGTGCTATATAATAAATAAGGTTTAATATATGAGGTTAAATATATATGTATATTACAGTATATTAAGGTTTTTTTTTTCTTAACCCCCAAAATGTCAGGTGGTGCAACTGTCTGAACAAATGAACAGACAAAGAAAACAAATGTTATATGTTTTAAAGCTGTTGAGGTAATTGAAAGTACTTGAAAGTAAAAACTTTTGTCCAGTAATTTATATTTTCTCTAATGTCAAGGTGGCACAACTGCAAACATGTGTTATTATGACAAGGTAATGACAGTAAACGTGATAATGCATCCTCCAGAAGACCCCAACTGATCCTCGTGGCAGAGTGAAAATTTTTGTAGATCTCTCTCAAATACCATTAAAAACTGTTCATTTCAAGTATAGGTAGGTTGGTACACTTTTCATGTCAGGCGGTACAACTACAGTGTATAAATACTATTTGGTTGTACCACCTGACATAAAAACAGTCAAATGGATTTAAACTTTGAAATGTAAATGAACAACTGAAACTTGTTTAAACACGTTGTTTGTGACTCAAAATGCATTATATCTGTTCTGATGTTTTTAAAATCTAATATAAATAATTATTTTATGCGAATTAATATTTGATATTCTTTTGTTTCAACCTTGAAATAAGAATTTGACACGGAAAAAACACGATTAGGATTTGTAATTCACTATTAGTCTGAATACTGTGTGTTCGTATGTGTGTGTGTCCCCGTTTATTTTTGGTTCATGTCGCCATAGCTGTCAGAGAGTATCTCTTTTAGAGAGTGTTGATTGTGGAGAAGAAAGCCGAGCTGTTTGTCTCAGTGCAGGGACTCAGAGACAGCCGTCTGCTGACAGCGCACCGAGCAGCTGTGCTGCCCTCATAATAACAATAATGAAAACCTAAATAATTGATACATTCTCGCAGAAATGCATTGTTTGCATTTGAATTAAACATTACAAGAAGGTGTATTGTGTTTGAGAGAGCAAAGAGAAGTTTAAACATAAAGGGCCGGAAACGCAAAACTTGAAAGCAGGGATTAGTACGCCACTGATGTGCTGAACTGCAAGTCCGGTCTGGTTTGCTCTCCTCCTCTTGCTCTACCGTCCCTTTTTGCCCATCTCCCGCTCTGTCTCTCTCCTTTCCACCTCTCTTGCCCCCTCCCAACCCGTTCCTGTTCCTCTCATCCACTTCAGGAAAGTAGGCTGCGCTTGCGTCCCGAGGGGTTGATCCGATACAGGTCAGGTTAATCAATCCAGGGGGAGTGAGAGCAGTGCTGGGAGTTTTAATCAGGCCGAGACTGTGGAGACTCCGACCTCTCCACCCTCCAGCTGCCTGCTTCAAGCCAGAGTGTTTGTATGTGTGGTCACGTTTGAGGACTTGTCCTCTTTCCTCTCTCTCAGCATGTGTGCTCACGTATGAGCAGTGCTGCAGTGTATTTCTCTACCTACACGCAGTGGCTCTGATCACACAAAACCAGATTTTGATTCACCTATTCTGTTTGATAACTAATTGTCTGTATAGTGAAACTGCCATCTTTGATGTGCGATGAAACCTTTTCCTGTGGTCTTCTTTCTGAGGGTCATGTTGTGGTCCCGGGATCGTGAACGGGAGGCTGGGGAGAGGGAGGAGAAGAGGAGGTGGTAGGGAATGGAAGGGGCTCTCCAGGGCAGCGCAGGAGGACTGATGGGCAGCCAGCGGCCTGTCAGAGTGCCAGGACTGAATTGGGCACGGTGCCCAGGCTGGCGGCGGCCTCCAAGCTGCCTGGGGAGAGAATGAACCCCCCATACTCTACTGAGATAAGAGTGAGAGACATAGAGAGAAAGAAAAGGACAGGAAGAAAGCAGCATCATATATGAAACTGACCTGTATACTTTAGACTTGAGACTGATTCATTCAGGGCCAGATGAGCAAAGTGCATCCATTGACTTATTCGACCCCATAAAGCAGGATCAAGCCTTTTAGTTGGCCTGCTTTTTAGGGTTTAATCAATGTCTTTTCACTCAATGCATCTGACAATACTCTAGTTGTGACTGTTGGAGAATCCTAGGGTAGAGTGAGTGTTGTAGTAGGATTGTGGTTGCAGACACTGGTAACCACGTCCAGGGTCATATATCTCTCACAAGCAATCTAACGATTAGATATGAGGTCTAACATGGCTTTTAGGAGACATACTTAAGATATGTAATAATGAAAATGCTAAAACCTTGATTGAAAATTTAAATGCTTGTAGGTCATCAATGAGTATGTTTGCATGCACAATTTTATCGATGTCATGTGTCTTAAATTGTTATTTAATCAGGAAAAGGTCATAAACAGTTTATGCAAAACCCAGTTTGACTTTTGCTGTGCATGTAAACACGTTTGTGCGTCATGTCTGACAGCGTCACATTTTTCGCTTTTGATGTAAATACCAAAGAAAAACCCAAAGGTTTCAGTGTAAACACGTTTTTTTTTTGTGGTTTCATTTTATTGCTTTGCATGTATTCCTGTTAAACGTGGGTTTTTAATGAGCTGATTTTTGAAAGTTATTGCACAGAATGAGTGCGTTGACATGCATGAAGTTGCACCGATTATGCTTAATAAGCTAACAGCATGTAAGGTCATGTACATACCTAAATCTGATTGCTTTCATGAGGGAAAGGTCATAAACGGTTTAAGGAGAACTTGTTTGCAGTTAGATATTTTGCATAGAAAAGCTTTTAGCTTTGGTGGCCGAGAGAGCTCAACATGCTGCAAATGAAGAAAACACATGCAAATATAAAAAACACCAAAAAATTAAGAAAACATATTTTTTCTTTGTTTATTTTAACATCCTGATTGTGTGTTTGTTGTGAGTATTTGCAGTGCATTTCTGCATTTGGTTGCGTTGTGAGTATTTGGTGCGTGTTTCTGTATTTTGTTGCATTGTTGGTATTTGCAACGTGTTTCTGTATTTGTTGTGTTGTGACTATTTGCAGCAAGTTTCTGTATTTGGTTGTGTTGTGAGTATTTGTTGCACGTTTCTGTATTGGTTGCAATGTATTTGCATCGAGTTTCTTTATGTGGTTGTATTGTGAGTTTGATTGCACTGTGAGTATTTGCAGCGTGTTTCTGTATTTGGTTGCATTGTGAGTATTTGCAGCAAGTTTGTTTATTTGGTTGTGTTGAGTGTATTTGCTCCGCTTTTCTATATTTGTTTGGATTGTGAGTATTTTCAGTGCGTTGCTGTATTTGGTTGCGTTGTAAGTATTTGCTGCGTGTTTCTGTATTTGGTTGTGTTGTGAGTATTTGCTGCGTGTTTCTGTATTTGGTTGTGTTGTGAGTATTTGCGGCGTGTTTCTGTATTGGTTGTATTGTATTTGCATCGAGTTTCTTTATGTGGTTGTATTGTGAGTTTGATTGCACTGTGAGTATTTGCAGCGTGTTTCTGTATTTGGTTGTGCTGTGAGTATTTGCTGCACATTTCTGTATTTGGTTGCATTGTGAGTATTTTCAGCGTGTTTCTTTATTTGGTTGCATTGTGAGTTTGATTGCATTGTGAGTATTTGCAGCGTGTTTCTGTATTTGGTTGTGTTGTGAGTATTTGCTGCGCTTTTCCATATTTGGTTGGATTGTGAGTATTTTCAGTGTGTTTCAGTATTTGGTTGCATTGTGAGTATTTGCAGCACATATTTTGTCAGACTGATGAAAATGTTTTCTTAATTTGCTGGTGTTTTTTCAATTGACATGTTTTCTTCAGTTGCAGTGCGTTATATTTTGGATGTCAGTACCTCAGAAAAAGCAGATCATTTCAAAATATCATGTAAACATAGTGTTTTTGCAGTGTCCACTTTTTATAAGTTTTTCAGTAGTTACCAGTGTTTTGATGTGCATGTAAATGCATTTGATGGTCATTTTAGTTTGCTTTTGGAAGAACAAGAACATGACCCAAACTCCTCCAGTGCCATCACCCCTTAAATCTATAACATGTGCTGTGTCCCCCACTGCCCTGGGGGGACTGACCCAAGACCTATCCCATCCCGATGAGAAGCGGCTGTCAGGGCGTCCTCTCCAACCCCCACCATCATGTCGGGAACCTGGCAGACACATGGTCTCTCCAGCAGCTACAGGCCCCTGACTGCTGCGTCCCTCTATTTATTAGGGAATAAAGTAGCTCTAACAGCCCCTGCGCTTTTATAGCAGGATCCCTGCTGCTTCTCCACACTACACCAAGTCCTATCAGACTTCTTACTGGGAACAAATTGACGGAGAGGAAGGAGAAACGAGAGAGTGAGAGGGGGCCGTGTGCGTCATAGAAGAGAGAGAGTGACTGATGTGTGGCCAGTTTGGCCTGTGTCTGGTTTCCTGAGCTGTCAGTGCAGAAAGCCATATGGGTACGGAGGAGAGAGAGACATGCGTTCACTTTCAGAATGAGAGCAGCGTGCATGAGTCATCTTCTTCCAGCTTTAAAGAGGGAAATGAAAAAGAGACAACAATCCCATCTTTACCCAGCAAAGGCAGCACAGACGCTGCATCTGAAGCAGCTTAAATACCCTAAAAAGAAGAGGCAGATTATATATTTTTAAAAAAAAATAATGCTATGAATTGTGAATGTAAACAAATCTGAATAAAATTAAATAAAAATATTTTTTTAAAGTTTATAAAATATAAACACATTAAAAAATCTATAAAATATATATTATTTTATATAGTTTAATACCTTATTCTTCACCAAGTGTAACTAGTCATAGCTATTAAAAATAAAACAATGTAAAACAATGTTGTTCTAATTTGACAGCTTTGACAGGTCAATATTTATGCTAAAAATGAACAATCTGGAGGGGAAATGGTTGGATTATGAATTGGAGTGGTATATAATACATCATATAATGCAGTGGTATTCAACCTGAAGTCCTGTTGGAAATGTTTAGAGAAATATAGTATAAAAATGTTGTAGCTTAATTATAATTATCATTATAAAAATAAAAGCAACTGTATCTCTGAAAACAATATATACATTGGTACTTAATTGATATATAAGTTTAATTCATATAAATGTATGTATATATAATTTTACAATTTTATTTGTTTTTATTTGTATGTTTTATACTGGTACAAAACAGCCATGACAGAGTCCTAAGCAGAGTTACAGGAAGAGAAAGAGGGAATGGCTGGTATAAAGGGTGAATGAATAGCAGGAGAGGGAATGTGACGGAAGGAGAGACGGGGCATAGAACATCTTAAAAACAGGTGTAGGATAAGGAAATAAATGCAAAATGGCAGAAGAGAAGCAAAACAAGCCGTTGGAGAGACTATATGCGGAGTAAAGGAAGTGGAAGGCGAGAGGTGAAGGGCAGAAAGGAGACAGAAAGATTGCGGAACAGGCTAAAGGAGAAAGAAGAGGAAAAATGATGGAATTTCAAGAGCGCGCAGTGGGAACGTCAGGAAAATGTCTCGGAGTGAAAGAAAGCAACATGGGGTGGGAGTGACGGAGTTGACAGTAAAAGAGAGCATGAGCGGTGAGAGGCATTGTGTGTGTGTGTGTGTGTGTGTGTGTGTGTGTGTGTGTGTGTGTGTGTGTGTGTGTGTTTGTGTGCAGCCCACATGTCTTTGATTTGGGAGTCTGCCTGCTATCTGGGTTAGTCACAGACAGCATTATGGAGAGACGCTGCAGTTTTAATGATATACAGCAGGCTGCTCGCTCAGACACCTCACCACACAGATCTGTCAGGCTTGCCTCACCATTGATCTCCCAGCGGCTGCCGCAAAGCACCCTGGGAAACACAGCTGGACCGGTTAACCCCACCCCCAGCACGTGTAGAGCCCCTCCCCTTCATTTCCACCGTACCCCGAACCACATGGCGTTCTGTGTGTGGAAAGAGGGGGGCATTTACAGTACGTGTGACTCAACGGGGAAGCAAGGAGTTTTACAGACTTGTGAACACTTTGGTTATTATAAGTGCTGTGAATTCACAGCCAGCAAGCTGCTTCACATATGACTGTTTGATGCCGTGTGATTAAAAGCTTTGGCTTTTTATTTCATGCATTCGTTTTTCTCCGCATGCAGAAACCGAGGCATTGGGCAGATTGTTTTGATTAGTGGCTGTTTTTATGCTAGTGGGATCTGTGGTATGGGTGGCATCTTTTCTCTTTCAGTCGCTCTGTCTCTCTCTCGCTGGCGCCGGAGCTCTTTGTGCGTCGTTGTGTAACTGGAGGATCATCACAGAGTTCAAGAGCTCTCCTGAGCTTTAGCCAGGTTGTCTTCATCTTCGCTCGCTCGCACATTCACACACACATTCACACACACCGTCTGTTCGGCTGCAGTGTTTTTCTTGTCTTCTCTCACCTCTGTTTCTTTCCTGTTCTGTGTCAGACGCAGAGATGTGGAAGCTGTTTACATAAACGCTCCAAATCAGATCCAAACCTTAAAGGGATAGTTTATTCCAAAAATGAACGTTCTGTCAGCATTTACTCACTCTCATGTCGTTCAAAACCCATATGGTTTTATTTCTTCTCTGGAACACAGAGGGAGATGTTAAGAAGAATGTTCACGCTGCTCTTTCAATACACTCAAAAAACATTAACTGTTGGATTAACTTTAAAAAAAAAAAAAAGCAGTCTCAAGTGCTTCCATTCAACTATAATAACACTTTAGTTGTATGGACAAAAGACATTCAAGTAAAGCTGGCAAAATTTCTTTGAGTAAATTCAAATAATTTTATTTTTGTCAGATTACGTGATATTTATATGTGCAGTTTAGTTCATAATATTTATTAGGTAAGTTTATTAGGTAAGGTGAACACATTTATTGACTTAATTTACCTTATTAAATTAACACAAGTGCTACAAAATGCACTCTAATAATATCTTGTTGAACAAACTCAATTTTATTGAGGAATCAGGAATCTTGTCCTATAAACGTGTGTATTTAAGTGCTCTCAGCCTAAATGCAGGCAACACTCTTCTGCAAAATGGTAACCACAAAATTAAAAAAACATTACAGAAACTCCTCTAAATGTCCAACTGAACGTTCAACACTAACATGAACTTACAACATATTTCCCGTTACTGAAAAACACTTTAATCGCTAAATTTACTCTCCTAATGCAGTCCCTTGTAAAGCACGCTGAGAACTACCGATCCACTGCCCAGTTGTGTCAATATTAATTTGTACGTTTCACTCAGCAATGTTAAGTTGACTGAACAAACACTTGAGTACAGCTGACAATACTCATTTTTAGTGGAAACAACTCGGTTAAATTAAGTTCATGTAGTTATGTGAGTTTTTAAGTAGTGTGAACAAGGATGGTTTGGTGCTGTCATGCTCCAAAAATGACTAAAAAGACACTTTAACAGTAGTAGACGCAACCATGAGATAGCTTTGTGTGAGGAACAAAAACAAAATGAGCTCTCAAGGCTCATTTGTGCTGTTTGAATATGGACGTTTTGTCAATATTGACTTAAAATGTGGTCTTCATATGAAGCCATAATATGACTTGGAAATGCACGCAAGTCATAAATCTGCTAAGGGGTAATTAAATGTAACAAATCATATCTTCTTTTATTGAAAAGTTTAACTTTTTATCAAACTTATGCTTTTTTATTTCATTGCTTAAATAAGTTACTTGTTACTCAGAGGCTTGTCAAAAATGTTACATTCAGCTGACGCAAATTCATAGACTTTCGAAAATCAAGTTCATTTTTACCAAGAAAGGAGGGGTTTCAATGCCCAAAAATATTTCATTTAAACCCATGAAAATATAGATCCTGTTGTAAATAATAGTGAAAAAAAATCACTTTTTAAAACTGACGTTCCATTAGCAAATTTTTACTCTCATAAAAAGGATTTTTTATGATGCTTTCATGGTTGTTTTTTCATTATTGGAGCTTGAGTCCCTAGTCACCATCCACTTTTATTGTATGGAAAAGAGAAGCATCAAAATTCTGCCAAACATCTTGTTTTGCGTTCCATGCAAGCAAGGAAATAATACGGGTTTGAAATGACATACGGGTGTGTAAATAATGACAAAATTAACATTCTTTAACAGATCTGCCAGCACTGGCAACCGCTCTGCTACTGTAAGTCAGTACAAATCTGCAAAGCCCATATGAAGACAGACTCCAGATTCTGAAAAGCAGCAGAAGCTGGATGCTCAGATTCTATTCATGCATGCCAGTGATGTCATCATTTACCAACCATAGCTGGCAGCGGCACAGATGGCATAGAATAGACCGACAGAGAGAGAATGTGTCCATTTAAGGTCACATTGGAATGTGTGTTATTAGAAGCAATTTCAGCCAGAAAGAATAAGCAAAGCATATGTGATATATGTCAGCACACTTATCCATAAGACTCAGCTTCTTTTACAAGTTTTATTGCTTACAGTGAGAGGTGATCTGCTGGAGAGGATCTGTCTGGTTGAAATGGCTCGTACCTCAAAAGACCTCACAAGGACTCTTTAAAAATAAAATAAATTACAGGCAGTTGTTTATACACACGAGCTTTGGCAATGGAATAAAATGCATATTTTTCAGAGCACCTACAAAGAGCTTAATGCATACTGATAAGCATGAGGCATCAGTCGTGTATTACACTGGCATTGCGCTGGGTTGCGCTGCGATTGCATAGACCTCGTGAGAAAATGTAATTGCCAGTTTTGCTGTCTTTACTCGTTTCTTGCTAAAGTGCGCCACCATGTGATAAAATGCAGTAGCACCGATTGTGCATGTGCGCAATAGAAATGGGCTTTATGCATTTGAAGTTATAGATGAGAGTTATAGAATTTAGAAAAATATTCATGATTTTATTAGTTTTTATTAATTCATTAAATAATAATAATAATAATGTTATTTTGTTGTCATTATCATGTACGTTTATACTTTAAGTAGATTGCTTTATTCAAAACGACTTTAAATTGTTAATTGCATTTAATTTTATTTTCTGATTTTTCTGATTAACAATTAGATACATGATACATTTTATAATAGTTTCATAAAAAATATATTTATAATATATATATATATATATATATATATATATATATATATATATATTGTGATAATGATACATTTTAGTTTGGCCAGTGTAAAAAGTTTCTATTCAATTTTATTCTGTTTTATTTTAGATTCTAATTGTATTGTAGTAACATAATCTGTACACCAGGTGGAGCACACACTATTGACTATAATAAATGTGAACTCAAATAAACCACTAGCAACACCATGCTCACAAAATAAGAAATTCATAGATTATATATATATATATATATATATATATATATATATATATATATATATATATATATATATATATATATATATGTGTGTGTGTGTGTGTGTGTGTGTGTGTGTCTGTGTGTGTGTGTGTGTGTGTGTACATTTTTGTAATTTTTGAGGACACAAATGTGTATAATGACATGGGTCATACTTAACAATGTTTTATTAAAATGTAAAAATGCAGAATGTTTTCTGTGATGAGTAGGTTTAAGGGTAAAGGGATAAAATGTACAGTTTGTACAGTATAAAAACAATTACGCCTATGGAATGTCCTCACTTTAATAACAAAACAAACCTGTGTGTGTGCGCATATTTATATATATATATATATATTCCCTCTCAACCAGTGTCCAAAAAAATCCTTGTACAATGGCATTATCATACTTGCTTATTTTGACATTGCATTTGCAGAAACAGAAGGAATCACAAGAGTACAGTATTTTTAAGCACAACACCGTGCAGTGCATAAAGTAAAATAAATAGTTTATTGCTCACTGTGCGTAAGGGTCCCAGGGTGAGGGAGGGGCATGGAGACGAGCCCAGGTCTGCGATGGGAGGCGTAAAGGTGATGGCTGGGCGTGTGGATTACAGGAGATGAAAGGGTCCGGAGAGGCGCTTTATCATGCACAGACTGCTCGGAAATTGAGTGGCGTCTCTCACACCAATTCTGACATGTCTGTAGGACGGCACTCAAAAGAGAGGTGTGGGGGTGATACTGGAATGACACAGGACTCTCTATATAACTCCCAAACCTCTCCAAGAGTCTGGAGCTGTAAAACACTCATTGTATTTGCATTCCTTACACCGCACTTCTGAAGGATAGGGTGCAATGTGGCTGTTTATGTCTGCAATGTTGGTTATCAGCTGTAAATTCGGTGTGCTGATAAAATTTCCCCCACATTATAGCACGCTTTAGTCTTGGTTGCTTACACGTGTGAGTGGATATCTCATGCCCAAGTGCGTTTAATGCAACTGCGTCTTTTATGTGCGAAGTGATTTAGAGGGTAGCAGGAGTTGAGCTGTCAAAGATCACATGCGTGGCTTTTATTCCCCATGTCAAACTGGGATTTTTTTGTTTCCCCCTTGTTCGGATTTATTGCGGCAAACTATAGAGCTAAAAAGAATGGAGTTTACACGCATTTGAACTTTGATGGAAGAATGATATTTTCCAAGCCGTTAACTCTTTTATCAAGCTCTCGTGTGTGTGCGTGCGTGTGTGCGTGCGTGCGCGCGCGCGCGTGTGTGTGAGTGCGCGTGTGTGTGTGAACTTTTGCCATTCCGTCTTTGACAGATTTTCATATAAATGGCTCGAGGTGCGCAAGTATCTGAAGTTTATTCTACTGATATTCTACTGGCCGAGTCCGAAACGCGCTCTTACGCACCGGAGAATCAAAGCTCCTCTGGTGAATCGGATTCTCATCTGCTGCCCTCTTGTGTTGTTTGGCCTCCCCAAATTCCTCACAACGCAGCGGCTCCCCTCGCGCTCCTCCTCCTCTCCATTGTATCCGCGTCAAAACGAAGGGGGTGCGGAGAAGTGCGAGCAGAAGGAGGGAGGGTTAAGTTGTGCCATCGGAGCGCAGAGGTGTTAGTTCGTATCGACAGAACCGGCAGAGGCAGAAGGGAGAGAGAGAGTTTGGACGATCACCACCACATATATGCACTTAAGTCTTTTCTTAGTTCGTGTAAACTTCCATCCATGCTGCTTATATCCATTACGCTCCGATCGTTGCGTTTTATGAAGCGGAGTTTGAAAAGAACATTCTCAACAGATGTCAGACTCCGTTAGTGCCTCAGGTCATCTTGGTGTTTTACGCACAGCTGGTGTTTAAAACTGAGCTGGGGCGAGATTGAGGGGATTCAGAGGCACTGCACTTCAAGAGACTTTATTTTTTAGTCAAGTTACTAAAGGAAGCTGCTCCTCCAAGTGGATTACTATCATTTCCTAAATGTTTCCCCAGAGGAGGCACTTCACATTTCCATTTCTCGGACGAAGAAGGATGGATGTGAGAATGAACCAAGGACACCTACTTCTGGCACTGACCCTCATCGTGTGCAACTCACAGCTGCTGGTGGTCGCCAACTCATGGTGGTAAGATCAGACTGTAAACTTTGTTAAGTTACATATATGTAGTTCTAAAGAATATCATATGAAGTTATGTGTGAGGGATGAAACAATGCATAAGAAAACTATTCACTGAGAACAAATGTGGAGGCTTTGTCACAATATTTACCTTGGGTAACAAATGGTCAAACTGTTTGTAAATAAGGGCATTCATGTCCGGAGGACAGCAGGTTTTTCCCAACAGCGTTCAACTTGATAATAAGTTCCCCAGACATCATTTAAGCTGTGCGGTCTTTAACTCACTATCGTAAAAAATGAATTTGCTTGACATTAAATCGGTTCATGATTGTTGAAATGAATTACAAGTTTAGAGTTTGACTTGGGAACGCAAAAAAAAGAAGTGTATTTACACTTCCTGCTATCTCACCTTGCATTCTCAGATAAAATAGTATGTCCTACACACTATTAATAATCATTTTTTTGTTATGTATGCTGCTGGTTAGTTGTGCATATTTGATGGGCAGTGTTTTGGTCTGACTTTCTCAGGTCATTAGCCATGAACCCCATCCAGAGACCGGAGATGTACATCATTGGAGCACAGCCTCTGTGCAGCCAGCTGACGGGCCTGTCTCAGGGTCAGAGGAAGCTCTGCCAGCTCTATCAGGACCATATGGTTTATATCGGAGAGGGGGCGAAGACGGGCATCAAGGAGTGTCAGTTTCAGTTCAGGCAGAGGCGATGGAACTGTAGCACGGTGGATAACACATCAGTGTTCGGCCGCGTCATGCAGATAGGTGAGTCACTGTGATTATGCTTAAAATGTACATGCAATTTACCTAAATTGATCAAATGCACAATAATAAGGCATGCAGCTTTTACATTTGGGCCCTTAATGTACTCTTGAGGTAGAAAGGTCTGCAAGGAGTTGGCGTATTAGTGAAAGTTCAGACGTCTTGGTTTTATGTGGCTGATGTAAATAGTTGTAGCTGTTTAATTTCAGTTCGCCCCCCTGAAAGATGATAATGCATGTACACACTGTAAAAAAAAATTCATGGCTTTTTATCACAACATTTTTTTTCTTTCGTCAAATCAACTTTTATAATTAATGTGGTGTACATAACATAATATTTTGAGTTTCTTATGATTAAATCAACCATTTTCTTTGTATTAACTCAAATTTTTAATTTTAATGAACTCAAAAGGCAACCACAGGTTTTTCTACCATATTTATTGTATTAATTAAAGGGTTTGTTAGTGTTTTTAAAAGACTTTTCTGTCATATAAATCATAATCACAATGCATGCATTTTTAAAATATAGATTCGTTTTCATTTTCAATCCCTTGATTGATTTACAAGTATTGTTAGTTTAAAAGAAATGTATTTATATAGAATTATGCATATATTATTGGATTATCATAAACAAATATTCATTTATAGTACTTATTGGGCAACTGAACAACTTTGGCTCACTGGTTACAATTGTGAAATGAGTAATAAGTAAATTAAATGCTTATATAAAAATATAAATCTCATACTTTTTAATCATTTCTGATAAATGTATAGTTTTGTATGTGTTACATATGGCTGAAATGTAACGTGTTAATTTTCATAAAGGCATAACTTTGCTTGTTATTTAAAATTACGGGTGCTCTATATTATTTTATGCATGCGCAGAGATCTTTATACAGCATATTTAAATGAAGAAAGTTGCTGTAGACTGTGTCAGTGTTTCATGTAGTATGTATGAAGCAGCGTGTACTTGAATGCATGCTCGTATGCGTGTCGTTCTCTCACAGAAGACAGCGCTTGTTGCCTCAATTGAGTGTTAGTTCCGCTCATCAGTGAAACAAGGTGTAAGACGCGACATGCCCCCCCACCCCCAAATAGCACGGGACTTATTTGCAGTCAATCGCGAGGTTTATATTGAGGTGTTAGTCGGGCCATTGTCCAGCGTCGCTTTTGAAATGCAATGACGCGATGACACAGAGTCGGGATATCCGGGACTCTATTTGAAGTCCGGGCACCAAAGGCCAATAAAAGTGGCTCTCCAAATTCAATAGGCGCATCGTTGGAATGCGGGTACACACCCGTTTACACGCGCCGCTTTGTGTGTTTGATGCTGTGAAACCGGCACCGAATTTTCATTTTATTTAAAAATATTGAAGTACATTTCTATTGTCTTTCTATATAGTGCAAAGTTATCTATCTATCTATCTATCTATCTATCTATCTATCTATCTATCTATCTATCTATCTATCTATCTATCTATCTATCTATCTATCTATCTATCTATCTAAATGTCTATCTATCTATCTATCTATCTATCTATCTATCTATCTATCTATCTATCTAAATGTCTATCTATTTATCTATCTATCTAAATATCTAAATGTCTATCTATCGGTCTATCTATCTTTTTTTCTATCTATCTATCTATCTATCTATCTATCTATCTATCTATCTATCTATCTATCTATCTATCTAAATATCTGTCTGTCTGTCTGTCTGTCTATCTACCTATCTATCTATCTATCTATCTATCTATCTATCTATCTAAATGTCTATCTTTCTATCTATCTATCTAAATGTCTATCTTTCTATCTAAATAGCTGTCTGTCTGTCTATCTATCTATCTATCTATCTATCTATCTATCTATCTATCTATCTAAATGTCTATCTTTCTATCTAAATATCTGTCTGTCTATCTATCTATCTATCTATCTATCTATCTATCTATCTATCTATCTATCTATCTATCTATCTATCTATCTATCTATCTAACTATTTTAAACTTTAAAGATTAGCCCTAAATTTGCCCTAAAATGTATTAATTTATATATGTCCATATATGGTAAAATCAGAGTTAAAAAGCCCACTGAAAATCATTTATTGTAAAAATCAATATAAGTTAAGTATGGGATATTTATCCCATTTATCCCAAAATTATAAGCCAAATATTAGCTAAATGCTAAACGAAACGGTTCCTTGTGGTCCGTCTTGTCTTTAAGGCATGGAGGAAGGCCGGATCATTAAAAAGGAATTCTCGGGGCCTGCAGTTTAAAAACGTTTTGTTTGACAAATTTCCTCTCATAATTACAGTGTCGCTGAGCATTGATACAAAGTGCTTATCTCTAAATATGGTTGTACCAGCACTTTTTAACATGTTTAAACAGCTTTTAAACGTTAAACGCTATTAACTGTATTGCCGGTGCTGTTGAGGTATGTGAAATCTGCATTCCAGATGGCTTATTAGATGGAGAAAAAAATCAGGTAACACATGCACAACAGATGCGAAAAAGAGCACAAATTTTTATAAACCTAGCGCCTCTTTGGCAGGAAAGCTTTGCGGGTTATCATATGCCTCATATGAAGTGTACCAAAACTGGAAAATCTGTCAGTTCTCCTTTTGCTTGTGTTTTAATATATTTCCATTGAGATATAAATATAACAATGGAACAATGAATCAGTGCTGTCTATGTACATGCACACGTTTCTGATAATCTTATCTCTCACTGCAGGGCTTACCAAAAAAGATTGTTACCATCTGTGGGGTTCTGGAAATGAGTTGTTTTACTCTCTGCCTTACTTCCTAAGCGAATAATCAAGAAAAATAGTATTCTGAAGAGTTGTGGCTGATTTAACAAAGTGATTTGAAGCCAATGGAATGTCATCCATGTCGTAATTATGTGTTTTTCTGTGTGTGTGTCTTCTGCAGGCAGCAGAGAAACAGCTTTTACTTATGCCATCAGCGCGGCGGGCGTCGTGAATGCGGTGAGTCGGGCGTGCCGTGAGGGTGAGCTCTCCACCTGCGGCTGCAGCCGAGCGGCTCGTCCCAGAGAACTCCCGAGAGACTGGCTGTGGGGCGGCTGTGGGGACAACGTCAACTACGGCTACCGTTTCGCCCGTGAGTTTGTGGACGCCCGCGAGCGCGAGAAGAACTACCCACGTGGATCGGTCGAGCATGCACGCACGCTTATGAATCTACAGAACAACGAGGCCGGGAGAATGGTGAGGAAGTGAACACACACACACATGAATGATTGATCTATTGATAGATGGAAGTTATTGGAAGTTAGTAGTAAGTGTCCTGTATCGTGGGCGTTAAAGTGTTAGTTCACCCAAAAATGAAATTTATGTCTTTAATTACTCACCCTCATGTCGTTCCAAACCTTCAGAACACAAATCAAGACATTTTTGATGAAATACGAGAGTTTTCTATAGACAGCGACATCATAACTGATTTCAAGGCCCAGAAAGGTAGAAAAGACATCGTTGAAATAGTTCACGTGACTACAGTGGTTCAACCTTAAGCGACAAGAATCATTTTTGTGTGTGAAAACAAAACAAAAATAAGGACTTTATTCAACAATTCATTTTCCTCCCTGTCAGTCTATTACGCTGTTCACAGTCTGCACTACAACATGAACAACTGAAAAAAGATATTCACTCTTATTTGTGTGTAATATGTGTGTCAAAAATGCAAAACGTTTTTTTTTTTTTTTACATTCAGTTATGAATTAGATTAATCATAGGCCTATCATATTAATCAAATAATTGCATGTTTTTAATTCAAAACGGTGAAATTTCATAAAAAACAGTAGTTTGCATTACTGGATATTACTGTCGGTCACTGAATATTTCAATCAAAGCAGTCGTCAAATAGTAAATGTTAAGCTACTTACTCACTCGTCTTCTGTGAACAGTAAGCCCCGCCTTCTTTGATTTGATTGGCCAGCTCACTTATTCTGACAGTGATGAGCGCTTTTCGACCGATAAGGCAGACCAGCCTAAAAGTTTAACTTTTAAAACTTTATTTGTCGTCCTAACAACAAACAGTTTTGGCCATTTTGGCCATTTGGTGGTTACGGCCCTGGTTGAACCACTGTAGTCACGTGGACTATTTTATCAATGTCTTTACTACCTTTCTGGGCCTTGAAATCACTTATGACATTGATGTGTATAGGGAGGTCAGAAGCCATTGGATTTCATCAAAAATATCTTAATATATTCCGAAGATCAATGATCGTCTTACAGGTTTGGAACGACATGTGAGTAATTAATGACAGAAATTTCATTTTTGGGTGAACTAACCCTTTAAATCCACCGTGATCCATCTAATTTCGTTTTGTGCAAGAGTCTACAGTGCATTTGTTTGTTTAAGGTGTGTTTCTTTAATGTGTAGCGAATGAATCTCGGCTGTTGCAACCTCTATTGTGATATTGAGAAATAAGTGGCCAGATGTACACTCGAACGGATAAACACGGCTTTAGATAGTTTGTGTGTGAATAAACCAAAGCCAGCCCTTATGTCTCCTGCAGATCACCACAAACACAATAACAAACACAGTTACTTCATCCTCCCTCTGTTATTGAGCGAACGTGTTTACTTACTTTGGGACCACAATTGTCTTTAGAAGTTAGCTAAAGCTGACAAAATCTTCCTTTGGATGTCCTCAAAGGTAAAAATGATTCATAATTTTTAAGGGGTGGGGTTAGTGGTCTGTAGTAATTATATGGGATGTGCAATAACATATTTTCCAAATTGACTAGCCAATGAGTTGCTTGAACAGCTAGTCGGTTAATTTGTCTTAAGGAAGCCCTAGATGCAGTCACATTTACCATTGTCTTGCAATTTTTTGCAGCCAAAATCCAGTATGTTCAATAGGAATTCATACAATTGGGAATTTTGTGAGAGGGCGGGATATTTCCCCTATGCAGATAGAAGTTAGTCACTCATTCAATTGATAATAAGCTTGCGAAATTTTGCTAATGTGACCTCTCCTTGAGGCTGGTTTGGCTTCACCTGAACCTGACCGGACATGTTACTTTTACATTAGATAAAATCAGCTGAATGGATACAAATGCAGGGGTCTGAATGCACATTTTTATTTGCTGGATTGTCTTGAAATGGGTTGTAAAAATGTTATCCTTGGGGGATAGCACAAGAAAGCATGAGAAACATTAAAAAAGCATGAGAAACAATGCAAAGTCATTAATCTGTATGTGCTTTAAATCGAATGAATTTAAAGACAACTTTTCTGAGAGTTCCTATAGTTAGAGCATGGCGTTTACCTATGGAAGCTTGTTTCCACCATGAAATTAAAAAAAATAATTGCGACTTTTTATCTTACAATGACTTTTTTTCTCACATTTGCGAGCTAAAGTCAAAATTGCCTGATATAATGTAACAATTGCAAGTTATTAAGTCAGAATTGTGTGATATAAACTCGCAATTGCTAGAAAAAAAGTCAGAATTGCGGGATATAAATTTGCAATTCATGTTATAATGTCCAATAGTGAGGGGAAAAAGACAGTTTTTTTCATAGAGAGTTTATGTCTCACAATTCTAACTTTATAACTCACAATTGTATGTAATAAAGTCAGAATTGCGAAATATAAACACAATTCTGAGAAAGTCAGAATTTACAGTTTAGTTTATATCTCGCAATTCTGACCTCATAACTTGCAATTGTTTATATCGCGCAATTTTGTGATAAAGTCAGAATATAGTAATAAAAACCTTTTCTGACTTTATAACACACAAAAAAAATTATATCATGAATTTTTTTTTATTTTTTTATATAGAGGTGGAAACCTAACTGGTTGTTTGATGATTAATCAGTCATTGATTGAGAGACTTTAGCTTTATATAAAAATAACAGTGGTTTGTTAGGCATCTATTTTAAATTACAGACTTGGGAGAGAGCTAATTTAATGAAAGTGACCAAATGGCGCCTGTGCTAGGCTAGCACCCTAAGAGTCTGCTGGGGGTCAGTAGGTCAAAGCACTGCTAAAACGTCCCATGTTTCTCATTCACTCTAACATGTAGCTCAAATTCCCATCCAGTCTCCCTTTTAGTCATTTAATGGAGTAGTTGATGCCAGAATGAATAGTTTTTGGGGTTTTTTTTATTTTTTTTTTATAAGGTGATGTGTGGCAAATATGTTTAGTCAGGAACGCTTTGACACTGCACATTTTCTTGTTGAATGGCTTCTTGCTGTTTTATAGAACAGCTATATGGTAGAATGATTATTGGAGTGTTTCCAACTATGTGAGTTCCAGAAAACTGTGGCCCCCCTGCCACGTTCAGGTGGGCATAAAACCTGAGCGGGCCGCCCTCTCAAAGAACGCACTGCAGAATGTCACCACGTCCTGCCAAAACACACCATCAAACTGGAATGCGTTCCCCCCGTCCCCATGCGAGTCCCACGCTTTGTCATACCACACCCCGATCCCATCCTCTTTCCACTTAGTTATTTGAGTGCTTTTAAAACGAAGCAGCCCCATAAAAAGTCCATTTGCCTGCCGATGTGGGTGCTTGCCGTGCGCAGAGCTCCGCCACATATGTTTGTCTTAAGGAAGATGAGTGTATTTAAGGTGTTTACAGAAGACAGGGCCTCTTTTCTGGAGTTATGGCACATCTGAGATCCCTGGCTCTTGTCCTGGAGGTTCCCTGAGGTGAAGAGGTCAAGGTCTGGACGGGTTCTGTACGTGCATGCCATGGAGATTATATCTCGCGGTGACGCCGACCACCCTCAACTTCATCCTTTTTGTTCTTTTTTTGAGTTATTGGCACTTGCTTTTTTGGTGGAGGTGGATTTGGAGGTGTGGTGTGACCCCCGAGACTCCCGCGTTCCCTTTCTGCGGGGCCTGTTTGCTGGAGATTTGTCTTGCTTGGAAAGGCTTGGTCTTGGTGGGCTTTTGTGGAGGCGACAGAAGCGTAACGGATGCCCCTCGGCGTGGAGTCGGGGCGGATAAGACGGGGATAGTGAAAGATGGTGCGTGTGGTTCCGGTGCTGTGGGTCACAAAGGCTCATGACCCAGACTGTACAGCGAGAGGAGGCCTCCACCCTCTATAAAGATCACCTGCTCCTGTGCGTCTTTCATTAGAAATCAACTGCAGCGGAGACAAACACACACACACCTTAATCTAAAGCACTTTATTACTCACTCACACACACACGTAGGCGTAACGCATTTTAATGCATTGCTAAGGCTTTCTGTCTCACTCGTTCAGTGAATTTATCTGCATTACTAATGTTTGAATGCTTTTGTATTCACAGACACGCATGTTTACTTAGCTATCCAAATGAGGACGTACCATATACTTCTCTCGTTTTTACCAGTCAAAAGTGACTCTTGTGATCCTGTTAAACTTTTGATCTGAAGACATATTATTAAGTACCAAAAATTTGCTTGGTTGGCAAATAGAAATTGAATTTCTTTGCAAAACTTCGCAAAACAGATGTTGGACAGTTGGACAGTGTAGTGAAGGAAAAGCTGCTAACAAGAGTCCAGCGTAAATGGGAACTCATTTGAGACTGATTTCAAAAGCTTTAATCTAGGAAAATAAAAGAAGATAAAAAAGTAAAATAATCAACTAGCAACAGGAAACACCAACTATGTACTTTGCAAACAGCATAAGAAAATTTAAAAACGAATGAATAAACATTAAAAAGTTAAATTTAAATATATATGTGTGTGTATGAATTATACATTACTATTAATAAAAAAGAAAATAAGTAAATAGAAAAAGAAAAATTGTTTTCACTAATAATTTAATAGTTATATATATATATATATATATATATATATATTATATATGAATTATACTCTACTATTATTCTAAAATTGTAAAACTGTAATTATAGACTAAAAATAACTTTTTTAACTTATTTTTAATAATGTAAATGTCATGCATAATGAGAAATATATATATATATCGGTGTTTTAAAGTCTTATTTCTACATTATTGCAATTGACAAAATTGATAAATTTTTTATTATATATATATATGTGTATATATAGGTGTTTTAAAAAGTCTTATTTCTACAGATACATTGTTGTGGCCTTGAAAACTGCAACATTTTCTTAGCATAGCTCAGAGACATTTGTATTTGTTTACTTCAGGTTCTTTTCCCGTCCCGCGTCTCTTATCTCTACACCTCCAGGGATGGTTGTTTGCCGTCTCCGCACTCCGCCCCGACCCCGCCCAGCAGCCGACCCTGACCCCGTCTGAGCGTGCTCCATTGTCCACAGCACCGCATGCGTGTCCTTTCCACGCACCGATGAGCCTGTCTATCCATCACACCTTGGTCACTTGGGCCAAAAAGAGAAAAAAGAGGGACCGAGAGTGAAAAGGAGGGGCGCGAAAAGGAGATAGATGAAAGTGAGGACGAATAAAAGAGAGAAATGGCAGCCTTTATGTGAACACAGTTTCAGTTGGGCGCACATGTTGCATAGAAATGCTTAAAAACCCTTTTGTGCGAGATCATTTAGATGAGGTAGCGGAACTGCCGCTTGACACGCAAGATAGTAAATAGGCGAGAATGGCTTGCGTGATGTGGGCCGCTGCTGTGTGGGAACGTGTGTGTGTGCATGTTGTTTCTGGATTGCAGACAGGTATGCAGGTTGGGCCGGTGATGACAGAGACTTGAAAGGTGTTGGAACTCCCCTTAATGTCTGTGTGCGAGCAGGTAAAAGGAAGGGGGCTTAAACAGCTGCCACCAGAGGGGGGTTGAAGAGCCGGGGCAGCACATCCTCAAAGACGACCGTTAAATGTTCTCACGTGAGGTGTTAAAGGGAGGAGCACTGCCGGCTCTTAAATGACAGAGAAACAGAGAGAGAAATGTCTTTAATGTTCCCTCGTTCAGGACACTAAACAGACACAAAAGACACAGCAAACAAGACACGTCACAAACCCACGCTGGCCACCCAACCTTGATTGAGCCCTGACGTGGAAAAGAGCTTGTTTTTGTGTTTGTCGGCAAAGCGCCACACACCTGTGTGGAACGTATTCGGGACGGTTAATGAAAAGTAATACTCTGTTAATGTTACAAGTTAAATAATTAAAAAGCAAAGGGAAGAACAGCCGTTAGTTTAGTAGGACAATATGGCGAGCGTTTCTTTATTGATTCAGCTGGGGGTTTCATTGAATTTAATCAGCAGGAAGTCTGCTGTCAGTGGACGCGGGGCTCTCTGTGTGTTCTGGAACAGAATGACTATTCATCCCATTGTTCTCTAAACGCTCTCACCGCGGCTCTCTGTTTGTAAAGGGACTGTAAACTCAAAGGGCTCTATAGGTCCCACCAGCTTCAAACAGGCTGGTGCATTGAACTCATTTGGCCTCTAGGCGGCGCTGTTATTCTATCAATGTTTATTTTGTAGCTATGCTCCCTAATGAAAATGAATTCATGAAATTAAAAAAAAAAATTTTGTTTTGTTTTTTTGTTTGCTAGTTGATTGCTTCCAATCCCTTAAAAAGTAATAGCACAACTCTATCATTCATGTTAGTAACACTTAACATTTGTACATTTGTTAGTAACACTTATACATTTTCATGTATATACTGTATATATTTATATATATATATATATATATATACTATATATTAATATAACATATTTCTTAAACATACACATTATACACAGTACACATGTATAATATGTAAAAAAAAACACTTTTTTGGATCCGATTAATCACAATTAATCTTTTGACAGCACTACTTCATATTTTTATAATTTATTTTTACAAAATAGTATTTATTATTATTATTTCACACATTATTTTACCCCGTATTTTCATATAAATTTTTTATTTAATTTTTTAAAAAAAAGTTCAAGTAATAGCTGGAAATTATACCATTTTTATATTTTGTTTTACGGTGCGTATTTTTAAACACCTTCTACCCTTAAAACATGTACATTTTAATTATTCTCATATTTTTCTCAACAAACTATACAGACAGGTATAAATTTGTAAATACTTTGCGGTGGAAAATTATGGCATGCATGGCAAAGTATTATTGATTGTTCTGTAATTTTCAACCCATTCCTACTTATACTTCCGAACTTCACAAATCACAAATCGTTCTTACAATTTCAAAAAAATTAATGTTTGCCAGATAATTTTACCTGGCTGACCATTTTGAAAAAAAAAAAAAAAGATGACAAAAAACGTTTTCCTATTCCTTTAGTGCTTGTTTGTATTACTAACAACAGTAGATGTCACAATGTGATATTTCATACAACAAACATTTGTATAATCATATCTGGTCTTGACAGGGAAGGTTTTTGGTGCAGGAGATATGATTGGTTCATTCTTTCAATTTTAGCAGATTTTTTTTTTTTTTTTTTTTTCCAAGTAACAAAGTATTCCCACAACACTTCTAATTCTTTTTCCATGTCTCTTTCTCCACCCACAGGCAGTGTACAATCTAGCCAACGTCGCCTGCAAGTGTCACGGCGTCTCCGGCTCATGCAGTCTGAAAACCTGTTGGCTCCAGCTGGCCGACTTCCGCCGCGTGGGTGAGTTCCTGAAGGAGAAGTACGACAGTGCCGCCGCCATGCGCATCAGCCGACGAGGCAAGCTGGAGCTGGTCAACAACCGCTTTAACCCCCCGACGAGTGAGGACCTGGTCTACATCGACCCCAGCCCGGACTACTGTCTGCGTAACGAGACCACCGGCTCTCTGGGCACCCAGGGCCGCCTGTGCAACAAGACCTCGGAGGGCATGGACGGCTGCGAGCTCATGTGCTGCGGTCGCGGTTACGACCAGTTCAAGACCTACAAACACGAGCGTTGCCACTGCAAGTTCCACTGGTGCTGCTACGTCAAGTGCAAGCGCTGCACGTCGCTCGTAGACCAGTTCGTGTGCAAGTAGCAGCATAGGGACGGGACAGACGCCCTGGAGAGGCACTGAGCAATTAGCGGGAGAAGAACGGGACCCTTAACGGACCCAGAGGGGGAACTTAGAGATAATTAAATGTAAAATGATATATTAAATAGCAACAAATTAAAGTATATAAGTAAGTGTACGTGTGCCGTTGATAGTAATTTAATGACCTTTTCTGACTCAAGAATCAAAAGTTGGACGTCATTGATGAAAAGGAGGCACCGGTGTGATGTATTCCGGCTCAAGTTGTTGTTCTTTCCGTCTTTGAATTCAGAGAGGCGCGAACTCTTTGCTTGTTCTAAAAGGAAGAGCCTACAAACTCTTTAGAGACTCTAGAGGGATCAAGAAAAGGTAGAGATGCAGAAAGAGGACGGAGAACAACAGGGCACATCACCCATTGATTCTTGAGCGCACCTCCACAAACACACTCCACCTTGCCCATATTAGAGCTCTTAAGAACCTTGAGTCAGAGAAAGGCGGAATTATTGGACATTGCGTTCCATGATGTGACAAGAACAGAATGCTGCCTGTTACCCTTCACACAAGCATTTCCCCTATAGAAACCTGGAGAGACGTTGTGAAAGATGAAACCAGGAAGGAGTAGGACTGAACGCTTTCGCCTGGATCGGAGCATCAAGCAACACATGCACCCTCAAAACTCCCCTTTATTCTTACAAAATTGCTGTTGAATCCTTCATATAGGCTTTCAAAAGTCTGTTTGATGCATTTCAGGGTCTTCCGTACGCCATATCTGGGAGTTCCATCTAATCTAGAGCAGAGAATATTGTGTTTGTTCTGTCACTGTCTTTGTCATTGTTGGTTGAGACGGTTCAAAGCCTCACGGTAATGAATGTGTGTCTGGTAACTGAAAATAGGAAAAAAAAACTACATAAGGACTGCAAAAACTATTATTGTAACCAAATACTAGTGGTTCAGATTATATTTTATTAATTGCTTCTCATTTTATACATCATATGTATTGTTCTGATTATTATTTTTTGATAAAGAAGCTTTTTACTGGGGATTTATATGCTAGCAGAGAAGATATTACTGGCCACTGGATGGAACGGGCGATCATAGCCACTGTCAGGCCGCGGAACAAGACAATAAGATCTTTTGTTCATTCCTTTAGAGGAAAACTACACTTGTAAATAACAGTCAGTCATATATGCCAATAACACTTACGATCTCTTTGACATGTCACTCCACAGTTTTTTGCTGCCCTGTGATCATATTCTTGTTGTGTGTATTCCCCCTCATTCAAACCAGTGATATTAAAAATATGAATAGTGATTATTATTACCTACTAAGCTGCTTTATTTCTGTTTTACTCCTTGTAGTCCTTTGTTTTGTTTGCTTTGTGTATTAACTTAATTCATCAAATTTATGACCGGAGTTATGTATTGCATAAAGCCCTGTGTATACCTTTTTTACGCGCATGCTAGTCATACGCTCAGCCTTGGAAAATATGCTTCACTTGTGCTCGTATACAGACGTTCGACGCATTGCAATCTCTCACCATGAGAGAAATCATACCTAATATAATATTAGCTAGCAGGCTAATCGGGTAGATGCATGCTATGCTAATACATAAGCTAACTAAAAAACAGTTAGAGAAATGCTTGATTTCACAACCTATAGCATCAGTTATATATGAACGACGTATTTTAAAAGATAAAGGTCATTAAAAGGGGATTTTAAATGATAAAGGAGACCCAATTCCTGGGAGGACTCGATTTCACACCTCACGGGTCTATTCTTTTTTATGCACCCCCATGGTACGTTTGCCAACTTGTGGATAAAGCAATTATTGCAAAAAAAAAAAAAATTAAATGCGCATGTACATCAAAAAATCTGGCGGTACAGGTACTCTTCTGATGACGAAATTCACGTAACAAGTACTGTACGCTGACCCTTGCATATGCGCGTAAAAATTAAAGCAGGGGTTGCCAATTCAGTCATCCTGCAGTTTTGCGTCATACTCGCGAGTTGGTACTTATTTTCAATAAGTAATTGCTTCATGACTGCTAAAAAAAAAAAGAAAAAAAAAAGTGTGTTCTATATAGTATGAATGTAATCCGGATGTACAACATTCGCCATGATGTCAATATCATGTGATCTACCAGCATCAGTTACTTCGCTTCACTGCCATTCATAAATCCTCTCCCATGGCTTCATGGGATAGTAAAGTTTCCATCGTATGCACACTTCAGAATCTCACCCGAAGTAGGAGGTCATCCGGGTACTTTTTATGAGTACAGTAAATTCTGACATGTTCTTTTGTCACATACTGTTTTTCGCCTAGGAAGTATGTGATGTATGCAGCCAATATGACTTTCTTATCTGATACATCTGATTCAGATCATCAGCTCATCAGAAGTGCTTTCCAATTGACAGGGTCCCTATGCAGTGTTCACTGCGTCCTATACTCCCTAACCAAGGGCTGTCTGTTCAAGTTCACTTGACAAAACGCGTTAATTCTCAACACTCAGCAATGACATCAAACACAGACAAACTCATCTGATGCCATAATAAATATAATATAAATTGAGACAAGTTCATTTAATGTGCATTTGTATAATACAAAATGTATAAAAAATGTATTAAAAACAATTAATTATAAATTACATACACTTTTAAGTCCACTTCGTAGCACACTTACTGCTAAAATTATAGTACGCACCCCTCAAATGAGCTCTGGGTAAACCTTTTTTACATGTATGCAAGTCAAACGCACAGCCTTGGAAAGTACATCTGTATATAAAAAAAAACAATTATAAATTGCATACCCTTTTAAGTCCACTTCGTAGCACACTTACTGCTGAATATAGTACGCACCCCTCAACTGAGCTCTGAGTATACCTTTTTTACATGTATGCAAGTCAAACGCACAGCCTTGTAAAGTACATCTGTATATAAAAAAAACAATTAATTATAAATTACATGATGGTGAAATACCATTTTAAGTCCACTTCATAGCACACTCACTGTCGAATATAGAACGCACCCCTCAACTGAGTGTGTCAGATAAAGCAGATGTGCAAAAGTCATAAAAATGATGCTCATATTATCTATTCTACTGATACGGATTACATCAACAAGCATTTTTGGTACTTTATCTATGTGTTGTAAGATGAATAATGTAACCTTTACACTGACTCCAGTATTATTCATAAGGCAGCAACCAATAACAGATAGCAAAGTTGCTTAACTAGTACTTTTTGGAGAGTCGCTGGGTGGGGCGGCACTTGCTTTTCGTTAAACCTAACCAAACACAAACATCTCAATTCAAATTCCAGTTGCTTCGCTCACACCCTCTTTTACATTGGTCCGGACTAGTTTCACTGCTGTCTGTTCTCACTGCATGATTAGCAGAGCAGTTCACTGCTTTTGTTATGCAATTAGTAGACACTGGTACAAACTACATGTGAACCGTATGCAGTTTGGGAGAGTTTCCAGAGACTCTGGCTCAATACCAGGGAAAATAAGTATTGACAGGTGGGGATCTGTCTGCATGCCCTTATCTAACATCTGTTTTGCAAATATGTGAGGGATTTTTATTTTTATTTTATTATCATTTGGATGGCTACCAGCTTCATTTAATGCTGGGCTGGAGCTCACAGGCTTATGTTCCACTTGTTTGGTATCTCATTGGGTTTGTATGGTCAAAGGACAAACCGTGACATGAGGTGAGACTGGAAATTCACCAGAAAGCTCATGTAGGTCAAAACACCACAGAAAACATATAACCACATACAGCCTGAGACCACTATTGAAACTAGAGCTTAAAGTTTGAATTCTTTTCTGCTTTAATAAATATATTTATTACTATACATAGAATATATATATATATATATATATATATATATATATATATATATATATATATATATATATATAAAGTCATAATGATTGTTAAGGCCCAGTTATAATTTCACAATATGGATCATAGTGCATTTGATTTTTAAACTTTGTCATTGATTACATCATTATCAAGTAGGCGACCTTCCAACATTGCACAACCGAATCTTTTAGCACTGATATCATATCTGAATAACTGATAGGGAGGGATGTCACTGCATATCCCAATTTTCTGTATTGCAAATATCTGAATCTGTGCAATCGACTGTAAAACAGTCATTGCCTTCATTTCATCACAGGTCCACGACAGCAGGATTGCAACCATTATAGACACTGGGGGATATGTCTGCCACAATATTAACAATAGCTTCAATTTTCGATTATAACATTTGGTCCCTGCAGTCTTATTAAAATGTGGTTATATCCTCAAATGACAATTTCTAAATGCTTGAGAATGAATGTCTCATTTTAATGAACTTAAGATAACTTAAAATAACATTTTAATCTTAAAAAAAACCAACAAAAAAAACTGTGAGGATGAAACAAATAAGCACGAATTCCACAAACAAGCCCCCTGCGGACTACAAATCCCGTCAAACCCCGAAACTCGATCACGAGACCGCCTGGGCGCATTCTGATTGGCCTCTCCTCCTCACGCGAGGGACGTCACATTGAAACGCAACAATATCCAGAAAATCCAGCCAGCTCGAGTCAGTCAAGTCAGTCCTCTGGAACGACAGCTCCACAAAAACACTCTTGAAGGACAACCGCTCGCGTCTTACACAAACAGGTGAGCAAGAGCCTGACACCTAGATGCAGTCGTTAGAGTATATTTGAAGGTGTTCTGACTGTATTTCTGCGCTAATTAAGTTGTTTATGTCAGTATTGCTAGCTGACTAACGTTAGCTCCCTTTGCTACGCTGCCTAAAACGGTTCGTCTGTTGTTGTTGTTCAGCTTTTTCTTTTTTTTAAACGGTATTTAAATGATTTAACAGACCGGGATATTACCATAGACGCGTCTTAAAGCTTATAAAGAGCGTGACGAACGCGAAGAGAGAGAAGTACGTAAATCTAAATCCCGTGTGTTAGTCACTTTCAGACTTGTTTGTGTCAGTCTTCGAGAGGTGACGACTAATAGGGCTTTTGTTCGGAGTTTACATCTTTCTGTCTTGTGTTATTCTCTGTTTTTATGCTCATAAAGAGTTCTGGCCGAGTTTCACGTTCTTGCTAGAGAGATGACAATAGAAGATGATGTTTTTGTTTGGGTTGTAAACAAATTTAAAGGGACCGTTCACCAAAATGAAACATTGCCCTGTTGTTGCAAAAATATGTTATGCAGGATGACAATCTCGATCACCAAATGTTTTTCCAACACAAAGAAAGTGAATGCTGTCATCCTGCCTAAGATCTACATTTGTGTTTTAAGGAAGACAGAAAGTCGTAGGAGTTAGGAAAAACATGAGGATGAGTAAACGACAGAATTGTACTTTTTGGGCTAGACAGAACTGGTAGAGGTCAAATGATGATGTACTTTCAGTGGAAAAAATGGTTACAAATAATGCATGTCTGTGTTAAACATCAAAGTGTGAAAGTGTTTTGACAGCTCACTGCTGATCTTATTGACTTGTCATCACCACGGGTGTTTCTGACCTAGTTTTCCACCGCCTCCCATGAGTACACAAGGTTCTTCTCAGTTTTTGACATTTTTAGGAGGATAAATTCCCGCAGTCCATTTCATTATTTCAGATCCACTTCAATGTCATATGGCGCCCGGTCATATGCTGGCCGCTAGAGATAGACGTTAATCGGTTTGACCAAGATTCGTTCTTTTCAACTTGCATTGGTAACTTATTATTATTAATTTTGGTCTACCAATGCCATTGTTCGTTATGTCAACACCATCACACGCTATTATGGTATTGAAGTAACTTGTATTGTTTGAATAATTTGTCACTTTTAATTAACAGCATATTGTTTTCAAGTGATATAGCAATTGATCCTTCGCAAAACCCGCCTCCTGTTGCTATACCCGACAACCCATGCACTCTCACGCCACACATCATGTTCTCCCGCAGTGAAAAATACATCGCGGAGCAAAGAGGACACTGACAACGCATGAAACGGTTTCATATTTAAAATATTGTAATTTTTTTTAAAGCAGTTTAAACTCTAAGTACCATATAGTGGCTCCTTAATGTGTCGAGACAGATCCTTCAAACGGCTCGTGAACCGATCATCTCTTCATACTAGTTCATTTATAGCATCAAATAAACATGAATGAACATCAGAAGGAATGTTGTTTCAACCGCGGAAAGACGTGAATATACACAATATTTGAAGGTAACCAACGTTTTTGTCGGATAAGATTGCGGATTCGGCGTTATGATTGGTTAGATCGCCTGTCAATCAAACTGTTTGCGAAGGGTCAATTTGGAAAAAGCAGATAAAAGACAACTTGTTCACAAAACAACTTTCTGATCATAAATTTAATGTTTTTATTGTTGTAGTGAAATCATTTAGTTGTTATTGTATTAAAAACATTTTGATACTGTATTTTATTGGTCATTAAAAAAAAAAAATCTCTACTGTTGCAACCAGCAGGCAGTATATTATTTTTAATACATCTCCCTGTGTTTTTTTGTAGTAAGTTGAGGCCCTGTGTGTCACACTTTGGATATGTGTTCCAGGACAGCTAGTCATCTTAAAATAAATTGGTTCTCATTGGACTGAAGTCTTGCCCCAAGCCAGTTGTACTTTCACATTACTGGTAGCTCCTCTCCCAAAGCAAAGATCATGCACGGGACGAATGCTAAATATAATAGTATAGTGATCTCTCCTACTACAAAGTGCATTAGTTTATTTTTGGTTGTTGGCGATGGCCTCCAAATCGTGTCACGTGGGCTATAAATAACGCACGTGCTTGTCAAAGCTGCCTGCCAGTCAGGTAAGCGTCTTAGGCCAAACATTTGCCATTTCAAATTGACTTTGCCTGTCTGTGCATCAGGCAAGTGAAAAGCACCCTTTACTGTCGTTTCACTGGCAATCACTGCATATTATGTCCGTGCCCCTCGTTTTAGATGAGGACAGAGATATTAGCAGAAAAGAGGTAGGGATCACTGGAGGTTAGAGCTGCATGATTCTTTATAAATTGAGAATCATGATTTTTTTTCGTTGCTGTTGTTGTTGTTGTTGTTGTTGAGGAGATTTGCTCTCTTTTGATAGCTACCGTAGACATCAGTGTGTTTATCCGAGCTTTCATCCCATTATGTGATTTTTTCCCTCTTTTTCCACCTCGCTTTTAATTTGCTTACGGTGCGTGTCCACTGGCACAGAGCGAGCGTTTTCAATTAATTCTCAACTTCCATAGGAATGAACTGAAAATGCTCTGCTCCACACCAGTAAACACGCACCGTTATGAAAACGTGTGCGCGTTTTACAATTGCTTGAATGGTGAGTTCATTATTATTATTCTTCATGAAAAACAAAACAGTACAATGACAAACTCTCTTAAATAGGCTCTTTTACATTTCACTTTAAAACCAGATTTTCTTCAATTGTCTTATCAGGAGTGAGGTGAAATCTGAATCCTGCTGCTGATCTGTGCTGCGACTCTTGTTCGACTCACGCTGAATTGAGCAGACGCGTTGAGTTTTGTAGCGTCTGTTCTCTAAATGAACTAAATGATTTTTATTACTATAAAATATCAAAACGAAGGTTGGGTGGTGGTACCGTGGTGTGCAAGTGATGTAAATGGTGTTGTGGCTGAACACTGACTATTGCAGCAAACTTAGTAGAGACTGACCTATTTATATTGTTTTATTTTACTATTTTATTTATTTATTTTTAATGACCAATACAGATGTGTCCAATTAACTAATTTTGTATTTCCAATTTTTCCCACTAGTAACAAAATACTCGTTATATAAATTATTTTTATTTTTAGTTTTAATAAATTATTATTATGCCATTATTTTTACTCATTTTTTGTAGTTTAAATGGTGAGCTAAACAAACAATATTTTGTTTTGCCCTTAACTGGTGGTGTTCAGAGAGTTAATTTTATTGCTATACACCAATAACCTATTAACTAATAACCTATTAAGGGGAAAGTGCTCTTGTCGGTCAAACTGATTATCAGTCCCTCTCTATTATAGTGTCGGCGGTAGTTGTGGGCCTCTGCAGTGTGGAAAGGCACCTTATCAGAGAGGCTGATTGTGTGCCATTGATCGACAAAGCGAACATCTTTTAAATGGCAGGGGAACTGCTCAACTCCTGAAAATCTCCATTGATTTGATTTGCCGTGCAGTAGGTTTGAGGCCATAAACTCTTTAAAACCAAAATATGTTGCACTGTGCGGTATATCAGCATGTCATTCCTCAATTCCCATAATCTGAACAAGGTGGGATGACGTTGCCAAGACGACAGTCTCCTCTGGCTCATCCTGTTTGTGTAGATAAAATACTGGAAAGCTGCTCAGTAATCCATGTCATTTTGCCTTAGTCTATTCATTGTGACACCAGCAGTTTCTTTAGCCCATTATGGTGAATTGGAGGTTTAGGTAAAGTGCTCAGTTTGACCTTGGTCACACTGGTTTTCACAAGGCTGGGCCTTAAAGCAAATGGAACATTTGACATACTGGTATGTCTGTGGCACATGGTGTGATGTGAAGGTTAACCTTCCGCAGAAAGCTGCGTCATGACTTATTATTTAGTGTCAGATAGTGATGCACTTGGGTGAAACCAAAAATATTTTGGTCTGATTTAGCATTGGATAGGGTGGAGGGCTGATGTGGATTCTATATTTTTAAACTCACGCCTTTTATTTATTTCTTATATACATTCCATATACTTACATACATACATACATATATATGTATATATATATATATATATATGTGAAATAAATAAGAGATATGAATTTTCACTTGCCACACGACTCGATTATGATTCAGAGGGGAACATGAAAAGCATGTTATATATATATTTATCCGAGTTTAAAAATGTAGAATCCATATCAGCCCTCCAAATAAATAAAGAAATAAATAAAAATAAGAGGTGTGAATTTTCACACCACACCTTGCCACACGAATATATTATAGGAATATATATATATATATATATATATTTCCTCCTCACTCTCTGTCAAGGGCCTCTTCCCCTCTGACAGAAGTTCAGTGCTGTGCTGGTGGTCAGCCCTGGTCTCATGACTAACAGACAGCACACAAAGGCACCTCTAACCTCTCTGTTTTGCGCTCTTACCCGGTCACGTGACACACACACCCCCAAAGACTGGCTCCAACAACTGCCCTTGTTTGGGTTTCTCCATTCTCTTACTTGTTTTGGTTTATACATTTTTTTCCTTTTGTCTGTAATCTTCAGGAAAATCAGATGTTGCTGCTGTGTTTTCATGCGTCTTGTTGATTACTTCCAGTGTGGTCTACTCTTTGAATATGACTGCAGGGTGTCATTGAACACAATGTACTTTTCTGTTTTATGGTATAATAATAATAATTAAAAAAAATAATTTTGGCTTCCCACAATCATGGAAATGTCAGGAAATTTTAAAATGTTGATTTCCAGCCCTGGATATCAACATTTTAAAATTCCCTGACATTTCCATGATATATATATATTTTGTATTTAATAATATTACCTTTTTATATATTAATAAATCAGATAATTATTATTATTATTTACACATAAAACATGTTATTTATAATATTAATTGTGTATTAATGTTAATATTTAATAAAATACAAAAATAAATAAGTGTTACACATTTTAATATTATGTTCTCCTAATAGCTCTTTGAGTGCAGTTACTGTAAAGTTTTAATTAATTCAAATGTATTTATTCACGCATTGATTTGGACCGAGTTAGGGTTTCAGATGAAAGAATGTTCTGTTAAAAATTTTAGGTTAAGAGAATCAATACTTCAGTGTGTGTGAGCTCCCCATAATGAAAACTGCTTATAAATCATACTTGATGTTTTTTTGAAAACTGTAAATACACAGATTTCTGTGTTTGGTGGGTTGGGTTAGGGGACAAAATATACAATTTGTACAGTTACAAAGTCATTGTCTATGGAATGTCCCCATAAAACACAAAAACCTAACGTGTCTGTGTATTTGACATTATTAAATGTAATTTATGTACTATTATTAAACATGCCATTCTCAGAAGCAGCCACTACACAGAATCTGAGTCACATGGATGTAATCATCATCAGACATGATTCACACGGTTGGCAAAGCTCTGTGGTGTTCCTGAGGTTCATCTGCTGCCAAAACATAAAAAGCTATGCTAAAATTCCATGAATCACCTCTTCTACTTTAATTTCTGCGTGTGTGACCTTCTGTAAACCGAGAGGTGTGTCCAGTATAGCTTTTCATGAGTCAAGCGTATTGCAAGCATTTCTCTGTCCAATTTAGTCAGTCATCTTAGTAGCACACGCGATGGTATAGTGTGCAACGTGACTTGCATCCAAGTGCTTGTCTATCTGTAGGTGTCCGTCTCAGCTTCTCCCCTTCCAGCGTAAAAGTGACTCCTTTCCTTCTTGCTCACACTTGAACAACGATTGATTCCACAAAGTACATCCAGATTCAACTCCGTCCTATAGACCTAATGTAGCCCCGCCCCCTTTTAGCACTACGCTTGTTGTGTTTAGTCTTCCGGTTTGTATTTCCACCGCATGAAGGTAAGATCTTACGGATTTATGATTGAACCGCTCGTTTTAAAGAGTACCTTCAATCCCCCCTTTTACAAGATGTAATATAAGTCTCTGGTGTCCCCAGAAATTGTCTGTGAAGTTTCATCTCGAAATACCCCTCAGATAATGTATTATAGCTTATCAAATGTGACCTCCATTTGATTTAGCTCAGCTGCGGATGATTGGTAATGGTGTCTATAGGAGAATGGTGTTACTGTTTGTTCGAGCACTGAAGAAAGCATGAGCTGAAGCTTCTGTTCATTGGTCCCGACATGGGCTCGCCCCCTTTATTGCACGTTCCTAGGGGCAGGATTTATGTTTAAGGGTTAGTGATCTCCCTGACCTGGGAAGAAGCTCGTTGTCGTCCCTACCAGCCGTTTGTTGTAGTCCTTAAGCGATTTCTTTAAAAGAAAATATCTCTTTTTGCATTGAACTTTGAGCGTCGTAACTTTGCAGATGTTGTTTATGCTCAAACAGCAACATTACACACTAACTGAAGTTTAAAAAAGTGAAATCATAATCAAGGACCCCTTTAAAATATTCCTGGTCTACTAACGTTTATGAAATCCTCTTCAAACATTACAGTGCTCATCCTAACTTTCGTTCACTCTACAAAAAGTAAATCCACTTCACAAACTAATTACTCTTCGACTCTTGCCATAGAAATATGCATATCTACAGCAAAAACAGAAGTTCAGACATAATATTCTAAAGATGGCTGTGTGCTTGTTTCTCTGGCACATTACATCTATTGGCCTGTGCCCTTTTCTAGAGAGCTTTCCAATAGTCCGTGGACGGATACATGCCTTTTAGGTTCTGTAGAAAGTGTGCTGGATCTAAGTGTTGTAGAAAGAGGGATGTATCAGTGACACTCTCTCAGGTGCTTTTTGACAGTTCTTGCCATACCAAAGCGCAGTGTGAAGACTGCTGCCCTTCGAGAATGAAACTTGTCTTTGCGGATATGGAATTGCTGACAAATTCTCGAGCTGTGACAATTTAGAGCTGAAAACACAGAAAAGTCAGCTGGCAGTTGGTCAGCTGTTTGACTGGCAAAAGAAAATCAATTTCAGATGTCATTTCCTTTTTTTCCCTGTACTCCCTGGTAAGCACTTTTGCTGACTGGTGTCTCAATTGATTTATTTCTTTCTGTTTTGTTTCTGCGGGAAAAGTCTTAGCTACACAATGGAAATTGACTACCTGCTTCTTTGGAAGTGTATTTTGTTCATGAATATTGACATTGATTTCTGTGCAAATGTTTAAACTTTCTTACTAGGAATTTTTTGACTTTGTGCATTGTACAAAAATTATTATTTTTTTTAAAAAATAAATATCCAGTCTTTAGGACTGACCGGCTGCAATATAATTTTGCAAGTGATGAAATCAGATCTGTTTGTTCAGATGGTGTAATCAATATCTAGTGTATCTATGTCAATCGTTATAGTATAGATGTAAATATCAGCATGATGTCAAGAAACTCTCATACAGTAACTGCTCGCATCTATAAAGATAACTCGCTGCTGAACTCAAGCTGCGGTTTGGGCTGTTCATACTTATTTCAAAAATCATTTTAATCTCATTTCAAAGTACTTGTGTGCAGGTTTAAACATCAGATATCATGTTTTTTTGATGTTCAGACTGCAGAAAGAGTCAGATAACATGATAAATTGATTTTGTGCACATCTGTTGGATTGCTTGAAAATATGACACTCATATGGGAGTTAAATGATGCCAGAGACTTTGAACAGGCTTTTATTAAGTGACCATAATGAATGAGCTGATAATTAACCGATAATGACTTGTCGCCTCCTCCCTACCCTCTAAATGGATAGATGAATGTATGGAGACATTCAAACTGTTTGTATCAGATTTCTCCTCTGGCACAAAACTCTTGCACGGTAGTCCAAGGGAGCAAGAGGGGTCAGTTTCACACTCCTACTGTGTCACATGATACCGAAGCAGATGATGTGACACCAGAGAGTGCTGAACTTGAGAAAGCATCTTCATGTTTTTGCCAAACTTGACACAGACCGCCGTGCAGTTAGTGTTTCTAGCTGAATCTGATTTCCTGGCTTGTGAACAGACAGCTGTTGCCACACTTTTTATTTACAAAAGGAGTGAAACTCTAAGCAGAAGGATGCTGTCAGTTTCACAGCTGTGGCTGTGAAGCATCTTCTGTGAGCTTGGCAGACTGCTCAAGGCTTGCAGCTGATATAAACTCAAATTAAACGCACTTCAGCCTGACAGAACATTTGATTCCAGTCAAATGCTGTAGATGTGGAGTAATAACAAAGCTAATCTCAATTTCATTGAGATCCTGATTGACCCTTTTAAAACATTCCCTTTTATCATGCTGAAGCTTTGGGCACTGAATTAGCTTTCTAACATGACTTTAGATATGTAGTGACACTGAACATCAGGTGACCGGATTTAACTCGAGTGCCTTTGTGTGGTGTAAGTACCCTGGCTAGACTGCAGGTTTCGCAACATCTGATTGCGGCAGTCGGATGAAAGTATTGCATTTTTAGCTTGGATTAAGGTTTTATCGGTTCTTGCACAGATGTTTTAGACAAAACCCACTATGTACTAATGGGCAGAATCGTTGATTTCAAAATGTGTTGTGAAACAGGATTTATGAACTTCTTTGTAGTTTCATTGAGTTCTTAAAGTGCAAATAGAGACCAAATTTTTCTTCAAGCATGGTACAGAACTGAGACATGGTTATAAGATAGCCTTCATATTGGGAGATATTTTGTCAGTTTTACAGTCGCTGAGATTTTTTTTTTTTAATGTTTTTCAAAGAACTCTCTATGACAGTCCCCCCAAACTTTTGAATGGTAGTGTTAAAATCCCCTAAGCATCTCACATAGATATTTAATGCTATTTCTTATGTCTTCACCAGGTCCAGCAGCGAGTCTAGTGTTCTGCTGTGAATTCACGGAGGACAGTTTTGGAGCGTCCTCTCGGTCCAGTGTGGTTCAGCAGTATTAAGAACGAGCAGAAGCAACAGGAAGCAAGCTGGACGGGGGGGAGGCGAGGGAGGACAAGGGCGCCGCCTTTGTCCTGAGACACAGAGTCTGCACCAGCAGCGATATTGACCCCACCCACACATCCACCTCAGATGACCAGGACACCATGAGTCCTAGTGCAGATCACAGATCGGACGACCCCACACAGAACGGGGTAAGAGCAGCTCACAGAGGCCATTACTATAATATTAACGATAAACTGAAATATCGGCGTTTATTCGTTTTGCATTGATATAAACAGTGTTGGGGATAAAGCATTACAAGTTACATGAAAAAGTAATCTAATTACGTAACACATGACTTTTTCAGGTTACAACAAAATATCGATGTTACTTTTTGAGAGAAATAAAGTGCAGAGGTGTTGTGCGCTGTGTGTGAACATGATGGTGGTTGTAGTTCTAGACTAAATGGGAATATGCATTTACTCATCTCACTCGTACAAAAACATTCAGTATTTCTCAAAATGAATAAAAACAGTGAAAATCTCAAAATTGTTAATTACACGTTTACTTTATGTATTTAATCTCACTTTAACCAATGTCTTTGCTGCTGACCTTCAGTCATCTAATTCAGCCATACTAATATGCCAAACTTACTTTAGTTTAGATTTAGAAATAAGAGTGCTGAACTTCCTTATACACTTTCAAAATAGGATACATAATAAAACAATAAAACAAAAAGCAATGAGAGGCAATGCATTACCATGATTTCTATATCAGTTAAGGGGTGTTAGGCGCTCAGTGGAGTGCATAAAACTTCCTTAATCTTGGTAAAATCATGAAAACACAGATTTGAGTGTGATTAAATACACTTATATTCAAAAAATGATATATATTAATAGTAAATTAATAAGTAATTCCTCTGACAAGTAATGTAGTTCATTAGCCTAACTAATCATTTTAATGTTTTGTAGCAATATGACACATTAAGAATTATCTTTAATGAGCAGTCACGGGTGTTTGTGTGTGGGATGTTTCATAACAGATTTTAGACCAAACTTTCAGGTTATGAAGGTGTATAAACCACAAAAATGGACTCATTTTACCGAAAGACATGTATTTTCAGCCACATTAAAGTGCATGTATTTAGAAGTACAGGATCACAAGTAGCTTATACTGGTTGCTTATAAATAATTCTCACTCAATAAGATAAGTGCGCTCACTTGAGAACTCAATGGACTGTTTATAAAAGCTAATGAACTATTAATGACTGCACACACACTAATTTGCATCTACAGTCCATTATAGCCCCAGAGAACAGCTGATTCATCATTTGAGGTGTGCTGTATAGGAGAACTGCAGGGATCATGTACCTGTGTTATTTGTTTTTGTGAGCTATAATTGCTTATCACAGTCCAATATAGACAGAGAGTCTATAACTCTCAGAGGAGTCCGTACAGGCTCAGAATTTGCTTGGGGAGAAAGACTGTATTTTGATATTGCTTGTTTATATTACTTGCTTGGTTTTGAATAATTCTTATCCACCTCTCTATATCAGCTTCATGTTACACTGATAGGCTCATAGCTGTAACAGTGTTAGAGGGTTTTAGAGAGAACTCTTTTTGTATTTGCATGAGCTGTCGCCTTCTGTTATTTGCATGCATTCAACACGAACTCACACAATGGTTGTGTATTGTGTAATCTGACAATGTTTGTGTCAGGCATTGTGAGCCACGTGGCGGTTGGCTGCCTGGCTGTGGCGTCGTGTGGTCAGGCAGGGCAGGTGTAAAACTATCCCATCCCCAGAAGGGAGCAGACGCCCCACTGACTTTTTGGGTTAAGGTAAATCCACGACAACAAGGCTAAACTGATGAATTTTTAAACAGGCCTCAGGACACAGTAATAGACACTGTTCTGTGTTTATTTTGCATCATGTTTCTGGTAGACAAGGTTAAATTTTCCTTATGTTCAATTCTACCGAGTTGTTTTAATGCTAGAAAGTGTCCTTTGTGTGCATATTCTATAGAAATAGTCTATCTTCCTTATATGGTAACATGTTGACTTGCTGCTGAAAAACATTGCTTTAATGCTGAATGCAATGGACCATACTTTGAGCCTCTCTTCTGCTTATCAAAGCATGCACTGAAGCTCACTACACTAGTACATGTACACCTGTTAACTTTGTTATAGGTCATAGAACAACTGCCAAACACACCTGCTTTCATGTAAGGCAGAAAGAGTTTGTCATATTTAAGTTTGATGTAAAGCTACTGTGCATTATGTTAGGGTTGCGTTGAAAAATTGATCCTCAGGCGGTACTCTTCTTAATGAGAGGGGGTTGATGTCATCTATTTGTTATGCTCCTTGGTTTTCCAAAGGTAACAGGTTGTTTTGTTTTCCTCCAATCCGCAGCTCTGCCTTGGTGCTATGGCAACAGTGTAGTTAGATGATTGGTTTTTGTGTGGCAACAGCAGGAAGACTGGAGATCTGTCGTCTCCATAAGGTCAATTTTTAACCAGGAACTACTTAATTCTGTTGATTGGAAGACTAAGTCAACTTTTTTTCTATTAATCGAAGGAGGATAAAGTTGAACATCCATCACTGTAATCACTCGTATGTGAGGATGTCATATGTGACCTCATGCTAGAGTTTGCAGTCCGCCATCTGGTGAACTAAAACGATTAACTCATCAGATGACTGACCCTGATAACGGTCTCGTCATACAGTCAGAACTTCCCCTGGTGCTTCCCAGGTTGTGGTATTTCTGTGGTACAATACAGCTTGTTCTTCTTTCTAATCAGTGACACATTTGTTTTACCATCAACGTGTAGCCTAATTGTGGTTGTTTTTGAGGAAACTAATGTGGAAGGAGTGCATTAGTTAAGATGATCCCAATTTAAACCTTAAAGTCTGGAAATCCTATAGGCTTGGAAATTTCTAAACATTCCCAAACTATTGAGTTCCTCAATAATAATTGTGTTTGTTATGGATGTTTTGGTAACCAGTGCTATTGTAATTAGTTTGATCATTCCCATGTTTCTCTTTCTGGAACTCAGGAAGGGAGATGCTTTTGGATAAAGAGCTTTATTAATTCCAGCTTCCTGTCCCTAAGGATTCGCAAAGGTTGAACAATCTGTTTTTGAGTTCTGTCTTTGTGCGTACGAAGTGAGAGTTTGAGTTAGTCTGAGTCAGCGTCACATGTGTACGGCAACACTGGTGCTGGGTTAGTCAGTATAAAGGTCAGTTCCTGATTGAGCAAGAAACTGTGGTTTCACTGTGCCGAACATGTGATGTATATTGTGGAAGGGAGGGGGCTAAAGACTGGAGGAGGAGTAAGAAGAATGGATGGCCAGGGGTCTGCCGACTCTGTGGTCTTAAACATGGTCTTAAGGGTCTGGGAAGGAGAGCAGGATGACAGAAGGATTCTGTCGTCTATATAGGCCTCCGTTATTGCCGTAGCTTGCAAGCTTTCTGGCCTGTTCTGTTTATGCAGGTTTTCTTCAACTACCTTGTGAAAATACACACAGTTACAAAAATCCGGCAGGTAATCTTCTGATGACGAAATTCGCATCACAAGCACTGTACTCTGACTGCCGCGTTTGCGTAAAAAGTGAAGTATACTTTGGGCTACTGATGGCACAGAATTTGTGTGTATGCAGTAAGCTTTGTGTATCCAGGCAGTGTATATCAGGTCAACCTTACTGTGACAAAGATTATCTATGACGAGCATTTAAGAGGGTAGTAGAGGAAAATATGGCTTGAAGGAAATGAAAACATTTAAACGCAAGCCAAGGCTCTGTTGTTGTTCTCTGTACACCAAGTCATGTCGTATATTTTTGTGCTAGCCTGAAATGATTATTATCAGTCGCAAGTAGTGCTGGCTAAACCTGCTTGACTGGATTGCATTATGCTTCCAGTGAACCAAGGGCAAATGTTGTTTTGCAGGACAAATCAGTGTATGTTGGGACAATGTGATTCTGTACAAAGTAGGAAATTAACTAAACATGTGGCTGTGGACTTCAGGAAGTTCTCGGAAGGTCGTGCATTCATAAGTTCTGGAGTGCACGTGCAATCTTATCAGTAGATTTTACTCAACGTTCAGTTTTGTTGATCATAACTGACCTTCAAACCCTTGACATGTTCTCAGGGCTGAGAATATGGGACAACTTTATCAGGAGCAGGACTTTCACTTTAAAAATTACACTAATGTTCAAAACTTTGGGGTTTGATAAGAAACTGTACCTTTATTAAAACTGCAGTATGCAACTTTTGGCGCTCTAGTGGTTAATAAACAAAACTGCATGCATCTTGTAGAAGAACAATGTAGCCGGAGCTACTTCACACTGTGTATGTCTATGATGGGTAGGTTGAAATAGCATTTTGATTTGCATTTATTGGATTCGTTTGATTAGCATTGCATTATAAATATACATTATTATTATGGAAATTCCTGAGAAGGCTTGAACATGTATTGCCGTAATCGTGCGTTTATTATATTCATGTTTGATCAAAGTGTTTCTATCATAGTGTGATGTCCATAGGGGATTTCCAAGAACTATGTGCGTTATATTACTTCTTCAAGGCATATTTGGTGTATCTGCTCAAGGGCGCCCTCCGGCGTCCAGTATGAAACAGACGTGTTTAGTGCAAAGCAAAGCTCACTCTATCCTATTCTGGGTAAAAATAGGAAACTAAAGAAGTTTGAAGGGAAACTTAATTTAGTGTTTTTCTCCAGTGTATAGGTTTTTTGTTTTTCACAGTGAATGGATTTGGTTTATTTTTATTTAGCTGATGATAATAATAATAATAATAATTGTTGTTATTATTATTATTATTATTATTATTATTAGTCAAATTAATATATTAGCACAAAATTTTGTGCCAAATACTGCAGCCCTACAAACAAGCAAAACAAACCTTTTGTTTATAGTTTTTTTTTTTTTTTTAAGTTTTAAGTCGCAAATCAAAATTTTAATCAGAAAAATCCAAATTAGATCTTTTCTCCAAATCGTGCAGCCCTAATGACGAGTCATGCTGGCACTGGGCTACTCCGCAGCGGTGACGACCTGACTGGTTTAAAATAGTCGGAAAATAAACCCTTATGTGTACTGTAGTGATTCAGGATTAGACAAAAACATTGTTTGGAAAGTGGATTCATGATGTACTCATTCATCATGTAAATTTTGAACAAAAAAAAGTTACATACTGCAGCATTAAATAAGGACGCATCTAAAGTGACAGAGATATTTTTAATGTTACAAATTTCGATAGTGTGTGTCAAAATGTTTAGCATCTGACTACTGCTTAGTTTATTGAATGTACGTATACTTTGAAGGAATGGGAGGGAAATTAAATAACTTACCCATGTAATAAAATGTTCTGGTTCAGAGATATGTTGGTGTTGTTGTCTCTGAACTGTACTAAATGAGATTTGTGGCCCTCCTGCTGAGGTTATGCCATTCCAGAGGCCTGTAACAGGATGTTCCCAGCATTCCAGGAATTGAAATGCACATGATCATATCATTACCAATCCCGTGCTACTGTTCCAAACTTTTGCTGCTATTTGTCACACGAACACGTGCCTCTGTCTCAAAATATCTCGTGAGGTCTTTCAAAGTCACCTTTGAGTGCTGCGCATATGTGCTACATTATTTTTATATTCCCGTGATGAGGTGCCAGCATGCTTGAAATAAATATTTTGACTGTCTTCACACTGCAATAGGCATTTACCATCATGACGGCTTGCACTGTTCACTGTAGCTCACATGATCTGGCTCTAATCTGACTTCTAGACGTGGGCTGGAGTACAGTATGACCTGCCATCCGCTCACAAATCTCCCAGAGTCCCCAGAGATGACACAGAGCCCTGCTGGCCTCCTGCAGAGACCCCATGTGTCTGACTTTCATACAGAAAATACACACAAATCTTGCGTTCATTACTTTTTTTTTAAGTTTATATTGCTTGTTTAATAACAAGGGTCAGAGAGACCTGGAAAATGGTAATGTGAAACTAAATTACTATTGTTTTGGTCCAAGAAACTTTGACTAACATTTGGAAACTTTTAGATGTGAGCTTCTCTGTTTGCTTGCATTCAGCAACTGTAGCCACTGATGCATCTTGACCATACGTGCTGCTTTTTTCACCGTATGTGGTCCCTTGTTTCTGATCAGTGAAGGAAAAACATCACTTAAACAAAGCTTTTAAGATGTTGGCCGTGTTCTTAGGTAGCAGGTGGCGGGGGTATTACAGCTGAGTCATGCTAAACCCAGCAAATCAGACAGACTGCATGTCATTTAAGCTTGGGAGAACATACTGAAGAGTTCAAGTGCGCTAGAGTACAATGTTGCATTGAAGCATTTAGTATTTTATTTATTTTTTCCCTCTCCCATCAGGCTCCAACCTACATGGTTGTTTTATGAGGTGTAGAGCCAGTTCTTTTTCTATATTTACTCTCCCTCTTTCCTTTACACAGACCCATACAAGTCTCAGCTGTGTCCACAGCAAGCAAGCATACTGTCTTTTTTCCCCCTCTCTCTGGCGGGGAAGTGATTATGGTACTTGATGATCTCTAGAGAGGGTCATTACATCCAACCAATCAGTGCACGCAGTGAACATAGCGCTGCACATGTCGATTACTCTTGGATTAAGGCTGGGCGGGATGACCGAAATCTTACTTTGCAGCACGAGTCATTTAATATCACAGTAACAGTATATATTACAATATAGATATTTTTATTTATTATTATAAATAATTGAAATAAATAAAATTAAATATATATAATAAATTAATTTAAATATATAATAAATTAATTTAAATAAATAAAATAGAATATAATTCACTGGATTGTCCATATAAAAAATAATATAAAATCTTACCAAACAAAACCTTACTGAAAGCTAATTTTTTTTTTCAGATATCAAGCTCAAATTTGGAACACATGTTCAGATTTATGGCTTTGATTTTCTTGCAAATTTGGAGTAAAATGTTTTTTAAAAAAATATATATATATTATATATAAAAATTGAAAATAGTATTTTTCATAACAAAAAAGTTACCTTTTTTCTTAAATTTCACTTCAGCAATAATTTAAGTTTTGTCTTTGAAAATAGATCAAAATTAAGTTTGTGTTCTAAAGCATTCAAAAGTTATGACCGTTTAAGTTGGAAATTTAAATGGGAAAGTGTTTATTTTGTTGAAAGCTGAAAAATACAAAACCACCTCTAAAATTGTGGTAGCAAATTTATGACAAATTTGATCTGATTTCCTTCATTCTGTGTTCACGCATGCCTTTCTGAGGTGTGCACATCAACGTGTTTTTGTATTTGGTTTCGTTAGTTTTTTTTTTTTTTTCCTGGGTGTGTGTGTATTCCTTTAGTGACCTAAGATGAAAACCATAACTGAGGAGTTCATATTTCACACCCTGCTGTCTCGAACCTACTCAAACTGGAGAATCAACTACAGCATGCATTTACAACAGCCGCTCACAAAGACCAAGATTGTCGATCGTTTTGTGTACAAGACTCATTTGTGTCGGTTTCTTTACAGGCCTTTTAAGTCCAGTGAAAACGCTTGCTCTCTGTACAACACACTTTCCCAGGAAGCAAGAGTGTTATATTTGTTAGAGCTATGAATAGCACCCTTGAATATTTTCTGATTTTAAAGCATTAATGTGAAAAACTGTGGCAGACACCACATGTTTAATATGCACGCGCACTCTTGTAATGAGAGCGAACCGAACACTGTCACACTTACAGAACGCTGTCTTGCTGGCAGGCATCAGAAGTAGGTTATTCATGCATTATAGATCCAGTTCTGGTGCTGCTTGGCTCCTCTTCTTGACAAGAAAGACACACTGTTTGCAGTTCGGCCTTTTAACCGTGACCTCTCTGTTCATAGGTTTACTTGTCCATGGAATTGTCCTAGATTTCCAGACAGATAGTTTGTCACATGAAAATAAATATATTTAGGACTCTTAGAAGTGTTTTGTACGGTTCTGCACAGTGACCTTTGACCCTTTGATACGGCTCAGGTATCTCCTTTATTGAGACTTGGTCAATTTAAACTGATACCTTTCAGCACACCAGCCCTTATCAAGGTTAAATTAAATAAAAGCGAATATTTTAGTATAATGATAATTGAAATTAACAGCATTAAATTAATTTATTAAAACAGTTTTATTATAGTTCATAACATGTTTATATTATAAAGTTAATATAATATAAAGTAAATATTTAAAACTTAATCAAATTTAAATGTATAATTAAAATTATATAATTATATATATATATATAATTTATTTATTTGTTACCATTATACTTATTGTATAAATTGTTATTTGAATTTTTTTTATTATTAATTGAATTGATAGATGTCACACATTTGATCCTTTCATCAATTCACCATTTCAGTTTTATATTTTTTTTTTTTTTACTTTGAAGGCTTGTGCTGTGCGCTGAAACGCCTTGTTTGATGCAAAAATGCAATTCGTCTTTCTGCTAATCTGGTGATGTTGAATAGCTAAACTCAAGGCTGAATAAGTTTAGAAACCATTGAAGTGTCTATTTATGGACCTGCCTTGAAGCTGCAGGGCTAAAGCAAAAGTAGGTGCAAGAACACAAAGCGTCTGTTTCTGATTTTATTGACTGACTACACATAATTAGAGTGAAAAATGTGGATCAGATGCGTTTGCTGTTGAGACTTGTCCTCTGTCATCTATGTGCGTACACACTGTCAAAATGGCGCGGAACGCACTGCAGTAGGACACCTGCTGGCTGTCCACTGCAAGTGACGCCGACGCTCCAGCGTCAAGGTCATCTGTGGCCATGCCTCTGCTCCGGTCATACCTAATTCTGTTGAGGACACCCTCCAGCTGTGTGTGTGTGTTTGTGTCAGTATCAGCTGAAGGAAAGGGGAGGGGGCTATTTACAAAGCTGCTAGGGAATTAGTAGCACGCTAATGCCACGTCAGCGCTGATTTGTCCCACTGCCCAAGTCTGATCTGCTTAAGAGAGGCTTGTTAACCTGTGCTACTAAACACCTCACACTTTCACCCTCTGCAAGGCTTTCTCCTTCTAGCTAATCTGTTTGTTCAGCAGTTTGGGACACCTCCTTTTGCTGCAGATTTGCTACAAGGCAAAGCCGTCTCTTGGAACACACACACACACATTTGTTTCACTATATTAGTGAGGATATTGTATTGACTTCCTTTGATTTTACATTTGGTTAATGATATTTTATATGGCCTACCCTACTAAACTTTTCCATCACAGAAACACGTGCAAAACAGTAGATTTAAATAAAACACATCTTGACTGATTTATCAGCTTTTACTAGTGTGGACTGCACAACACTAAAAACCTGTACAAAGGTGTGTTTGTTTTTGTATGTCTGAGCCGTGGCAGTACCTGAGAGAATGTGTTCACCCTGATATTGTTAATAGTTTGTGTTAGTAATGTTTGGACAAGCACCCTAGTGTGTTCAACATTGTATGTTTGATAGATGGGGCTTATATGCGTTGATTGTTGGTATAAGCACACGCTGTGCACAGAGAGATAAATTGGAGCTAGTCAGCAGGGCTTTGCTTCTAACACACAAGGCGCTGAGAACATGCCATAAGCAAGGTCATGCCAATCAATGCAGTATTAATTAAATGGTGTGTGTGTGCGTTAGAGAGAGAACTTAAATGCCCTTTTGTATGGGCTCTGAGTGACTCCCTCTGTGATGTTTGGGTCAGGATGGTTTGTGCAGCGAGTTTATCTAGATTTTAGTGCTGTCAATCAATTTAAAAATTAATCACATTTTTTTCTGTAATGCGATTAAACGTGAATAAAAACATTGGAGTGTTTAATATTTTTATATTGTATTTCACAGTTGCTCTCCAAATTAAATACAGTATATTTTCAATGTCTTTTAATGAATGAAGGCCAGTATCACTGATACTAATATTGGTACTGATGTCTCTTATAGACATTCAACATTACAGTATAACTAAAAGCTATCAATTTCAAAGCTTAATTTAAGTGAACTTAATACAATCTTCACACAAATCCTTAATAGTAAATGTCATTTACCTGTGCCAGTTCCTATCTCACCGGTTGGAAATGTTGAGAAATTGAATAAAGCTATCAAACACTTTACATTCTTCACTGCATAAATTATGATTATAGATTAATCCTTATTAAAGCTACAATTTTCTCTACTTTTGTTCCTTGATTAACATTAATGTCAGACATCACAGCGACTGGTTTATTAGGCTGCTGTGACTTTGAGAACTGCTGCTGCTGAACATGACGTGGATCTGATTTTCTCACAACTCATTAAGTTCATTTAAGACATTATTTAAGACCACTTATGAGGATACTCAACAAAATGGGCATTTTGGCATTATTATTGTTTGTTCTAGAGCGAAAGAGAACTCTATACTGGTGCGTGTCTTTCTGTGCACGACATTCACAGTTCTTTTGTCTTGTGCCACTTGAATGATTTAAAAGCATTTGTGTGAAGAAGAGTGAGATCATTTAATGTAACTGTAGCAAAGTTATGATAGGGGAAAAAAAACGTTAACACATTCATTTTGACAAGATTTTTCATTTTTGAAAGTAAGTTTATTTAATATTTAAATTCCTTTCATTTTCTGTGCAATATTTATAGATATGCATCTTCACTGAGAGCATTATATGCTAAAATTGTACCTTTATTAATTCTAGGCATTATTATTGACCTCTGCTTGGTATGAAAGATAGAAACAAAATAAACTCTGAAACCTGACTTCTTTGTGTTTGTGTTTTCAGTGCCTCCTTGCAAGGAGGGTCGTACATGAAAAGGAGGAAACGACAGAAAGAGAAGAGGAAGATGAGGAGGAAGAGAAGAGCTCTGATGAAGGACTTCTGCTACAGGCACACCACGCCATGGAGAGGATGGAGGAGTTTGTGCACAAGGTCAGAATCTCTTGCGTTCATCTCTCTCACATGCACATTAATTTCGCAGCTGAGACCCAGCTCACAAACACAGATGTGCATTATCATTGAGTTTATATGTCATGCGGTAAGATTAAACGGATGACATCAAGCACCTGACACGAGCTGAGTGCTCACAGCTGCCTTTGCACGAACATGCCACAGTCCATCAATACGGAAAAGATCCCTGCCAAACCAGACTCCCATCTCCTGGCTCCAGCAGCCTCTCATCTCAATCTTGCATTCAGAGTCTGCCATATGCAGAGGAACAGGAACTGAAAGCCGTCCTTTGTAGCATGTGCTGTGCCCTATAAACCAGCTCAAGTTTAGTTTGCTTTTTGAGCCCCTTCTGCTTTAATAGCTCTTTCCTTCCTCTCTCCCTCTGGGGAAAAAGCCAAAGCTCTCTGTGTCGAAGAGCAAACACAGTGCAAGATCCAATCAGTGCCATTCACTATCAGCACTCAGGTACTTGAAAGGAACACTTCTAGGAACGCAGACTTTGAGAACACATCTTGACAGATGACCGTAAGGCTCTTCATGGAGTGTCAATCAAACAACCTGACCTAGATTCATTTGTTTTGTTTTATTCGTTTTAAAAGAGCTAAGAACACTTCTCAGCAGTTACAGCATGTTCAGTGTAGACGACAGCCCTCGGCTGTAGTCACCGCATGTGCTGCACTTCTGTGGTCACGCCTGTGCAGTCATACCAGTCAGTCTTGTTTTGGAAGAACGATACTTAGAAACTAATGTTGCTTCTCAGCAGCGTCGCCACAGTTGGTAAAGAGAAGCTGGACAACCTAGTTTTATGAAAGCCATTTTAAAAAATATTTACATTGAGGACTAAAATAACAGATTTTGTTTTCCTCTTTTGGACATAAGTGCAGGTTGTGTGAGAAGAGAGTTAACTAACTGTTCAACATAACAGTACTTTTTCAGTCATAGGAAAGAGACATACTCTCTACACAAGTCTGCATATGGAAATGTTGGGTTAAGACAATATTATACTTCATGTGTACTTCTGTGTTACTTAAACATTAGTTCACCCAAAAATGAAAATTACTCCATGATTTACTCACCCTCAAGCCATCCTAGATTTTGATAATAGTCCATACAGCTAATTTATACATTTTAAATATGAAAATTTATACAAAAACCCATCGCTTTGCGTCAGAAGACCTTTATTAACCACCTGGAGTCATATTGGTTATTTTTATAATGGATAGTTGTGCTTTTTGGGCTTCGAAGTCTCACCTCGCATTCACTATCATTATAAAGCTTAGAAGAGCCAAGATATTTTTTAAAAATATATCTCTGGTTGTGTTTGTCTGAAAGACAAAAAGGTGTTTGTCAGATACACCTAGGATGGCTTGAGGGTGAGTAAATCATGTGGTAATTTTCATTTTTGGGTGAACTATCCCTTAAAGCAGTAATTAGACTTGCAATCAAATGTCTTTAAACTGTATGTTTTATTTATTCAGATAGCAAGCTATAAATGGCTGTTCCACCATGTCCACCTAACTTTGCGCTAACATACTTCTGTAAAGTATTTCTGGCTGTCCATGTGTAATTTTTGCTTGCCCCATAACTCATAATTACTGTAATGCTTATCTCTTGCTCTCGCATACACGCATAGACCGTATAATTACTTTCTGAAGTTAAATGAGAGGGCTTTTCTCATGCCAACCAGTAATGCTGACCCTGAGCTTAGCGTAATGACATGTCAGAGAGTGGCCTGATATGCCATCTTTTCAAAACTGCAGGGTTGCTTTTGAGAGCTTACAGTGATGCTTTTAATTTTGTGTCCTTAGATGTGGGAGGGCAGATGGCGTGTCATTCCTCATGACGTCCTCCCTGATTGGCTGAAGGATAATGACTTCCTGTTGCATGGGCACCGACCACCCATGCCTTCCTTCAGAGCGTGCTTCAAGAGCATCTTTAGAATCCACACGGAAACGGGCAACATTTGGACACATCTTCTGGGTACACGCAAAACACAGTTCATTTACTTATTAAATTAGTTTTACTTAATCGTGCTGATGCATTTCCATTTAATATAAATGTAATTTTATCCACTTAAATAATATAAAAAATATATATAATTTATTTGTTTAATGGAAATACATCAGCACAGTGAGCGCTCCCTTTCAGCATAGTCTGTGTTGCCACCTAGTGAAATGTGAGGATACTTCACACAGCATGGGGAAATGTAGGGGATGGGTGTAAGGTCACTCTAAACAATAGACTCTTGACCTAGATAATGGTATTGATCATGAGTTGAGATGGTAAGCTATTGATCTTCTACACCTTTGGACTCGTGGAATGGCTGAGCCATGATAGACAAAGGAGATGTTTGATGTTGGTCTACTAGTAATCGCTAAGCTTTCTGATGTGCTTTGAGTTCAGTTCGATTTTACTCTTTGTACTTTAATACATTTATTGATTCATAGTATTGACCTGTAGTGGGGTGGAGCCTCTGGATAACTTTATAAAATTAGCATCAACGCATTTATCTACACATAGATCTTACACTAAACCTTTCCCTTGTGTCTTCAGGCTGCCTGTTCTTTCTCTGTTTGGGCATCGTGTACATGTTCAGACCCAATATGTCGTTTGTGGCACCATTCCAAGAGAAGATCGTCATCGGCATGTTCTTCCTGGGGGCCATTCTCTGTCTCTCCTTCTCCTGGCTCTTTCACACTGTCTACTGCCACTCAGAGGGGGTGTCCCGCGTCTTCTCAAAGTAAGCACGTGCAACACTCAATCCAAACGATCCTTATTATAGGGTTCCCACAGTTATGAAAACCAGAAATTATCATGGAAGATCTGTGGGTAACACTTAATAAGATTTAGTATTTCAAGATTAATAAATGGTATAAAAATTATAGTGCAATTAATATTAGAGAATTATAGATATAGTTCATAATGCAACACTAATGTTGAGTATGAGTTTAATATTAAAAATGGTATATGTAAAGAACCCTTAACCAAGAGTAATTCTGTAAAAGTATTCAATTGTTGGTTCGTGGAAGTTATTTGTATGTTTGTCATATATATGAATGAATCTCTTAGCCTTCTCTTTCTCTTTCACTCCGATCACAGGTTAGACTATTCGGGCATCGCATTCCTGATCATGGGCAGTTTCGTACCATGGCTGTATTACTCCTTCTACTGCTCTCCTCAGCCCTGTTTCATATACCTGATAGTGGTGTGTATCCTGGGGATCGCTGCCATCACCGTCTCACAGTGTGATTTCTTCGCCACACCACAGTACCGTGGCGTCAGGGCCGGTAAGATGCAGTCTCATTCTGTTTCTCCTTTTTCTGCCAAGTTCTGCTTGTACTTGGTTCTTAATGAGTGTTAAAGGGTTAGTTCACTTAAAAATGAAAATTGTCATTAATTACTCACCCTCGTGTCACTCCAAACCCATAAGACCTTCGCTCCTCTTCAGAACACGAATGAAGATCTTTTTGATGAAATCCGAGAGCTTTCTGTCCCACCATTGACAGCTACACAACAGACGCTTTAAAAGTTCATAAAGAGATTGTAAAACTAATTAGGGCTGCCTGATTATGGCAAAAATCAATCATGATTATTTGCTCGATATTGAAATCACAATTATTTTACAGGATTGTAGGTGGGTGATGAAGTTTTATTTTATGATAGGAGTAATTTTAAATGCCAATTATCAATGCTTCAGCAAAAACTAATAGTAAGTTAATTAATGTAAGTAAAAGATAAGCTTACAGCACGTTAGAGCTTCAGTAAGAGGTTTGTTCTCGCATGTCAAGAAGCCTAAATTCAATCTGTTCATCATATAATGTGATCCAGTCTCTTCAGAAAATTTGGACTAAACCGCTCAATTCATGGATTAGTTTTACGATCTCTTTATGAAACGTCAAAGTTACAGTTGCATAGCTGTCAATGGAGGGACAGAAAGCTCTCAGATTTCATCAAAAATATCTTAATTTGTGTTAAATTGATGAAGTAATTGATGACAATTTTAATTTTTGGGTGAATTAATCCTATAATTTTGGAGGTCTAGAAGTTTCTAATGATGCAATATAATGAATTCCTGCCCTGTCCGGTGTGTCTCAGGTGTGTTTGTGGGTCTGGGCCTCAGTGGAGTCGTTCCCACACTGCACTTTATGATCACAGAGGGCTTCCTGAGGGCCACCACCATGGGTCAGATGGGCTGGCTGTTCCTCATGGCCGTCCTGTACATCACCGGAGCCTGCCTGTACGCCGCGCGCATACCCGAGAGATTCTTCCCCGGCAAGTGTGACATCTGGGTGAGTTGATGTCCCTGAAAGTCACACACAAGAGTTCATAATCCAAACTGAATGCCTTAAAGCCGTACCTCATCATCACTTTTTCTTTTGCAGTTTCACTCCCATCAGCTGTTCCATATCCTGGTGGTGGCAGGTGCGTTTGTGCACTTCCACGGCGTGTCCAACCTGCAGGAGTTTCGCTACACAGCCGGTGGAGGCTGTGCGGAAGAGGACGGCGCGTGAGACCCGTGTCTTGCGGTGCTTGAAACGCACCACCAGAGGGAGACAATGTTCCTCTTACCTTTGCCGCCAATAACAGCTCTGTTCCTCCTACCCATGAGTGGTAAACCTAAGAGGACAGCACTGAATGACGAAGTTACCCACCTTTATAACTATTATTATTACTATTATAATTATTATTTCTCTTTCCGTTTTTGTTTGTTCTCTATTTTGCCCCCTTAAATAAAATGCATCATGGGATAAGGTGGATGCAGGTTGAGGATGGCAATTTGTGCTTCCTATGATCATACATTTAGGAAGAGGAGTTTTTTTTTTTTGGCTTGGGCTATTGCTGTTTTTTCTTTGTACAAGAAAATAGCGTTGAACAGACAAAACTTAAAAAAAAAACAAAAACAAAAAAAACCTCATGTGTGAACGTTTCTTGGGGTGGGCAGTTAGCCATTTTAAACTTTTTCATGTAAATAAGATTTCTAAAATTTGGGTTATATAGATTTGTACGAAAATAAAGTTATAAAATGTTTTTAAAAAATACATTATATCATTATATTGTTTGTTTGGCGGAGGGAAAAGAGAACGTATTATTCCAGGGAAAGAGAGGAGATCAACAAAAAGCCACTGTTTAAGTGGACAAGTCTCAGGCGGAAGCGACCTTCCAGATGTCTCAGTGTGCTGTTATCCTAAGCACAGCTGGTAAAAGCTATATATAAAACACACCTGTAGGACAGAAGAACGCCTTGCACCCGATGGAGCCACCGCTCACTTACCCTGCAGGCCTTCATAGCTCTGTCAGTGCCGGAAGAAGGCCAGTTTTCCCATCTTCAGATACTTTCTCTCTCTGTTCTGTTTGTTCTCGTTTTATTCATCTTTGTGGATGTTGATTCAACCTGGTTTGGAAAAAAAAAAATAATAGATGAGACTTGCTGTTGCAAAGTACACAAAATCATACTCGAGCAGTACAAGGATGAGTTCGTTGTGTAACGTTCTGTGTTTCACCATCTGTACATGAAATAATTTATTAAAGAGTTTTCATGGAAACATTACGAGCTGTAATATTCCACATTTAAACAAGGGCAATGTTTGTTTTCTCAGAGATTTTTACATTGATATTTATTTTAATTTTAAAATAAATTAAAAAAATTAAAACACTCACGACAATTGTGGTTTGTTTTTCTTTCTACTCTGGTTCATTTGTGCAGCATCAAATTAATGATTTTAAACTGGTTGTCAGTTTAAAATCATTCACTTCCAATCAATATTGTCATTATAACAATTTCCCGTCGCTAGAGTAATCAGTCACATGACATTTGCAGTTCAGGTGATTGGCTAAAAACACTCTGGCAGGAGAATGGATACACCCTACAAATGATTTAAACATTCACGACTTGAAAATAAAATGCTCAAGTAGCCTAACCAAATAAGTGGACATACTACACCTACATTGCTTTTACACAACCTACAAGATTAATACATGGTATTTAACAAACAGAAAATGTGCATAAAGCATGGTTTCATTAAATGTAAATAATATGGCACTAAAATAAAACCATTCACTACTGTCTGGTGGGAAATCAGACTTTCTCGGTATTATAAACCTCTGAACGTTTAAGTACAAAGCAGTGTTTATACAATATGGTCCACCTATGAATTGCTTATATAGTCTATGCACATTAAACTGACATGGCAAGACATTTTAAATCAAGAAAATGACATGAGCTTTCAAAAACACTTCAATGTTGACTCTTTCAGCCACTGGATTCAAAGGGTTAACACTGTCCTTAAACAAGGCACTTGACTTCAGGTTGTTTGGATACGCTCAAAGATGGATAAGTAAATGTTTGAAAAATACCAAGTTTGGCTGGCATTCAACTGCACTCAATCAGAATCAAACCTAAAAAAGCAGTGATGCATTTTAAGTCGCTTTGCATAAGAATACATCTGACAGGCGGTGAATAACAGGCATGTTTTTTATTTCATCGCCCACCATGCTATAACCAATTCCTCCTTATCAGCCAAAGTCGATATTTAGCAAACACTCTCATCTCAAAAGATATTTTCCATGAAATGTACAGTTGGCTATGATGGAAAGTGCATCTGAAAGCATATCTACCCAACTTGTTTGTATGCAATGTGCACATGCACTAAACATTGGGAAAAAGAGTTCAATTCTTCCTTTGTTCTTGCCAATGTTATATAATATGGGGTAAAAAGACATACATTATAAAATTAGTCATTTCAAAATCCATACAAACGATTTAGAAGAAAAATATCGCGTTTACACTTTTAAAAACTACCGCGTTGACGCGAAAACCAATCAGATTTGAGTGCAGTGTGTTTTGCTCCGCCTTCTTCTCCTTATATGGTATGGAACGCACACAATGCGCAACGCTTATGTAAACAAACAGTGGTTCTCACGAGCGCGCCTGATTCGAAACGAAGACGATATTTTAGTGGGAAAGCTGCAGATTCACTTCAGAAGACTTGGAATAAAGTCTACGAATCGTATGGACTACTTTGATTTTGTTTTTGGAGCTTGACACTTACAACGATCATCACAACATCATCGGGTTAGAGCGACATGAAGGTGAGTCAGCTGCTGGACATTTTGTTTTAACTAACTTAATAGATGTAAATGATAAATGCGTTGAAAAATTAAACTAAGAACCATTGTTAAAGCGGATCATTCCTCCAAATGCTTTATGACAGAAAAAAAGTCTTCGGGGAATTTGGTCTGATCCCTCTCACGTCACAAAACTCGCCGTTTTGATTGACATTTTGATGGTTCGCCGCTAGAGGGCGTTGATCTTGTGAACCACAAACAAGTTTCTAATAAGGTTTTAACTGATTTCGGTCCGTTTTATAGTTTGGGATTACTTCAAATGCCAAAACAGAAAGTCTAAAATTGCCCTTATTAGCCAACCCCTCTCAAAAACCGCACTTCAAATGAACAAAAATTATACATACGCTTCATATTTAATGCTATTTAATCATTTGCCCCTGCTGTCCGTATTTTTTTTGTGTTCAGAATTTACATAACAAGCGAGTACATCATGAACCCATTTTTTAAACCGTGTTTTTGTCTTATGCTGAATCCCTACAGTACACCTAATCAGTGTTTATATTCGGACTATTTTTGACAGGTCGGTCGCCAACCGCTGCGGAGTAGCACGGTACTTGCGTGATTCGACATAGACAAGTAGCTCCGGCAACAATGTTCTTCCGCAAAAGTGCCGAAAGTAACAGACTTAATAAACGACCATTTCATGAAAACGTTTGCATTGCACAGTTTTGACCAGCAGGTGTCGCGAGCAGCGCTTCGGCAGACTGAATCACTTCGCAAAGAGTTTCGAAAATCTCCCATCTACGCGCTTTTCTCTTATATTAGTAATGGGAAGTCCAATTCGGTTATTTCAAACCGGTTAAAATAACGGATTCGTTAAAAAATATCGTTAATTAAAAAAAAAATGTTTTTATTGATACATTTAAATTAATATATTATTCATTTAATTTAGCAGTCTCATCAACTATAATATGATGTTGTGTCTAAGTTGCACACTCTGTGTTTCAAAAAGCCTATTGTTTGATAAAAATGATATTTAAGTCAGTAAAATAGATAAATATTAACTTAATTTCTGTAAAATAATAATACAGTGAACCAAATAAAATCAGTCTGGCATGCATTTAGCTAATGCTCAACGAAAATGACTCCACAGCACCACCTAGCGTCTAACAAGCAGTATTACCGGGATAATGGGTCTGGATGCGGATGCAGCACATAGTGTAAATGGCACATTATTCAAATAGATTGAAAAAACACGGATAACATGTTCACATTTTCTACTGCCCTATTTCACATAATAGACGATGCTTACTTAAAATCCCACAAGAAAAACAAAAAAACGACTTTATATAAATATAAAAAAATGACCCAGATCAAAGGTTTTTATACACTTTGTATGAATCATTACATGGATTATCCACTACAGTTTATGTTTTTTTCTTCATGAGTCCCTTGTTTGTCCTGACAGGCGATCTAACCAATCATAACGCCGAAACCGCAATCTTATCCGACAAAGCCGTCAGGGAGTAGCCTATAGTAGATTAACTTGAGATATTGTGTGTCCTCACGTCTTTCTGCGCTTGAAACAACATTCCTTCTGATGTTCATTCATGTTTATTCGATGCTATAAATGAACTAGTATGAAGAGATGATCTGAGAAGGATCTGTCTCGACACATTAAGGAGCCACTATACGGTGTTTAGAGTTTAAACTGCTTTAAAAAATGACAATATTTTAAATATGAAACCGTTTCATGCGTTGTCAGTGTCCTCTTTGCTCGGTGATGTATTTTTCACTGCGGGAGAACATGATGTGTGGCGTGAGAGTGCATGGGTTGTCGGGTATAGCAACAGGAGGCGGGTTTTGCGAAGGGTCAATTGCGAGTTATAAAGTCAGAATTCTGACTTTTTTTTATGTCTCGCAATTGTGACTTCATAACTTCATAACTGTCAATTGTGACTTCATAACTTCATAACTGTCAATTGTGACTTCATAACTTCATAACTGTCAATTGTGACTTCATAACTTCATAACTGTCAATTGTGACTTCATAACTTCATAACTGTCAATTGTGACTTCATAACTTCATAACTGTCAATTGTGACTTCATAACTTCATAACTGTCAATTGTGACTTCATAACTTCATAACTGTCAATTGTGACTTCATAACTTCATAACTGTCAATTGTGACTTCATGACTTCATAACTGTCAATTGTGACTTCATGACTTCATAACTGTCAATTGTGACTTCATACCTTCATAACTGTCAATTGTGACTTCATAACTTCATAACTGTCAATTGTGACTTCATAACTGTCAATTGTGACTTCATAACTGTCAATTGTGACTTCATAACTTCATAACTGTCAATTGTGACTTCATAACTTCATAACTGTCAATTGTGACTTCATAACTGTCAATTGTGACTTCATAACTTCATAACTGTCAATTGTGACTTCATAACTTCATAACTGTCAATTGTGACTTCATAACTTCATAACTGTCAATTGTGACTTCATAACTGTCAATTGTGACTTCATACCTTCATAACTGTCAATTGTGACTTCATAACTTCACAACTGTCAATTGTGACTTCATAACTTCATAACTGTCAATTGTGACTTCATAACTTCATAACTGTCAATTGTGACTTCATAACTTCATAACTGTCAATTGTGACTTCATAACTTCATAACTGTCAATTGTGACTTCATAACTTCATAACTGTCAATTGTGACTTCATGACTTCATAACTGTCAATTGTGACTTCATAACTGTCAATTGTGACTTCATAACTTCATAACTGTCAATTGTGACTTCATAACTGTCAATTGTGACTTCATAACTTCATAACTGTCAATTGTGACTTCATAACTGTCAATTGTGACTTCATACCTTCATAACTGTCAATTGTGACTTCATAACTTCATAACTGTCAATTGTGACTTCATAACTTCATAACTGTCAATTGTGACTTCATGACTTCATAACTGTCAATTGTGACTTCATAACTGTCAATTGTGACTTCATAACTGTCAATTGTGACTTCATAACTGTCAATTGTGACTTCATAACTTCATAACTGTCAATTGTGACTTCATAACTGTCAATTGTGACTTCATGACTTCATAACTGTCAATTGTGACTTCATGACTTCATAACTGTCAATTGTGACTTCATGACTTCATAACTGTCAATTGTGACTTCATAACTGTCAATTGTGACTTCATAACTGTCAATTGTGACTTCATAACTGTCAATTGTGACTTCATAACTTCATAACTGTCAATTGTGACTTCATAACTGTCAATTGTGACTTCATGACTTCATAACTGTCAATTGTGACTTCATAACTGTCAATTGTGACTTCATAACTTCATAACTGTCAATTGTGACTTCATAACTGTCAATTGTGACTTCATAACTTCATAACTGTCAATTGTGACTTCATAACTTCATAACTGTCAATTGTGACTTCATAACTGTCAATTGTGACTTTATATCTCGCAATTATGTGAAAAAAAAAGTCAGAATTGTGAGATAAGTCGCAATAATCTTTTTTTTCAGCGGCGGGAACAGGCTTCCATAGGTAAAAGCTTTAGGAATTGAGGGTTTGTAAAATTTGAATGGGGTCATTTTCATGAATTCAGTCATTTGTCTTGTGGACTACATGTAATCATCTGATATGTGAAATGGCTTATTCAGGGCAATACTAAATGAAAACATATTTTGCAAGATTTATGTAAACAACTCTGACCACAACTGCATACAGCATTCAATGGAATTGACTAAAATTATTTCTTCACATTTTACTTTTTTGTAGTCAGGCATGAAGCGACACTAATAATTAGAATGTGAAACTGTTCTGGTATGAATTCAGTTCAATGAACCCTGGAACTTTTGAGCACAATGGATGGAACTTTCAGACGGAACATCGAACGCATTTCGAACATAAAACTATCTTTAACGCGCTCTCTCAGCGGAAACGCTTTGCATTTATTTGATTCAGAGAAAGCAAACATGTTTCCAGTACGTTTTATAGGTCAAACTTTACATTAAAGAAGAGCTCAATGAACCCGCCGGGTGAGACGTGAATAATCACTATAAATACTGACTGAATCTGCACAAACCGACGCAACAACGCGAAATTAAATGCTTAAATATGAACAAACATGATAAACAATATTTTAAATAAATCAATCACAGTCCCCTAATATACAAATGCCTTACTCACCGCATCATTTGAGAGACTTTTGCTGGTCGAGATTCCAACAAAATCACATGTATTTGTTTAAAAAAAATGCATTTTACATCGCATTTACTCTCATCTTGCGACTCAAACTTTTTCGTGTATCAATGATATGATAATTTCAGCTGCTTTACACGCTCAATTAACCTAATGATTGATGCAGTTCCCCATCCTCTCCACTAGGCGGCATAAGCTGGCTTCACTCTCAGCATAACGCCTTGGATCCCTAACAACATGGCGCCACAGCACATTCAGACCTGTGTTAATGGGATGTAGTGCTCAGTGACAGACTCAACAACAGTTTTTCAGCCCAACAGCAACATCAGTAGGCCTACAATGTGCAGGAAGCACATCTCGCGACTTGTTTGTAAGTAACTTTCTGCTTAAAGTGCATTTACTAGTCTTTTGTTTTTGTATTTAAGTCATTTTATAAGTTGAAATGTTGCTGTAATACACCATAGCAGCGTCTTCCAGGTCATTTTAGATCACGTTAAGATGGATTGCATGTGTTTATGATAGATTTTTTTGTTTAAAAAGTACTTAATGGCAGTCACGTCTTCATGAAGGCTTTGTTTACATGCTGCTCTCTTGGTGAACTCGATTGTCAGACGTTTAGATGAATTAATCAGTTGTTTTTTATGCACTTTACATGAGTTGTGATATTCATAGTGCTTTTTCTCTGTTTTAGATTTTGCACATCACTGACTTTGTTTGCTGTGGAACTGAAGATATTTTTTTTTTTTGGAATATGTGATTCAATTAAGACAAAGTTAATTCTTATTGAATGCAATTACAATATGCATGAGGTTTTATTTGTCTTTTGAGCCTGTAGGATGGAGAATGTGTTTGGCACAGAAGCAGAGTTCAGGGACATTGACAGGTAATCCTTGATTCTAATACCTTGTACATATGGAAATATGAATATGAAAAGCCATGTAAGAAACATCACACATGAAGGGAACTGTTTGTCCACTGGCGTTCTTCAAAATAGCATCTTTTGTGTTCAGCTGAAGAAAAGAAATTATTTTATTTTATTATAATAGTAATAAATATTAATTTAATTTATTATTATAGTTATACATTCCTGTTAATTATAAGTAATATTTGTTTTACAATTGTAAATGTATATAATTTAATGCAGACACAATTTAAAATTCAAATTTTAATCATTAGTAATTCAGTATTTTTGATTTTTTTTTTTATAAATTCGATTTATTCGTTCAGAGCTTAACTATTGCGAACGTACAACATATTATGTGAAGTGATCGTGGTCCAGTGGTTAAAGTGCAGGACACGATGTGTGAGATCTGAGTTCAAGCCTGCTGGAGACCGGTGTGATTTTTTTCCAAATTTTCCCGTTTTTTTCCGAATTTTTCCAAAAAAAAAAAAAATAATAATAATTTTCTCCCTTGTTGCTCATCTCAGCTTGCTTCGCTCTTTCACATCCATTCCATCTCCAGCCTGTCTTTCGCTCATGTTCGGGTTGTTTAACCGCCCCAGTTAGTGTCTTTCGCTCCTTTGGTTTACCGCCCCAAGTAACTGTGCCTTCCACTGTCGGTTGCCTGCCGACTATTTCCCATTGTGCCACTGTCGGTTGCCAGCCGACGTTCTCTCTTTGGTTTACCGCCCCAGGTACCTTCCACTGTCGGTTGCCAGCCGACTTTTTCCCATTGTGCCACTGTCGGTTGCCAGCCGACATTCTCTCTTTGGTTTACCACCCCAGGTAACCGTGCCTTCCAGGCCACTGTCGGTTGCCAGCCGACTTTGTGGGATTTGAACCCATGCCTATGTAACGACCTTGTCCGCAACCAACGTGTGTTTAGCCACTAGTGCCATTGTGGCTTTCACACCGAGAGTTGATATTTGGCGCACTTTGTTGGATATAGATTAGTTTACAACAACTTAACGTAAACAAAAGGTGGAATCGAACCCCGGTCTCCAAGATTAAAACACATCACTGTATAAGCTGAGCTACTGAGACCAGCAAGTATTTGGATGTTTTGGTTTTATTGATAAATTGATTTTATAAGATAAAAAAATGCTTCAGTGGGTTTTGATCCCACAACTTAAGCATTGGTTTTCATTCAGAAAGCATGCGCTTAGCCACTTGCGCCACTGAAGCTTTCACATTGAAGGAGTGTGTTTAGACCACTTTGTTAGATATAAAAATAATTGTTAGATATGGCAATAGTTGGATGCGAACCCATGTCTCCGGTACTAAAACCCAAAGCTTTATGATCTGCGCCACAGAGTCTGGGAAGTTGAGGAGTGTTTTAGAGAGAATTTATATATAAGTTGAATAACATCAACTATTTAGAGATTCAAACCTATATCTCTATTGAAGCTTTTTACTCCAAGAGCATGTTTATTTACTTGCATCCCTGTGTTAGATGAAAAAATAAATAAATAAATAACCTAAGCAATAGATGGAATCGAACTCAGGTCTCCAAGATGAAAATACAACGCCTTATAAAGTACACCACTGAGTCTGGGAAGTCAGGGCATTTTGGACGGGTTTTTATTGAGAGCTTTGTTTTATAAGATGACAAATCTAAGATTCGAACCTACACCTCTATGGTAGACTATGGTACACATCAAACATGGGTGTTTATGCCATTTTGTTAGATATAATGACAAAAATGTAAAGTAAGCAATAGGTAGATTTGAACCCGGGTCTCCAATATTAAAACGCATCACTTTATGAGCTGTGCCACAGTCTGGCAAACTCTGGAGTGTTTTGAAAAAGGTTTTATTGAGAGCATTTTTAAACAAGTTGAAAAACATTGACACATTTTGATCCCTATGTTAGATGAAAAAAAAGAAAAGAAATAATTTAAGCAATAGATGGATTCAAACCGAGGTCTCCAAGATGAGAACAGAATACTTTATAAACTGCGCCACTGAGTCTGGGTTTTGGGCAAGCTTTTATTGATAGCTTTGTTTAATAACTTAAATACATAAGCAATTGAGGGATTAACTTATTTTAGCCATTTAGTCACTGAGTTTGACACAGTATTTTATTTTGGAAGCTTTAATATTGTCTTGTCACATGAAACTTTAAACGTTGCAGATTTGAACCAGGACTACTATGTACAAAAGGCAAAAGTTCAAAACAAAAAGTTTGTTTTATAATTTTTTTTTTTTTGATGATCTGATTTTTCAATTAAAAAAAAGATGAAGATGACATAAAGTCATATTTCCCCAAAGTTATGCAACCAGATCTCAATAAAGTAGATCACCAAGTCTGAAAAGAATGTAAATACTTAATAATATTAATAATAACAATAATATATATATATATATATATATATATATATATATATAATATCCAGAAGTTTTCTAACACTAAAGCTAAACACACTGAATTAACACTTCCAAGATTGAGAACACATTTAGTCAGATTTTATGTTTTTTTAATGTAGTTAAAGCCAAAAGTGATTCAAAAGAATCGATTCATTTTTAATGAATCAAGATTTGAAACAGTGTGCAGAATACTCATTTCACACATAAACCACAATGATGGTGACAAGAAAATCACTACGAGTACAACTGTACTCAAACAATCACATGACACAACCCCCAAAAAACAACAACTGAAGTGCAAACAATCCAATAAATAGTAAAAATTGTCACTAATATACATTTTAGTCATGCCACAGTGCATGCTGGGAAAAATCCAATGACTTTTTTTGTATTCATTGATGATTTAAACTGTATAACTGACTATTTCGTTTGCTTTCAGGTTCTTGGATACTTCATTTAGATGAACATCACTGGGATGCATAAGCTGCTGTAAAATCTGTAAAATCTGCACATACCTCTTCATGAGTTTTCTGTCAACGCTCAAAAATACATCCACTGCACGACACCCAGTGGTGTAAAGATGTAATGCTAAGGAGTGAATAAATCTATAAACGCATTTGAACAAATCTTTTTAGTGAATGCAAGAAAACGATTCAAGTAAAATGAATCAAAATCAACACCACTAATATATATTTTAGCATGCAGTGCTTATGTGAACCAAAACAAATTACTTGTGTGTGAGCACACTTGGCCAATAAAACTTTTTTTCTGATTGCATCTGTTGTGTTGGTTTGAATGTCTGCTATGTAGCAATATCCAGTTGCAAACATTACAACTTAAAGTAATAATGTATGACTAGGTTATTTTTATTTGAGTATTTGCTCATTATTTGAGTACACAAGGAAACAGGATAGGCTGAGCACTTTCTATAAAATGTGGATGAAGTCTAAAATACTGAATCAACATATGAAGACTAATTAAAAACACCTGTGAACTGGACAGGCAGAACCATCCATTCCTTTTCAAGCTAAGGTCATATAATCGTGTTTTCTTTGAAGCCCAATATTTCTTTTTTGTGTGTGTGTGTGTGGGGGGGGGGGGCTTTCAAAGAACAAAGGAAAAAAATTCCTTTTCATATTTCATGACCTTACTGACTTTGTGCAGATATATAATTACATATATTTCAAAGTACACCATCACACCAGTATACTTTGAATCTGGATTTGGCGCATTGTGTCATTCTATATCAACCTGACTGTGTTTTAAATGTAAAAAAAATCTAATTAAATATTTAATTGTATAATTAAGTTATCAAGGAATGAGTAATGTGAATGTACTGGTAAATAAATTACCAAAGAAGCTCTAAACAAAAGGAAGAGATCAGGTCATATAAAACATTTATTAAGTGACAACCACCTTTCCAGTAAATTGTCATGTATTTCCAAATACAAATTTATCTTACATTGTGTAACAGCATCCGGAAGTACTTAAAAATAGTTAAAATAATCTTATAAAATAACACTGATTGCAGTCATTAGTCTCATACAGTGGAGTAAAATTACAAACACCTTAGAAAAATAAAAGTTTTCTATTTTGCTTTCAGTAACAATATAAAAAAAAACATTCATCACTGTCATCAACGGCACATTTCAGCCACAGCCATCATGTGTAAACATATTTAAGTAAACATAAAAGGCAACTAGGTTAGCGGCTTAGCGTTTTTGTAAGTTTTTGATGAAAAACTGGTTTTCTAAAGTCATTTGTGTCTTTCTCACTACTGGACTGGAGCATTGCTCTGTGAGTCAAATGACTTTTTAATGCATTAATGTTTGACTTTAAGAGGTCTTGAGCTTTCGGTGTTTTTTTCTTCTGTGGTGACCTGGGACTAAAGCTCTTTGTTTTAGGTATAAAGGTGCTGCTCCACTGGTTGAGAACTTTTTGTTTAGCAGAAAGCTCATCGGTATAGTCTTTGCAAGTATCAGAGACCATTAAGGTAGCAGGGGCTGAAAATCGCCGCTCAGGAGCATAGATCTGCTTTTCTCTACTGGATCCATATAAATCAAATCTCACTTTCTTTGGCTCAGTGGGTTTAGTTTTATTCACGGACAGAATGCCATGCAGCTCAAGCTTCTTTTTTGACTCGTGGGGTGGCGCAGACACTTTCTCTGTAACTTTCTGTGGGTTCTCTCTATGGTTCTGCGAGGTTCTGTCAGGATAATCTTGTCTTTCTTGCCCGTGTTTTTTTAATCTTTTCGTCTTGCTGCCGTCTTGACTCTCACCACAAGGGCGTTTGAGATTTTTCTTTTGTGGCAATTTCTTTTTAACCACAATATCTGGAGTGAAAAGCACAGGATCATCAGAACCAGCCCTGCTGGTGCTCACAGATTTTAGCTTATGCTTAAAAGCAGATTTCTTTGGAGGTGGTTTGTTGCATTTGAAAAGCGGTTGGGGCTTGGCCAATCTGTTTTTCTTCGTTTTATCGTTTTTCGGCTTATTTGGTTGAATCTTGGTTAGCTCCCGTTCAGCTGCCCTATGAATTTCTGGCACTTTCTTCGTCACTGATTTTCCCATACCGTCACTTTTTTGTCCTGTCAGACCTTCATCTGCAACACTTTCCTGTGAAGAAGCAACATTCGGCACCTTGACTTGCGGTTCAAGAGACGGTGGACTACAATTTTGTCTCAGTTGTGATTTTAAAAAACGTTCACTTTTTTGTCCCGTTAGTCTTTCATCTTCACTGCGTTCCTCTGTTGAAGCAACAATTGGCTCATTGACTTCTAGCTCAAGACTTGGTTGACTACAATTTTGACCTAGTTTTGATTTTACCATACAGTCCACTTTTTGTCCAGTTAGCCTTTTACTATTTTTAGTGCATTCATCTGGAGAATAAACATTTGGTATCTTGACTTGCAGTTCAAGAGATGGCGGACTACAAGATTTTAACACACTTTGACTTTTTTGTCCTGTCAGTCCATCGCCAATAAGCTCCTTTATTGAAGCAACAGTTGGCTTACCGACTTTCAGTTCAAGAGATAAACTACAATTTTTTCCCAGTTCTGATTTTACCATGCAGTCTCTTTTTTCATCTGCAATGCATTTCTTTATTGAAGTAACAGAGAGCTCCTTGACTTTTAGATCAAAAGATGGTGGACTGCAGGTTTGTTCTGATTGTTCCAGTTCTGATTTTACCATGGCTTCACATTTTTGTCCGGTCAGTCTTTCAATTCCAATACATTCCTCTAGTGAATCAACAGTTGGCTCCTTGACTTGGAAATCAAGACATGGTGGACAACAATTTTCCCCCGGTTCTGATTTAACCATACTGTCTCTTTTTTGTCCTGTCAGTCCTTCATTAACAGCACATGTCTCTGGTGAAGCAACATTTAGCTCCTTGACTTTCGGTTCAAACGATGGCGAATTTTGTACCAGTTGTGTCGGCCTTTCATACACAATGCATTCATTTGTTGAAGCCACATCTCGCTCCTCGACTTTCAGTTTAAGACATGGCGGACTACAATCTTGATGTTGTTTGTTTGATTTAACAAACAGTACATTAACCTCATTTTTCACTGGAGAGCATGGCTCCTCTTCTAGCTCCAGCAATGGTGCCTGTTCCCAACACTGGAAGCAGAAAAGATCACCATCACTGTCCGTCGCTTTAATGGAATTGGATGTCGCAATTTTGGTACCACAGAGAGAGCAAGTATCTGCTTTGTTGTAATCACAGTTAGGATCACTGGGTGCATCGAAGCACGGTACAAGATCCGGGCAGTCCGATTTTGATATAGTTGTTTTGATGCCGCATTCAGGATCAGTTTCCAACTGTTGGAAAAATGTTTTAGCATCTTCAGATGATAGCACTGTGATCTCCATTAACATGGATTCACTTGAATTTTCATCATTAGAAACATCTTCAACCACACATATGTCTGAGGAGTTACTACAAGTGTCCTTATTGCTAGGGGTCTCATCATCAGAGATGTCTTCCACATCCCAGGTGTCTGAGGAGTTAGGAAGAACCTCCTTATTTCCAGTATTTTCATCCTCTGAAATATCTTCTACTGGCCAGGTGTCTGAGGAGTTGGGAAGAACCTCCTTATTTCCAGTATTTTCATCCTCTGAAATATCTTCTACTGGCCAGGTGTCTGAGGAGTTGGGAAGAACCTCCTTATTTCCAGTATTTTCATCCTCTGAAATATCTTCTACTGGCCAGGTGTCTGAGGAGTTGGGAAGAACCTCCTTATTTCCAGCATTTTCATCCTCTGAAATATCTTCTACCAGCCCCACGTCTGAGGAGTTATTGAGAGCCTTCTTATAATTTGGATTTTCATCATCAGAAATATCTTCTATCTGCCATGTATCCTTGGAATTACAAAGAGTCTTGGTAGAAAGAGACAAATCAGAGTTTCCAGGGCTCACAGGAAGTGAATCTGGAACAGAGACATTATGATGTTTCTGCTCAGAATGATCTTGTCTGAATCCTTCGATCTCATTGCTGCTGTCTGTAAGTTTCTCTGTAGATCGTTCTGCTAATGAGGAGTTATATGAAGGTTGTGTGTTAAAATTGGGGTTTTGTTTGATGTCCTCTTGCTTCTTGAATATCTCTTTCTCACAGGAGACGCTGCTCAGATCTGTCATTCTAGACAGCCCCGCATATGAATGACCATTGTTTTCAGAGGCTATTTCCTCCCTGTCATTTCCTGACTGGGGTGTGAGAAGAGCTGTTGGAGTACACGTGTCTGGCTTCACACTTTTGTCATTGTCATTCTCAGGCACGTCTTTGGGGGAATTCACACATAAATTGTTTGAAGTCACAACGGTCTTATCTGAAAATAACTGCGATGTCGCCTTGATCACGGTTATGTCATCCAACAGTGGTTCTGAAAGCACCTCTTCAAAATAAGCTGGCCGTCCATCTACATTTATCCAGGAAGACCTGAACTCCTCAGACGATGAATACATCTCATTGTTGAGAATTTCACAATGAACAAGCTTCTTTAGGTTTTCGCTTTCAATACTTTCAAATACCACAGTCTCATAATCCCATACGATATCTACAGAAGAATGCTGCCTTGCCTCCTTTCTAAATGATTTCAATGCCTCTACAAGATTGTCTTGACTCCCATTCCAATAGAGTTTCAAGAGCTTGTTAAAAAAGCTCTCAGATTCCTCTTCAAATCCAGATGATATTTCGGCAACCTCTAAAGACTTCACTAAGTCCATTAGTTTCTCCAGTGTGTACTCAACCACTGGCACACTGGACAAGTCAAATGAAGCATCACTTGAATCACGGTCACCTTGCAGAGCATTATTTTGACATTCAACTGTGCTAGTAGAGCAAATATCAGAGTCTGCAAAGTTGCTTGTAGTCTCAATTTCAAGGCTTTTGTCCTCTTGTTGAGCCGTTGGTGAAGGGGATTCTGGCAACTTGTCATTTACAGTTTTTTGTGCATCAGACTCATCAACAAGTGTCCAAACAGAATCAATCTTTAACGGTGGACTGTCAGCTTTTTGGGGGCTGGTATCAGCCATCGATACAGTGTTCAAGGCCTGCTGGGAAATGGGTGGAACGATGGCTATGGCCTTGAGAACTTGCTGAGAGACTTTCTGTAGTGCAAACACTGCTTCAAGACAATCCGCTGGGTCCGTACTGTACTGTATATTGTTTTGACTTGTTGCTTTAGGTCTGTTCTCATTGCTACACATCTGATGGGTACCAGGTCGGACAGATTGCACTCCAAAATCTTTGGGGACAGTTGTTTCTTTACTCCAATAATCTCTCTGAACCACAGCATCGTTCATTCTTTTACTGGGTGGTTCAATGGCACACTGTGCACTAGGTTCAGAAGAAGGTTGCTTTGAAGGATGGTCGGTCCTGTTGGTTGCACAAACCTCTGACTGTTCTGAACAAGTGTTCTGATGTGCAATTCCTTCTTCTGATTGCTGCATATTTGCTTGTGCGTTGCCTTTTGAACACAGTATTCTATATATTAGCGTGTCAGCATAAGATCTAGTGTGAGGATGAGGCTGGGCTTCATTAGTCCGTGTCGTTTGAAAGGTTTCATTAACGTTATATGTCTCACTGTTTGTGCCCTGAGACTGTTGCGCAGTGCTTTGATTATTCTGAGACCGTATTGCCAATACATCAGGACCTGCATTTGACCTCAGTTCTGGCTGGTTCTGGTTAACAGGACTTTGGTTTAAATTATTGGAAGGTAATGAAATGTCGCCCTGTGCTCCAGAAGGTGGTGTCGCAGAGTTGCATGAGGTATAACTGGCCGCGGGTCGGCTCTGAGCTTGACTGTTGGAAATTCTTAAGGAAACTCCACTGTATTGGGCCCAAGAAGAGGATTGTTGGCTGTGTCCTTTTGTCCGGTGGTGCATATTATGATGTTTGCCTGAGTGTTGTCGAGAGAACTGATGTTGTTGATGATGACGAGGAGCCGTTCTAGGAGGTTGAAGTTGTTGCTGATTGTTCATGGAACAAGAGCTGCCATTGTTGGAAATGGGGGTACTCCAACCCCTGTTAGCCACAGAGCTGCCGTGGTCTGACTGTGGAGACCAATACAAGTGAGCTTGATTGTGGCCTGTGTTTCTGTAGTTCTGTGGGGTCGAAGGGTTTGATTGCTTAGAAAATTGGGCATAATTCCTATATGTGTTGGGGTTTTCTGACAGGTAGTGCTGCTGTGTGTTGGAGGCGGCACAGGGGTACTGGGGATGGGCCCTGTTTGTCTGTGTATTATATCCATGCAAGTTTGGTCTAATGTTTTTTGATTTGCATTGACTTGCAGCATCTTGTTGTCCATTGGAATATCCTGTCTGTGTTGTGGTATACAATTGAGTGTTGAACTTTGCCTGGTACTTATTGGGTTGATCATTCCAGACATCTTGGTACTTTGGCAGAAATTTATCTTGGTATCGAAATGGATATTGTTGGTACTGAGCTGGAGCGTGTCCTTGGTACTGAGGTGGAGCACGCTCTTGGTACTGAGATGGAGTACGCTCCTGGTACTGAGATGGAGCATGCTCCTGGTACTGAGCTGGAGCGTGTTCTTGGTAGTTTGGTGGGGGAAGTTGATTTGAACTCCATGTATATCCCTGCATGGTTCCTCAATGGTGTTGCTCTTAAGCTGAGTTACGCAATAAGCGTTCTAAAAAAAAAAAAAAAGAAAGAAAAAGATGTTAATAAAAGCAAATATGGAAATCAGGTCACATAACATTCAAAAAGCAAAGGAATAAAACTTAAGGATTAATTGTCCTATATTAATATGCAGAGATATGGAAAAAGGGAAGAGGCTTTCTAGGAACCGGTTTGAAGAGTCATTAGGCATAATGGGCCACAAGAAGTACCACAAGAGCGATTAGAAAGCAGATGGCTCTGTATGCTTTCGAAACGCTCTCGCAGTTGTTGCGGCCAGTCTGCAGTCGCTTCAGATGAGTCTAATTATTTGGTCAAGAGAGCTCTCAGAGTCAGAAGTTCCAGGCAACAAAGTGAGATGTCAGCTTTGCATCAAGCTCAGCATCCAGCCAAACATCTAAATCGCTCTAGCCAGGCCACAGTTTTTATAAATTTTTCTTATCTGTTAAAACACAAAGATCCACTCATACAGTTCTTTTCCATAATCTCATTCACAGGTGCTCGCCTCCCTTTTCTCTTCTTGGAGCCTCTCAGTACTCCCCAACATTTTCACCAATGTCACTTCACCAATTAAACGGCAGGTGTTGCTTATTTAATAGATAATTCTCTTTGTAAGGGTGGCTGACTGCCAACTAGTCTACATTTTTTGAGTTAACTTCTCATGGTGGAATTCTGCCAATTGATGGTCAGCCCTTTCTCAGGCGAAATTAAACATTGTATCAAAAACAATCATCACTCCCCGGAGGCAAGCGGCCAGACTAACTTCTCAGACATCTCTGACCCTTGAAATCACAGTTATGTAGGCCATGAGGCCTCAAAACACTTCTGGATTTTATAGTAAGCAAACTAATTCTACAATTGTTTTCTATAGGATAGATAAAATACTTCATCAAAGTACTTTAATATCATATACTGCGCACCACCGCTTCAAGTCCAACACAACCAAGCACAATTTTGCAATTTTGTTTGATGGCATTAATGGTGCCAAAATTACCATTTCATCTTTAACATACATATTTTAGTCAGTGTATTCATATAGAAAGTTATTTTTTTGATATCTTTACATTTCATATGCCATTTAATGCTGAAAAAAATGTTTTTTTTAATTATGCCTAAAATGTCCCTGCAACCTTACAGATTTCACTAAAAATAAATGTCCTTTGACAGCCCTAAAATGTAAAATGTAATGGTGCAAAGCAAAAATAGAAACTTGGTGCACCTTTACATTGCAACTGATTGTAATGCGCAGACAGAGCAACCGACACCTGTTCCTCAAACACTGCCAGCTGTTGTTTATGGTAAAAGGATGCCAGTATTTCGGTTCCCTTTGACCTGCAACTAGTCATGACCTCAAATGCTGTCAAACTTTAGGTTCAGCATTTAAATTTAGTGCAATATTAGCCTTCGGTAATGCTGTGGAAGTGAAAGTTCAAAGACGAACAAACTGTTTTCCATGTTCAATGTCATTCCATTCTATATACAGAGCTACAAGTGGCAGTATTAAATATCAATATGGTAAGTATATATGGTATGTATGGAATGTATAAATATCAATATGGTATGTCTATGTTATGTTATAGTATGTGTGTATATATATATACATGATACTATACTGAAGATTAAAAATTCATCATTTTAATATTATTTATATTCATAATCATGTATAATGTATTTGTGAAGTACACATGCATGAGAAAGTTATGAGCCTCCATGAATATGTTAGTGTCATATGGCAGACACAGGGAAGGAGAGATAATTTTGGCTATACAGGAATGTGAGTACATGTAGCATATGTCTTCCGCTGATGCATTTGTTCCATGATGTGCAGAATTCCCTATAAGGAGAGTAGATTGCGCCATGTGCAAGTATAAAGAATACGCTCCATTTTAAACAAACCAAACTGTTTCTCTTCCTTGTAAGGAATTGCAAGACCTCTAGTCAGTGGTATATAATGCTCAGTTTTAATGCACTGCCCCAGAGAAGCGTATACAGATGGCATGAGAACAATAGAGAATATATATATATATATATATATATATATATATATATATATATATATATATATATATATATATATATATATATATATATATATATACACACACGCACTCTTTTTATTGCAGTCAGGATCAGGGCTGAGTAGGTTACTTTTAAAATGTATTTCACTACAGATTACAAAATACACACTAAAAAGTTATTTGTAACGTATTTTGTTAGATTACCCAAGTTTTGTAACTTAATCTAAATACTTTAGAATACTAATAAGTATGTAACACAAAAACGGTAACTGCAAGTTCTCTCACAATTCTGACTTTTTTTTCCTTAGAATTGCATGATAAGTTGCAATTGCAAGTTATAAAGTCAAAATTCTGAGATAGAACCTCACAATATTTAGAAAATCAGAATTATGACATTAACTCACAATATTGAGAAAAGTCAGAATTACAGGGAAAGAAGTTGAGATATAAATTCGCAATTGCAAGAACAAAAAAAGTGAGTATTGAAAGTTATCACGCAATTCTAACTTTATAACTTGCAATTGTGAGTGTATATCTCCCAATTCTGATTTTATAAAATGCAATAGAGTTTAAATCCAGGATTTCCGGAGAAAAAAAAAAGTCAGAATTGTGAGATGCAAACACAATTGCCAGGTAAAAAGTCAAATTGTGAGATAAAATGTCAAATATTTACAATTACAAGGGACTCACAAACAACATGAAAAGAGTCGTGCATCATCCAGTAATGACAGGACAGTAAAGATTCAATATGTAAATTTTTGAATTGGGCAATTTGTATAAATTCAGTAATTGTCTCTTGTATAGTATATGTAAACATCTGTTATGTGAAATAGCTTATTCAGGACAGTACTAGATAAAAAAAAATTGAATTATGACGACCCCGCTTATTTTGTTAAAATTATTAAAAATGTTGCATATTCTGCAAGGGTATGAAACTTAAACCGCTGATTAATATATGGAACATAAGACATGGTTGTAGTGTTCCTCAGATCAGTATAGCCTACATGGAGTTTGGTCATGTAATTTATCAGCAGTGCTGGGCAACTGATAAATTTCGTTATCTGAATTGCGTAATCAGATTCCAAAAAATAAGCACTTGTAATTAGATTTTATATAATCAGATTAGTTACTTTTTCACAGATTACAGGACTACATATTTACACAATGGCAGTAGCCTAAATTATTTATAGTTTATCGATTATCCCTTTTTACTCTTAATTTTTCCTTCCTAAAAAAATCCCATTGTGTGTCATGATATTTAGCTTTGACTATATTCAAAATATAGAACAGAAATGGAAATATCATGTAAATAAATGCGTGATGCCTCTAAATTTGGACTTGTTCACAGTTCTCTGATGCAAGATAATGGTCACATTGACATGCAGGTAAACAAAAAAAAAATTATATTTTTAGTAGCTTTATCTATTTATGATTTAATTAGCTTTTCATCAACTCACAATCCCCATGCAGTTCTTTCATTAACCCCAGTTTTTATATATTTAGGCTATCAACAATTCCCCAGTTCAAATCTAAGACAGTAATCATAAAACTGTCAGAATACATTACTTAAAATGAGTTATTCTAGCTTACTACAATTATCGTCAAGTAATTCGTAATCAGTAACGGATTACTTTTGCAAGTAATCTGCGCAACACCGTTTATCAGTAAACTGTTACACTGCTGGCATCTAATTAATACTAATTTGAGAAGAAATTACTCTCCAAGATAACTTACTAGTGATCAAAAAAGGTACTATAAACATAGATAGTAGTTAGTTAAAACTTAATACATGTTAAACGACTTGTTAAGTATTTGGGCAATGCATAAATTCATGCAAGAAATGCATGCAGCTCACCAAAACAACCTACGGATATATTTAACATAAGAAAACAAACATTAGGTTTTAACTTTATTTACTCTATTTTTCAATACTTACAATTTACAGCGCATCTCCGACATCGACACCGTGTCCGCTTTGCATCTCCAAACTTATCCCTTCAAAACAAAGATTTAATCCGCATAAGAATCCCAGAAGCTCTTCGTTGCATTAAACTCTCCAAACGCCTATCGTACATCCATAGTCGTCACCAAAGTTTTACTGAGAGCGGATGGAAGTCACTCCGCGTTCTGAGGGCGCGACCCGAGCACATGCTGTACTGGAGCCAGTACATGACAAAAGAACAGGGCTGTCTTAAGACTTCCTCCGCCCATCACCTATCAAAAAAACATGTGTAAATTACTTTACCACATCAAAGTGAAGTGAATAATAAGTGCATGATCAAAAACAATGAATGATCAGAATTAAAATGTTAATGAAGAAAGATAACACGAATCACTTATAATATCTCTAAAGTCAAAATAAAGTTTCAAAGTAAAGTTCATCATATTGCTCGAGGCAACATGCAACTCCACCTCAATTCACAGAGACACACTGTACTTGTGCTGATTCTTTGCTCCATAAATGTTTTTCATACCTTGGCATGAGGCCTCTACAGTTTTTCTGTCCAGGCATATAGATGTATCTTTTAAATGTCTATCTTTTATGTCTATCAACATGCAAATGTCCAATTGACATTGGTTTTATGAGCATGCACGCACTTTATACATGTAAAGCACGGTGTGAAAACCACAACGTCCTGCAGATGTGGGAGAAGCGTGCACAGCCTCCTGACGTAATCACAGGCTGGAAACATCTGATAACCTCCTCCTCTGACAACAACATCAAAACACCAACCTTCAGAAGCTTTCTGGACAATTTACCAACTGAAATGAATCTTCTTGCACATAATATGTGAAATGCATGTCTAGATTTTGATGCGTTTGGCTCTTGCAAACACTAGTTTGTGGTTTTTAGTTTAAGATGTATGTGATAAATTTGGAAACAATGTGCTACACTGTTTAGCACTGGTTTCACTTCAGCCCTGTGAGCTAAGTTCAGGTTTCTTAAGGAGCCCTGATGATTTATTTCCTCTGGCCTCTTTACTTACTTTTGCTTGTGCTGCTGCTGCTGTTCTTGTATGCAATCTATTTTATCCCCCTAGAAAGATCTCTCATCGAGAAATTCCACATGACGAAAAACATTACTCCAGTCAAGAAAGCCGAGATGCCAGCTGTACATCTAACAATCTCAATCGCAGCTGTCTCTTTTATACAGTTTTTCTGAATGGGCGTACATCCAGTTCTTTCTTTAAGCCCCTCCCCTTTCCATATCTAGCAGTTGTTTATTAACCTTCTTGGCTTTTTTTTAGTGATGGCACACTGCCAACTAAACCATTAAAAAAAAAAAACATGTCAAAAGGATGTTGTTGGGGAAATTCATTGATAATTGAAAACTTAAAAATAATGTTGGCCAGACACCAGGGTGGAGCTTAAGAAAAAGATAAGCACAGGAATCCCCATTGGACCTTTATGATAAGAAAAACATATAAACTAAGCAGATTAACACTGTTAAGGTAGATGTGTGGCTGAATGCTGAGCTCAATGTGAAGCTGACATCTCACTTTGTTGCCTGGCAATAAAGATCATCTTCTGAAGACCTGGAACTTCTGACTCTGAGCTTTCTTGAACAAACAATTAGACTCATCTGAAGCGACTGCGAACTGGCCACAACTACATCTCGCGAGTATCTATTTATATCTCGCAATCGTGACTTTATATCTCACAATTCTGACTTCATATCTCGCAATTGTGATTTTATATCTCGCAATTCTGACTTCATATCTCGCAATTCTGAATTTATATGTCACAATTGTGACTTTATATCTTGCAATTGTGAATTTATATCTCGCAATTGTGACTTTATATCTTGCAATTGTGAATTTATATCTCGCAATTGTGAATTTATATCTCGCAATTGTGAATTTATATCTCACAATTCTGACTTCATATCTCGCAATTCTGAATTTATGTCACAATTGTGACTTTATTTCTCGCATTTGTGACTTTATATCTCGCAATTGTGAATTTATATGTCACAATTGTGACTTTATATCTCGCAATTGTGACTTTATATCTCGCAATTCTGAATTTATATGTCACAATTGTGAGCTTATATCACGCAATACTGAGAAAAAAGTCAGAATTGTGAGATAAAAAGTCGCAATCTTTTTTTTCAGTGGCGGAAACGGGCTTCCATAGAATTTTGATTATTCCAAGTTATTTTACTTTATTGTTTGACCGAAATAAAAGTTATATCAGCATTACCTAGTCTGACTGGATCTCCTTGCATCCGTTTGGTTAAAAACTAATAGGCTATTTTTATTAAAAGTTAGCCTATAATTCATTTTAAGTAGGCCAGAAACTGCATTATCAATGGATTTAATACATTATTCTGTAATGTATTTATTTTGTTGTTGTTGTTGTAAAATACATTTTTAATTTACAACATGCATTTAAAAAAAAAAAAAAAAAACCTTTACAAATGGCGGTCTGGTTTTCGTTTTCCAGCAGGCATGACCAGTGGTCTCAGTGGGGGATGGGCGGAACATTCTTCAGCTGATGGTGATCGTCTCAACCATGAAAGTGTGAACTAGGGGCAATTGACTATTGCTGGCGCCATTTGCTCTTTATTACGCTTATGCCCCGCAGGACCTACACATTGATGGGTATTTTAAACGATGGACAGATAATCTGCGCCGATAAAACCAGCCGTTAATATGTTCATAATGCAATGAGGAGATCCAGGTCAGATGGTTTAATCGATTTTATTGCTTAATAAATTTTATTAAAAAAAAAAAAATTATAGAAATATTGATTTTGAATGATAAAGAAATGTAAATTTTATAAAGTAAAATTATTATAACTTCCAATATCTCTGAAATATTGAAGTCCAAAATGTAAATATTATCTAAGAAAAATGTTAGTCACAATCTTAATCAAAATATTACCCAAATATCTTAAGTATAAGCCTCAGTAGGATGCTTTTGCCTCAGGAAAGTAAAGTTAGAAGAGATCTCGTCGGTTCAAAATGCAAAGAGAAAAAATTGAGTCACGACTGAGAAAACTGGACATCAGCAAGTTCCTCTTTATGTGTGTAGCCAAAACCAGTAAACCACAAAAGTTATTAAAATATCTGGCCTCTCAGCATTTTGGAGGTCCAAAGCAAACGGTGCTACACATCATGTGATAGAAAATTGAAGGGTTAATTCCCCCTTTTCATGTACCTGTGAAAACGAAGTCCAATAAAAACGCAATCTGTGACCTTTGTTCAGACCATGCACATGTATAATTCTGCAGAAGTGGCCACAATTATTTTGCATATGACAGAAAACTTTCAGAAACCCGCGCATGCGCGTGCCGCAGAATCAACAGTATAGCTTTGAGAAACGCTAAATGGGTATTTCCTTCATACAAGAATATACATTTCTAGTAACATATAATTAAGATGTTAAAACTTAAACACGGGAAATATTAATCTTCTCTTCGAATATCACTCGTGTTGAATGAAAATGCATTAATGAACAACAAATGATTAATAATCCGAGTAAATGAGAAACAAACTTTTTAATAAATTGAAGGAAATACCGCAGAGGAAATAGAAAATGAAGGGGAACAGCTTGACGTACAAAGTTTCACCTGCTTCGTTTACGTCTGAATCAACAATGAATCATTCGAGTCGATTCTTTTCACTGAATCAATCAAATTTTGAATATTGATCTAATTGGCAAGTTTGGTGCAATTATCCCTGGTTATTAATAATAAATACATCTGACATGGATTTTTGCAACAATAACATTTCTTAATGTAACAAGTTTAATCTTCATAAGAAAATGGTGGTTAATGGAGAAAAATATTCTTTCCAACTAGATGGTATACAAAATCTACCCGCAATGGCTGATGGGTTCACGATAAAACATTGAGCCTTTCGTCTCATCTAAATATTTAGAAGTTATGAGGCAATTTTTCAATGATTATTATAACACAATAAGCTCTCGCTTGAACTTTCATCCCTCTTTTCCATTTCTGTTCTTTATAATTCATCATATATACTCTGACTGCATGCATATTAATCTTGGAAAGCAGGATATTGAGGAAGTAATATCCTATTAGGGGACACACACCTGTTCTTTTCCATAAAATGACTTTGACTGTATATTAATATTGTATCATCACTGCAACACCCTTTGCTTCATTTCTTTCCATTTAGACACTAAAATCAAAGTAAACAGATTCAGGAGTGAAAAATCCATACATCCACACCAAAGTAATTCATTGTGCAACTGCTACACCAACCTGGTGACAAACACTGTTAAAGGGGCTTTAGTTAGCTTTATTTATGGCAAACGTCGAGACGTTCTTTTAGTGCTGGAATTCGGGTTGGTCACAAAATCCGAGTGACAGGACACTGATCTATCTGATCCAGGAACAGTGTTTGGAACATGTGGTCGTAAAAGCTGGGATGATAACGACAGGCCCGCTCACAGTCTGGGCTAAAATTCACCTCCAGTATCTGAGGCTGCATCGTGCGATCTCCTGAAGAAAGAAAAAAATTATGCGAGTTAAGCAATTTAACTGATGTTATTTCTTTGCATTTTCACAAGTAAGTATGTTCCACGTCTTTTCCTAGGACACGTGTCCTTGTTTTGAATTTTTTTGGCTTTGTCAGACCATTTTATGTCCATTATGTTACCACTACACAGCAATACTGCTTTTTCAAATAAAATCTCAGTATGAATTTATTCAACACCATTATGGCTTTTTTTTTGCTGAACTTCACTCCAAAATCACAAATTCCAATCTGAGACAATGTAGCGCGAATACTGGGGAGTGTGTTTTGACCATCTAAATGAAATACCTCCAACTGTCTGGTCCCATTTTAGCATGAGGTCAATGGCGTATATGGCTCTGGAGGAGGGGTAAGCGCAGATCCCATATGGAGCAGGACGACGGGAAGCTGCTTGGAAGAGCTCTGAGAACGCTTTAAAGACATCTGCCTGCAACAAACAACATTCAAAAGAACAACAAATATTACAGCTTCTTCGATAAAGTGAAAGTGCTGGCCATAGATGTTCTGTTTGTTTGTGTGTTGACGTGTGATAAAGAGTGAAAACTTTGACGTGTTTAAGCAGTTGGAGGTCATATGCGTCTTCACTTATTATATCTTATCCAAATTTAATAAACAGTTATTAATCAGCACCGAGTGATTATGATAAATTTATAAGATAATGTGATTTAATAAGTTGTTTTTGATTCTTTTGTCTCTTCTAAAAGTGCTTCATCAATTTACACAGACACAACACTCAAGTACGCACTTCTTCTCACGATCTAAGTGCTTAAGGTCACAGCCTCTTCCCTGTCGAAAAAGTTAATCCCACATTCTACTGAAGTGAAAGTTCACCAGAATCTTTATTGTAATGGGGAAAAGGCAACTGTTGTTGGAGAAAGTCCAACACTCCATATGCATGTGTGTCAACAATGAAGAAATATAGTGGAAAATTTTCTGAGGTAAAAAGTCACCAAGACCATACAAAGGGCAAATAACAGCACTTGGGAAAGTAATAAAAGGATATTTTTAAAAATAAAGTGGTTGGCGATCTGCCACCATTATTTATGATACTTGCGAGATTTGGAAATAATAGTGGCCAAACGTCTAGGAGGAGCTTAAAGAAAAAGATAAGATAGGGAATCCCCATTGGTTCTGGAATGACAAGAAAAACATAAAACAGAGGATTAACACTGTTTAGATTAGATGTTTGGTGTTTGGTTTGATGCTGAGCTGACATCTCACTTTGTTGCCTGGCAATAAAGATTATCCTCTGAAGACCTGGAACTTCTGACTCTGAGAGCTTTTTGAGTAGCTAATCTGAATCATCTGGAAGACACTGCAGACTGGCCACAACACTGTCTGGAGTAACTTCACCTTGAGGGATATTTATGTTTCTCTTCCTCTCTGACACCAGCAAGGTGGAAGGTGAAACCACTAGCTGTTTCAGTCCAAAATTGCAAATTGGAATATTACATTTGCTAATAAAGTAGCATTTCCATCCTATGTGTTCAAAAGAACAAAACTAGTCACTTCCTGGAAAATTGGCACAAAATATCTGTAATAAACATGGAAGTTGCTGCAATCATCTCATGAACGCAACATACGCAGTCATGTTTTCTGGCGTTCGGACACCTGGTTTTTGGGAACACAATGGTAACTTGATAATACTTTCGTTTTATTCTACAAACCACACACGTCCATAACGAAAACACCAATTTTGAAGCATGTATGTTTATTTTGAAAACGTATGTTTTTTAATAAGTAATTAGAGAAGACAGATTGGGTGCCGTTCACATTGAAGAACAAACAGTCAAAAGTATTATCAAGTTCTGTTTACCTTACTCATAAATTGAAAAACCCCATTATAAAACTGTATAGATCTCGAAGGAACCAGCGGCGAATTAGTCTTCCGGGGTCTGTCGCCATTCCTGCACCACTCCATTCATCAGTCAACACCACAGCGGAGTATTTTCTCCTTAAAACTTCAGTGCATTAAAGACAGCAGTGTAGCAAAGTCCACGCTTTAATGAGAGGATTTGCAAATGTGCATGGACTGAACAGGAACTCCTGCGTTTTGACTGGTGACTGGATTCTGACTAAATATTTGACGTTCTCCATAGCTTAAACACAAACACGCACTGGAGCCTTTACCAAATCTGTTTCATCAATATGACATTACAGTAACAACTGAAGGTGTTAATTAAAACAATATTTCCACTTGCCCTTGTGCAGTCGACCGAGTGGTTCAGATAGTCAGAGATGGTGTGACAAAACAGAAGTTTTAGGAGTTCACTGAAGTATATATGCGGATACACAAGTCCGATATCAACTATAAATAAATAAATTATAATCATACATGTTCTTCTATATGTAATACATGTATAATCATATATGCAATATATTCTTCAAGGAGTCTGGTATTTTTCATAATCATTGTGTATTTAATAAATTCCCATCAGATTGCAATCGGAAGTCATTTCAAACACTCGCTAGTGTCTCAAAGTATGGAGCCCAAAAAGGGACATGGTGAAGGACAAAAAAAAAAAAATATTTGTATTCTCTCACAAATGTTTTGAATCACCCTCACAAAAACATTTGTGTTTGCTCACAAATGTTTTGAATCACCCTCACAAAAACATTTGTGTTCGCTCACAAATGTTTTGAATCACCCTCACAAAAACATTTGTGTTCGCTCACAAAGAGCTCAAAAGTTTCTCGGAGGTACGCAAAGGTTTTGTGAGTGAACGTAAAGTTGCTTGGGGAACTGTGTAAGAAAAAGTTTCTCTACAATCTTACTCATATGTTCATGATTATAAACTTGTTGTTTCTAAACATTCTTTAGAGTTAAAATGAGGTATGGGTGAAGGGGATATAGAATGAGATGGATGGGTAACAGGACAGAAGCAGGGAGACCTGTCCATGACCTAAGAGGTCATCCTGTTCCTAAATCAGGGGCTTAGGTCACAGTGGAATGTTTCCACCATGTGTGGAAAAGTACGGTTGTTAAGAGATGTAACCTTGAAGGGGAAAAGATATGAAAGTGGAGGAAGCCTCCCTTCTTTGTCGCATTCTGCAGCAACTTGTGTTTCTGTATGACTGTCTGACTTTTCCTGCAGGAAATAAAATCATTTGAGAAAAGACAAGTTTGTTCCTTAAGCAGAGAGAGTCGTTTTTATTTTTGCCACTACAGGAACGCAAACGTTTTTTTAGTGAACGCAAAGGCTCTTGGGGAATGCAAAATATTTGCGAGAGAACGCAAAAGCATTGACTTATTTTCCACGTCCCTTTCGGGGCTTCATATTCAAAGTGAGTTTTGAGTTGAAAATAGTTTGAAATGTCTTAAATGTTGAGGTTAGCTGGTAGCCTGATCTGAAAACATGGGAAATTAGCAGCTGTGTTGAACCTCTCCTGACTCAAGCCACAATTGGCCTGCTTTGGAGCAAGTTATTAGGCGGACCAAAAACCCCTAGCCGTTGACCCAGAGGAAGCCCAGAGAATACCCAATCGAGCCCCGAAAGTGACTGTAGAAACGTGACTGGCCTGGCACGCACAGGCATGCTTGCTTTTCAGTAGAAACGTGGCTAATTTGCATATTAATTTGCATATAATTTGCAAGCAAGGGTGTAGACTACAGTTACATTCAAGATATTTTAAGGAAAGGAAAAAAAAACCCATTTTCTTAGGGAAAATTTAAATACTTGTGATTATCAAAGATCAGTTTTAAGGGATAAAATTATTGACTGCAGGGGGGCTTTAATACATTCAGACTTGCAAAACTGCAAAACAGAAGAATTAGAAAGTGAAACCTGAAGAGGGGATATTGTGTAGGATATAAATCGACAGAAGTGTAAGAGATCTGTGTATAAACACTGATGCTCCACACAGCAGAATACTTTTGGGATAAAACACAAAGAGCATTCAACCCAGAGAAAATTTCACAACAGGATCACTGCATGGAAAATTTGAAGAGCACAAAGCCATACCTCTACTTGTTTCCATGGATACTGTGGATACTGGTGCTCAAACATGGGGATAAATTCATCATAGTGAATCTGATTGGAAACAAAAACATCAGTCATCTGAGATCAACTCAACAGACTTAAGCATACAGCCTAAGCAGAGGTTCTCTACTTGTTTGAGCTGCACATCTTCGGCGTAGTTCATCACTGTGTAGTGCTTTTGATAGTCATCAAAGTGATCCAGCGAAAAAGGTCTGGAAAGAAAGACAAACACTGTAATGCAGTGATGTAAGAACATGACGCAGACACAATGTTGTATAATTAATGTAAATGCACAGAAACAGGTTTGCAGATAACAAACCAAAAGTGCAAATTAAAAAGAAAAAAACAAATATCACATTCTTATTTTCCAATAACTTTATACTTTTATTCTCTCATGTTTTCTCATTCATCAAGCTAAATTCCTGTTGGTAACTGTTGGGAAAAATTCACTGACACTTGACGTATTACCTATTGAAAATATCCCGTGTGAAAAACACTGGAAAAGCACCAAGCATTTGATTAATGAGTATCAGACGTAAATGCATTCAATGTAAAGAACAAAAACAAGCTATGGGGAATGCTAAAAACGCAATTAAAAACATATTTTTTTAAAAATACAGTGGTTGGCAATTCGCCACCATTATAAATCAAACTAGGGAGAACTCATATTCAATGGTGGCAAAACGAAAGTCAGGGTGGAGCTAAACGAAAACGATAACTGAAGGAATCCCCATTGGACTTCTAACGATAAGAAAAACGTATAAATTGAGCTGATTAACGGTGTTTAGATTAGATGCGATGCGAAGCCTGGTGTGAAGCTGACATCTCACTTTGTTGCCTGACAATAAAGAGTATCTTTTGAAGAACTTTTTTTTTTTTTTTGAAGATCTTTTGAGAGACTGCAGACTGGCCACAACATAATCAGCAACATGTTGAATATCAGGAAATTCAGTTCTGTTTTCTCCCTGAACTTCAGGTGACCTGGTGTGTTTTTGAGATATTTAAACTGCAATAACATACTTAGCCACATGACATCTATATGATTTGCTCTGGACAAAGGGTTTTCAGATATGTCTAAAGGATGTGGTGGTTTACTTGTTAGCAAAACGCAGCCAGAAGACGTCGTATGCATAAAGACGCAGAGGTTCCACAGAGCGCAGCATCACCATGTAGCGGATGTCAAACTTCACCATGCCCACCTCATCTCGGTGAAACAACACGGGGTCCTCCAAATACTTACTCACCACCTGAGAGAGACACACAGGTTAAGCCCTGACTGGTGTGAAGGAACACATCTAATGTCATTGCATTTTTCACAGACATGGCTTTGTTCACAACATCCGTTTTTGGAATTGACAACCACATTCACTTGCATGCAAGACTCGAAATGTCCCGCTCACGCAGCAACTTTTGAACGTGCAATGGGAGTAAAGACTGTATTATCTTATCAGTAACCGGTGACCAAAGTAATATCAGTAACAAGGTCAATAAATTATACTGTATGCACTGCAAGTATTCTACTGCAGTCTATTTTGTTGGCTTGTGTACTTGCATTTTCCCAAATGTTTACAACAAGAGAAATCCATTAATTTACTGATATTAACTGAGTCATATCCCCCCTACCCTCAGTTGTCAGTAGAAACCAAGGACACACAGCGCACTTCCAGAAAAAATGAGGAAGTAGAAGTTGCCAATGATCTATGGTAGCATCTAGCAAGCCATCTTTGTTTTGCACAATCCTGTGTGAAGGAAATTTCCATTTAATTCATATTATTCATTCATATTTACTCTGTATACATTTACTGTAATATTTCCTATTCTGTTATACGAGTGTATATGTTTGAGGCCTGTAAGGCCTACTCCGGCCTGAATATGAGAAGAGGTCACAATGACCTGCTTGATTTTGCTTGCCTCTGCATGTTTGGGAACAAGAGGATTCTGTTTAGAGACTACGTGCAGAATTTCAAGTGCTTATCACATTTTCTCTATCCATATTAGGGAGACAGCTATTCAAAACAACAGCCAAAAGCGTATAAAAACAGAAGAAAGCTGCCTATTTTCTGTCACACATATGGCGGAGCTCACTGCTGTTTGTTTGTCCTCCTTGCAAGAATACAATATTAAAAGACTCTGACCGTGCTCTTTTATTTAAGAGGAAATTTCTACAACACGTGACAGACCACAAATATTCTTTATCGTTTGTTGTGGGTTCTGTTGAAGTGAACTCCATGAAGTGAAAACTGCTGTGGAAGTCAACACGACAACTCCCATGATTCATCGCTCCATCACTGCGTCTTCAAGCAACATCTTTATTGTTTTGAATAAGTGAACTCTAGAAACTTATACTGTGCTTTTAAAGCATCCATTCTAAATAAAAGTATTAATTTGCAATTATCGCAAACAAATCTCAGAACAAAAATAGAAAAACATAGTAAAGGTTTAGAACAAAGGCGTGCTATGAGAGATGCCTTGATTTAAACACAAGTAGTGGTTTTAAATTATGTAAGAAATGTTTTAAAAATACTATAAGTGCTATTCGTAACATTATTTGCTTGGTTTGAAAGTCACTGTCAAGGTGACTTCCTTTGTTTATAGTATAGATATGCATAAAAAAAAAATGAGCAAAAAGTGTGAAATAGATTATAAATGTTTCCAGCTGTCTACAAAGGCTGCTGAAAGAGCACAAGAAGGTAAATATGAAGTGAGAAAACCACAAATAAAAACAATGTCAAAGATTGCAGAGGGGAAAGAAAAAAAAAATCATTGTGCATAGGCAACAAGTAAAGAACAAGTTTAAGAGAGTGATATGATAAAAGGAGGGCAGAAACTTTTTGCATAGCTGATTTTATTATTTTGTCAAATGTGTAAAGAGTAATTGTTCCTCGGGTCTGTGGGAAGAAGTTGTTTTATTTCAGTGCAGTGGGGATAGTTGAGTCTGTAATGCATGTGACAGAGACTACACCTTTAGGGAGATTCTTAGTGGGACTCCAGCCCCCCCATCACTGACTACAAGCCTTCTTCTCTGGAGAACAAGCATCTTTTTGTGATGCTCTTTCAATGGACTGTGGCAGATTTAATTTTTGACTGATTTGATTTTTGAGTGCTTTTAGAGTGTTTTCAGTGATGTGCAGTCTGGACATATTTGTTCACATCTCAAAGGTGTTTTGGGGTTTCGTGGACCTTTAAATGTCTGAGTTGTTAGTTTATGTATACATAGCAAAACACCCCCACCCCCACCCTTATAACAACATGGCAAATGTTGACCACATGTTTATTGTGACAACACTCAAGCTGCACTTTCTATGCAATTCTGTGAGCGCAGAGTACAGTACAGACAATTGAAAAACTTGCAGTCTTGTGTGTATATTGGTTTGGATATTGATATTGACATTTACCGGTTTCAAAGTTATATTATTTGCTTTCTTTTAAGATAAACGCCATATATGCTTTAATATAAAAATGCTTGAATGATTATGAAACTGAAGCGTACCTGCAATACTTCCTTTGTTTATTATAAGATAATAAATATGAATATGAATAAGCAATAGTTGTGAAAGTTAGGTTCCTGAGTTTCATGCTTTTGTAACCAACCACAAAAGTTAACAAGAGGGTACACAGGGTGAGTGTTGAGTGAGTGTTGCAACCTCAAGCTGAGGTGAGCCAGGCAAAGACTACAGCGAAGAAGAGGAAGAGTGTTAGAAGACTGCTGTGTAAGCAACAGAGGAAGGACATCCATCTTATTAAGCACGAGTTGCAGAGACTTCCTTGCAACAGGAAGATTGCATTAAACAGGACACAGAGGAATTGATAAGCAGTGTTGGGCTTGTTACTAAAATAAAAATGTAACTTATTACTAGTGTTGGAGAAATTCATTGATAGTTGGTGTGCAAATTAATAAAGAGTTTATATGAGAAGAATGTGTTGGGGAAAGTTAAACATTAATATCTGGTCCAAGGGGAATAGCCTGTAAGCTCTGGGAAAGGCCAAGATGTTTAAGTAACGAAAACACCAAAGCATATATGTATGCAAAGTAAGAAGACATAGATTAATGATGAAAGGTAAAGGACATAGACAAGTAATGCTTATAAATAAAAAGACCATGACAAAGGTATTTTAAAAAAATTAAAGGAGGAGGCGACCCGCCACCATTATATATGATATTCGGAGAAATTTGAAAATAATGTTGGCCAGACACCAGGGTGGAGCTTAAGAAAAAGATAAGCACAGGAATCCCCATTGGACCTCTATGATAAGAAAAATGTATAAAATAAGCAGATTGACACGGTCTAATTAGGTGTGTGGCTGGATGCTGAGCTTGATGCGAAGCTGACATCTCACTTTGTTGCCTGGGAATAAAGATCATCTTCTGAAGACTTGGAACTTCTGACTCTGAGAGCTTTTATTGGAGAAAATCCAAGAACACTCCATATATGCATGTGGGTGAAAGGTGAAAAATATGGAGGAAAGTACCAAGTTTTCTGAGGTAAAGAGACACTAAAACTGTGACAAAAGGGCAAAATGGTATTGCAATAACCACTTGGGAAAATAATAAAGGATGATTTTTAAAACATAAAGTGGTTGGCGATCTGCCACCAATATGTATGATACTTGTGAGATTTGGAAATAATAGTGGCCAAACGTTTAGGAGGAGCTTAAAGAAAAAGATAAGATAGGGAATCCCCATTGGCTCTGGAACGATAAGGAAAACATATAAAAACAGAAGATTAACACTGTTTAGATTAGATGTTTGGTTTGATGCTGAGCTGACATCTCACTTTGTTGCCTGGCAATAAAGATAATCCTCTGAAGACCTGGAACTTCTGACTCTGAGAGCTTTTTTGAGCAGCTAATTCGAATCATCTGGAAGACATTGCAGACTGGCCACAACACTTTCTTGACCAAATAATTAGACTCATCTGAAGCGACTGCGGACTGGCCACAACACTCCTTTCAAAAGTAATATTTATTTTACTTTCTAGAAACAGTAATTACTTGCACTACTAGTTATATTACTTTTCCTTCACACCCCACAGTTGTAGTAATTGTGTATCTTCCCCATAAAATTCCTCTAAAATGTTACAAACATATTTTTGCCTCATCATTTGACCAAAATCCACATTGGATTGCAGTCAGAAGTCATTACAAACACTCAATAGTGATTAATAGTGACTTTTAAGTAAAAGTGTTGTATTAATCTCATTAATTGTCATGTGAAGCTAACCGCAGCTATAATTTCGGTTACCATTTACGATTATATTTCATAATGTATTTTATCAAAAGAAATCACAAGTTTGTGTAAGGCTGGAGTTGAATTGTCTGGACTGAAGGACAACTTTTCTTGACAATCAACATTTGAATGTTCTTCTGCATAAGTAACAGCAGTTCACACCTCACCATTACGCTCTCCATACCATCCTGTTTTCCCATCCTTCCCCCTCACCTAAAACTCAATCCAAATCTGAATGTGTACAACAAATGAATATACATGTTTGGTATCATTTGAAATGTCTCAGTGCGCCTGGTAAAATGGTCTCATTCTCCTAGACATAGTACGAACTTCCAAGAAGTTCTAGAAAGCAAGCAATATTGTGTGCCACTACAGATGTACACACCCCTAGAACCTTCATTCAAACTACCTCCTGTATGCAAATAAGTGCCCCCCTCTACAGGTACCAATAACCCATTCAAGCTGATTGCCCATTTGTGACCCCCCTGAACAGTTGCAGACACCACCATTTGGTCTTATTGAATTATCTGGGTATTTAGGGACAACTGGCAAAGGGTTCTGGGAGTCTGTAGGCAGATCTCCTGCACGATCACTGTGTGTAGTCTATTTCACTGCCAGGTAAATGCTTCTATGTTCTTTTATTATTGATTTGATGTATGTTTTATTCTTTGAATTGGAGTTGAATTATTGTTCTATTACCTGGTTAATAAATTGTTATGTTTGAATTTATTCTGATTGACTCTGAAATTATTAAACTCTAGTAGGTGACGTTAACTCCACAAATCTACGCTCAGATTAGTAACGGACCAAAACTTGGAGCTCCGACTAACACATTGGCATTAGTCACGTGTACTTAGACTGTAGAGGCTAATATGGGTTTTTCCATTCAGAACAACAAAAGGGTTGTCAGACCAATCTGAATTCGGGTCAGCCTCAACCTCTGGTTATTGTAATATTATTCTAACTAAGTGTACGTGGGAAACTACGGCATGATTATGTAAAGTTGTCATCAGAGGGAGTTAGATTGGTCAACTTGGTTCTATGATAATGGTCATGACCTCTGGCTAGATATAGTGTTATTCTAATTAAGTGTTTACAGATCTATGGGGACTGAATCACATATTTTTAGAAATAAGCAAGCATGGTGCGGCGTCTAAAAGTATCAGTCAATTTGCCTCTGTCTAGATGACCAAGACTGACGAGTTTGTGATTAGAGATCGTATTCCCGATCGGTGCGAGACTCAAAGGGTTATAGGAATCCGAACGAACGAGTATAAAGGGTTAAAAGGAATAATCAAACGTTTATTCAAATGTATAGCGAATCAAATATGATTTAAACCTTTTTCATAATTGGAGTCAGATGAAAATATAGAGGTAATGTATATAAAGAAATGTATTTAATTCAGCTGATATTGTGTTGTATAAAGAAAGACAGCAACACGCAGATCCCTTCACCCGCTCTATTGGAAACCGTCATTGGACCAGTGGGCGGGCCTTACATTTGTAACAAAGTTTTTCGATTTCCAAAAACATTTTTAATTATAGTAATATAATTTAAATCGGGATCAGAGGGATGTAAGCCATGTAATGCCAGAGTAAAGTAATGCCATAACTTGCACAATAGTGTTTTTGTTATGATTGCCTCCTGTGAGACTTATAACTACAAACCGAGCCTCAAAAAAGAACAAACCTATGTCATTCCTGAAGGACTTCAACCTGTTTGCGGGTGAGTATCAGTACAGTACCTTACCTGAATAATCATGGGGTTAAAGATGTAAGATAAAAGATCTAACAGTATGTGTACCTTTGGGGTGCTCTCTCGCTGTCTGATTATGTAGTTGAGGTTGTTCGTGATGTGTGTGTCCAGACCACGGGCCAGGTTCCAAGGTTTGCAGATCCAGTTGTTTTCCAGTCCTCTGAAATGATCATTGAGAAATATTATACATATAAAAATAGACGATACATAAGTTTGAAACTACAGGCTTCATTTTAGGACCATGCTTTATGCAGAATATCATATTAGACTAAAAGAGGTTTACAATGTTCATTTGCTTTGCAATTTTCATATTGTTGCAGAACCTCTCTTCCCAGTCTGTAACGCTCAGCTTAGTTCGTTTTCCAAAGGCAGGAATTATTTATATGAGGGATATTGTGATGCGTACGTGCCCAGAAGAATAAAATGAAGACTACAAATGAGGAGTTTTGGTGCTTTGCAACTTTGTAAGTCTTTTTCATGCTCAAACCACAACATTACACACTAAAGAAAGTTGAAAATGTAAAAAAACACAAAAGGTCCCCTTTAATATAATATTCTAATATTCTACTGTAGTTGTAGTATATAATCTACTCCATTATAATATAATTAGTAGTTATTTGAAATGACAGGTAAGGATATTAAGGGCCTCATAATTAGAAACAAGTTCCCACCTCATCACGCTCTTTGCAGAAGACTCCTGCCTTTTTTAGTCACAGTTCAGGTACAAAATAATGGCTCTTGAGCGCACAGAATTTACTGTTCATCTTCACTTGAACTTGTATTATGTTACAGGTGACAAGTGGATGAAATATTTTATTTATCCTATAGAAAACTGGAGAATTAATTTGCTTACTATAAAAGCCAGAAGTGTTTTGAAGCCTCATGGCCTACGTGACTGTGATTACAAGGGTCAAATGTATCTGAGAAGTTAGCTTGGCAATTATAAGTATTTTGCCTAGTCTGGGATTTTTCCAGGGGACAACAGGTGGCTGTGAAATGATTAAGACCATAGTTAACCATTGTCCCGTGAAGGCTTCTTGCCTCTGGGGAGAGTTGATTATCTTTGTTACAATGTTACATTTTGCCTATGAGAAAGGGTTAACCATCAATTGGCAGAATTCCACAATTAGGGAGTAAGGCAAAAGACAAAGAACTTAGTTGTGGGAAAAACCGGAGGGGTGAATCTTGTTGGAGAAATTTATTGATATGTTATGGAGAATCATTGATGTGTTAATCCATTTGACAAATGGTGTATAAACTATAAAGAGTCTTCATGAGAAGAGTGCACTTGGGAATGGTTAACATTAGTGTATGGTCCGACGGCATGTAAGATAAGCTCTGGGAAAGGCCACGGTGCTGGGGAGACACCAAAATGTATACATTCAAGCTAAAAGACCGCTACTCACGCTAAAGGATAGAGATAAGTGATAAGAAAAGGAAATAAAAGACTATGAGAAGTGTATTTTAAAAAAATAGAAACCTGGAAAAACTTGAAAATAATGGTGGCCAGATGTCAAGGAGGAGGCTAAAGAAAAAGATAAGTGCTGGAATCCCCATTGGACCTCTACGATAAGAAAAATGTATAAAATAAGCAGATTGACACTGTCTAGTTAGGTGTTTGGTTTGATGCTAAGCTTGATGCAAAGCAAACATCTCACTTTGTTGCCTGGCAATAAAGATCACCTTCTGAAGACTTGGAACTTCTGACTCTGAGAGCTTTCTTGAACAAATAATTAGACTCATCTGAAGCGACTGCGAACTGGCCACAACAATCTTACCAGAGAATTACAAGAATTACCAGAGAATGTTCGAGAATGTATAAGAACTGCTCCTTGGCCAAAGACAAATTCAGATGAAGAGCTGGCATCTCACTATGTTGCTTGGCAATAAAGTTAACGCTTTGAGACCTGGAACTTTGACTCAAGAGTTTTCTTTGAGTCCAGAACTGAAGGGACACAGAGACATCAAATTTGCCACGATAGTTTCAGCCTTGAAAATGGGTAAAAACTTCTACATATGAGACATGGAGAAACTGTAGAAGAGGGTGAAAAACACATTTTCTGTAGGATGTGCTTGGGAAAGAAGTCAAAACAGAAAATTCTTAGGGGTTTTATTTGTAGAATATTGTGGTATTTATTATAAATGATTTATCCATGCACGCCATTATTTTTTATTTAAAGTCACGTGCCCTCGTAATCTTCAATCAAAATAACTCCCCCCTCCATACTTCTCAACCTGTCACTCAAATGAAATTGCAGCAACAGCAAATCACATACATCCAATCAATTCCCGATGAAGAGTTCCTGACATATTTTTCTTGTTCAAGAAGCCATTTTACTTGTTATATTTTATGTGATGCTGTCACAATAGGGAAGAAAAGGTTATCGCGACTTCGATTTCATACCAAATTTTAAGTTTTATGCTGATCATGAAATACAATATTTTTTATACTGTGCCCATTTTAGGAAGTTCAAAAGTGTAACAGCCACAAAAGGAAGTGGAACAAAAGTATGTTATAATTAGATCTGTCATATGATTAAGAGGTCTAGACTTTTGGAAGTAAACAACAATGAGAAACTATAACCAGTCAAATAGAAGAAAATCTATTCTGTGCAACCATGACATTTTTAAATATAAATGTGTGCATTTTTTTTTTTGTTCAGTCAGAATCTTGTCCATCTCTCATCTACCCTTGGCACGTTTAGTCCAGAATCATATTGTGAGAGAATTTCTATCACAATCTGTTGCAAATGAGTTTTTACAGCACTATGATCACACTGACGCTCACCTTTCCTGTCTTTGCAGGTAATGTCTGATAAACTGAGGCAGCTCAGTCTGTAGATTAAAAGTCTTGGGAAGCCACCGAGCCTCCTGACCTCCCCTGGCTCTACGTGCCACAGATGCCAGGCAGTCTTTAGTGGTCAGCATCGTCTCACAGGGGAACTGGTTGAGCAGGACATGAGGCCGTTCCTCACTCAGTTTCCTAACAGTCAACAAAACCACCAAACAAGTAAAGTAAGAATAGATCAACAACTGCCAAGGGAGAGACTAAAGTGTGTGGGTCAGGTTTTGGACAAATTGCAGAACATTTGGGGACCATGCGTCCTCAACAAGGACATAAAACCTGAAATCGCCCACCACCAATTAAACAAAGTAAAAATGACTTAATGAAAAATGTCTTACTGTAATGTAAAACTGTAAAAATGTAAAAAGGTTTGCATGAGGGATACCAATAGGATTGAAGTGTGTAAACGTGCTCACCGATAATCTCGGATATGGGAGAAGGCCCAGATTATGTCAGCCTCTTCCTCGTTCTCAGTGAATTGGAAACGTGGATGTTTCAGATGGTCTAAAACCTGCTTCATCTCCGTGTAGACCCTGATTTGTGTATACAGGAAAGTGAAGTGAATACTGGGGAATATTTCAGAACAACAATTAAGCAAGTATGATTAAAATGAATATAGCCATTTATGTTAACAGGTTGTTCTACTATTATGATCATGATTTATGTGCAGAAGCCTGTAGGAGAATGCAATGTGCTCACATATGGTCAGTCTCTCATCTGCCATTAAGTGTTGTGCATGAAATGTATTGACACTGCCTTTGGGGAAAGCATATGGAAAACTGTTTAAAGGAGTGTACGAGGACAAACTCTAGTCTACAGTTGTGCTGCAGACCAACTCGACTTTGTATCTCAGATAATAAAGTGCTAAATATCTGTGTTTCGTCAAAATACTTTTAAAGTGACATAAAACCCCCCCTGTTTCAGCATTCTGGTCATTCACACCTCCCATTTGAAATGGGCCTGTAAAGCTGTGGAAAAGTGGGAGTGTAGAGTGGGAAGAGGGGGACAACACCCAATAAAACACAGATCTACAACACACTCATTATACAGACAAATTAATATTAAAAAAAAAAAAAAGATTGGTGAAATTAAAAAACACCTTGGTGTACCTTGATGTATTTTAAAAATATAACCATATGACATTATTAGAGACTACTAACAACTATCATGAACAAATCAAACACGTTTTGATAAATTATTTTTAGAAATCAAAAAATAAGCATTATAACTTTGAGCTATTAGTCTATATGAAAAAATAAGGAAGAAAAGGTCTAATAATATTTTAATTACATTTACAAGAATTGCAATCTCTGAACAAATGACACCAGTTTAAAATGAAGAATAAAGGCAGAGTTACTTTTTAGTCCATTCTTCTTTGAATTTTCAGTCTACATTTTCTTGTGGGTATCAGAATTATTAATTGTGTCATTGAGATCATCATCAGACATACATACAGCTGTTTAGTTCTTATTTGCACATATTTTTGTAGTCACATTGAGCCTCTCCAGCCTCAATGCGACAACAATGGTTCAAAAAAATATTTTGTTTTTGCGTACAAACAATGCTGTCATCGGTTCATAAGATTAAGGTTATTCACTGCAGTCACGTTGACTATTTTAACAATGACTTTAATACCTTTCTGGACCTTGAATGATGATAATTATGTTGCTTTCTATGAGGGATAAAAAATTTAAAAAAAAAAACTCGGATTTCATCATTTCATTTTTTTTTTTTTAAACCTACCTGGACTTAAAGGATGAAGAATGTTTATTATCTAGACAGTGAACACAACTGCTCACTCTGTGACCCAAGATTTATAGGTGTTCGATAAGTGGCTGTAAATAATTGCATGCAAGGACATGTTCCAGATCCTCATTCTCACACACACACACTTATGCTACTTTGTGGGGTCCAAACGACCCAACTAAGATACTAAGATCAGGAATTTATGACATAATGGGGTCCTTCAGTCAGACCCCAAAAAGACAACATCATCAAAAATCATATAAAGAATGTTAGAATTACGTTAGGTTCCTGTGATGGGGGAGGTTTATGTATAGTGTAGGGAAACATTTAGTCTCATAAAAGATTTTGTCCTTGTGAGGTCCAAGTAAAGAACTCCACAAAGTCAAAGATTTTTCATACTTTGTGGGGTCACAAGTTTTGTATTTATTTTATTCTTAACACACACATAACTTAGACTATGAATGAAATAATGAAAATTAGGCTAGACACTTAATGCAGAAATAAATTTGACATGGAAATAAGACTTTTTTACAGTTGCAAACACCAAAATGAAACCATACTCTACATTCAACAGACTTACTTCAGAACTTTTCCATCTGGAACACAATAAGGCTGGATGTTTACAGGAAGCTTCTCCTTGTTCTCCTGTAGAATCGTCTAGAAAAGTGCAGTGATGTTTAGAGAAAAACGGTGCTTAATGGTTTTACTGGATCAAAATAATGTCCACAAAACACCTAGAGAATCTGACGTATCACAAGTAGGAACAATTATTTGTCAACAACCAAATAAGATTCCACATAGAAAAACACTTCAAAAGCAAATATTTTAAACATAATGAAAATCACTCACTTCATAGTAAAGGTCAGACGGTTCCCGGATGTCATCACTCACAGCCTCAAGCTCATCCGGTAACCAAGGCAACAGGCGGCATCTCCTTACCAAAGCATCAGCCTCTCCATATGCAAAATCACGCGTCACCTCATCTGATTAACATCAAATCAAAAGGAAGAAATTTGAATAAAACCACTTTATAACGAAGGTTTGGATTTACAATCACCACTTTTATCATTTAACAGAGAGAATCATAGTTTCCTTATATTCGTTGCATCTACACATTCACATAACCTTTAAAAATTTCCAATAATGGTTAAAAATATTGTATGCTTTTCAACAGGTACTTCCCCATCATGGAATCTATCCTATAAAATGTCTAAGTAACTTCATGCAATTCTGGCTTCTTGCATTCCGCATGGATTTCACATCCTCTCCGTGACATTTTTAAAAACATGAATTCGACATATCAAATAGTAATATATTGAAAATGTAAAAAATAAATACAATTTACTCAACTTTACAGCAAAAATATCATTCTTTTAATTCAGCCAGATGACAATTTTCAGGATTGACAACCACATTTACTTATAGGATTGAGTGTTGAAATGTTCGGTTTGGTTATTGAATGCGGTTGTCACTCCCGTAAATAACTGAACCATGTGTGAATGTAACCGGAATAATGACTCAAATACAGAACTGACAAATGTATTCAGTTGGTGTATGAAGGTTTGTGTTAAAACATGACAATGAATCTTAAATAGTTGGTGAAACCAATCTGAAAAAAAAGATTAATATTCCTATTGTTTATGTTTTATCATCAAGTATTTTTTTGTAAAATCTATTTAGCGTTTCTTTTCATGAACTGTAGTCTACTGGTCTCGGTTATACTAAAAGGTGGAACTTGCTTATGCCCATTATTTTACAAGTATATAAGCTGAACAGATTTTCTGTTCAGTCAGTCCCCATCTTGACTTACTCTTTTAGCTTTTTGGCTTAAAGAGAGCTTGACAACTTTATTTTTCCTTAGGCAAGAATATTTTTACTCAGACTTTATTCATCTTTTACTTAGATTTTAGTTTCGAACTGTTCATGTTAATTTTCTTTATTCAATTTTTGAATTCTGATTATTCCAAACCAATATTTTTATAATTTATTGTTTGATCATTAACTATTACGAAATCAAATAGATTTAATCAGATGACCTGGATCTTTGTGTGCTTTGTGTGGATGCTTTGTTGTGTTCCAGTGATGAGCGGCAACTAAACCTTGAAAAGATATTGCCTAAGTTTCATCTAATGTTTTATCTGCTGTTGTGTCTGTAGGGGTTGTGTAGACAGTATACGAGACATGTGACCATGCCAAAAGAACAGAATCAGCCACCCAGATGATTGGGGGAAAAAAAAAAAAATACTATGGAAGTCAATGAGACCAAACAACTGTTTGGTTATCGACATGCTTCAAGATATCTTCTTTTGTGTTCAGCAGAAGAAAGAAATTCATACGGGTTTGGATCAACTTGATGGTGAGTAAATGATAAAAATGTGGATAAATATCCATATTTGCAAGAAAAAAAAAAACACAGAACACCATATTCAGACATTGCTAGAATTATCTGTACCGTTAACCTATCAGAACCAGATGGTGTTGGGGAAACTCACTGACAATTGGTGTTTAAACCATAAAGAGTTTTTGTGAGAAGAATGTATTGGGGAAACCCACTGAACATTAATGTATAAACCATGGAGAATAGTCTGAGAGATAAGCACTAGGAAATACCAAGGTTTCTGAGATAAAAAAAGACACCAAGAATGCATATATTCAATGCATTTAAGATAAAGGACAGAGATAAGCTGTGGGAATCAATAAAAGAGACCATTAGAAATGTATGTTTAAAAAAATATATCAGTTGGCAACCTGCCACCATTGTATATGATACCTGAGAAGGTTTGTAAATAATGGTGGACAAATACCAGGGTGGAGCTTAAGAAAAAGATAGGTATAGGAATCCCCATTGGACCCTTACGATAAGAAAAACATAAAATAAGCAGATTAACACTGTTGAGGTAGGTGTGTGGCTGGATGCTGAGCTTGATGCGAAGCTGACATCTCACTTTGTTGAGAAATTCTAAGGCCTATAAATCATCATGATCAAAACTTCACTGAAATAAAATCCTTTAGTATGCGATTGTTTGATCATAAAAGTGAATATTTAAATATATTCTTACTAAGACGTTATATTAGGAGATATAGTGTGACAACTCATTTATATACATTTCATGCAATTAGTCAGATATGCAGTTACACAGATTTCATTGATTTACATTACAAACTATCAGAATTTAATTTACTTTCTGGGAATTTAAACATCAGCAATTGCACCCAATTGCATATTTATATCGCTCTGTTTTTGGTCCGGTGAATAAAATATATGAACCATAACAGCCTTATGCACCATATTTTTCCTGACTGTTATTTTATATGGCAGGCTTTACATAGTTAAAGACTTATCAGGGTTAACTGAAAAGACTTAAAATGCCCAGTAGTACCCAAGCAGTAAACAACCAGCAAGATGGTGTTAATGATAAACTCTTTTGTTTCCAAGGGGTGTGAAAGTCAGAGACTGTAAATGTGTCATTCAAGTGTTAAAGGCACAGTGAACGTTTGATCTTAACATCCATCTTGAATAGCAATTTCTCCCATTCCCACTTGAATTTTTGACTGGTAGACTTAATGGAGCACCTTTGATCTGTCTGTTATCATGATGCGCAGACATGTGAAGCACGCTTATCTCCATGAGGGGCAGCCTAAAGTGGTCTGGGACAATCCCCTTTGTTTCCTTTGGATGTCAGAGACATTGGAATCTATTTGATCTTGTCATTCAAGAGATAAAAAGAACGAGGTGCAGTAACCTGCTCATTAAAACAGGCAGGCAATAAAGATGAACACGCATGTTGAAGATGTAAGAATCAACCAAAGTTAGCTGATTTAAAGGAACAGTTCACCTAAAAATGAAAGTTCTGTCCTCATTTATTCACCCTCATGTCTTTTTTTTTTCTTGATGTCTTTTTCATGTTCTGAGTCACGCTTCTACAAATCACATTTTCTCTCTCTCGGCACTAAACAGAGAGAGGGCGCACACGTGAGAGACTGACTTATCGCGTGGAGTGAGCGGAGAAGAGCGAGCGTTTTGGGGCAGAGTTAGAAAAACAGCAAGTCAACAAGGATAGTTCAAGAAAGAAACAATATAATTTTGTCATAAAAGAATGAAACAAAACTATAAATGATTTCTTATGATTAATATACAACTGATTAATGATCGATTATAAAGTAAGTTATATTCGTGCCAATCTGCATCAGGCATAATCCTCTGCATTGATTTAATAGAATTTTCCATATTATTATTATTATTATTTTTTTCTTACTCCCATTTAGAATTTTGCACTCTACTACATTTTGTTTTAGGGTTATCGGAAATGTCATAAAAATACAGATTTAAAAATAATCTGACACTCCAGGACCATAAAATGAGACGATGTCAATGTGTAGCCTGAAAATCTGAGCTGACTACTTCTGTATGGACTATTTTGTAGGCCTAAAATTTAGGACAGCCTAATCTAATTAACCATTCAATGTTGTCAACTTTTGGCAGTTAACCCAAGATAAATGGGCCCAAAGAATGCACATCCTGAATTCGAGCCAGAGCTATAAAAACTCCCTTTTGAGCCCTTTTGACCTCTTCCTTGAACACAAGACTGAAATCCTTTTCAAGACACTCTCAAAGTTAGTTAAACCAGTTTGGCCATGAGAACTACAATTCCTTTTGGTCATTAAGCCACAACTTAATTAAATAGATATAGATAGAATATAATAGAATAGAATGAAATAAAATGAAAGTTTTCTGTATATATACATAAACAGAAAACAGTGAAAAGAAAATGGCATTTTGAGGTTACAGAGTGATTCAGTGAGATCCAGGCAGATATCTAAGGAGAATGATCAAGCAGACACCAAGACAGTATAATACCATAACATTCTCCCATTTATTAAGGAAGATAGGTCATGCAATAACATCCAGGATGTCTTGGGCATCCAATCATAGTACTAAATGATCAAAACTTATCTTTTTTGGCATATTACAGGGGACCTATTATGACCCTTTTACAAGATGTAATACAAGTCTCTGGTGTCCCCAGAATGTGTCTGACGTTTCAGCTCAAATTACCCCTCAGATAATTTATTATAGCTTGTCAAATTTGCCCCATTTAGGCATGAGCAAAAACACACTGTTTTTGTGTGTCCCTTTAAACGTAAAAGAGCTGCTGCTCCCAGCCGCTTTCCAGAAGAGGGCGGAGCTTTAACAACTCGTGCTTCAGTTGCTCAACAACAACAAAGCTGGAGAATCTCACGCAGCTAAAATGATGATTGTCAGTAATGTGTTCAGCCTTACATTGTTCAAACCAGAGTCGACACTGATGGAGAGACTCAGGAAGAAGTTACAACTTTTAGACGTTTCTGAATGGTTAGTGGATAAATTTATGTAGCTGCTGTGGAGTTGATTCAACTCATCACTAGCATGTGTCGTCATGTTAATCTTTTGTGCAAATCCAGCGCTGAAACCCTCGTTTGTGAAGCAGTCCAGCGTAAAATGACGGCATCAACATCACTCTACTACAACAACTCTTACTCTTCTCTAAAGCAGCCCAACCTGGCCTCACCCCCTTTGTTGCGTGTTCCCGGCGGCAAGTTATAAGTAAATTTTAGGGATGAAGCTTGTTGTAGTCCCTACCATCCATTTTTTGTAGTCCTTAAAAAGCGATTTCTGTAAAAGAAAATATCTCCCTTTGCATTGAACTTTGAGCGTCATAACTTTGCAGATGTTGCTCAAACAGCAACATTACACACTAACTGAAGTTTAAAAAAGTGAACTCATCATCAAAATCCCCTTTAAGAAAAAGCAAAAGAGAGGTCAAATGTATGGGCAGGTCCTGATTTTGTGCGAGTGTACCAGTGTGTCCGCAGTCTAGTTCTTTTGTCTAAAAAAAAAAAAAAAAAAAAAAAAAAAAAAAAACAGAAAGAAGAAGTTACAGAAAGAACAGAATGTCAAAAGGGAAGTTTAAGAAATATTAACACAAAACTTATTAAAATGTAGCAAATAAGTTTCAAGATAAGACAGACATAAGATGAGAAAATAAATCTAAGCATTAATATGCAAAGTATTGCATCTAACAGATGAAGCTTGTGAAGATCAGAGTATAGAGAAAGGCCATTTGCAGAATACAAAGAGGAAAATGAGAAGCAGCCTAGAGTTCAGTTTACATGCCGTGCCTACTTAACAGAAAGGAACTAGGGAAAGTACTGAAGATCTCTGTACTTCTCTCACAACCATTTAATAATCCATATCAGACAAAATGTACCCTAGCAGGTCTATTAAGGTCATCATGGTCATTGTAAGGCACACAGAATAACTTAAGCAATTTTGAAATTCAGAAATTCTCTCATGTCTGCAGAGATGGAAACAGATGTATTTTGACACCAAGGCAGGTAATCAATTTTGAAAATACACCCAAAGAAATCAGTAACATGCACAGGAAAAACCATGTAACAAAGGAAAAATGAATAAAAGAAGTCAATAAAAAGAATAAAATTGAATATGAAAAATTTTGCATAAACCACAGAGACAACAGTTATCATGGTAAATACACAATGTTGACATGAACTCTTAATGAAACCGCTCCTGATGAATAGAATGAACATCATATCTGCATGCAAATCATTTCCAGCTAACACTACACAGAGAACAACAAGCCCATATTTTAGGAACTTTCTGGAACAAGACATATTTCTCCATCTTTGCTCTTGCTATAACAAAAGAGGGACCCCACTATCTTTGCCTTTACTGCCTGCATGAGTACATTTTGGACACCTGTATGCATATAACAAATAGATGCAGAGAGGGAAAAAGAGAGGGTAAGAGCAAAAAAATCATTTTTTAGGTTTCTGTAATGGTTAATAATCCACACCAGGATGTGAAAGTTGTTTAGTAACAGTAATGTTTCTAATGCTAAAATATAATTTTTGTTGGGATAGAATGGATTCAAAGAAAGACTGCACAGAAGTGCTATATCCTATAGGAGTACATGGAAAAGTCATTTGACTTTTATGAAACAACTTATTGTGTATGTCACTGGGTAATGTTAGTTTACTTCCACCAGCCGCTTGCTCCGCCATTTCTTCAGGTTTTAATGTGCGTGATTGAATGCAAGTTTATTTTAATTATACACAGTTATACGTGATACACGTTCATTGCGTTGCGTTTAAATATTCAGCTTGGGCACCCAAACTTTACATTATGTACGACGTTATAATATGAAAGCTTGTAGTTTTATATTTATATAACTAATTTTTCCTGTTAAATAAATGTATTTATTTATTTATTTATTTATTTTTTGCATCAGAACAAGATTACACCACCAACACTACTCTATGGTGATTGGTTTTCCAGGTTCACTCATTCATTGGAGGTCTGGTCACATCTGGTATGATGTCTTGGGGGGGGGGGGCACTCTCAGAGAATGAGCAACGGAAGGTAATCCGCGTTCAAAGACGCAGCCCAAAATACCGCGAGCACTACCTCCAGATTTTAGTTGTATTGGTGAATATATATAAAAGTTTCATCGACTCATTGAAAATTCAATGCGAAGGTTTCTGCATTTCATTAATTCAGTCTCTTAAATGTCATTTTCTTTCTTCAACTTGCGTATCAATAAATGTCAGTGTCTGTGTATTCGGGTTAGTTTGTAGATGTACTGCAATAATGTCTCATCTGTATTTAAATAGAAGTGGTGTGTTGTTAATTTACTGTCTTAAACTACCAACGGTGATAAAAGTGTTTAATATACGTTGCAGAATTGATAGTTACAGCCTGTTCAATTGGTCACTTGGCGATTCATTTGATCAGTCATTCTGTCAATTTATACAAATGAATACAATGAATAATTCCTTTTGAACATTTCTGTTATAGTGTATATTACAAAAAAAAGCAAAAAATTGATTGATAATGACTTGTCATAATTTACAATAGAAATAAAAGCAATGCAATATTTTTTTGAAAAAAATATTTTTTATAAATAAGTTTTTAAAATGTTTTATTATAGTTTTATTAATATTTTGAATTTTATTTTTATATTTAGTTGTTTTCATGTTAATTTTAGTTTAGTTACATGCTTTTGTCATTTTATTAGTTTTTAAAAAAAATATATATTGCCACTTAGTTTTTATTATTTGTATTCATAATAAATAAACAATAATTTTAGGGTTTCAAATTAAGCTGGTTTCAGTTTATTGCCAAGGCACCATTTCTATTTTTTTTTAATATTTTTTATTTTTCCAATTAACAAATGTTTTTAAAAATTAACAATAATCACCATGGTCCCTGGAACATAATTAAGGACTGAATGGGTACAGGTTTTGATTTTGTCATGTTCACTAGATATTTTTATTCTCAAAGAATAACAAGATTAGAAGGAGCCGATGAAAAAGAAGTGTGATGCATAAGTGAAAACTATTGACAGATAATACCAGAGGTAAACCGCATTTAACATCAGAAATGCCCGATACATCCAAATGCACATGATAAAACAGTAGTTCTGCCTTTAAAAACATACATATCAAATCTGATACTGTTGTATCAGGAGATCATATAAATGAAGTACACTCTCCTGACAAATTCCTTGGACAAAGCATAAATGAACCAGGTGAACAAAATTGACATGAGTGATTTGATTTGTGCAAGGTCTGCAAAAGGAACCGGACAAAGCCTCAAAGAAATATGCCAAAAAGGAGGAGAAAGGACAAAGCCCAACCAGAAGAGGAACATCACAAAAGGAAGAGAGATGATGCGATTAATTAGACAGCAAGAGAGATTAAACAAAAGATTAATGAAAAGAGAAATGATTTTACAAAATAGGGATTGAGTTGGAAACTTTGTCAGACAAGGTTGATGCTCTGACCACAGAGGAGCCTCAGAGATATAAGTACAGGAGCAACAGATGTCCTTTTGGTTTCAAAAAAATGAGGTAACAAGGCAACAGGTGTCTTATTGCAGTCAGTAAAATCAGATGTAGAAGTAGAGCAAAATTCAAGCATCTCTCGCTTTGCAATGAAAGGTGTTTCTGTTTTAACTGACAATTCATTAACAATTAATGTATAACCTATAGAGAGTAGTCCGTGAGAAAAGCAAGTACCAAGTTTTCTAAGGTCAAAGGTCACCAAAACTACATGTGCTCAATGGACAGAGACAAGCTGTGGGAATCACCAAAAGAGACCGGACTTGTTGCCTCGCTGCCCAATCAGGCAATGACTTTGTGTCTGCAGATGAAGGTACCTCACGACACTGATTTCAAACAGGCAGCACAACGGCTTAATGATCTACAGCTAAATAAAGTGAGCTTTGGTGATAAATATTTAGATTCATATATTGAGTGATGATGCAGTGGCATTGAAAACCATATATTAAAGTTTTTTTTCCAATATGTTCTTTTGATGATTTTTAAAACAAAAGAGAGCAGGTGGTGGCCTGCCATTATTAAAAAGAAGCCAGAGGAAGAGATTTAATTGTGGCGAGCTTCAAATGATTCTGATGCAGTGTGTTTGATTCAGAATAATTCGGCAATAAGTTTGACTGCTTCATTAAGAAGACGCGCCAGTTGAGTGATGCGTTCGCTCTGTATGCTCATATTATCTCTTATGTTGCAGGGGAAACACTGCAAAACCATAACTCGCCTTGAGAATAAAAACCTGCTCTCAAGTTGTGGACAGCACTTCTCTCCCTTCCTGCTCCTTATCTATGCCTGGTACATCCTTGAACATTCCTTACCTTCTAGCTCATGCCCTAGACTATATGACAAATGATCCAACACTCACTAAAACATGACACACAAAAATCCTCATTATGTTTTCTAATATATATATATATTTTAGTAACTCCCAACTCAACTTCCCTGTATAATGTGCATTATATGCATGGCATTTGTTGATTCTGCCGTCTGCACTGTTTGTGTTTTTATTATGTGTATTTTATTGTATATGTATGTGAACATTGTGTATGTATATACATATATGCTATATATTGTTTCTTATATATTGTATTGCCGATCAGTATTGGGGAAAGTTACTTTTAAAAAGTAACGCTCTACAATACTGCGTTACTCCCAAAAGTAACTAATTACGTTAGCTAATTTTTAAAAAAAGTAATGCGTTATGTTATTTTTGCATTACTTTTTCTCATCTGGGCTGGGCTTGCTTGTTTGTTTCTTAACAACAACTTATTAAGGGCCTTTCACACCAAAAGTGAAATGAATAAGCTTCAGGCTGATCACAAATATAATGTCATTTTAAGTCATTTTTGCTTATTAGCATCGTTGAATGTCAGCAGCAAAGACATTAGATAATAAAATGAGATTAAATACATAGTATATTATCTTTGTGCGTTTGTGCATCATTCTGAGATTAGATTTCACTGTTGTTTTCATTTTGAGGAATACTGACTCTGTTTTTGTGCAAATTAGATTAGTAAATGCTCACATTTAGTCTAGAACTTCAAAATCATACTTGAAAAGGGAACTCAGATATTTTGTTGTAAATGTAAAGCGGTACTATACTAGTTACTTGAAAAAGTAATCTGATTACGTAAGTCAATTTACTAAAATTATATATTCAAGGCAGTGTATTCAGGGTGTCTGTGTTTGGAATCTGTCATTACATTAATATTAAAGTACAACAGAAAGTTGAGATGCCAAACCATTCTTATTTTGTGTCTTTGCTCTGATTTTGTTCTTGTTTTTGATTTTGCGTACCTCCATTCTCCAGGTCTTGCAGTGGCCACAGCACTGAGTAAGCGATTTGTTGCGGAGAGTAGAACAGAGGAGCCATACAGCAAGTCGGCTGGGAAGAGTGCTGAACATGAGATCCAAATTCATCCATGATGTACCACACGGGCACCTTTTCTTCTGCAGACTGCAACATCATAATCATAAAATCACAATTCGGCAGCCACATCATATATCAGAAAGGACACTGTAGTGTAGTTTAAAGGTTACATGTAAAATCCAGATACTTGTTTGCCAACATCATGTTGACTAATTAGGTAATTAAATGCTAGTTTGATTATAAAGTAGGCCTTTGAGACTACAGACTGTATAGATCTGGCTGTGTGTGACCATTGTTTTAACTAATCCCTTTTCTTTGCATGACGCATTGACACTACAGTACAGAAAGGCTCCTTTGGCATTACCCTGATTATTGTATAAACATTTATTTCATGTGCAATTGAACGGATTAGAGGCTCTCGAGAGCACACGTAACAGTCACATCCTTTTGATTTTCCCGGCAAAAACATCCAGAGTCCTTCAAAAATCAGTCTACATGCTTTCATAGTCAGGAAAGGTCTCGTTTTTTAAGTTTCGTTACAAGCTGTTCACACATTGGCAATAAAAAAAGCAATTAATACATGAAAATTCTTTCTCCTTCTCTCACCCCTTGGGAAAGCTGATAGGTTTGGTTGTATTTCCACATGTTGTCCAGGACCAGATCCACGACGTCCGGATCAGGAGCCTCTCCATGGAAAGGCACACCCATCAGACTGGCCATGCGGATCAACAGTCCGGGGATTTCCAGCAGCTGCTGCCGGGCGCTTTCCACCCTATACGTCCAGGCGTGATCTACAAGAAACACACTGCAAAAAAACAGAGAGAAAACACTTTCAAAATCAACCAAACCAAGCGTTCCTGATATACTATAGAGCACAGCACCAGCAATGGCAAGGATGTGGGTTTGATTCCCAAGAGTGCATGATCAGAAATAAAGTGAATGAATAATAATAAATGTAACTTTAATACAATTTAATATATACACACACACACGTTACTTATTCATGTTTACCTGATTTTTGCCTCACTTGGGACAGAATTTCACTTGGCAAATAAAGTAAAAAATAGATTTTCTGTAAAAGTTACATATATATAAAAGTATGGAGATAAAACTATAAAATGGTAAAATAGTAGTTTAAAATCACTATGTTGGTAGCAACAATTTTAAATGATTATATATATTTTAATAAATAACTGTAATAAAAAATCTACAGCCTTCATGACAAATCTGCACACAAAAGTCTCTAAAAACATCCATGTTTTATTTTTTGTGAACAAGTTATCGTTGTAATACCATGTTTTCAATGAATACAATATAATATTTTTTGGACAAAATACCATGATAACATGATTTTCTTTTCTTATTTTACTAGTTTAAAACAGATATTATTTTCATATATGCCATGGTAATACCACATGGTCTTGTACATGTACCTTTTATATCCCATGGTGTGACATCCCTGTCGACCGTGTTGGAGAAATTCATTGATAGTTGGTGTGCAAATTAATAAAGAGTTTATATGAGAAGAATGTGTTGGGGAAAGTTAAACATTAATATCTGGTCCAAGGGGAATAGCCTGTAAGCTCTGGGAAAGGCCAAGATTTTCAAGTAACGAAAACAGCATATATGTATTCAAAGTAAGAAGACATAGATTAATGATGAAAGGTAAAGGACATAGACAAGTAATGAAAAGTAAATAAAAAGACCATGACAAAGGTATTTAAAAAAAAAAATTAAAGTAGGAGGCGACCCGCCACCATTATATATGATATTCGGAGAAATTTGAAAATAATGTTGGCCAGACACCAGGGTGGAGCTTAAGAAAAAGATAAGCACAGGAATCCCCATTGGACCTTTAGGATAAGAAAAACATATAAAATAAGCAGATTAACACTGTTAAGGTAGATGTGTGGCTGGATGCTGAGCTCAATGTGAAGCTGACATCTCACTTTGTTGCCTGGCAATAAAGATCATCTTCTGAAGACCTGGAACTTCTGACTCTGAGCTTTCTTGAACAAACAATTAGACTCATCTGAAGCGACTGCGAACTGGCCACAACAGCCGTCAGATGGTTTTGTGTGAGTGTGTGAGTATTGAGGAAGAGCAGACTCTTCCTTTCAGTGTGGTCTTTGCTCCGGTTCTGCGTTGGACTTTGCGGCAGATTTTAGCTAGTATGAAGAGATGATCGGTTCACGAGCCGTTTGAAGGATCTGTCTCGACACATTAAGGAGCCACTATACGTAATATTGTAAAAAAATGACAATATTTTAAATATGAAGCTGTTTCATGCGTTGTCAGTGTCCTCTTTGCTCCGCGATGTATTTTTCACCACGTGAGAACATGATGTGTGGCGTGAGAGCGCATGGGTTGTCGGGCATCGCAAAGGGTTAATTGCTTTAAAAATCTGATATAAGACACACAATCTTCACAAAATTGTGCACATTTAAATCAAAAGCAAACTGCCTTCTGCTCATATTTGCATCCTCTCCATCTGCACTCAGAAAAAAAACTGCTACTCGCCCATGTGGCAAGAAACTGGTCTAGATTTCGAGATGAGACCGTTTCCATCTCTGTGCCACCTTCTGATGAACTTTCTCTTCCCTGTGTGGGTGGTGACACCAGTCACCTTCTGTTGGGTGACTAACCATAGTGACTTACTATGGGGGGGGGGGGGGGGGGGTAGCTGGTTACAGAAGTGACAGCCCAAATAATATCTTCAAACCATGACTCAATGCTGCCCTCACCTGGTGGGGTCAGTAGCCTGCAGGCCACTCTCTTTGGTAACAATCACTTTGTAAGCCATCTCAGCTCTGCTTTCATTGTCCTCATCTTCATCTTCTTCCACCTGCATAATCCCAAACACTTCACCAGCATCAAAAACCTAAAGGAGAAAGAAACTCTATGAATTTAACGTTACCCGCTCCAACCACTATTAATGAATAATTATATCTGGCACACATACATTCACAGCAGTTTACCTCATTGGCAAGTTTTAAATGCAAACTTTTCCAGTAAAGCGGAGGAATTCTAGCCGCCTTTAAAGCGGGACTGTGCAGAGAAAGGAAGACCTGATACTCTTCATCCTCCTCTTCGTTGACATTACCGTTCTGCATCTTTGCTAGTTTTGCTTCTGACAACTCACACGTGTGTATTGTGCAGCGGTGCATTATGGGTAGCAAGTTTAAAGGGCCAGAACGTCTGATTAGTTCTCGTATATGTTGTATTATAATCAAGAGTCCGATCATTTTATGCAAATTTTGGGTTTGAAAAGCGGTCACAAAGTATGAGGGACGCGCAATATAAAATTAAATTATAGCTCATACTGTTAAGGAAATTATTGAATGATTATTAAACGGCTACTTAGTAGATAAATCAACTAATTAATGGTGTTAAAATTATTATTATTTTATCGTATTTGTACATTAGTTAGAAAATAGTCTATTACATCGGCCCAGCAACAAGACCAACACAGCAATATTGCTTTATGTATTTATTGTTTAATAGGAAATCCAATTTACTTTTAGCTACAAATTAATTATTTTTTCTCGTTTCCGTGTCATTTTTAATGGTTTGTTCTTCACAACTCTCTTCTGTTTATCTATAAAGCGTTTTATGCTTCTGAGTCGCAAGATGGCGCCTGTTCGAATGATACGAAACACGTAGCGTCATTGGAGAAATTATTTTCCCGCTCAACTGTTTTGATTGACCAATCAGAATAAAACATTCCAGAAATCCGCGTTATATATCAAAAAATTAGTTAGTTCTTTTTCCAAATTACCCTTTGATAGTGAAATGACACATTTTACATCAAATCATTTAAAAATAAAAACGCTGTAATTCATGAAATATAATACATTCTGAGTTTGTTGCACATGACAGAAAGGTTTTCCGTTCAAACATATAAATCCTAAAAAAAATATTTATTCTAAAATTGTCTTCAATTGTTACATAAATTACACACACACACAAATTTAATACCAACATATTCTATCTTTTATTATTTTCAGTTCTATTTTTCTTTACAAATGTCTGCAGTTGCAAAGTAACGAACAGGCTCTATGTTATATGAAATCAAAAGCAAGATTAATGGGCTGAAACTGTTTATTTGATTGTACACATTTGTGGAGTGGACTTGTATGGCACATATCAAAGTATATTGAGGTCTTAGATATGTATTAGCACCAATTACAATGTAAACTCTGACCACACGGTCCACATCAACAAACCACAAGGTACAGGGTGACCAAACTACAAAACACATCTTTGGTTCTGAATGGATAAGGCACATTTGGAGAATGTACAAAATGTCACGTGAGGAGTGCTTGACATGATATATTTACTCTCGACGCTGGATTCCAGAGCATTTTCCAACCAAGCTTATCTCTCCCAGTATGACAAGGGCAGTCATGTATATCATTTCCTAAGATGAAAAGGTTCTGCATTGGTCCATTTACTTCTCAGGATTACTTTGTGAGCCAACGAAAAAGCATATTTGCCTAGAAGAGGGGGTATTTTTGTTGATAGGACTGTCTGGTGGTTTGACAGAAGAAGCCACATGAAAGTCTTCCGGAAAAGTCCAGTTGTAGCTATCGAGGTTGCTGGCAGAATGAGGCATGTGTCCGTCGTAGTCCGTGACAGGCATCTGTAAATCTACCATTGGTGGTTCACTCACACATCTTCTCAAGGGGGCGCCACTGCACAATAAACAAGACGACAAGACATTCAAGACATTTTGATTTTGGCTGTTTGGTGGAATAACACTGATGTCTTATTCGAATTCAAACTATAACTTATATTTCACATATTTATCCCAAAAACTAAATTAATGAACTTGGAATTATTGACATTTCAGATATTTGTGCATTATCATTTAGATTTTCAGCATTAAAACCTTTTGTTCAGCGAACAATTTGTGACGTCTGAGGCTGAGAGTACCTTCCTGAGGGATCTTACCTGCTTGTCTCTGACGCTGCACCTTTCCAAGCCAGATTGTAAACACCGCCTGCGACCTCAGCAAGCCAGCGCACATCTGCAGGGACTTCTGGGATCCACTCCCAAAACCTTTCAAACACGAACATCACACATTAGCCGAAGTTAAAAAATCATCTGGATACAACACTCTGACATCCATACAGATATGTACAGAGCCTGATTTGGAGAAACTGGAGCCAGAGAGTTCAATGTTAAGTGATGATATTGACCTCTGAGCCGCAGAGTAAGCCGATTCCACTGGCAGCGTGTACGGCAGTAGCATGTAGGAGGCCACGCGCAGTGGCAGCAAACCAGTCACCTGTGCCAGCAAACCGTGCTTTTCTCTGCAGGCGTCGCAAAACACTGTGAACACATGTACATAGCATGAGATGAAGTAACATGGCCACAGTCACAATTTAAAGTTCAACAGTAAAGTCTACAGCTTTAAAAGTAATGCTATTTCAAAAGGTTCACAATTTTGTTTTGGAGTCACTTTTACATGCATCCATGGTCAAAAAACGCATTAATTTACTCATAATATACATTGCAGAATCACCTCAATTATCTCAGTGCCTGAAATGGTTGGATCAAGGATTCGGTCTCTCTAAACTCCTCCTTTCCAAAGGCCTGCTCTGCTCTGATTGGTCAGATGGCTCAGTCTGTTGTGATTGGTCTACTCTGCTCTGATTGGTCAGACGACCCATCTGTTGTCACAGGTCCACCGCTAACAGCACGTGTCGGAAACGAAACTCCCATTAGCATAAGTGAATTTCAGGCTTCCTCGGCACTTAAATACACATTGATACGAACGGTAATGACGGCATCAGTTTTACCAAATCAATTCGAGCTCAAGTCCTCATCCTTTTGAAAGCGTATGCAAAGTGGATCTGCTTTCAGTCTTCCCGAAATGTCGAACCAAACTCTCCAGGCCTCATCTACAACTACAGTGTTTGAGGGCGGATTAAAGTAGACAGTGTTTAAAGGTAGCCAATGATGACCATAGGCTGGCATTATGCAAATTTATTACAAATATAGGTTCATAAGACTGGAATTCCTGACGACTCATTTCAGCAGTTCTTTCTTTTGGGAGACAATAGCTCCATTAATTGTGCACTTTGATCTTTGAAACTTTGCAGAGCTTTTACATTCACAAACAGTTATATTACACATTACATGAAAGGTAATATCCCAAAAAGCATAATAAGAGCACTTAATTCAGTGACTGTTTGATCCAGCTACCTTTCTTAATGGGTGTTGGCAGGTTATCAACAAGCTGTTCATCCAGCCACCAGTGGTGTTTCCTCAGGAGGCGGAGTCTCCGCAGCACCCACTCTTTTGTGGTTTCAACCACGACTGGATTCTTATTGCCGGGGCAGCAGCAGGTGGGCGAGGCCTGAATCAGAGCCATGTCTGCTCTCGGACATGCCGCCTGTAGCAAATCTATAAAGAGACATGACCGGTTATCTTCTAAACTGCACCACATATCATATTTGGCATAAAGTTAGAATGAACATTAAGAGATAAAGAGATACTAAAGATAAAAGGCACTCACTGTTTTTCTGGAGAAATCGGAAGGCGTCTTTATACCCACTCTGACACATCTCTGCCAGCACCTGCCAAACACATGCAGAGACATTTCACCGTGTGATAGCCATGATTTAATTAAATATTAAAAAATGAAAGCAATTAAATGATGCTTAGATAAGTATGAACACGAGTGACTCCAATTAAATACGCCAGAGTGATTTTCTTTCTACACATAACTCTGGATTAATGGGGTTTTTTTAACCATTAACAACCAAATAACTGGATATGAATAGAAATTAGCATGGCAAGATGTTGTTTTAAAATTAATTAAATGATCCAAAATATGACAGTAAATAAAAGTTTTAAGGGGCTTAATGTCAGCAATGTGAGAATTCTTGTTTTTTATGAAATATAGTAGTATTTATTACAAATTGGGAATGATGTGCACATCGATATATATATATTTATATATTGTTTAATTCATGGGCCCTCGTGATCTTTGATCAACAACAACAATCCAATTGATTCCTGATGGACAAAATCAAATCCTGCCCAACACTTGGATATATGTCACACTAGTGAAGAAAAGACTAATGCAACTTCTGTTTCATGCCCACTTTAAGTTTGAAATCTGAATTTTTGAACTGCACTGTGCATGTTTTAGGAAGGTTAAAAGTGCATCTAACAATAAATAAATTAACAGCAGATTTCTCAAAGTCATATTAAAAACAGTGATTGTGTAATTGCGTTTGATCTCATGCATACCACTCTCAGGCATGCGAATGTGTTTGTGTGAATGTGTGTGTTTTGTTCTTACTTTGGGCTCTGGGGGGAACAGAGCTTTGCTCAGTCTGTACATGTTGTCCAGGTTGACCTGTATGCTAGTGTTTGTGAAACGCAGTTCGTGGAAGCTGGTGGAATTGTCTTTTGGACAGATATCACTCTCTCCTGAGAATGGAGAGACAGTGATGGTGTTCTTCAGCTCCGACTGGGGCAGATTATCACTGATTCCACCGTCCACATAACGCTGACGGGACAGAAAAAGTGAGATACGTTACTTTAGGTGTCAATGATAATTCTTTGATGACAATGAAAAACAAAATGATTTATATATATATATATATATATGTGTGTGTGTGTGTGTGTGTGTGTGTGTGTGCGTGTATGTGTTTATATAATTTTGTTTAAAATATATATTCTTTTAAATACAGAGGTTTTTGTGAATATACCTTTTAATTTTTCCAATTTAAAAGTATGAATATTACATGCAGCCTCTCCAATAATGTCAACAAGCTGAATATATAATTGCATACTATTTCAATATAGAATATCCACAAACTTTTCCTTTGCCTCTCTTCCACTGTTGTTTTTAAGTTTTACATTTAGTGTTTGACTAACAGAACAATAAAACAATACATATAAATTGCAGAATATTATTATTATTATATTATTTTTATAATATTTAAAAAAATATATAAATACACATCCATGGAAGCCACCGCACATTCACCAGATCCTACTGACTAAATGATAGCTAGCCATTTAATACTTTATTGATCCCTGATGGGAAATGGATTGCTCATAAAGAGCCAAGAATCTGGCATTTGGAGGCTTTTGCGAGTCTCAGTGTGTCTGAGTTCAGGGTGGGCTGATTCCGGACGGACTGCCAGTGAGGTGGTGGTGTGATCAGACCACAAGACTTACATAACAGCCTTTATTTGTCTTAACAGGTCAACTTCACAGCTTAAATGCACTCAATGCTTTTCATTAATCTGGCTTTAATTTTTCAATACAAGTCATGATTAGTAATTGGCATGTGTATGAGTAAAGTATAATCTGTATTGCCTGAATAAAGTCCAGGAACGTTATTCCAAATAGTAACTAAATAAGAGCACTGGGCTGTAACTGTCAAGGTAAACAGCGATGAGATATGTTTGACCTGTCGGCTATTTCTATGCATTGACGTCTCCTCCCCTTTCTAAAGAACAAGTACAGAATGTACAGACTATAGAGAGGAGGGTTTATTTGCAGACACACTAAGTAACAGTTCAACCAGACCAGAAGATCTTGATCAAAACAATAAGCAGGTTTAATACTCTTATTCAAGTCGGGTCAGTGTGCCCCAGTGACTGAATTCTTTGAAGTACAATGAACCACAGTTGCAATTTCCTAATTCTCACATTTGAAATAAATCCAACTTTCCAGCCATATCACCTCATTCAGCGCCTCATGGATTGGCTCAAGTTAAAAAATGACATCACCTCTGTTATGAACTTTAAAACTTACCACACCACGAAAGGCAGGAGGGATTAAACCACAATATACGGGAATGAAACAGCTACAAATTAGAGCCTGGGAGTGGAGAGAAAGCAGAAAGAAAAAGAGAAAGTGAAGATTCAATTCTGTTATTTATTAGGGATGGGTTAAAAATACAGATTTCTCCATTTTAATCGATTCTCATTTTAAAGAACTGATTTCGATTCTTTTCGGGATTTCACATTGTTTTTGTTTTATTTCGAAATTTTAACAATAAAAATCGTTTTGCCGTTGTTTGATGTGGCGCGACAGATCGCTGTTGCGCCTCAGATCGAGCGAAGCGCACATGAACCGATCCTCTCTTCCGCTTTATCACTAGTTACAGCACAAAATAAACACGAATGAACATCAGAAGATATGTTGAAAGATTAAAGAAATATATATCATGTCTCATGTAATCCCTCAGTATTTCGACCGTGGAAAGACATCAGTAAAACAGCTTGTGAACAATGTAATAATGTTACATTTACCTCAGAAAAGCCATTCACTGAACTCATTAATCAGCTAGAAAAACGAACTCTGAGGAGAATTTTGATAAATATATGCATATTTTGCATATTCATTAACCCGTTCTTTAATATTTGTTTTAATAAATACATGTTTTTATGACAGCCACCACTTAGAGTTAGAAACATTTATATGTTGTTATACATATATTTTGTATTTTTATAACATTATAAAAAAGTTCCTTGTGTGGATTTAAATGTAAGTGGCCTATAAATAAGTTCATTTTAACCTTTAATCGTACAGTAATGTGCCAACTGGGGTTATCCTGCAGTATTAGTTTTTTTCCTTGAGGAAATTTGCCATGTACTGTACCTGACAGGCTCTCCATAATCTGTATAGAATCGAATCCCAAGCTTTGAATTGAAATCAAATTGTGAAATTTGTGCCAATGTCCAGCATTTATATACTATTATAGTACCAGTGGTGTATAAAGTACTTGAAAGCCATACTTGAGTAAAAGTACAGATATCTTACCAGAAAATGACTTTGGTAGAAGTTAAAGTCACTGTTTAGAATATTACTTGAGTAAAAGTTTTAAAGTATGTGATATTTTTTGTACTTAAGTATGAAAAGTATTTTTTTGATATAAAACATACTTAAGTATTGAAAGTAAAAGTAAATGCAAAATACGAAATACGAAAGGAGCAGAAAATATTATTAAAAATTGTTCTATGCACAGTTTGAGCAGCAAGATTGTTTTAACTCTATTTCTTACATTTTGTTTATTTGAATTTAAAAAAATGGCAAAAAATTATGCCTTGATCATTCATGTTAATTTATAGTGCATTATAATTAATGTAAGAGGCAACTTTAAAATGTTAAAATGTAAATGTTGAAATTAATAATGAACAACACTTTCATTAACCTTTAATGTTACAAATGGTATTGTAAAGTGTTACCATTTCATTTAAATCCAACAATCATGCTTAAAATGGCCATCTTTACACGCAAAGGCATTTTATAGGCTATGTATACTTTCACCAGGGGCAGATTTAGAGATTTGAGGGTCCCAGGCAAAATACAGGAATGGGGACCTAATTGACCCTTGCAAACAGTTTGATTGACAGGCGATCTGACCAATCATAATCCCAAATCCGCCATTTTGTCCAACAAAGCAGTCAGGGGAGTTAGTAGATTAACGTTGGTGAACTTGAAAAATTGTGTGTACTCACGTCTTTCCACGCTTGAAACAACATTCCTTCTGATGTTCATTCATGTTTATTTGATGCTATAAATGTATGAAGTATACTAGTATGAAGAGATGATCGGTTCACGAGCCGCTTGAAGAAGCTACAGCGATCTGACACGACACATTAAAGAGACACTATACGCTATTTATTTGTTTAAACATCTTTAAAAATTACAATATTTGAAATATGAAACTGTTTCATATGTTGTCAGTGTCCTCATGATGTGTGGTGTGAGAGCGCATGGGTTGTTGAACATAGCAAGAGGGGGCGTGTTTTTGCGAACGGTCAATTGCACCTTGAGGTTTCTGTCACTATTGTGATGCTTGCTGCTGGACGGCTGCGTCCCATAGATGTGTCTATTTTTTTTTTTTTAGATTTTTCTTGTACATGTTATAATGTCTTTCTTCATATTGTAGATTCCTTGTTCACATGTAAACGGGTTATAACAGTATTAGAGTAGGTTGGACACTAGGTGGTACTTTGGGGTAATTTTCACTGCACAATTGTTTACAATTGTTTATTATTTATGTATTGTTTACATTTACAAGCTAAAGAATTATTTCAACCAAAACTGAAGTGTGCCTGTGTAGAAATGTATATTATTTGTTTTAAATGAAGAAATAAAACATTTATATTTTATTCCAATGTAAATTCCCCCCCAAAAAAAACAAACATTTTTGTACATTCAAAGTGCTGCACAACAGAGGTTTACTGCTGAAATTAGACATACATTATACTGTTAAAGAGTATAACCAAACTTTTAATTTGACGGGTTGCCTTAAAGACCCTTTTTTTCTGTGTGTGTGTGTGTGTGTGTGTGTGTGTGTGTGTATGTGTGTGTATGTGTGTGTGTATGTGTGTGTATGTGTGTGTGTGTGTATGTGTGTGTGTGTGTGTGTGTGTGTGGTGTGATGTAGTTTCACACAAATGAAACAGTAAAATGTTCACTAAGGGCCCTGTGATTTCCGCAATGCAGAAAACGCGGACGGAATCGCGGAATTCATTCATAATAAAAGGAATTTATTGTTTTGGGGGGGAATTTTTTCAAAGTTTGGATGAATACATCAAATGCAAGTTGGTACACAATTAAATCGCGATGGAGTAGTATATGTTAACGGAAAAAATACTATTCAAATATGAATCCTGCATGTTTTGTGTCTCTGAATGAATTGTTCAGCAGTAAACCGCGTGCCTGCAACATTAATCCTGACAATCCCAGTTACACAGTAAATTCCCTTTTTATGAATGGATTCTGTCCGCGTTTTCTGCATCGCGGAAATCATATTCCTGCATTTTCTACAAAAAGCACGTTCAACACGGACACGCAGACACCCACTAATACAGCATTTAGTCAACAAACTACTTTAGTGATATGAAAACATATACTGTAGTGTACTGTATAACATACCGCTTTGTTGTCTGTTTTAAATCCGTTTTTGAAGTGTGCAGTTCTGTGGAGCGCGCAGTCTCACGTACGAGGCACGAGTGATACTTTTTATTTGTCCTCTAGAGGTCGCTCTCGTGCCGCACTGTTCTCAGCCGCTCCGGCAACTGAGGCAACCCGGAAAATGAAATCAAGCGCGGTTGTGCGAGCACTTGTTTGCACATGTTTGCTTGCAGTCTGTATTCTTCCAACTTTATTTTGTAGTAAGTAACGAAGATGCTTTGGGGAAATGTATCGGAGTAAAAGTATACATTTTATTGAGGAAATGTAGTGGAGTAAAAGTAAAAATTGACAGAAAAATAAATACTCAAGAAAGTATAGATTTTCCCAAAAAATACTCAAGTACTGTAACGAAGTATTATTACTTCGTTACATTACACCTCTGTATAGTACATATTGATTTCTTTAATTGATTTAGTAATTTTGTGCTTTTTTTTTTAAATATTTCTATTTCAGTTCTAGTTTTAGCTAGCCTACTTCAACTATGACATATTTCATTTCAGTTAGTTGCCAAAGCAATATTTCTAATTTTCATTCTTTAAGTTTTTAATCTAATGTTTTACTTTATTTTATTTCTGCTTTACTTCAATTTTAAAAAATGCTCTGGCTCAGGTGTTTTAAATAGCATTTTAATAGCATCATAAATGAACACACACTGATTTGCCAAACGATCTCCAATGGGAACTCCAATAAAATTTAATGGCATCATTTTTAAGAGCATCATTTATCACCATGATGAGATGTAGAATTAGTGTGATGTCATGTTAAGGCCTCATGAATTAGTTTTCATGTAGATAAAAGGTATAAACGCGGGTTATTAAAGTAATTAAAGAGACAGAAAATCAAACCCTGAACTGTTTCTATGTAAAAGTGATGCCCTAACCTGGATGAGTTCATCTTTGGAGCTGAAGTCCGACACCAGAACATTTTGCCCATCCATGACCCGTGTGAGTGACACACACAGTCGACCAGACGCCAGCGTGTGCGCATTGGACGGCAGGTCGCGATACAGGCCTCCACGTATCACCTTTACTATGTTGAACGTTGGGTGCAAAGGGCCCAGATTACGCTTCCGCGCCTCCTTAGCAACATTGATGACATCCTCACAACACTTCTCTACAGCAATGAAAAGAAACAGTGATTTAAGCAGTTTGAAAAGGATGTCAGGAACATAAGATGAACAAAAAATTACTATAATAATACAGATAATGCACATTATTTTTCATCTTCGCTCTTAACAATACACACGACCTCTGATCCTGTTGTAGACCAAAGGTTGATCTGCGTCTGAATCAGCTTTCTAGTTGAGATTTATCCCGAAAGTGAAAGAATGCGGTCATGCAGAAGATATCACAACAGACTTCCACCTTTGAGTTTGACCAAATATGATAAATGGTTTCAGAATCATTAACTGTATTTGATAATGCATTGCTTGCCTTCTAAATTATTGCATAAATCAACAGTACAATCCTTAGATCAGACTTCTTGGACACTGCAACAAGAAAACTCCAATATTGAAGGTCGTCACAACTGACACTTTCATGCAATGTGACCCACTGGCTCTTGCTTAAATCCCCAATAGAAAAAGCTTCTGGATTACATACTCAGAACAGAAGCTCAGAGGTTGCTGTCACAAACAGCTCTGGAGAGCTTAGTCATGTTTAATACGTTTCAAATGAGATAATAGAATAAAGTATAGAGCTATGAAATGAATGCAAGTAGCATTGTTCAAATATTTTGGTCTTGTGATGAAATGTGATGACAAATGAGATCATGTCTCGTTGTCTATTGTGACTTGGTGACAATAACCAAAATAGATAAGTTGGAGTTAAAAAAATAAAAAAATAAAGCTATACAGAAAAATAAAAAGCACAAAAATATGCAAACTAAAATTAAAACTATATATTATATAACTATATATAAATATAAAATAGTTAATCCCAAAATTAAAAAAAAACAAATGCTACAATAGTTTATAAATAATACTACCCTAAAATAACACTGCTTCAGAAGCAATTCTGAAGCAATATATATATATATATAAAATGTCATCTAATAATCATTTATTATTCTAAGAAAAAATAAAATAAAATGTCATCTAATAACATTCAAAGAAAAAAACATGCAAAAGTAATTGAAACCTGCATATGAATTATGTGCCACTTAAACACAGAACAATTGGTAGTAATAAAAATTTGGATCAATTTCTATATTTAATCACCACCCTAAATAGTTATTTTCAGATCGTCACTTTTAAGGCAGCAAAATGCAGGAATCCCCTAAAATACCAAAATCAGCAGAAACTACATAAGAATGTTTTAAAAGCACTAAGTCTGCATACCTAGACATGCCTCAGTAGTGAGCACGGACGCGGTCAGAGCTCCAGCGGAGGCTCCGTAGATCTTAGTGGCCCCGCGGATCAGATGCGGCGCTTGCTCCAGAAGACAGCTCGCAACACCGATGTGATAGACGCCTAAAAACCCGCATCCAGCGAACGAGATATTCCAGCCTCCCTTTAAATCAAACATGACTACGGCAAACTCTCAGGCTGTTCTTGCTCGCGCTGTAACGAATAGCATGTCTTCTGTATAGGTGTCTGCTTGTCTCCGTACGGAAGGAGCTGGAGTTTTGCGTCTGTCAGGATCGGAGCCAATAGGAAACTTGTTACATTAAAGCAGAAAGGCAGCCAAGAATCTCCCGAATGGGCGGGGCTTATTTCTTCAGAGTGCAAACTGCGCACGGCGTGGTCACGTGATTTGCGTTACATTCGCCAAGCCAAACTAAGCAAATTATGGCATTTTAAACAATTTTACTGAGACATTTATATATTAAATACTTCTAATGAGAAATTTACATAATTATAATTCTTAGAGTACAGACGTAATCACCCCGAGAATTGAATGTTTTTGTTACTACTGTTATCAGTAATAAAACACAATTAGCAATTTGATATTCATTTTTATCATGAACAAACATTATTATATGCCCTATAATGCTAATAATTGCTTATTTTGATTAATTAAAATAGGCCTTTTGGCTATTCGTGCACGATAAAATGTATGCTAATGACTTGTGTGAGCGATTAAAATGATTACAGTTATGAGAAATCAATTAAACGTGCTAAGTAGAGTGTATTATTAACCCTATATTACCCCTAACCCTTTCTCACCACATTTCTATAGTTTTACTTTTAGAAACGTGTTGTTTATTTACATAACTGATGAAGAACTAGCACGCTCGAGGATCCGCCCCGGACGACTGGTGCTGATGCTGAGCATCACCGAGAGAACCCCATTACATCATCTCTGCTGCACCTGATTGGCTGAAAGGGAATGCGCAAGCGAAGCGGCACGTCTTTGCCAAACAATCAAGGGCTGGTGGATATCAAATGCGACCTCTTCTCCCCAAATCTTTGTAAAAACCAATCCCTACAAGCTTTTCGTGCTGTAATCGTTTGAAAGCATGGCGGAAAGCGAGGTGGACACGCCGAGCACCCCGATTGAATACGAGAGCAAATACTTCGAGTATCATGGAGTTCGACTCCCTCCTTTCTGCAGGGGCAAGATGGACGAGATCGCCAACTTTTCGTTAAGAAGTAGCGACATATGGATCGTTACATACCCCAAATCAGGTATTAAATCATATATTTATATTTTCCTTCATAAAGAGTGCTGTTTTACCAAAACATAAACGGGTTCCACTTTTTTTGCATATTTATTTTTAGACAAAATTGTATATAAGCATATTTCAGATAGCTTGTGAATATAATACACTACACTAATGTGTATAATATGTTTGTTTAGTAAAAATAACACTTCTAGATGAATAAAAATATGTTTACTTTTATGTGTCTCATCAATGACATTGGCAAGTTTCAAATAAGATATTATGAAACCAGCCTGACCCACCTAATCATGTCCGGTCCACCCTGAGAGTGCGATGGCCACCTTACATCCTGGCCTGTATGAAACTGATGAGTTTTATTTTAAAAAATAAGGTGAAAAGTTGCTTGTTTTAGAGATTGTGTGATGTTTGGCTAATGAGAATGATAAATCAGAACTGGGTGTGTTTGTGTTGTGTGTTGATGTGAAATAAAAACAGCAAGAAGAAACGTTTGCCATGCCCACACGTGTTCATTCACTGCAGAGGCGCTGTTTCCTGTTAGGATGTAATGCTCCCTCTCCCACGCATGCTTGTTGCTATGTCGATTTACTTGTGTAATAAGTCATTGCTGAATCAAGTGCATTTTTACAGAACTTCTTTTGTTGTCCTGCACAGTGTTTGGGGTAACGCATTACAAGTAACTCGAGTTACGTAATCAGATTACTTTTCCAAGTAACTAGTAAAGTAACCAAATATCTAAGTTACTTTTTCTGTTGTTGCGAGAAATAAACTATAGAGGCCTTGTGTGCGCTGTGTGAGAACAGGATGGTTGTTGTAGTTCTAGACTAAATGTGAACATGCATTTACTCATCTCGCTCGCACTAAAACATTCAGTATTCCTCAAAATGAATGAAAACCTTAGAATTTTATGCAAACCTGTAATAAATAATTATATTTTAATTACACAAATATACTTTATGTATTTACTCTGACTATTAAAGGTGCACTATGTAGTTTTTTTTCCGCTAGGGGTCGCGGAACAATTCAAAATAATACCAAAGGTGTAGATTTATGACACAGTGAATATGGAATCACGGAACTTGTCGTCATGTCGATGGATCTAATAATGTTTATGGATGAGTGAATGCATGTTTTTAACATGACTGTGGTATGAAGTAGGGCGCGGCAGAGAATCGCGGGTGCGATTGCTAATGAGAGACAGATATCAGTGGCACACGCGAGTCCCGGGGATATAAAAAAACAAGGACATTTCACTTGCTCTAACGTTACACTATCATACTAAACTGGATTTGAGTGTGTTGAAAGTTGTAATGTTTAGTATTAGTTTGTTGTCTGTATGAGACTTAACAGTAAGCTAGATCAACATTAGATTATCATACTGATGATATTCTAATACTTCATCGTGTTGAGCTATATAACATTGATTAGTCTGACATTTGCTTACCTTGTCTATTAACGTGCAAGAGCGCCGTCTCCGTCGTTTGTCGCAAAGCTCTCGCCATCTTGGAATCGCCGATACCGATCATCGTTTTACTTCTCCTTATGTTCCAAGTTTGCTTGGCTTGATCCATAATGTTTGAACGAAACAACAGCAGCGTGCCGCTAGCCGTTACGCAGCTGTCTGTGTCTGTTACCATGGTTACTATGTAGTACAAGCGGAAACCAGGGATAACGCAGATATTACATCACTGACAGGCGCAAGTGACAACAGAGGGGCGGGGCACTATTTAAAATTGTGATTTTCTCTGAATTCACAAATGCTTGGAAACATTTCGGATAATGTAAGTACACACGCTTAAGGCCCGTTCACAACAAGAACGATAAATATAAAGATAACTATAACAATAATTGCATTTGTGTCCACACCAACGAACACGCTGCGGTTTCAAAGTGTGTACAGCATGATGTTTTTGCTGTTATTGTTGCATTTACGTGGCTTTAACCAGCAGATGTCCTCAGCATGCTATGTTTTGAGTGAATAGCTAGTGTAATCCATCTAATCTAACAATGAATTTAGCTGAAGAAGTGGAATAAAAACAACACCTAGTCTTTTTCACTGCAACTTCAAAAGAAGCAAGACGATGTTGTCGAAACTAGCACTGGATACCTGAGGCGATTTTATGTTGCACCGTTTGCTAGCCTGGCATAATGATCTCATTGTTAAATGGTTAGTTCACCCAAAAATTACTCATTACTCATCCTCATGTCGTTCCACATCCGTAAGACCTTCGTCCATCTTCAGAACACAAATTAAGATCTTTTTGATTAAGATCGTTTCTGTCTCTCCATAGAGAACCAACGCAACTACCACTCCAAGGTCCAGTAAGGTAGTAAAGACATCATTAAAATACTCCATGTGACTACAGTGGCTTAATTTAATGAAGCGACATGACTGCTTTGTTTGCACACACAAAAAAAGGCAATTTACCATTTTAATTACAAAAATATTAATCTGCAGCATCCAAGAGCTTCAACACGCATTTTGTGTTCAGACTCGCGCGTCAACTCAACGTATATGCGCGAGCGTTCACGAGAGCATCCCGACAAATGCTCTTCGTGTTTACGCGAGAGCTGGCAGTGTTGTGTGAACACGCTTTCAATAATATTATTATGTAAATAAAACAGTAAATTATGTTTTTTTGTGCAAACAAAGCACTCACATCGTTTCATAAAATTGCGTTTAAGCCACTGGAGTCACATGGAGAACTTTAATGACTTTAATTTTCTGGACCTTGGAGTGGTAGTTGCATTGGATCTCTATGGAGAGACAGAAACCTCTCAGAATGAAGGTCTTGGAGATGTGGAGTAATAAATGACAAAACTTTTATATTTGGGTGAACTAACCCTTTAATAGTTCTCACTATTTATTGAGGGTATGACTGATTGTTTTCCACATATCCATTTTCTTTAAAGTGTCCTTGAAAAGGCGGTTTGACTTGTCAAACAGTGATGGCTTTTTCTGAACCTCGGCGATTAACTTCTCCTCAATGTCGTCTGCCATTTTAAATGTGCGAGCCCTTAAATTAGAATGGATTCTGATTGGCTGTCAATGTTTTATAGTTCAAGAGCTGGAAAATCCCAATGATATTGTTTCTCTATATGGTTATAGCTGTGGTGTGGACAGTGCTATTCTTTTATATTTAGAACGATTTTTAGAACCATATCTTTATTGTTATCTTTATAGTTATCGTTCTTGGTGTGAGCGTGCCTTTTTTCATTTCACTTTTGGTGTGAAGGGGCCTTTACCTTTGCCAAAAACAGAACGTTTTTTTTGTTGTTTATAAAAACAAACAAACAAGCAGCCCGAGCCCAGGTGAGAAATAGTAACGCAAAAGTAATGTATCCCAATATTGTAATGCATTACTTGTAAAAGTAACTTTGTAGGGTTTCCCCAACTGGTCCTACATTAAGATAGCCTTGAACTTGCATATGCATTACATTGCTTTCAAACCTGGTACATCCTTGGCCTGTAAACAACATTAGGACTGTCTATACACCATGACTGTGCAGAAGAATTGAGAGATAGTCAGACAGCAGAGAGTGAGAGAGTAAGAATGATGGTGTGAGGGTCTGAAATGGCTTGGCTTTGCAGAGGATGTTGTGTCGCACCAGCATCTGTGTAATTGAGTCCGGAGAGCCGAGGGAAGGCCAAGCTCTGCTGTGTTACACACTGAAATGTGTGTTTCCAGTGGGCCGTGATGAATGACAGGTCAGAGTCACACGTTGCACTGCCAGTCGAATCTGCAGAGTAAACAAACATTGCCTTGTTGATAGTTGTGGTGGGAATGAGGGAGTCAAACATTACAGCCTTCTTGACATTTCTCAGGCTTTTTATAATTAGATTAAAGTCCACCTGTGGTGAAAATCAAGTATTTTTGTCTATGTGATGTTTTAATGTGTTTTACGACAAACCATGTGCAAATTCATAAGTCAACACCATTGTTAAATATTTTCTCCTTAAAACTGCAGTGTCAAAAACGGACAGTCTCAAAATCACTGGCGTTTCTGATGTCACAAACTACCTTGTAACCAATCACGTCAAAGAGTGGATCTCTGAACTGGTGCGAGTGAGTGGAGGCGGGGCTAATTTGCATATTCATAGTGCCACGTATACTAAATGAGGAAAAGGTTGTACCTTTTTTACATTCAAGCTATTTTAAGGCATGAAGAAATTTTTTTCAAGGAAAAAAGCTTTAGATATGTCATTCCGGGGATCAAAGATGAGTTTTAAGGGATAAAATTTAAGCTCAGCATCATCCAAATTAAATATTTTTAATGTTTTAACTGACTCTATGAACAATAATAAAGGCTGTAAATTTTTTAAAATGATAGTGTAAATAAAAACAAAATCAATCGAGGAAGCGGCCAGAGGGTCATGTGTCCCTGCTGGTGTGTTTTCTTGGAACACAAAAATCTGTTGCATGTCAAACAAGTTCTCCTTTTTGAGTGTCAGAAAAGGATTTAAAATCGATTTAAAATGGATATATAAACCCACGTCATTGTACTGACAGATAGACCCTCCTAATGTTTGTTGATTGTCATAAATTTGTTCCAGTTAAAGTAACTAACACAAGTTACTGTTTACTTGTGTTAGTTACATAATTATTTTTGTTGTTTACATAATTATTCTACATAATAATGTAGAATAATTATGTAAACAATACACTGTTTACATAATTATTCTAGGAATCTGTACAGCAAATTTTTCTGACAGTATTAAATATAGGTTTGAGGGAGAGACCTGGTGGGATTGTATTTATGTGTTTCTGTACATGTTGTTCCTGTGAAAGTAAGCATGCAGAATTTAATTATATTAATGATGTACTGAATCCAATCAATGAGAGTTGAAAGTACAGTAATAGCCAAAAGTGATGTCCGGAGGGGAGATTTGTTTTTAATGACCCTGCAAGTTCGATTAAACCATTAAAATATGATGAAAATAGTATATATTTCGTATATATTTTAAACATGAGGGAAAAACAAAACATTGAATTTGGTTAAAGTGTTTATCTGGCAAAATTATTTGGCAAAAGCTCATAGGAAAACCATACATTGACTACAACATGATCAGCTATTAATATTTCATTGGTTCTCTTTTGTCTTTGCACGTGTTCATAATTTTTTATATGACAGCCTGGCCAAAGATTATGTCTGTACAGTCTGTTTCATTGCAATTGACTCCAAGCATAACTATGCAATAAATTTTTTTTAATAATGCTTTACTAAAGGGTGAAGATGTCAATTTTCTTAGGATCACTTTTGTTCACTACTTTTGGATTTTGTTCACTACAAAAATTACTTTTGTTCACTACTGTATGTGATTTCAATGATTTGAAAAATTAAATCACAATACATTAAACATTTAAAGCATTTAGCTAATTCTGACATTACTTTATACGCAAAGTCCAACCAAACCAAATTGTAAAATAACTGTATAACCACACCAATATCTGCATATAGATAAAATTAATGGTTGTAAGAATGTTTAATGGAGAACCTCAACTGGCTAAATGTCATTTGATGTTGATACCCCTGTTGTAAGAGATTAGAGTTATCTCTTATATGGTTAAATGACATAATTACGATGGTGGGGCGAAAGGTGGTGGTGATTTTAAGGGTCCCTGCGATTTCAACCAATCATCCAAATCCTGTGTATGATTAAGAATAACAGGATTGACCTTTTACGAGGGAGGACCCATCAGAAGGCATTATGTGTTTATTCTGTTATTTAATGAAGTTAATTTATCAGCCTAGAGTAAACAAAACTGCTCAATGAGAGTGAAGGAGACTCATTATGATCATTTCAAGGCCATATTTGCATTATGCCTTTGTTTTGTGCTCCTATAATGCCAGGAAACTTCTCATGTAGTCAAACAATATCAATTCTGCCGAATCGGCAAAACTATCAGTTCTCCTCAACTAAACGGAAGATGTTCACATGCAGGCCTGCTCTTTTCATCTGAAATGGGCAAAAATAAGAAGTGAAAGAGGACACTGATGCGCTGATCACAGATATACGCACACACACAAAGAGAGAAAATAAAATCTACTTGATTATATACACTTACTGCGATCATTTTCATGCTTCTTAGAGGATCCAAATAAACTTGTCGGGCTTCAAAGGCTCTTTTGTCAGTTGTCTAATGCTTGTCCTGTGCTTGTCAAATTACTCTTACAATTGATTTGTTAAGGCTAATTAATATTACGTATGTACGTTTTTCTGGAAATGTTTTCTTGGAATGTGATCCTTCGGGTGTTGGTACATTAAACAAAATATCCTTTTATTAACATCAAAGCTAAATGTCAAGAGCTAACAAGCTCTTTTTTGTAGTTTTTCTTTCAAATGCAAATGCTTTTATAAAACAAATAGCCCAAAATGTCATTTTAGCTCCTCACCCTTTGAAATCAACACCTTCTATGAAGCATGATGGAAACAGAGCTAGTCCTCGTCAGCTGGGATGGTCAAAACCGGAAAAAAAAAAAGGAATTATCAAAATATCTAAAAAATATAACTTAAGCAAAGAATGGCTTTAAACCATTGGGGTTGCGGGTCTTGCTATATAAAGGCAAATGCATGTGTTCTCAAATGCTCAACTCAGTTAAGTGCAGCAGGCAAAGTCATCTTTGTACCATCAATAATACATCCGATATGACTTTCTTTCCTTCTTCTCACGCACATAGGTACGAGTTTGTTACAGGAGGTGGTGTATCTGGTGAGCCAGGGTGCGGACCCAGATGAGATCGGGCTCATGAATATTGATGAGCAGCTTCCTGTGCTGGAATACCCACAGCCGGGTTTGGAGATTATTCAGGTAATCTCTCTCTCACGTGCACATATTCACCAAAACTGTGGCCTTCAGCATGAGAATGCTGACCATTGACCTCTTTGACTGATGATCTGCGGTCTTATTTTGATTTCCCGTAGGAACTGACGTCGCCTCGTCTGATCAAAAGCCACCTGCCGTACCGTTTCCTGCCCACAGCGATGCACAATGGAGAAGGGAAGGTCAGCTGTAACACACAACACAACATATTAATCATGACTTCAAGTTTGACTTGACCTCCAATTGTCCATTAGGGCACACAAAACTTTCTCTATAATTATACATACCATTTAATACTCAGGTTGTTTTCAGAAATTTGAGTTCTCCTTTGTGCTTGAATGCACAAAATTATACCAAAATGCCCGTTTTGTCGAGTATCCTTGCTAAGGAGAGCCTTAAATGAGTTAAATGAAGTCTTAAATGACCGTAAAGAGTTGTGAGGACATCGGATGTGTGTCAGATCCGCGTCATGTGCGGCAGATCTTAAAGTGACAGCAGCTAAATAAACCTGCTGCTGTGACGTCTGTTAATCAAAGAACAAAAGACAGAAAATCACTCACTGCTCTTGACTTAATCACTTTGGTAGCCTTAATAAGGATTAATCTATATTTAATTGATAATTTATGGAGTGAAGACTGTGAAGTTCTCGATAACTTTATTCAATTCCTGTATATATCCTTCTTGTTTGATCAAATATTTGAAAGATACTGTCTTTATGTTGGAGGATAAATGTGAAATTATTACAATATATAAATATATTAAAAACTTTAACGTTAGGTGCGATTAATCACAGAAAAATGTGATTAATTAGTTAATTTTTTTAATCGATTGAAAGCATTAATTAATACCTTTAATCAGCAAGGATGTGACAATGAAGACATTTATAACATTACAAAAGATTTCTGTTTCAAATAAGTTCTTTTGACATTTCTATTAATCAAAGAATCCTGAAAAAATAATGTTTCACAGTGTCCACGAAAACACGAAGCGGCACAAATGTACTCCACATTGAAAATAATAAAGAAATGTTTCTTGAGCAGCAAATCAGCATATTAGATGCATATCATGTGACAGTAATGATGCTGTAAATTCAACTTTGCCATCACAAGAATAAATTACATTTTAAATATAGCAAAGTTATTTTGATTTGGAAAAAATATTTCACAGTATTACTTTTTAACTGTACTTTTGATCAAATAAATGCAGCCTTCATGAGCATAAGTCCAGTACAGCATAGTGTATAATGGATTGCATTTACATTGCTTATAGTGACTTTTCATTTTGGTATGAATATGTCTTTTAACAAACATATCAATGCATGTCCTGTAGGTGATATATATGGCCAGGAACCCTAAAGACCTGGTGGTGTCCTACTACCAGTTTCATCGCTCTTTACGCACCATGAGCTACCGGGGAACGTTCCAGGAGTTCTGCAGGCGATTCATGAACGACAAGTGTGAGTGAGAGACATGACACCAAAGAGACAGATTTGCTCAAAAGGAAAGTGTATGATAATGTACTTTTTGTGTGTTCGGGTGTCTCTGTAGTGGGATACGGTTCCTGGTTTGAGCATGTTCAGGAGTTCTGGGAGCATCGCATGGACTCTAATGTTCTCTTTTTGAAATATGAGGACATGTACAAGGTACTGCCTACAACAACACACACAGTTTCTCCTACCTCACTGTGAATCTCACTTTCTCTGTCTCATTTTAACCTTCACGCTTCCACTATTTGTCTATGTAGTATCAGGGGCCTCTAATCACCCATTATCACACCTGGTACATTTCATTCTTATCAGTTCCTGGAAAGTTTGTTAGTAGCGTGTTAGGGGAATCACTGATAGTCAGTCCGCTTGAATATGTTGTTTTCATATCTTTATGGGATAATGTGATTAGGAGAGCTCAGAGTCCAGAAAACACAAACAGAGACACGCTGCATGTGACAACAGACTAATGTATAGAAACATGTAGATTGGACACAATGTTCCAGTGATCTGTGGTTCATGGAGCAGTTCGAGGTCTGAGAGACTATAAGTTAAAACACTCAATATCAAATAATAAAGTAAAAGTATATCATTTTAATATGTGAAAGAATGAAGTATTATTGTTAATTAAATTGCTATTAATGGTTAAAAGTTTATAAATAATAAACTAAAATAGCAAATGTTGTTGTTGTTGTTCCTTAATTATGATTAATTTAGCAGTTATTTGAAACGTACCATATGTGGACCATAATTTTCTCTCAGCATATGTGAAATCGTCTTTTTTTTCTTAACTCACTAACTGTAAATTAAATAAATTATTTTACTTTAATTCATTTAATTGAGTGAGTATTGAAACTATTGTTTAAATAGTGCATATCAGTATAAAATTGCGTATACATAAATTGGTCGTTTTTGCATAATGTACTTTTAGCAATTTTGGATTTCCGGACACAGAACAGCTGGATAAAGTCATCTGCACTTCGAGGTCCCTGAAATCATTTGAAAATTATGAACGTTAATTATGTAAGCCTATTACGTGTTCATGTATTCATCTGTGCAAGACCAAGGTATGAGTCATAATTACATAACAGAAAGATTGTCATTCTTTGTTTCTCTCCACCTTTTCTGTTGCCTGTTCAGGATCTGGGGAATCTGGTGGAGCAGCTGGCTCGATTTCTGGGTATCGCGTGTGATAAAGCCCAGCTGGAGGGCATGGTGGAGAGCTGTAACCAACTCATTGAGCAGTGCTGCAACTCTGAGGCGCTGTCCATCTACCGGGGTAAGAGACACATGACTGGAGAAAAAGGGGGTGCTTGAAGGTATAAAAGGGGGGCTAAGGGTACATTTAGAAGATTGTTCACCAAAAGAAACATCTTTAGTAAGTAAATAATATATCCATGTAAAAATATAAATGAAGGATGCATAGTTCTGCATTAAGCTTGGACAAGTTTGTGAAAGGACTGCCAGTGCCAGGTAAACGTATGAGGATCTACTCCAAATGTCACAACTTCCAAAACAACGTGCCAGATGTGAGTGGCGTGATGAGACAAAAGCAAATATAACCCATTATAATCAGTGATGCTGTCTACACTGGATGTGGCGCAACATGGCAAATCCCAAATGGTAAGCCAAAGACTTTATATACAGAAAGAAGGTTCACTTCTATTACTATGAATGGGCAAATATTTACTGCACAATATGGTGGAATAAGTCCTGCCTTCTAAGTAAAAGAGCCAATCGCTGATTGGTAAAGTCATTGCGTCATTGCTGTTCCGGTTAGAAGGTCCAGTTGCTACAGAAACAGTTCTGAGACACGCTTAGCGCATGCGTATTAGCTTGGTTCAGCCTGAAAAATATGTATCTACCAGAGAGGCGTTTCAAAGATGGGCGACGAGTGAAATGAGATTTTTTTTTTAAAGGGACTGTATTTTACTAGAATGCCCCGTTCTATTTCTGACATAGACTTACTCCAAGTGCTCGCGCAACTACTCACTCTCTCACACACACGCAAAACGATTTGCAATGTTCGCTATAGTATAGACAGCCTCATCAAGCTAATCCTAACCCAAAAAGGGAAACGGGAAGAGCAAGAACTGTGGACATATTACCATTGTTTACATCAGTCTCTCTCATTAGGATTCAGTTTTTTCAATTATGTCTGCTAAGTTGTCACTACGTTGGTTATCCTTAAAATAATTCACTGGTCAAATGACATGAAATGACAAAGTATAGTGTGTTCCCTCTTTACTTCGTTGTTTTGTTTGCTGAACAGCCAACCAGTGATCTCTCTCACTGACAAGCTCCACTGCCGATTTGACATGCAGAATCAGCTGAAAAAACACAAAGAGAAACTTGTTGAAGTTGATTAGTTGTAATATTGTATTTACTATGTTTCAAATTAATCGTATAGCATTTAATGTCTGAGAGGGTCTTGGGTGCATGTAGGCAGGAGGCTTGAATTTTTTTCTTTAAAAGGGGGGTCCATATCAGGAGAAATCGAGTGCCTCCCAGGAATCGGGTCTCCTTTTAGGACCCAGGCAGACAAAAGTTGTTATCGTGATGTCTTGACTGATTAACTGTACTATGCTGTTTATTACATTGAGTGCACAAACATGCTTGAAATATAAAATAAATGCCTAGTATTGAATAACAAACAGACTGGAAACGGATATTGGAAGCAAAAAACATACTTAATATTACATTACATTACAAGCTAAGCTAGCAGGCTAATCAGGTAGATGTATGCTATGCTAGGTCATAAGATAACTAAATCTGTAAGAATGAGAAATTTCACAACCTATAGCTTCAGTTATATATTAGCCATGTATTCTAAAAGAAATTAATGATGATTATAGAGCATTTTAAACAATTAAAATCTTCTGATTTTGCAGGAATTATAATCAGGCACTAAAAATACTACCCATTAAAAGTCTGTTGAACCAATGGGATCATTCTGGGTCCTGAAGGAGATGCAATTCATAGGGGTACTAGATTTCTCACCACACTGGTAGATAAAGTTTGGGAACTGGTTTAGCTTATTGGTTATATAATGGAAGGCAGTGCCATCGTGTGGTGAATATGTGTGGTGCATCTTTATTTGTTTGGAAATTTCTGTTGCTATCTGTTGTCGTTGTCCTATTATTTTGTTATTATTAAGTGAACTTTATGTAAAATCCCCCTTTTTTACATAAAAGAGAGTATTTGCAATTTATTTCAGATTATTTTATCATTTGCACTTTAGTTCTGCTTTGTTGTTTTCTTGTGTCTTGTTCATTTTTTCTTTTAGTGCATGGATTCTTGGCATGGCATGATGCTGAAAAACCTCACTACATACAGTAGGGACTTATTATAGAAACAGTGAACATGAAGATGGAAAATGTGTGAGAGAGAGGTACAGAAGGTGAGTCTGGCTGATGTCAAGTCTTTAAGGAATGATCAGGATTCGATTGCCATAATATTGGCAATCAAAACTATGCCACAAATCGAGTTTAACTAGCATTGAGACCAGAACCTGATTATCGGTGCCGGCCGTGAGGTGATTTGAACTCTGTTTTCCTCTGCTTCAGGTCGTTTTGGGCTTTGGAAGGACATTTTCACTGTGTCCATGAACGAAAAGTTTGATGCTGTTTACCGACAGAAGATGGCAAAGTCTGACCTGACCTTTGACTTTAACCTGTGAGGAAGCGACACTGGACTATCTGTTCTAACAACAAACCAACCAACCAGTTCACCTGCTGTGCTTAATGTCACCTGATGGACGTTCGCCATCCAGAGTTTATCTTTCCATCCCCACCATCATCAATGCTTTCATTAGTTTCTCGAAAGTTACTTCTTAGTACAGATACGCGGTCAGTACTAAGAGGCTTTCTTTTCCTCTTGTGTATTTGCATAAACATTGCATCAGCAGTGCTAGTCCGAAGCGTAAGCACAGTGCTTGTTGCGTTTGCACATTGTACAGAGCTATTCCATATCCCAAAGGCGCTTATGAAATGTGTATTTATGAAAAATTAGAAATGAAAATGATTTAGACTATATTCTATACGCTAAAGCCCTAACTCTCAGGAGGATTCTTGAAATCATTGGCTAATAGATGCACCAAATATGCAGTCATCCAATCACAGCTCAGGTCGTGAAAACCTGAGCCTCATGATGAATGCTGATTGGCTCCTGGCCAAAAGATCTTAAAGTATGTGTGGAATATCATTTCGCTTCGTCTCGTGCACCTCTCTTAGTGGCTTCTAGATGGCTTTGACTTGTATGGCTATTCATCGATACCGTAATGAAAGTTAATTCTCATCTGAATTTTCATTTTTGAGTGTATTACATCTGCATCATACCCCTGCATCATTCACATGATTCTGTGTCAAGTCTGTATGAAGGAGTAAAAAGGGGATCTTTTTAGAACATTTTACATCAGTTACATGCATATCGTAATATAATGCAGAATCAGAAGTGTTGTTATGAGCAGATATGAGTTTGTATGTCATCTTTATGTCTTGATTAAAAGTATAAAAGATGGATAAGGTGAACTCAAATACCAGCACTCCTTACAAAGTGACTTATAACCTCACATATCCAACAATTGCTGTGTTCAGAAAGCATACTATGTACTATACTGTACTGTATGCTATTTTTAAAAATAGTATGTGCAACAATATGCCACTAAATAGTCACATGACCTCATTAATGTTTAATTAAGCGAGCAATGGTTGTGTCAGAAAATGACAATCTCTTGGCAGTCTGATCATATAATGAGACGATAACAGAGATCTGGTTCACTCAGAATTGAAGTTTGAGTGCATTGAGTGCAACATGGGATTCAGTTTTTTTATGGTTTCGCCATGGAATAAAACAAGTAATTGTGACTTTTCATCTCACAAATGTTTTCCTCGTGAGTTTATATCCCGTAATTCTGACTGTTATGAGATGCAAACTCACAATTGTGAAGTATAAAGTCCAAATTGCAAAAAATAAATTCAATTATTTTTTTATTCAATGGCAGAAACAAGCTTGTTTACGCCACTAAAACGTTTTTTTTCTCACAATTCTGACTTTTTTTTCTCAGAATTGCAAGATTTGAACTTGCAGTTGCGAGTTTGTATCATGCGATTCTGACTTTGTCACACAATTATGACTTTTTTCCTCAGAATTGCAAGATTTAAACTTGCAGTTTTGCAGACCTCCGACTTATGACTTTTTTCCTCAGAATTGTGAGATGCAAACTCAAAATTACGAGTTATAAAGTCAGAATTGCATGATATAAACTCGCAATTCTGAGAAAAAATGACTTTTTTCCATCACAATTGCACATATATCACGCGATTGCAAGTTTATAACTCACAATTATGACTTTATATCACGCAATTCTGACTTTATAACTCGCAATTGTGAGTTAACATCTCACAATTTTGAGAAAAAAAGTCAAAAGTCGTTTGCGAGAAAAAAAAATCACCTTTTTTATTTCATGGCGGACACACGCTGATATTTAAAGCGTACAGAAAATTTGCATACTGTGCACAGTAGACACTGTACTGTATCCTATAAAAAACACTAAGAGTAGTATACTAGTATGCTATTTAGGAAATAGCATATGACTGAATTTGAAATAGCAAACTAGCATACTACTATTTCTCCCTGTATAGAAGAAATAGTATGAGTAGTATGCTATTCTGAATTCAGCCTATCACTTAATTCAGGAAGAGAACTTCTTTTCAGACAGGAGAGAGGCTGTGATGTCATGAAGCTCTGAAACCTCACGTCCAATCAGGTTGCTGCGTCATCACAGTCACAATTTTCTCTTCGCGCTCACTATCATACCCCCCTTCCAGTGCTTATTGTCTCTGGTATTAGCCTACATCTTTACTTTGTGGGACAGAAACTACTTTCTCAACAGAAACTCATATGTATTGCTCATGATGCACAGATTTAGTTCTGTTATGCTGTTTTATGTAACTCAACACGATTTTTTTCAGTCTTGCTCGCTTGTTTATTAATAAAGTAACATCTTCAGGCCTTGAAGTTCAGTTTGCCTACTGTTTGTTCTTGCTTTTTTTTCTTGCCAAGAGCGTAAATACAGCGTATCAAAATGAAAAAGACGGCTAACACAGCGGCTTAAATCTAAGATGCTGGATTAACAACAGTTGGAAACTGAAGCATGCTGAGTACAAAGAGGTTTGAGAACAATCACAGATGGCACCAAAGGACAAATTAAGTTCCTATGGCAACAAATCAGTGCCTCTGATATACATGTGTCCTTTAATATGCCAATCAGGTATTAAAAGGAAAGCAGTGTAAGCACTACAACTTTGTATTTTAATGTTACACCAGAGCGTGGTCTCAACATGAACAAATTAAAACCTGTTGCATTCCTGGGTCCTTTTGAACCTGGCTTGACGGGGAGTAAATCATGGGATAATTTTCATTTTTGCATGAACTATTCCTTTAAAACAATGTTTAAATTTCATTCATATGGTGAATTCTTTAAAGAACTCCCTGAAGTGACTAACTGGAACATCATCTTCTCACACATGCCAAATGGGTACAAATGATACAAAGAAGATATAATAAAATATATGAATAAATCCCACAGCTTTTATTTGCAAAAGAGCACAGTGCTCATCCATTAGTTACAAATAATCAATGATCAAAAGTAAGTCATATACTGTCAGAGCCACTAGAGGGCAGTGCAGTCTAAAGCCAGAGATACTTGCAGAAACACAAGCCTACTTTAAAATTGATATTTTGGGACATTCTATGAAACAGGTGTCCAGTTTGAGAAGGTTGTTAAATGCATTTTTAGTAAGATTTTACACACATTATAATTAATAAACTGCATTGTGGCATCTCAAGCTAAATTAATTTAAACAAACATTGTAATCTTAAATAATTTTTCATTTCCAGTTTTAAAGTATATATGTAACCCCTCTACCCGGGTCCTACTCGACCCGTTCTGAGCGGACTTTGAACCCGGGTCTTCCGGCATGGGAGTCTGACGCTCTAACAAGGAGGCTAAAGACTGCAACCTGTTGCTAGAGCATCTTTTGAGGTCAGAGGAGTGAGGTTTACTCGCACAGCAACTACTAGCTGGCCTCCGTTACACTCACCCCCCTAAACCTCACTCCCATCCGGGTCACGGCACCAACGTAACCCCTACACCCGGGGCCTTCTCAACCCGCTCCGAGCGGGCCTCAAACCCAGGTCTTCCGGCATGGGAGTCGGATGCTTTATGATACAGTCAGACGGATTATGATAACAGGATTGACATTTCAAAACAACAACACAGATGAAGTTATTTAAAAAACTAACTTGTCCTCTGAGAGTTCTTGAAAGGTTGATTGTGTCCCGATGGAATTTTATTAATATTCATGACTTGATGTGCAGTTGTGTTCTGAAAAGTCCCCCGATTTTTTATTTATTTATTTAAAAAAAAATAAATCGAATGTAAATTAATGCAGTTACACTTAATGATGTCAGATTTTCCTGGTTAAATAAGCATTAGCCTGCATCAAAAAAAGAGACCAAATACAATTTTACTTTGTATTTTTACATGAACAATGTAATTAATATTCTATTTGTGACGTGACATGAAGCGGTGATGTCTAAGTGGCTGAGCTGTTTACTTTCTTTTTAATTAGCTCTTCCATTAACGCCATCATTTTGTTCATTCAGACCGATTCACAAACACACACAAAAACAAGAGGCGGGATTTATTGCACAAACCAAGCCTCCATAGCTCGACAGAGGCATCGCCTCCTTTTGTAATATTCCCTTTGTTTTATTTTTATAATATTGATTATTTTCTCATCCAATTTTTAGAGGAGGCACTGCCTCCCTCGCCCCCTCGGAGGAAACGCCCCTGATCAGCTCAGCACTTCATAAAGCAAATAAAATAAAAGAAATAATAAACCCACCACTGACTTGCAAACAATCACACAGAGAGACGCCATGCACTCTAGCTTGTCCTGCTCATTTTTACACTGCA